>CP136064.1:200085826-200715826 GCA_032622095.1 Siphonodentalium dalli
AATGAGATGGCGCGACGTGTTATCACGTCGCCGGCACTGAATGAGTTAAGAGTCTGTAAGATTTAATTTTGTCGCCGGTCGGTTCTTTTCTCGTTACATGATGTCTGCTGGTTCTAATAATGCCATACACTATAAGGTCTGGATATTGTCCCTTTGGGTCACAGTCCTTGTGATTTTAGTCAATATTTAATCTCAAATTCGGCACCATGCAGCAGGCATGGGTTAACAGTCCTGATATTTCGTTTTGTTGACTTATCGACGGCGGACTGTTCTTTTCTAGTAACTGGGTTGTTGCTGGTTCTCTGTATGCCATACATGTACATTAAAGTCGGAACGTTGTCATTATTGGTCACAGTCCGTCTATATGTATTATTATTATTAATATTCTCTATAATTCGGTACTGACATAAATGGGTTAACAGCCATAAAGGTTTTAATTGAAGTATATTGGATGCGTATTTATACTAGCGAAAATCGGGACTTTGTACAGTATATATATACGTATGAAACGCGAATCGCGAAGTTCGCGATTCGCGATTCGCAGTTCGCGGTTCGCGCGTGGCTGACGAAATCTGCATCCATATATATATATATATATATATATATATATATATATATATATATATATATATATATATGTCAGAGTTATGGAGGCACGGACTCAGTATGAGTGTTCGGTGAATAGCAATTCTACCCACATAGGTTGCTATCTTGAAGGGTGTCCTTAGTCGCATTGGTAATGTAACAGCATGTTGTGGGGAAGATGTCGGATTAAAATCAGCCAAATTACACATTGTTTTATCAGATAGGGGAACAATATATATCTAAATGGGAAATTCCATGGATATGCTATTATGAATATGTCGAGAGATCTGAATGTGTTTTGATGTTCAGCAGTATCATCCAGACTTTTACTGTTGATGTTTTCATCAGTAAGGATACTGCCTGTTAATACAGAACTATAGATTAGGTGAATATCAATTGGACCCATACATTTTGATATTGCGAAGGGTTTTACAAGGCGCAATGTTAATGTGACAGCATTTTGTGAGGCAAATATGTTTGGTTAAATCAGTCACTTCATACATCTTTTTGTTCAGCACTAAGTACACTACACATTTAATTGGACAGTTCCATGTAAACAAATTTTAGATGTCTTAAGGAATATTCATTTCCTAATGTAGTGACACTGTTTAGACACACTTGAGTCGATCACAAACATATAGTAGCAAATCGATTTATAAACAAGTTTGTGATCCGTTAAAATGTTTTACAATTATAATTACACATAGCTTTGGGCACAAATGTTGCTACTTACAATTGCCACATCCATGCCATATTGGGTGGCAGTCAAAGTAATTGTTGTGCGAGGGGATTGTATTTGTACTTAACAATGATTAGTGTTTGTGATTGTTTGGAAGAGGCTTTTTAAATAAATAGCGTTTGCGTGAAAAATTAAGAATATCTAATTTCACTCGCTATCACATCTCTAGATCTTTGCAGATATATACAGAGAATACTGTCTCCATGCAGTTTTTCGACCTACTTAGACCACAAGAACGCGACACAGGGGAGCTACATTACTGAATATTTACAACTATAATTTTCTTCTCAATGTTGCATATGTTATAGGTGCCGTTTTTATCTGTTTTAGTACACTGCGCGGTTGTATATAATCTTCTATATATCATGATACTTGCGCGCATCCTGCTTTGTTATTTCAGCCTTTTGTGGGTTAACTGAAATGTGTGTCAGTGTGTGTGCGCGTGAGAGCGAGCATGAATGATTGTGTCACCTGCACACTGATTAGCACTCACCTGGGACTGGCGGGAAAATTAGCGTGGTCTGGGGGGCACTCAGTAATTAATATTTGAAATGGTCGGACGTACTATTTTGGATCACCAATTCTAGATATATATAATGAAATGCAGATTTCATTTTATGGAGTATCTTTAATGGTTTTTAATACTGACTGCTGTGATATGATTATGTTGATGCCTTTATTTTAAATACACTTTATTAACCCTTTAATTTGTTGTTGGAGTTACTATATCTACGTTAAATCCAGCCGTACAACAAACTTGGCGCCCGATATGGGACTAATAAAGTGTGATCCAGCGGCGATTCCAGAGAACGAGATGGTGCCCGATTTTCTTCGCAGAAAATCACCACGGGGTTAACACCATCGCGGGAAGAATCGACCATCTGGACTCTTGTGTGTCGCTGTTCGTGTAACCTACACAGTTGCAAGCTACGTGTGAACTTGGGATTCTCCGGATACTCAATTCTGTGCACAAAGAGAGAGTGGCTAAAATGCAAGCTTGGCAGTTTTTAAGGCAGGTGACTAAAAGACAAGCTTGGCGTTTTCAAATTTTTTAAAAGCCTTTTAAACGCAGTTTTCGGGTGAATTATGCGGGAATAGCACCAGTTAATTACTTATATGGCCCATTTTCGTAAATTAATCGACAATAGTGGCAGTAATGTCCCCGATTGGTTGGTTAATAGGGGGCGTGGTCACAAAATCAAAACATCGTCTTTTTACGCAGATTTCTTGTCGTTTTTTGGTCGATTTCTCTTTTTAAACATCAGTTGGACTCAGTTTTTTATTCAAAACATGTTGAATGGTTATCATTTATCACTCTCATAGTCGAGCTTGGCGGTTTTGAACATTATATGCGAAGAATTTTTGACTTTTAGATGACCGACCACCGAACCGCCAAGCACGAATAAAAAATCTAAATATTAAGCTGAATTTTCGCCGATTTCTCGTTTCTAAAACACGTTGCATCTAGTTTTTATGTAAAAAACGTGTAAAATGATTATCATTCTTCACATATATAATCGGGCTTGGCGGTTTTGAACATTATATACAAAGAATTTTTGACTTTTAGATGACCGACCACCGAACCGCCAAGCTCGAATAAAAAATCTAAATATTAAGCTGAATTTTCGCCGATTTCTCGTTTCTAAAACACGTTTCAGCTAGTTTTTATGTAAAAACGTGTAAAATGATTATCATTCTTCACAAATATAATCGGGCTTGGCGGTTTTGAACATTACATACAAAGAATTTTTGACTTTTAGATGACCGACCACCGAACCGCCAAGCTCGAATAAAAAATCAAAATATTAAGCTGAATTTTCGCCGATTTCTCGTTTCTAAAACACGTTCCATCTAGTTTTTATGTAAAAACGTGTAAAATGATTATCATTCTTCACAAATATAATCGGGCTTGGCGGTTTTTAACATTATATACAAAGAATTTTTGACTTTTAGATGACCGACCACCGAACCGCCTAGCTCGAATAAAAAATCAAAATATTAAGCTGAATTTTCGCCGATTTCTCGTTTCTAAAACACGTTTCAGCTAGTTTTTATGTAAAAACGTGTAAAATGATTATCATTCTTCACAAATATACTCGAGCTTGGCGGTTTTGAACATTATATACGAAGAATTTTTGACTTTTAGATGACCGCCCACCGAACCGCCAAGCCAAGGCAAAATGATACCCAGACCAAACCGAGGCAAAATGATACCCACCAAATATTGTCAACGTGTACCCATTAATGATCGTCCATGCAACTAATCAAACTTGTTCAATTATGTTATGTTCTTGTTTCGATGTAGCATTGTGATTTAAATGGCACGTGTCTGGAACGGTCACAATGATAATATACATGAATTCCAGAGGGCAAACTGTAATATAATTTAATTCTCCATCCACATTAAATTATTATTATTATTATTTGTTTTTTTTGGGGGGGGGGATTTGACCCAGGAGGATTTGAAAGGACCTGAGACGTCATTCTTTCTTTCTTTTTAGTGTAAACATATTTTTATTTCCAACATAACATAATATACAGATGATACAAAATTAATATGCAAAATAGAAGAGAATCAGAATCAGAATTCAATTAATCTCAAATCGTCGTACATGTTGACATAACAGAGACAAATATATGTCACTCACATCAGTGCTATAATAAATAATATTTAGTAAAATGTCCGAAATATGATCTCGTAAAGTATAGCAAAATAAACCGACTTGACACATATTTTTGGTTTATATTTTCTCCACACTTCCAATCTGCTCGGGGAGAATGTGGGTAGGGCAGAGGACGGTGTGCCTTTGACCGTTTCTGTAAAGTTGTATACTCTTAAACATCTTCGTCTTTAAGAAAATAGCAGCGGTGTACTTCTTCTTCACATTTAATCCTGGAAAAAATATATTTACATGTAAATGGTTACTATATATGACACACTGAATTTGCATATTATACAAAAGTGATTGGGGCAGTCGCATTGAGATATATAACATGATTTGAGTTAGGGTGGAACAAAAAGGAAGCAGATAGTGTTGCACTGTGTTCGGGACAGCAAAATGCATAGAAAGAAGAAACTGAAGAAGGAGAAAGGAAGTAGAAGAGATATGCACGAGACGATGACAATGGTGGGGAATTTTCATTATATCATCCATATTGAGACGACCATTCCTTGTTTCCTCGACAATGTCACGCCAATGTGTTACTCCTGGAGGCATTATACACTCTCCATCTTGGAGTCTGGCTGACTCGTAAACCTCTCTTAGTACAAAGTTGCCTACTCCAAGTCGTCCTCTTTTGTATTCGTAAAAATAAAATTTACAAAGAAAATACAAAGAAAGTACAATTGCGTCAATCGGAGCCTCTTTCCAACCTTGCAACTGTTTCAAGACAACATTGAATGACTCAGACTGATTGTTTGTGATGCCAGAGAGAGAGTCGTACACTTTATGTGGACGGAGCAACCAGGCACCAGCGCCTCGTTTGATGTCGCTTTTCATATTTCTATCAAAATAAGATTTAACTGACTGTGTCCAATTAGAAGTGAGGTCTTCGTACCTCTTCTCAAAATCATCCTCAGAATTTGCCTTCAACAAAGATATCAAGTCCTGCTTATAAATGGCAATTTCGTCTACATTAGCCTTGAGTTCAGTTTGTAAATATCGATGGAGATCCCTTTTGAGATGGTTCCAGCAGAAAAAAATGGGCATACTTGGAAAGATTGTGCTCACAGCATTCGAGAAGGCGTCCTCTCGATCAAAAACTATGGGGATTCGACTTTGAAACTTTGCAAGGTTTGGGATCTTTTCCCTCACCGCCTCGAAAAGACGAGTATGTGGCTTTTGATATTTCCGCTCGTGGATGAGAAACGCCAGTGGAAAAACGGGAGAACCTTCAAACAAAATATTTCGAATGACAAGAGATGAAACGTAGAAGTCACCAACGTTGAATGTTGTGTCATAACCGAGAACGAATCGACGAGAATCCTGGTCAATTTCGAGAAGATCATTTACCTCATTGGACCATTCTGGGTAATGAAGAATGACATACAGATCGTTGTCAAGGTAGCAAACTTCAGGTAAATGCTTCAACTGATGTGCCATTTGCAAAAGGTCCCTAATGGGATCTTTAGACCTTGTGCCCGCAACTACATGCGCCTTTGAATTCCGTACCTGTTTCGTATTTCTTGGATTGAGGACACCGTTATGATCTGGCTGAATAGTATGATCTGACACGAGGCGTTGGTATATGGTATGGGGGTTGGATTCAGAAGATGTCACAGCTTCTCTGATAGAATGCAATGCAGAAGGTGCAGTTCGGTTGAATTTGGAACGACTATTTTTGGAATTGCCATGAGGGAAGCCAGAAGATAATGATTCGCTGCCCATATAATGGATCAGCACTTGATTTGAATTTTCATATAGGGTATACGCAGTGCGCACAAACGAGCCTGATCCTGTTCGATCACCAGCTCCCTGTTTTATATAAAACCGAGTTCTTGTGATAAGAGGGTCCTTCTTTGGAAAGTTGTTAGGCCCTTTGTTAACCCAACGATGCTGATCAGCTTTCCAATCGTCACGCTTAACTGGGTCATCATTTTTGTAGATATATAACGTGCCACCGATTGGCTTAACGGGTGGGGTGTTACCAACCTTGACCAGTCGATTTTGGTTTGATGAAAGTATGTCTATCGCATCGTCATTTGAAAGGGGACCGTCCCAGCTATCAAGTTCAGAATTTGGACTGGCTGCAGTTTCAGCATCAGGATTTTTGTCTATCCCCGAATCCTGTAAAAGACAAAAGGTCAACGTTAAATACACGTTATTGCAATCATATTAGTTAAAAGATAAAATATACGATTTGATACTAGATCGTACGAATTTCAACGAAGTCTTAACGTTCGAATTGTGTTAGCCTATATTTATAAATTATAATGACCGTCTCATATAAAGAGCGTTCACTTTACCGTGACTTCATGTATTTTCTCGTTTATTTTTTTGTAAAGTAAGCTGAACAATCATTTGATATCGAATAGGACACCGCACATGAAACTACTAAATCGTAGTGCGATACAACAATTCAATTAGTGACAAATAGAATACATTCAAAGGTTATGATTTTATTTGTTGTCGTGGAATGATGTCGACATTAACTATAGTGTTTATATTAGGCTTTTCTAATATCACAATTATTTGCATCATCTAAATGTTTTTTCTTCACAATATACTGTAGAAAAAATATATTATTTGACTTCCCATGAAAAAAACGGACCAATAACCGGAGTACAGTTGAATGCTATATACATATGCAATATTATATATTACTCACCATTGCCACTGTCTTTCTGGAACTGATGTTGTTCGCTCACCAGCGGGAATTTATAGCAAGAAGGCGTGTCTAAATCAACTCAAACGTGCGTGTCACCGTTAACACTTCGCATGATCGGCGGCATGTACACAAAAGTGACGAGTGTTCTGTGGGGAAGCAAAAAAACAACCCTATCAAAACAGCGGCACATAGACGTGTCACTGAATAAACAGTTCCACCACTTCACTTACCAATGCACTGTATGGTGTGTTTATGAGCGATAACAGTTTGTCCGATTTAGTAAGCGTCATGAATTGTTTTTAAAGCCATTGCTAGTCAATTGAGCTGTGTCAAAAAAAAAAAAAAACAAATCATGAGTTGGGGTTCAGATTCCCACGTTGAACCAACGCGTTTAGTTTGATAATTCTGACAGAGGGTATGGATCTATTCTGTAACGGAGTTTTCGTGTCGATTATAATTCACTTCATCCTGGTGAGTAAACTACTCGAATTGCAACTAACCGGTTCTTGGCTAGTCAGTGATATATATAAAATAAATGAAACCTAAATTAATGGGGACGGATGAAAGAAAACTCAAGAAAGCTAAGAAAAAGAAACATTATCTCAAGCCTTTCCCATCTGATCGATACCCCTCCCTCACTTATCGGGGAAGTGGCATGTCGCCAAAGAGGAAAAGACTTCATATAAGCCATCGGGCTTGTTGTCTGGTCCTCATTTCCACACATTATCTCTTCTATTTTGCATATTAATTTTGTATCACCTGTACACGTGCATATTATGTTATGTTGGAAATAAAAATATGTTTACACTAAAAAGAAAGAAAGAATGACGTCTCAGGTCCTTTCAAATCCTCCTGGGTCAAATCCCCCCCCCCCAAAAACAAATAATAATAATAATAATTTAATGTGGATGGAGAATTAAATTATATTACAGTTTTCCCTCTGGAATTCATGTATATTATCATTGTGACCGTTCCAGACACGTGCCATTTAAATCACAATGCTACATCGAAACAAGAACATAACATAATTGAACAAGTTTGATTAGTTGCATGGACGATCATTAATGGGTACACGTTGACAATATTTGGTGGGTATCATTTTGCCTCGGTTTGGTCTGGGTATCATTTTGCCTTGGCTTGGCGGTTCGGTGGGCGGTCATATAAAAGTCGAAAATTCTAAGTACTCAATGTTAAAAACCGCCAAGCTCGAGTATATATGTGAAGAACGATAATCATTTTACATGTTTTTACATGAAAAATAGCTGGGACATGTTTTAGAAACGAGAAATCGGCGAAAATTCAGCTTAATATTTAGATTTTTTATTCGAGCTTGGCGGTTCGGTGGTCGGTCATCTAAAAGTCAAAAATTCTTCGTATATAATGTTCAAAACCGCCAAGCTCGAGTATATTTGTGAAGAATGATAATCATTTTACACGTTTTTACATAAAAACTAGCTGAAACGTGTTTTAGAAACGAGAAATCGGCGAAAATTCAGCTTAATATTTTGATTTTTTATTCGAGCTAGGCGGTTCGGTGGTCGGTCATCTAAAAGTCAAAAATTCTTCGTATATAATGTTCAAAACCGCCAAGCTCGAGTATATTTGTGAAGAATGATAATCATTTTACACGTTTTTATATAAAAACTAGCTGAAACGTGTTTTAGAAACGAGAAATCGGCGAAAATTCAGCTTAATATTTTGATTTTTTATTCGAGCTAGGCGGTTCGGTGGTCGGTCATCTAAAAGTCAAAAATTCTTTGTATATAATGTTCAAAACCGCCAAGCCCGATTATATTTGTGAAGAATGATAATCATTTTACACGTTTTTACATAAAAACTAGATGGAACGTGTTTTAGAAACGAGAAATCGGCGAAAATTCAGCTTAATATTTAGATTTTTTATTCGTGCTTGGCGGTTCGGTGGTCGGTCATCTAAAAGTCAAAAATTCTTCGCATATAATGTTCAAAACCGCCAAGCTCGACTATGAGAGTGATAAATGATAACCATTCAACATGTTTTGAATAAAAAACTGAGTCCAACTGATGTTTAAAAAGAGAAATCGACCAAAAACCGACAAGAAATCTGCGTAAAAAGACGATGTTTTGATTTTGTGACCACGCCCCCTATTAACCAACCAATCGGGGACATTACTGCCACTATTGTCGATTAATTTACGAAAATGGGCCATATAAGTAATTAACTGGTGCTATTCCCGCATAATTCACCCGAAAACTGCGTTTAAAAGGCTTTTAAAAAATTTGAAAACGCCAAGCTTGTCTTTTAGTCACCTGCCTTAAAAACTGCCAAGCTTGGCGCCAAGCTTGCATTTTAGCCACTCTCGCACAAAGACTAAAGATCACAGAATGTCCGGGTTTTCTAAGGAATCGTGGTAACGATGTGTTCAAGATATTGGGAATCAGAGACCATTGAGGTAGGGCAAAGTTTTCATACACCCCCCTCCCACTGACTGAGAAGCCCGGACCTTATTTCTTGGACACCGGTGGCGAGCGACGTCACATCTCATTTTCTATAAATAAATTGGGTTTCCCTGATTTGAAGTGATCAGCGAAAAAGATGTCAACACAATTTGTGTCACTTGAAAATCAACTATTTATTCAAGTTTTAAACTGTGTATAATACTATCAGTGCATTGGTGAGACAGAATGAGGTATTCGTTATAGCCGGCTTCGCGTTAAAACTGTTGCGTAGGCCTACCATTCGCGGTCGCGACCGTCAAAACGTGGAACTTCGATCTGTACACTTTGGGATACCGTCGCTTGTCGATTTATTGAGATTTGTTCGTCGTTGGAAACTGTTGACTTTCATTTCCGTGACAATGTTTCTGTCAGTTTATAGGTGCTATGAAATAGACACTAAATAATCTTGACTATAATTATATTCAAATGTATTTATGATAGTTATTCCATTGATGTGATATGACAGTCGACATGTTATGATAAATGTCATTGTCTGTCTTAAAGTGACATTTCATATTTGTATGGTGATTTGTTATATGGTGCTAAATTCCATTCATGGAATTTTTTATATACTATATTGTTGATGTTATTCAGGTAGGCGATCTGTGCGTCTGACCAACTTATCATTAGGAATAGTATATAGGTTTCAATTAAAAAGAAAATTGTCCACATTTTTTGGGCCATTTTGGATTTTGCTATTTTTTTGCCGTCTGTTTTTTTTTCCGCACCAACTAACATGGGTCTCATGTAATTTAGCTCCACTTTTCTCTTATGTGGGTTTGCAGTTTTCTTTAACCTTTTTCAGTATGTGCACTTGTGAGTGTGTTTGGTGTAAGTAGTCGCTAGGCGTGTGAAAATCTTTGTGCATTAGGCTCTCACCCCTGCACTTTTTCTTGCACTTGTGTGTTTGTTCGAGAATTGCATGATTGTGTTTTGAGTTATTATATTTCAGCTGCGCTTGCGTCTATGAAAATTTATATTCATTGTCCGATGCCGCAGTAGCTTGAGAATAGGAAAATTGTTTCAACTTCAACTTTTCAGATTTGTCCGCAGTTATTATACATCGGAGTTAGGCAACTTGTTTCATCTTCATAAATTTTTCAGATTTGTCCGAAGTTGTTATACATCGGAGTTAGGCAACTTGTTTCAACTTTATAACTTTTCAGATTTGTCCGACGTTGTTATACATCGGAATTAGGTAACTTGTTTCAACATAGAATATTTTCAGCATATATTTTTTGGACTTTGAAAATTTATTGTGTCGTCCGCATTTATTATTGAAATTAGGTGACTAGTTTCGACTTAGAATATTTTCAGCATTTGTTTACCTGTGATAGATTGCAATTACTCCGTAGTCGGACTTAGAATATTTCTATTTCAGTTTACGCTCATGTGTACTTGTATCAGACTTAGTCAGAATTTCAAACATTTCAGCTTTTGCAGCCAACTTGGTCTGAAATTACGTTACATTTTCTCCATGTTTAGCTGATATTACTTTTTTTTTTAGCTGACTTAGTCTCAGTTACTCCGTGATTAGTAAATTTAGTTAATATTTACTTACTACAGGCATGACTTGGAAATGTTTAGTAAATTTCTAAAATTTAGTTATATACCTATATTCTATATTCTCCTTAGTCCTTATATGATTTTTTTATAATCTAGAACAGATATTATATTCAATTAATTACATTATAATTAGTTTGTTCATTATAAATGATGACTTCCTCAATGTCTGAAGAGGAAATGATACAGGCTTTAAAAGCCTCAGGGAAGTATAATGTTATTCCAAGTACATCTACGCCGAAAACTCCCATGCAAAATTTTCTTGATTCAATCAAGAAGCAGGGAGCAACTCCCGGTAACAATGAACTTCCCCCTGGGAACACTTCTTATTGTCTCAAGCAGGTAAGTACTTATGTACCCAGGATATCTGGTTTTTCAGGAGACGATCCACCTCTTAAAGGTGACGTCACTTATCGTGAGTGGAGATATGAGATCCGTTGCTTGTCCAGCGACCTTGAGATCTCAGATAGTGGGCTTCTACAGGCTATTCGTAGATCCATTCGGGGAATGGCCCGTCAAGTTATTATTCCACTAGGGGAACATGCCAAGGTTTCACAACTTTTATTAAAGCTTGACACTCATTTTGATGAAGTTTCATCAAATGGTATGCTAATGCAAGAGTTTTTTAACTCTACTCAGAAGCCAGGTGAGTCGGTTACTGCTTTTGGTTGCAGACTAGAATCCATTTTAGAATCTGCAATCGATAGTGGGAATATGGAGCGCTACGCCAAGAATGACCTGCTCCGGCATAAGTTTTTCTCTTCTCTACATTCCGAGCAGTTAAAGAGCCAGACCCGTCATAAATATGACAATATCTCTGACTTCGACATGTTGCTGCGAGAAATTCGTATAGTGGAAAAAGAGATTAGCGTCCACTCCATTTCTGGTTCCTCGAGAAGTAAAGCCCAGCAACATGCATCGCAGACAGATACACCACCAGACAGGTTTGATGTGATGGAGAAGAAGTTTGATAGGAAACTAGATGATTTGGAGAAGCGACTGGATACAAAGATCGACCAGAAGCTTGACTTGATTTTGCAGCGCCTCGATCAGACTGCAGTTTCCCAACCACCACCACAGTCTAACTTTGGATTTGGACGAGGACATGGAAACTACACACCACAGAGAGGTTCAGGTTTCGGTCGTGGACGAGGGCGCGGTTGGACTTCGGGAAATACAGATCAAGGTCCAGATCGTGGTCGTGGTTTCAAATTTAATCATCAAGAATTTCATCAAGATGGATCACAGAATTATAAGCCACAGCCAAAAGCCTAACCGCCTCTGTCGTTGGTCAGCCAGAGGCCGGTGAATCAAATGGCCAAAACTTGATTGATAGATTAGTAGGTCAATCTAATGAGACTGATGTATTCATCCAGGGAAAGAAGGTCACTGCTCTTATTGATAGTGGATCTATGGTTACAACAGTTTCTCGTAGTTGCTATGAGTCACTGCCAAATAAACCTGTTATTCACTCCATTAACAAACTTGGTCTTAGAGTTTCCATTGCTGATGGATCTACTCTTCCATATAATGGATTCATTGAATGTGTGATACACATTCCATTTTTGTGTGAATGTCCTCTTTCTATTCCAGCTCTAATTGTTTCAGATACAGAGTACAACACAAGATGTCCTATCATTATCGGCACAAATATAATTCGTATGTGCAAGGACTTGGCTGAAATTTCTTCTTCTGATATTCCAAAAGAATGGAAGATAGCTATTGACAGCCTCACATGTGCAGCCATTCCAGTCAAGTCCACCAACAAGATTGCCTTGGAGATTGAGCCATACCAGACAGTGATAGTGCAAGGCGTTGCCAGACATGATAGTGGTCTTGACTCAGCTTTTGTGACAGAAAGTTTCAGTGATGATGACAAGTTCACTGTTTGTCCACGAGTGATGAAATCAAATTCCAAGGCAAACAGTACTCGTATTCCTGTTCAACTTTGCAATATATCTGCGAAGACACTTGTGATATCTCCACATTCAACTATTGCCCAAATACAAGAAGTAAAGGTGGTTGTTTCTTTGGGCTCACCAACTCTTGCGGCTGATGTTCGACCTTCTCCGAGGGACCTTGGTGTTAACGTCAATGACAATTTATCAGCAGAAGAGAAAGATGAAGTTGATGCTCTGCTATACAAATGGAGCCATGTATTTTCTACTGGTCCTCTGGATTTAGGTGTTACTGACCTAGTGACGCATCAAATCAAACTCACCGATGATGTTCCATTTAAACAGCCATATCGGAAGATACCTCCTACTCTTTATGAAGAAGTCAGACAGCATATTAAGGAGATGTTAGAAGCTGGAGTGATTAAAGAATCTGACAGTCCTTATGCATCCAACGTTGTGCTCGTTCGGAAAAAGGCCGACAACTCTTTGCGGTTCTGTATAGACTTTAGACAGTTAAATTCAAAGACCGTCAAAGATGCCTACATGCTGCCAAGGTTTGACGACATCATAGAATCGCTCCATGGCTCCAGATTTTACAGTAAACTTGATTTACGCAATGGTTTTTGGCAGTGTCCCATCAGAGAAGAAGACAAATACAAGACCGCATTTTCTGTTGGCAAACTTGGGTTTTACCAATGTGAGCGACTTGGTCAGGGAATGGTAAATGGGCCAGCAACTTTTCAACGCCTGATGGAGAAATGCATGGGCGATATGCATTTAGAGGAGTGTCTTATCTTCTTGGACGACGTTTTGGTTTTCAGCCAGGAATTTTCATCGCACGTAGAACGTCTGGACGCAGTATTTTCTCGTCTGTCACAGCATAATTTGAAGCTGAAGCCAAATAAGTGCGAACTATTCCGCACATCAGTGACATATCTTGGACACGTCATCTGTGCCAGTGGTGTAGCCACAGACCCAGATAAGACTTCTGCATTGGAGGATTGGCCAGTTCACTGTAATGTTAAACAGATGAGACAATGGCTTGGATTTTGCGGATACTACCGTCGCTTCGTCAAGGGGTATGCCAGCATTGTACAGCCGCTAAACCAACTTTTGGAGGGACATTGCACTGAGGCCAAGATGAAGACAAAGAAAAAATCCCCGGCACCATGGGTTTGGACAGATATTCACCAGAGAGCATTTGATGAAATCAAACAGAAATTAACCCAGCCTCCAATCCTGGCATATGCTGACTACAATTTGCCATTTATTGTTCATACAGATAGCAGTGGTTATGGATTGGGATCTGTGTTATACCAGCTACAGGATGGTGTAGAGCGTGTTATCGCATATGCAAGCCGTGGTTTAAAGCCCAGCGAGAAGAATTATCCAGCCCATAAATTGGAGTTCTTGTGTCTGAAATGGGCTGTCACAGACAAATTCCATGACTACTTGTATGGAAATACTTTCAAGGTTGTCACAGATAACAATCCTCTGACATATGTTCTAACAACTGCCAAGTTGGATGCCACTGGTCATCGTTGGGTTGCCAATCTTGCCAATTACAATTTTCAGATTGAATATAGAGCTGGACGACTCAACGGTGATGCTGATGGACTCTCCAGGAAGCCCATATTATATACAGATGTCATTAAAGCCGTTTGCCAGGCTGCAACTGTGAACTTCCCTTTAGCGGAAAGTGTTGCTGTTGGTCCTGCTCTTCCTTCGGCCGGGGAGGAGTTGGATCATGCGCATGATTCCGTTGACTGGGAATGTGAGCAGAACCAGGACTCTGTTATTTCCAGAGTTATTCACTTTGTGAAACTTGGTAAACGGCCTGATGATAAACAGATGAAGAATGAATCATCCCTTGTACGGACATATCTTAGAGTATGGAACAGTCTGTGTATTAAACACCGTATTCTCTACCGAAGATCACAAAATGATGAAGAGCCAGTTATGCAGCTCATTGTTCCTGATGGTTTTCGTGATCGAGCATTGCAAGGTGTTCATGATGATGTTGGTCACCAGGGCAAAGATAAGACAGTGTGGCTTGCCAAGCAAAGATTCTACTGGCCAGGTATGTTTCGTGATGCTGAAGCGAGAGTAGAGAACTGTGGCAGATGTATTCGCCGGAAGAAGCCAGTGAAAGCAGCTGGAAAATTAGTCCCAATACAGACTTCAAGACCCATGGAATTAGTCTGTATTGATTTTCTCAGTCTTGAGATGTCAAAAGGTGGGATTGAAAATGTGTTAGTTATTACTGACCATTTTACCCGCTATGCGCAGGCTATTCCATGTAAAAACCAGACAGCGTCCACCACTGCAAAGGCCCTATATGAGAAGTTTGTGTGCTTCTACAGTTTCCCAGAACGTCTACACAGTGACCAAGGAAGAAACTTTGAGAGCAAAGTTATCAAGGAGTTATGCAAACTTGCGGGAATGAAGAAGAGTAGAACCACCCCTTATCATCCAATGGGAAATGGATCAGCAGAGCGTTTTAACCAGACCCTCATCAAGATGCTTGGTACAATGGAGGAAGAACAAAAAGCTGATTGGAAGAGCTATGTTGGACCTCTTGTACAGGCTTATAATGCTACAAAAAGTGAAGCAACAGGATATTCACCTCACTTTCTCATGTTCGGATGGCATCCATGATTATCTATTGATGCTGTTTTTGGATTGGATAAAGAAGAGGTTGCTGGAAATCATGATAGTTATGTCAAGAAGTTAAAGAAGAGAATGGAATTTGCTTATAATGTAGCCTTCGACAGAGTGGAAAAGCGGAATGAGAATGTGAAGGAGAAGTATGATGGAAGGATTCGTTCCAAAGATGCAAAGCTTGAAGTTGGAGACAGGGTGTTGGTCAGGAAAGTTGGTATCAAAGGAAAACACAAGTTAGCAGATAGATGGGAAGCAGAACCATACAAGATCATTAACATTCCAAATGAAGATGTTCCTGTGTATAAGGTTTTACAAGAATCTGGAAGGGGTGTGTCCCGAATGCTGCACAGAAATATGCTGTTGCCATTTAATTATATTTCTTCCAATGTGGTTGAAGAGACTAAAGAAGCTAGGCAGATGAAAAAGAAGAAAGTTCAGAAGGATGTAGAAGTAAGCTCCAGCAGTGAAGATAGTGATTCAGATAATGGTCTTATTTTAAGATCCAAATCTCATATACATAAGGATCCTCATCAATCTGTTCCTTCTGGAATCCCTGAGATTTCTCAGATGTCTTCTCCTATTCACTCTTCTACTTATATGTCGCCTATGGATTCTCGTTCTTACATTTCAGGTCACAGAAATAGTAATACTTCTGAAACACACCCTTATAATGTAAGTTCTCATATTCCAGGTAACTTTGAGAGTAGTCCAGCATCTCAGTCCACACTTAACAACATTACAGATGGAATTTCAGCTTCAACCCCTATAAATGATCAATTTCAGTATAGACATCAAAGACCAGTTAGGCACAAGAAGGCCCCAGATCGACTTGGATCCTGGGTCTGTCCTCAAGTTGCAGATACAATTGTATTTGTCTAACATCAACTGTGTGATCATTTCTGCATTGCTATTCATTTTATAAATCTATTTTGAGATTCTAAAACACATGCTTATCTGTATGAAAGAGGGCCTGGTAGGAATTTCA
This sequence comes from Siphonodentalium dalli, assembly GCA_032622095.1. Lineage (NCBI taxonomy): Eukaryota > Metazoa > Mollusca > Scaphopoda > Gadilida > Siphonodentaliidae > Siphonodentalium > Siphonodentalium dalli. The sequence continues at coordinate 200,102,067 of CP136064.1, forward strand.
GCTGAAGATCCAGTAATGGTCAAAACCTACTGAGGTACCAGTTCATGAGAAATGTCCTTTGTAAATTCCAGGTATCTCATGGGATAGTATTGTGCTGCTTTCTCATATTTTAATCTTATTGTGTATTTTTTATTATGTAATGACTTGTTATACATACTGTCTCATTCCGGTCAAAGGCCAAGTAAGATTATTTCAGCTGAAGACCCAGTGCCGTGTAAAAACTGACTGATGTTCCAGGTTCAACTTTGGAGATAGTATTGTATATACTATTCCACTATTATATAACCACATTCCTTCATTAGTATTTCATGTCAGATATTTGATTTAGTGATAAATCAATTTAATTTGAGCATATTAACTTTGCAGAGACTGAACCTATTGCAGAAATGACTTGTAGGTTTTATTTCAGCCTCTCATGTTAAATTGTAAATTGTACTACAGATTCCTCTACATGTTACCAGCTGTAATTATTAGATATTTCAGATCTGATACCCGGCATCAGTGATGTGTTTTTCATTTGATATCAGGTTGTACAGTTTCAGCAATAACCTGTACTAGTATACATGCTGCCACTTTTGCAGCTACCTGTTGCAGATTTTGACTTGCAGTTTATTTCAGCATTTACTATTGTAAGATGGTGATATTCTAAATGGAAATGCCTACCTAAATCGTTCATTTATTTTTGTGAATGTCAGGAGCCATTCTTCACCTGGAGGGGGTGAATGTTATAGGTGCCGTTTTTATCTGTTTTAGTACACTGCGCGGTTGTATATAATCTTCTATATATCATGATACTTGCGCGCATCCTGCTTTGTTATTTCAGCCTTTTGTGGGTTAACTGAAATGTGTGTCAGTGTGTGTGCGCGTGAGAGCGAGCATGAATGATTGTGTCACCTGCACACTGATTAGCACTCACCTGGGACTGGCGGGAAAATTAGCGTGGTCTGGGGGGCACTCAGTAATTAATATTTGAAATGGTCGGACGTACTATTTTGGATCACCAATTCTAGATATATATAATGAAATGCAGATTTCATTTTATGGAGTATCTTTAATGGTTTTTAATACTGACTGCTGTGATATGATTATGTTGATGCCTTTATTTTAAATACACTTTATTAACCCTTTAATTTGTTGTTGGAGTTACTATATCTACGTTAAATCCAGCCGTACAACACATACATGCCGATTGTATTAGTATCTAGTAGGTTAATGTTTGATATGTTGTATTTTCCCGGTCCAAGCTATTTAAAGTTTACTTGTGAAATTTTAGGCGCCCAGGCACTGACATACGTACACACCCTCGATAACGATTGAATCATCTGCCTCCGCGTGCATATTTGCATTTTATTTTCTCTTATTTATGTTGCTAATTAGCATATTTTCCACATACGCGCCTTTCATTTAAAGCGTAGACATGTATTCGTAAAATTGTGATCTAATTAATGGAGCGGATATAATAGTCCCACCTATCACTGGTGTTAGGTTTGAAAGGACCGCAATGCATATTTTGATCCGATATAGCATAATTGTGTAACTAACCCCTATAATTGCAAGGTATATTATACTTCTCAATTCCTAATATATTATGTATTAGAATGTTGACTTGTATTGCATTTTTAGATTATAAATTGAAGACTGATATTGAGACACTGATAATCAATTTTATGGATGTACAGTATTGCATGTGTATATTGGTGATTATCACATGTTACTTACATGTACATGTATTTAGTGGGGAGTTATCAAGCTGCCCAATATATTTTGGCAAATAAACATTAATTGTATGCGAAAACCTTTGTAGAGTTCTCCCTTAGGAAGATTTTACATCTTTTCAGATCTGCCAATATATAATCATACGTGTGTCTATGTATCTGTTGTGTACTTACAGCTATTGGCATTTCTAGTTGGAACTTGAGTTTGGTAAGCCGTAGTTAGCGAATGATAGGCGGCATGAATTCAGGCTAGGCATATCATTACATTTAAATATTTACTAGCTTGTGGGCCCGACTTCGTCCGGGCTGTTTCCCCTCTGCTTTCCGTCGAAAGGCGCGATTAGACCTTGAATTGACCATTTTGAAGGTCAAGGTCAGGTCGGGGTAACGATTCGACCCGCCCAAAACACACTATCGACAAAAGTACCCCTAGGTATCAAAGTTCGTCGAAATCCTTCCGTTTTACCCGATTTGACCTTGAATTGACAATTTTGAAGGTCAAGGTCAGGTCGGGGTTACTATTTGACCCATCCAAAACACTCCCCGGACAAAAGTACCCACAGGTATCAGATTTCGTCGAAATCCGTCTGGCAGTTTTCCCGGCCATTGATAACAGACAGACAAACAGACAGAAGTCCCAACATATATATTAGACTAGCCGATGAGCCCGACGTTGTCCGGGCTATTCAAAAACCAAATTTCAAGTCGATAGCTCCACCCGTTTCCGAGAGCTCGTCTGCGCATGCGCGAAGCTGGCGTCGCACGGGATCGGCGACCCGATAAAATTCGTATCCGGGGCAAGATACATTCACATACCAATTTTCAAGTAGATAGCTCCACCCGTTTCCGAGATCTCGTCTGCGCATGGGCGAAGCTGGCGTCGCACGGGCTCGGCGACCCGATAAAATTCGTATCCGGGGCAAGATTTCAAGTCGATAGCTCCACCCGTTTCCGAGATCTGGTCTGCGCATGTGCGAAGCTGGCGTCGCACGGGCTCGGCGACCCGATAAAATTCGTATCCGGGGCAAGATACATTCACATATCAAATCTCAAGTCGATAGCTCCACCCGTTTCCGAGATCTCGTCTGCGCATGCGCGAAGTTGGCGTCACACGGGCTCGGCGACCCGATAAAATTCGTATCCGGGGCAAGATACATTTACATAGCAAATTTCAAGTCGATAGCTCCACCCGTTTCCGAGATCTCGTCTGCGCATGCGCGAAGTTGGTATCGCACGGGCTCGGCGACCCGATAAAATTCGTATCCGGGGCAAGATACATTCACATAGCAAATTTCAAATCGATAGCTCCACCCGTTTCCGAGATTTCGTCTGCGCATGCGCGAAGCGGGCACCGCACGGGCTCGCCAATACGACAACGTCCACCGCCTGGTCAAACTACACACACGTACCAAGTTTCGTCCCGATCGATCGAGAATCGTAGATTTGTATCAATGACAGACAAACATACAGACAGACAGACAAACAGAGGTCTTCAAAATATATATGAGACTAGCCGATGAGCCCGACGTTGTCCAGGCTATTCAAAAACCGACGAAATTTGTATCCGGGGCAAGATACATTGACATAGCAAATTTCAAGTCGATAGCTCCACCCGTTTCCGAGATCTGGTCTGCGCATGCGCGAAGCTGGCGTCGCACGGGCTCGGCGACCCGATAAAATTCGATAGCTCAACCCAGCCCGACGTTGTCCGGGCTATTCAAGAAAACCAAATTTCAAGTCGATAGCTCTACCCGTTTCCGAGTTCTCGTCTGTGCATGCGCGAAGCTGGCGTCGCACGGGCTCGGCGACCCGATAAAATTCGTATCCGGGGCAAGATACATTCACATACCAAATTTCAAGTCGATAGCTCCACCCGTTTCCGAGATCTCGTCTGCGCATGCGCGAAGCTGGCGTCGCACGGGCTCGGCGACCCGATACAATTCGTATCCGGGGCAAGATCCATTCACATAGCAAATTTCAAGTCGATAGCTCCACCCGTTTCCGATATCTCGTCTGCGCATGCGCTGCACGGGCGCCGCACGGGCTCGCCAATACGACAACGTTCACCGCCTGGTCAAACTACACACACGTACCAAGTTTCGTCCCGATCGGTCGAGAATCGTAGATTTGTATAAATGACAGACAGACAGACAAACAAACAAACAAACAAACAGAGGTCTTCAAAATATATATGAGACTAGCCGATGAGCCCGACGTTGTCCGGGCTATTCAAAAACCAAATTTCAAGTCGATGAGCCCGACGTTATCCGGGCTATTCAAAAACCAAATTTCAAGTCGATAGCTCCACCCGTTTCCGAGATCTCGTCTGCGCATGCGCTGCACGGGCGTCGCACGGGGTCGCCAATACGACAACGACCGTGTCCGTGGGATTTTACCCCTAGATAGGAAGTTTGGTCTCGATCGGTGGAGAATCGTAGATTTGTATAAATGACAGACAGACATACAGATAGATTGTATCAAAATATATAAGAGATATATGTAAATTAGATAGATTGTATCAAAATATATAGGAGAGATATGTAAATTATCTACACACCATTACTGGTGTTTGTCAAAGTTTAGTGGGGTATATCAATACTCATTCACGATCATATCATTGAGGTCCGGAGGATGTGGGTTATCTCTCGAATACAGATTGTATCAAAATATATAGGAGAGATATATGAAAGGGAAAATCAGTTCATGAGTACATATACCAGAAGGAAAGCTCCGATGGGATTTCAACATTAATCTGGGAGTGTTATACATATACAGAGACCAGAAGGAAAACTCTGAAGGAATTTCAGTTTTGTATACAGGGTGTATTGGACATGCATATATAAGAAGGAAAACTCAGAAGGGTATTTTACTAGGAGTGTCAGTCCCATACAGCTGTAAACAAGAACAACATGTCAGAACAAATTGAAGCTGATACAATGCCTCGATTCAATGCGCATAATAGATCATCGAGTGAAAAGGATGAACAGAACATGTCACTCCTAATATAAAATAAATGTGACGGTTTCGTATTCACCATCGAATGTGTAATTTTCTGGCCGTGTTCCGTGACCAAGCACCACTCCAATTCGAATAAAATGTCTCTGGCAATTGAAATAAGATCTTGTACCTCCACGCCTGTCAGTTTATTTCACCATACATGTCACGCGACCTTTTCACTAACCTCAGTGCGCACACACCTGACTGGATGCACCTAAAATGCTGAATCAGCTGTTTGGCAGCAGGTTACAACATACAAGGATATTACCTGAGTTCAGTTTATCTCAATTGTAACGGTATATGTGTTATTTCCCAATACAAGATTGCGGAACCGCTTGACCATCCGCCATGCCCGTCTAGCAGTTAAACATCCTGTTCAGTAATTCGGCTGCTGCAGTTCAGTCGATTCTTGTGAACGCAGTTCAGCTCAATTTAACGAAGTCAGCAGAGTATAGGTTGTGCAAATGACTTGTAATCGATGGTACAGGGATGGATCACAATTGACCGACCTCCACCACAGTTCAACAGTTTAAAATCCCATTCAGCACTTTACGTACAGTTCAGCAGATTACCCCGAACGCAGATTGACATATTTTTAACGACGATTGTCGGGTATAGGTAATGCAAATGGCTTTTAATCGATGGACCAAAACCAAATATAGGGAGGGAATACTATTGCACCGACTTCCACCCAGTTTAAAATCACGTTCGGCACTTCATCGGATACTGTTCAGCAGATTCCCTGAAAGTAGCTTAACCGATTTTTAACTATAGGATAGTCAGGTATACGTTATGCAAATGACTTGCAATCGATGGGCCATAACCAAGTACAGAGACGGAGCACAATTAACATTTTAACGGACATCAACCCGGTTCAACAGTTCAAAATCGCGTTCAGCAAATACTCGATTACAGTTTAGCAGATTCCGCCGATCGCAGTTTAAAACCGATATTTAATCCAGTTTTTTTATTTAGACTCTCCCTCTCTCTCTCTCTCTCTCTCTCTCTATGAAACCCATACTTTCGGAACAGCTTGCATCTTAATCTACGCCAATATTATAATTATCAAACTGAGCGGTGTATCCTCCACCAATGAAACTACTGAAAGATACTGAATCCGAACTTGACAGAATTTTCAAAATCCCTCAACATGCTTTATAATATTTTGCTCTAGAATACGATGGCATCCTATCTCTACCAAATATAATCGAAGCCTTATCTCATAGATCGAATACTGCCATATAATATGGAATGAGTTAAGTATTATATCTCATTACCTTATTATAGTATCCGACAAGCCAAATTTCGTGACTGTCGGACAGAATGTTGGCATCCTTGGGAGGTGTGGTAAGTGGCCCTAAAATATATCCCCACCGAATCGATCTAAACGTTTGGCTTGGGGCACCGCACTGTCAGTCGGTTAGTAACATGATACATTAGAATGGCATAAACACTGCCACGCTTGTTCGAACTATATGATATAAAACCATGTGATATAGCTTAGGTAGAAATGCCCATTCGGGACTAAATACATATATAGAGTACACCCATTGAAATGCCGATACCATGGAAGTATATCTGATTTGATGGAATCAGACCTCTAGTTCTTTGGTATTTTTATGTTTATTTTATATGTAATATTTAGTTTTCAACAACACGAAGTTGAAAACGGTGTTAAATCATATATATGTGCAGTTGTTGTTGAAACTGGAGGTCTGGAACCCCGAATGCATCTGTAAAACTGGCGCTTAAATGAGAAAGTAAGCAACAGCTCACAGTAAGCAAGTGCCTGATTCATACTCAATTTATGATATATATATATTATATTCAGTTCCACTCAATTGCGAATTTACCGCGTAATTTTCATTAATATATATACTTATAAGAGACAGTCCTTTTGTTGTTATCTAATCTGTCTATTATAAAGTAAGTTTTTGTATTGACATATCACTGATTAATTTCGCTGAAACGAAATATCACAAGGACGTGTCGTTCTAATTCAGATATGATTGCTAAATATGTCTTCCATAGAAAGACATGTGTCTGAACTTCGTATCCAAAATAGTGGTCGTAAACAATGTTGACCCCGTAACTCACGTGGTTGGCATTATTTTTCCAGAGAACTGATGAACATGCCTACATTATATGAGATTTTTAGTCAGTTCTGTTGAGCTAATCGGATTCACACCAAATATACAATACACTGTTATTTTATTAAAACATTAGAATCTGTATAGAATAAAAGTCTGGATAAATTATCTTAAAACTCCATCAAAATGCCGAATTAAGTATAATGGTCTTGGCATATGATGTCTATCTGATATATTTAACATATGCGGGCCAGGGGATGAGGTCAGGGAGAAAATACAGACACATGGATGATTTTTGTTTTTGTTGTAGCACCCCGAACCACTACCCCCTCCCCATTTTGTGCAAAACAATTTTTTGTGTTATGCCCAGGTTTTGGGGACTCACCGCCAAACTTGCATTTCCAATGACTTTACCAAGCTTTTAGAGACTGTTCTGGTCTGTTATACTGTTCCATTCCATCACTCCTATTTAATCCATATCCACTATCCACTCTGATCCTACCTAGATATATTTAGAACTCACCAGTAGGAAGTTTTTAAGTTGAACTTGACTGAAACACACACAGCACATGTCCAACAGCTGGTCAAAAAATTCATAATTGTCCTCCTAATTCCACGGGCTGAAATCGATACAATCCGGTTCCGCTTTCGATGTCCGGTTCGACATTTTGTAACCAGAAACTTTGAAGTGGTGAGTTGGTTTTCTATTGATTCACAGGAACACCTTATAGCCATACCTGCAATGACAGTTATATAGTATATAAGTATCACTCTTTGGAGCCAAATAAACAGGCTGGCATATTTATTTTTTAATTTGAGGTATTTTGTTAGCCAGCACTCTGCAGCACTAGTATTATTTGGTCATTAGACATGCCAGAGTGAAAATGCCAGCACTATCAGGCACTATTAATATTAATTTGAGGTGAAATGCAAACCAGCACTCCTATTCAGTCATCACTTTTATTTGGCACCAGAGAGTGCTTTATCTTATATCTTAAGTGTTGGTTAAGGTCATAATCTATGTTAGAACACATTTATTAGTGAAAACAACTTAAAACAATGTCCATAATGTGGGTTGAAAATAATTTGCACAAACAATTTTGTTCAGGCCTCTGAGATGCACCCACGCCGCCCGGTATAGGTATGTTTTTGGAAGATTTCCCCTGTATTACTTATATCTTATACATACTATGTTCCTAAGTGTCTGTAAAGGCCATAACCTGCCTTAGAACACAATTATTAATTAATATATTTGAAAACAACTTAAAACAAGGGCAAAAATGTGAATAGAAAAAAAATGCACAAACAAATTATGCCGTGTCGGGCTTGAAATTTCCTTACTGTTGAATATTTTACCAAAGATTAGGGAGATGTGATGAGTCAGCCGCCCCAACTCTCTTCCCTTGTCCTCACATCTATGAATAATTCTCTATCCTATACCACTTTTCTGATGCATATGCTATGCGGATGGTGATGGTAAAAAGGCGAAATTAAATACGATTATGTATAATAATACTTACGGGATGTTCTCAGTGAGTACTGCAAACTTTCTCTTTTGGACAATACACAGATACTAGTTTTTAAATGTTTATTCTGACATCATCAAGTATTGATCACTCGAGAAGAAAAAGTATTTTTGATATCGTTTGAGTTATAGTTATTTGAAGCTTCCACGAGTGACCTCGAGTATTGGAATAGAGTGACCTGTCAAAGAATGTTTCCTTTGCCATATCATAGTGGTTATTCAGAATTTTGTACGTTTCAATCATGTCACTGCGGAATCTCCTGTACTTCATCGATGGCAAATTTAATATGTACAATATGTTCACGTAACTAAATTTACGAATGTCTTTCACCACTAATAGAGATGCTCTTCGCTGCACAGATTCTATTTTTCTTGATTGGCCTAATGCGGGTTCCATAAGTTGACACAATATTCCAGTGTCGCCCACACCATTGTAATATAAAGTCTCCTGATGGTCATTGCATCTAACTGGCTAAATGTCGGTTTATTACTCCTAAGATTTGGTTTGCTTTGTTCACCACAGAATTAACTTGATCATCAAATTTCAACTTAGTATCTGTGATTTCACCGATATCCTTCTCCGATTCCTTGGGTTCAATTGGAGATTGTGGTCCGAATCGGCATCTCTGGTTTAGACTAGGTTTTATTCTAGACCAGGATTTACTCCAGTTTAAACTAGGTTTAAGTAGGAGTAAAACTTGGTTTTACTGTAGTAAAACTAGGTTTTATGGGAGTAAAACTGGGTTTTTGTGTAGTTTTTATTGACGTGATAAAGTTATGGTAATATATAAGAAATAAACGCAAACTGCATGAACCCCGGAGTTTGCTGAATTTTTATCGCGGTCAAATTAAACCCATGACCACGTTGAATGCGCCGTTTATTATTTATATTTATATACGTTAATTCATTATGAACTAGGCTTGTCTCTCTCTCCCAAAGTGTACATGTATAGTTAACTCATTTCCATCTGCTCATCAAACACACATGCACGCCCTTACATTGTTTTTTGCACCTAATTAGTTGAGTGCGTTAACATGATCCACATACCAATTGATCGATGTATAACAAAGAAGAAGAAATGGGAAGAACGAAGAAAAAGAATAAAAGTATAAGATGAAGAAAAATTAACGAAAAAATGAGGAAGAAGACGGGGAAAGGAAAAAGGAGAATACGTTGGAATAAGAAAGACAAAAAATAAGAATTAACAAGAAATCAAGAAGGAAGACAGAACAAGAAAAATATAATACATTGTATTCACACACATGGGTATTTATAGTCTTGAAATCTGGTTTTCTAAAATAATATAATTATGTTGCTGTTGTAATGTCGGCCCGGAAGATATATATATATATATATTTAATTCAGGAACAAGTCATTTAGAGACTCTTAGTTCCACATCACTATAATTTAATACAAATCAAATCGAATAGTCAATTGAATTCCAATTGTTTTTTTAAGGTTGGGATCTTCATCATGTCTTCTTAACGCACATTAAAGGTCTAATCTGTCCATGAGGTGAAGTAAGGTTGATGCTTCTACCACATAACTAGATAAGTTGTTTCACTCCAAACAGACTCTGTTAGAGAAAAAGTATTTTTGATATCGTTTGAGTTATAGTTATTTGAAGCTTCCACGAGTGACCTCGAGTATTGGAATAGAGTGACCTGTCAAAGAATGTTTCCTTTGCCATATCATAGTGGTTATTCAGAATTTTGTACGTTTCAATCATGTCACTGCGGAATCTCCTGTACTTCATCGATGGCAAATTTAATATGTACAATATGTTCACGTAACTAAATTTACGAATGTCTTTCACCACTAATAGAGATGCTCTTCGCTGCACAGATTCTATTTTTCTTGATTGGCCTAATGCGGGTTCCATAAGTTGACACAATATTCCAGTGTCGCCCACACCATTGTAATATAAAGTCTCCTGATGGTCATTGCATCTAACTGGCTAAATGTCGGTTTATTACTCCTAAGATTTGGTTTGCTTTGTTCACCACAGAATTAACTTGATCATCAAATTTCAACTTAGTATCTGTGATTTCACCGATATCCTTCTCCGATTCCTTGGGTTCAATTGGAGATTGTGGTCCGAATCGGCATCTCTGGTTTAGACTAGGTTTTATTCTAGACCAGGATTTACTCCAGTTTAAACTAGGTTTAAGTAGGAGTAAAACTTGGTTTTACTGTAGTAAAACTAGGTTTTATGGGAGTAAAACTGGGTTTTTGTGTAGTTTTTATTGACGTGATAAAGTTATGGTAATATATAAGAAATAAACGCAAATTGCATGAACCCCGGAGTTTGCTGAATTTTTATCGCGGTCAAATTAAACCCATGACCACGTTGAATGCGCCGTTTATTATTTATATTTATATACGTTAATTCATTATGAACTAGGCTTGTCTCTCTCTCCCAATATTTACTCAACTATAAATGAACGCATGCTGTTCAGTTCGGACAATTCGAATCATCGCTTTGTTGTGTGACCTGATTGATGTGTAATCAGAGGAAAGGAGAGGAGATGAGGTGAAGGGTAACAACACTGATTATAGACCAAAACAAATTTCCTGCCAAATCCAGACGTGCTGAATACTCAAGCAGTCGTTCATGCATGTTCGACAATCCCCGGTGATTTCCGGGATCAATGTGTTCATAAACCTATGAACGACTCAATGTCGTTCATAGGTTTATGAACACATTGACTAAGGGGCGTGTTTACCGTAACGCTATGGGGAAATCGGAAGCGTTATTGTGTAATAGAGTGATATAATAGACTGAATGAATATTTTTGTAATTATTGCATCAGCACAACTTCTAACTCTTCCATACCCATTCTGTTATGAAACATATTATTAAACTGGTGTTGGAATAACTCTGGCACAATCAGGTTTGAATTCAAGGTGATGGGAATTCTGCACAGCAACAGTGACACCTGTTGAGGATAGAGTTATCGTTCGTTCATTGGTAGTGTTATCGTTTATTCATTGGTAGAGTTATCTTTCGTTGACAGATTTACTTTTTCTTAGTCCGTGCTTCATGAGAGCAGCCATTTTTCGCATGCTGTCTTGTGGTTGACACAACGTTCACAAGATGTCTGGTTTCTTGTAATTTCTTGAAGTTATACTTCAAGAAATAGGTTGGCGATGGTTATGCTTGAACCATGAAGGTTACAGATGGCGAGTTATTGTCACATTGATGATGTAAGTTGGAAATTAGACATTTAATCGTAGTTTTGATGATTAATTGATAGATCAGTTTGGCTGAGATCAATTTCAGAGGAGAAAATGTTTCTTTGGCTTCATAATCAGGTCTGGGTCAACCTGAAATGGGGCTACTATAGCCAGAAGTGGCTATTATTGCCAGATCTGGCTACTGGAAAATCGTCTGCGATGAGTAAATTTGAGTTTATGATACTAAAACGAATTTTCCGGTTGTCAAACACATCGCCATCCGCTTTGGCACATTTGAAAACACATCTGTGTAGATAATTAGTGTTTCGCAGAGGTAAGCTTTTTATCGGAAAAGTAAGATAAAAGTTTGCAAAACTAATTAAAGATTGTACCATGTGAAATTACATTGGAAATCTTCATTTATTCTTTAAAAAAGCAAGAGCTGGCGCACCGAAATGTCCTCATAATTCGCCATTTTGTCCAAGCTAAACCACCTGACTGCATCGACCAATCAAATGTAGGTTATATACTTTTAATCGGTGTTTTAAAATATATTCTAGTCTGTTAAAAAGTCCATGGCGGGGCGATTCAGTCTGCATTGCTAATATTTCTAGACGTATAAACCGAGTTGTATTGAAAAAATATACGGATATAGACAATGACAAAGTTGGGCATTGTTTAGTCTATGTTTCCTTGGTACAACTTTCTGAATTTTTCCACTGTTACGACGGAAATACTGACACGTATTAAATATGCCTACATCTCAGCCATCAGTCCCAGCCGGTGCGCGGATAAGGCATTGTACGCAACTAATTGACTTTTTTTGTGGCTCAGGAAGCGTTTGTTTTTGCTTCCATGTGAATTTGATTGGCAACGGTTCATATTTTCAGACATGGTGGCCAAAATCAGTATTTTCCAATTTCTGAATGAAATGTTACCCCCGATCCGGTTTCCGACCGGCCTGATGAAAATAAATGACTGTAGGCACCGATATAAACCACTTCAGAGCAATGATTAACTATATTGCTCCATAGTTCGTCAAATAGTTTCACCTTACTCGTCGTAGAAAAATTAGCAACGCAGACTGAATCGCCCCGCCATGGACTTTTTAACAGACTAGAATATATTTTAAAACACCGATTAAAAGTATATAACCTACATTTGATTGGTCGATGCAGTCAGGTGGTTTAGCTTGGACAAAATGGCGAATTATGAGGACATTTCGGTGCGCCAGCTCTTGCTTTTTTAAAGAATAAATGAAGATTTCCAATGTAATTTCACATGGTACAATCTTTAATTAGTTTTGCAAACTTTTATCTTACTTTTCCGATAAAAAGCTTACCTCTGCGAAACACTAATTATCTACACAGATGTGTTTTCAAATGTTCCAAAGCGGATGGCGATGTGTTTGACAACCGGAAAATTCGTTTTAGTATCATAAACTCAAATTTACTCATCGCAGACGATTTTCCAGTAGCCAGATCTGGCAATAATAGCCACTTCTGGCTATAGTAGCCCCATTTCAGGTTGACCCAGACCTGATAATGACTCTTCTAGTCTGGCTACTATTTTGCTGTGGCTTTTCCACTTATTCTAAGAAACATTGTTTTGTTTGAAGAATAATTGTAGCATGAAATTTGAATTAGTTTAGATTTATTTGAACCTCCATACTTGTATTTGGTTTATCTTTATTCTTTGCTATTGATAAATGGTGATTTATCAATGGTGATTTATAAATGGTGATTTATTAAATCCGGAATCTTTCCATTCTGGATGATCGAGATGTTTCTGAAAATCAGTTTTCCACTTGGTTGAAATTTCCTAAAATGAAATTATGCTCAATGGATAGCATAGTGCACTTATTAACTGATATCGTTAACTTTTACCCAGTAGAGCAAAATCATATGTTGTATATTTTATTGTTTGATTTACAGAGCTGAGAATTTGTCGTCTTGATGTTCATCATGATTTACAGACTGATTTAATTAAATGGTTTGAAGAACCCGCGTGTGTGTGTGTTATACGTCCATATACCACCGGTTACAATTAGGTGTATGTAAATATTACTAATTGTTTGTGGTGAATTGGCTATATAATCATCAGTATAAGCTTAGGTATATAATATTTATACGTACCATACGTCTCGTCTCGAAAATATACCTTTAAATATACTTTGAAAAAACATCAAAGTTAAACCACCCTACCCCAGATTTTACTAAAACCTAGTTTTGTGGGTTTAATTATTTGGTCGATTTTTTCGCCCAGTATTGAAGTTGTTAATTCGCGTATATGGGAGTGTTTATTTTGAATTGGGGAGGCGTTTATGCCCGGGTGCTTGTCACTCAATGTACATGCAGGAGAGTCTTAGTGGAATTCGGGGAGGCGATGTCGGTACTTATGATATAACTTCCTAACAAAATATGTGCCAGTGTGATGGATAATTTCTTGCTGTATATGTTTGTTTGCAATTCGCTTTGGTGACTGAGAGCATCGGATGGATCGGAGGGATCGGATTGATCAGTTTGACACGTTAGACACAAACATGACTTTTGAAAATGATTCCTTATTCACAAAAAGGTCTCTTTCGGTCAATTGGACGCATGGGTTGGTGGCCCGCCCAAATGCCCACCAGAGACAGCCCAGCCCTCACCCGGGGGGAGTGTAACGGCCACCCTGATGGGGAATGGAGTATGGACCATTTTAGAGAACTTTAAGGATTTCGGCCCATTTGATGGTATGGGTGGGTGGCCCGCCCCAAATAACCCATAGAAACACCACATCCGGGGGGTACCAGCCGCAGGGGTGAACATGGGATATGGACCATTTTCGAGATCGGTAAGTATTTCGGCCAATTGATGGCATGGATGGATGGCCCGCTCAAATGTCCCATAGAAACAGCCGACCCCTCAACCCTGGGGGAACCACTCCAGGAGGTGAAAATGGGGTATGGACCATTTTCGAGAACGGTAAGGATTTCTGTCAATTTGACGTCAGGAGTGTGTAGCCCGCTCCAAATACCCCCTAGAAACACCCTCACCCGGGGTACCACCCCTAGGGGGGTGAATGGGGTATGGACCATTTTCGAGAACGGCGGTGGCACACCCCAAATGTCCACCCTCCCTAGAAACACCACAACCCGCACCCCGGGGTCCATACCCCATTTTCATCCGCTCGGGTAGAACCACCCGCGATGAGGGTAGGGTGTTTCTATAGTCATAATGGCCGAAATTCTTACCGTTCTCGAAAACGGTCCATACCCCATTCCGACACCCGGATGAGGGGTGGGGTGTTTCTATGTGGTATTTGGGCGGGCCACCTTCACATGCCGTAATATTGACCGACAGAGGCATGTATTTTTGCGAATAAGGAATAAAATGCTCCATACCCCATTTTCACCCCAGCAGGGCGGTACCCTCCAGAGATGGGGGTAGGGTGTTTCTATGGGATATTTGGAGCGGGCCACACACCCGTGTCGTCAAATTGGCCGAAATCCTTACCGTTCTCGAGCATGGTCCATATCCCATCTTCACCCCTCGGTGGTAACTCACTTCACCGCCGCCCGGATGTGATGGCGGGGTGTTTATAGGGGTTATTTGATGTACCCTTCCCCGGGGGTGAGGGCTGGGGTGTTTCTATTCTGTATTTGGGCGTACCCCATTTCCACCTCCTCGGTGGCACCCCCCTGGTGAGGGGTGGGTGCGGGATGCTTCTGTGGTGTATTTTGATCGGGCCACCCACTTCTGGTGCCAAATTAATTAGCCTAAATCCTTACCGTTCTCAAATATGTTCCATACCCCAAGTCTCCCGGAGTTAGGGGTGATCGATGTTTCTATCTGGTATTTGGGGCGGGCCACCCATTCATGTCGTAAGGTAGCGCAATCGACCAAATCCATGTCGTCCCAGCGGTGGAGTAAAACTTGGTTTTACTAATAAAACCCAGTTTAAACTGGTAGTTTAAACTATAGGTCTAAACTGGAGATGCCGATTCGGACCTGTATGTTTAGGTCTGTCATATGATACTTGTTGTGGGGGTTATTGTGTCCGAAATGTAGCACGTTGATTTTAGATGAGTTGAAGTATTACTGCCATTTTCCTGACCACTCATAGACTTGATCAACAAATGCTGTACATTTTTTTTTAGGATTTAGCAATTATTTTGGTGTCGTCGGCGAATACTTTGCTTAGGCATTCCACATTTGATGGCAAATCATTGATGATTATCAGAAATAGAATGGGACCGAGGCGCGATTACATTGTTGTCACATTCATGTAAACAGAAGCGTAGTCGCATGATCGATCACGTGGTAACCCGTTGAAAAGGCATCTATACGTAATTATAGCAGATACAAAGTTTGCACGCGCAAACTGAAGCGATCATGAATTCGATCGCGGCTTTTGAAGGCTGTCGCGTTAAGGGGAGAACTCTGCGAATGCAACAACTGCACCGAAATACTTCACAGTTCTCATAACAAGAAAACTATAGTCAGAAATGGTAACGCCCTCAAGATCATATTATTAGGCATATATAAAACATATTGCAGCTTTAATGATTTAGTGATTTTAGTACCATGTATTATAATGGCTGAGAATAAAGCATTACTTACTTAAAATGTGTAAAATAATAATACCAAAGTACCATCATTACAATACATGCTACTGAATATTGCATGGAATAGCTTTCAGAATGATAATCAGAGGACAATTGTCGATCTTGATTACATTGTTTGAGTACGAAAATACCAAAGTACATTTCTAATCAAATTTGCCCATAGCTCCTATGTCCTATCACTCGCAAAAAACACCTTCAGATAATGCCTATAGACAGGGCGTAATAAACGTCTTTAGAGTGTTAGTATATATATGTATCGCGATGTGTTACGTAGGACCTAACTGGTCTCGTAACAGAAATCACATATGAAGACTTTGGAATATTATTAAGTATATTCTACGATGATGTATTAATAAATTATCGTATATTATTTCGGTTGTACGTGCTGTTATCTACATGTACATAAACATTTGCTCGTGTTTCTCGTCTTTTCGTTACCGGAATAGTCCAAGTGATATTAATATATTATACTAGCAGGGCTGCCCGGCGTTGTCCAGGTTAATATGATGTGAAACCCTCTGCATGCTGTGGATATTTGGTGGGAATAGAGAATACTCTTGCTCAAAGTGTTACACGTATTCTCATCAATTGTATATCCAAATAGCATTACAAAACATGATTCATACACATGGAATATAGGTATTATAGTGGCTCACCTTGTCGATTGTCATTTGTTTATCGCGATTAATCCGTTCCACCAATAAAGAAGTATTTATTTAGTTACAACTGCGTATACTTCAGACGTTAAACATGAAACACGAACATCTTAATCACCTTAGTTCGCATAAATAAAAGACGACAATTGGGTTTTACATATAGAGATGTATCAACAATCTAGTGGATTGAACTAAGATTTTGAGGACACATGGCTATCATATCTCCGTGAAAATGCAGATGTTTTAAAGAAATACCAGGTGCTCCTCTGTTCATGGTGCTATATATTGGCTAAACATTCTCAGTTTAAAAGAAATGTTGCTATGTAACTATATCAGCTACATGTGCCCGGCACAGAGCGAGATTTTGGGTTGTTTATGTTAGGCGATGAGTCTGTTCTAAAAAAACAGAAACAAATATGCTGTATCGGGGCATATATATATACCCTTGTCAGATGTCAGTATTGGAGGACCCTGAAAAGTCATGTTCTACTGACTGCGTTTTCTTTTATCTCAGAAGAAACTATATTTGACTGCACACTGTGGTCACTATTTTTGAACAGGCCTTCGATACATTTCCATATCTCTTGACAAATTGTAACCTTTTTGTGGAAACTATATTGAATGGAACAGACTCAATTGTGTTATAATATATAATGAGCCATTCTAATATGCAATATTCTGACGATTCGATGTGTCTCAGTTTGCAAGAATGTGTGTATCTCTTAAATAGAGTGACAAATATACTTTTAATGATTTCTTCTATGTATATATTTTGCTACCTCATTCTATGAATGCCCTCATTCCCATCACCATATAAATATGACAGTTGAGAATATATAATCGTTCATGTGACTTAATTGTGTCATCATTTGTCGAGATTGTGAAATTTGAACGCCAAAAATCATTAAAACGACATGGAGATGGCCTGGGGATGAATATATATAACTTTGGTGGATATACGCGAATATCAATCTTATCAATTCTAGTTAATCTCCTCTCGCCATCCATGACCCAAAACGACACCAAATGTGATTTAAAGGCACATGAGGCCTTAGTTGTCGAAAATATTCATATTTGTTCCAATCACCGTAAACAGAAAAACATTAAAATGCATACAGTTTCGTTCATATATACCATGACTATCGCGTAAACAGCATGTTATCATAAAGACCTACTATATTTTACCTAAGCAAGAGCCTGATTGTGTTACAGAAGACAGCAAAATGCTACTGGCTAATCACACAAAAATGGCATAAACGCTCTTTATTTGTTCCATATCAGGAATTCACCAACAAAGAACGCTCTTTATGTTTACCATCATAATATAAACAAACACCAGAAAAGTAACCTTTTATGCTTTTGTTTACATAACAATGGTCAAACAAATGACAATAACATACTGTTTATGCGATATTTCTTATTTGTATACGGACAAAGTCTGTCTACATTTTGATGTTCTTTGTGTTTGTGGCGGTTTTTGATCGGTGGAAATATTTGTACAGGATACCCACCGCCAAGGCCAACCGTACCTTTAATTAATCGTATCATTAGAGAAGAATGTGCATCAATTTGGTGGACATTATTGCTAAATATATAGGTATCAGCTTTGACGCAACTCGCCGCATCATGCATGACTTTAACGGCGCCACTTTTGACATATTTAAACCACGCCCATTAAACTCGTGGATGCATGATACAATGGAGATGATTATATATAAGTTTGGTGGTAATCGGCAACAAAACAAATTCTTATCATAGTTATGACCCCTCCAGTCTCACCCAAACGGCACCAATTTGGCGTCTTTAAATCACACGATTATATTCCTCGTATCATGGAGAAGAACAATATATAAATTTGGTGGAAATCTGCGCTAAAATAGATCAATATTTTTTGCTGCTCCCTCTTCTGCCCCTGACACAAACAGTGTCACTTTAGAAAATTTAACCCGCCCAATTATCATTCTCATAAACAAGAATCCCCTCTTAGACTGCCTTGGTACCATCTCGACTGTACCCCGTGAAGTTATATATAGAACACATATAGACATATATTCGCAAATATATATAGGCACCACGTGTGACGTTTTTAACCCGCACGATTTTATTCCTCGTATCATTTGAAAAGAGCGTGTATGATTTGATGTAAATAGGCACTAAACATATTTTTACCAGTTTTTGTGACCCTCCCTATTTCGGACTCAAGCGGCGCCACCTTTGTCATCATTAAACCACACGCTTAGACTCATTATGGAAATTCATGTATATAAAATTGGCGAGTATACAAATTCGTATCAAATTGAGAGGCCCCATATCTCTCACCCAAACAGCAACAATTTGACGTATCTAAACCATACGATTAGATTCCTCGTATCATGGGGAAGAAGATGTATCAATCTGGTGGAAATCGGCGCTAAGCATATTGTTTATAATTTTTTTGTCGCTCTCACCCCCTATGCACCCCTGAGTCGAATGCCCCCACCCCCTGGTGACATCCGTAAAGCACACATTTAGACGCATGATATCATGGAGATGATTATTTATGTTTGGTGCTAATCGGCGATTAAATTTTGATCAAATTTAGTGCCCATCCACCCCCATGTCTCACCCAAACAGCACAAATATGGCGTCTTTAAATCACACGATTAGACTCCCATGCAGTATCATGGATAAGAATGTGTATCAACTTGGTTGATATTGATGCTAGAAATATTGTATATTCATTTTGGTGCCCCCTCCCTTTCAGTGCACCACTGACTCGAATGACGCCACTTTTTACACATTTAACCCACACCATTAAATTTCTCATACCATGGGGATGTTATTGTATAAGTGTGGTGGGTATCGGCGACAAAACCCATTCTTACCAAATTTAGTGCCCACCCCCAATCTCTCATCCAAACGACACCAATTTGGCGTCTTTAAATCACACAATTAGATTGCTTTTATCATGGAGAAGAATATATATCAATTTGGTGGAAATCGGCGCTAAAATTAGTTTGATCAATTTTGGTGCCCTCTCCCCTTCCGTGCATCCCTGACTCGAACGTCACCACTTTTGACATATTTAAATCGGCGACAAAATTTGTTTCTGCCCCACCCCCTTTTCTGCCCCTGACAACAGCGGCGTCACTTTAGAAAATTATAACCCACAAAATTATCTTTCGCGTGAAAATTTACCTCTTGCAGACCCCTTTGGTGCCATCTAGATGGTCCCCTGTGAATTTCTATAGAACACAGACAGACATAAATTCGCAAATATAGATATAGATACTATACAGATTGCATATATGCGAAGACTTGCAAAGTTGAAAATAAAAGTGTTGTAGACATTGATAATCTCGAAAACATTCCACAGTTTCCTGGTATCCTTAATCGTGTGGCAATAAAGAGCGTTTAGTTTTAATTTAACGTAACGCGGAATAACAAAAAAATCTTCGGTTTATTGCTCTAGGATTTAATAAATTATATCACGCCATTAGCAATATGATACAAGTTTATTTCCATAGTTATAAACCGGTTCACACCCCTCGGCCAATCAAATTGCTCCGATTCATGAACAATATTTCTTGTATGAATCTGTATTTCAACGGGGCCAAAATACAGACTTGAGCTAAATATCACACAGAAATTGACATTAATTGGATAGTAAGCTGAAAGGAGATCGGAGCGGTAGGTGTGAAATTCTAACAATGCGCCATGATAATGATCGCACCAGTCACTCGGGAAGTTAAAACACGGATCATTCCATTATTAGCGGACATACATTTATAGGGGTGGTCTGCATGGGTGGGGGCCCAACACTTTCAGTTGAATATGCTTTGGTTTGTCGGGAGGGCGGGTGATTGGAAGTAAACTGAACGAGATCCAAACCTGTTTCGAATGTATAATCCACAATAATCACGTAATGATCTTTAGAATGATGCATTGAGAAAATTTCACAAACTGTCCACATATACATGCATGTGCGCGGAAAATACAGGCACTATACACAGGTTTCTTACGTCTTTTGTTATGAATGCCGGTATATTTCACCACAAAACTTCATGCAATGTGGAATAGTTTCACTTCCGAGTCCGAACACTACCGGCACATTGTCTCCTGTGTTCTGAACGATAATTCCATTATGGCAACAAGGCGAAAAATAACATAAACAGCTGAAACAGTTTATTGTCACAAGAAGAAGCTGTTTTATCAAGAATCATGTTATCAGTATAAAACGTTCTCAAATTCGGACACAAAATGGTTTATCAATGCTGATATATAATGCAGACGCAAGTGAGCCGATTGTCAACGAACATTCGACTAATTATTCAACAGGAATAGGTAACACCACAATCCATTCAATTATCTTTTGATTGAATGGTAATTGATAGGTAATCGTCGAATATAATGTGACTCAATTGTGTTTGCCTTGGGGTGTGAACCGTTTTATAAATATGTCATAACCCCCTTGGGTATCTGTACAAGAAATATAGACCGCGGCCGCTTCGCGGCCTTGGTCTATATTTCTTGTACAGATACCCAAGGGGGGTTATAACCTATACGTATAAACCTTCGCCAGGCCAATTAAACTACATAATTGACACTCTCATGGCACTTGACTGTCGTCGTTTAATTGGACCCGAAATTGCTGAAGTAAAGATGAAGGTCACGCACGTGAGTCAAAATAGAACATGGAAAATCCAAAGTTGTATTGATTGATTAATTGATTTATTTATGTTTGATAACCAGAAATACATGTATTAACACAGTACGAGTATTATTGATACAAGAAGGAGTTTTAACATAATTTCCCTTTATATATAGCTGTGTGTAAATAAGTTTGAAATAAGTATCGGATTGTAAAGAAAATCAAGGATTTTTGGTGAGGTTGAAATTTGAAATAATCACAAGTTACATGCATGGCTAGCTATCGGGGATGGCACACAAAGCACTAGAAGGCTTAATTCCATTGTGGTACCAGAATGCTGCCGACCATGAAGCGGACGATGTAGTTCACTAAAAGTCTCTCCAGATTAAAATTGATTGTGTCATAAAAAATCAGATAAAATTAAGACTGCATGGTAGCGGTGTGACTCATTACCACCCGGGACCACCCGGGAACGGGACTGCCCGGGACCGCATGTGACCACCCCCACGGGCCCGTGAACACTATATCTCGACGTTATAAGGTAGCGACATGCCACCTAAGGGCAACCTAGAGGATTTTACTCGCTCGCTCGTCTCCGGTCGGTGTTATTAACCCCGAAAATGCCGATATTGGCTAAGAGAGCCCGGGTGATCCCGGTTGTTTTCGTGTGTTTTCGGACAGTATATTTTGGTGATAGGTGGTAGTGCAATACCACCTGAGTGTGACTTCCAAATATTGACTCGTTGACGCGTCCACGGCCGATGTTATTGACCCCTCAAAATCCGGTAAAATACCATATAAACAAAAAGACCCCAGGACCGCCCGGGCGCCCCCATGGACCCGTGGACACTATATCTCGACGTTATCACGTAGTGGCATACCCCACGAGGTCAACCTAGACAATTTAACAACCTCGCTCGTCTCCGGCCGGTGTTATTAACCCCGCAAATACCGATATTGCATGGCTAAGAGAGCCCGGGGGAGCCCGCGCGTTAGACCCCGAAGCCACGACAAATAGTTTTCATGGCTGGCTCAACCGATTTTCGTGGCTGGTTAGCTAGCTAAGCCGGCTCAGTCACGACGTTCGTGGCTGACGAAATATGGCGGCTCAGCCGGCTGAGATGTTATCATTCAGCGTATTTCCGTTTCCGAAATGTTCCTTATCCCCTGTTATCGGTTATAGATGCCGTTTTTTTAGCGTTTGTGGTGAACCCGTAGAATTCCAGACCACACGTAATCTTTTGATGTTGGGCTTTTCCATTACGGCGAAATTCACGAAGGACTGGCATGGATATACTATGTAGTTTCCCATCTAATCGGTATAAGTAGTTACATTGGGACTTCTGTCGACTTCAGACTGCTATCATCACTGCCATCTTGCGATATATGCATGCATCATTGAATGATGAACCGGATAGTAATGATATATACTATTTCAAACTATTTTCTATTCTTATGAGTATATATTGACAAATTCCAGTGATGTCTGAGACTGGGTGTTGTCGATATAAACAATTTATATTTTAACCCTTTCAATGCCGAATGGATGCGCCCATGCATTCAGTTATATGAAAGCATGCATTGGGATAGTCTATTCCACATTAAGGGGCCAGGTGTTCTGATACTATAACAACCATGCGAGTATGCCAATATTAGGCAATGCGGTTTAGTTCTTTGGGATTCACAGTACAGTTGTGCTTGACATATAAGCCCATGCACATGGCTCAGCCATTTTACAATTCCGGCGGCGGAGATTTTTAAATGTGGCTGGCGTTAGAAATAATATGGCTGGCGGCGGCTTGTGGCCAATATGGCTGGCGGCGGCGGCGTACGATGGCGGCTTCGGGCTCTACCGCGCGTCTTCGTGTGTTTTCGGACACTATATTTTGGTGATGTGCACTGTGGTAGTGCAATACACCTGAGTGTGACATCCAAATATTGACTCGCTGACGTGTCCACGACCGATGTCATTAACCCCTCAAAATCCGTATCAACAATAAGATCCCGGGAGAGGCCGGGTGCCCCAATGGGCCCGTCGACACTATATCTCGACGTCATTATGTAGCGGCATACCACCTGGGGGATTGATACATGAGTCAATTTCAATTTATTTCATAGCCATACTAGGAGAATGGTATGTTTGTAAATAAAAACGACTATAGGCTTACTTAGTTTCGAGACGTCGTCAATATTGCGGGGGGGGGGGTACACAATAGACTTAAGACACTCTCGCCGCTCGAAGGAAAATGTTCTGCGGCGGAGATTTTGTATTAATGGTTTCATCGAATTAATTATTAATAAAATAAAATCATTAATTATATAACCAAAATGGTTGGAATCTGGTCGGTGAAAATTTAAACATGGGGGTAAATAGATTGACCCATAGAATAACTATTCATGTGCAGCGGGAATTACTCTTCGAAATGACAAATTGTAGGTTGTTTTTGCCTCAAAATTTGCCCAAAATGTCGACCGGCGAAGATAAATGCAACAATAACTAAATGTGTTTTGAGATGTGTGCATGTTATATCAACTCGTTAAAAGTATGATTTAGTATCAAATGCCGATGTCTAAACAATAAACTATATTAAGGCATATATATCATCGAAGTCTACTCGCACCCAAAACGATCTACACGATTATAAAAGTCAAGCATTCGCGTCGCTGACTGCGTATAGGCCTAATATATATGCATACAATTTGATGACTATTTACACGATCATTCGCATTGTCCGCCTTCTTACTATTATGCCGGGGGTCGTTGAATATGCCTTGCATATTATCATATTATGAGTCTTTACGACCAATAAAGAGTGTTTATTATCAGTCCAGCCAACTATTGCTCATATTTGCCCCTTTAAGTCATCTGAAGTCAACAGCATCTAACTCTTGACACGCTATGGGCTAATTTACTCGCATGTTTCAATTTTCACCGATCAGATTGCAACAATTTTGGTTATATAATTAATTATTTTATTTTATTAACAATTATAGTGCCCTTTTAAGACATCTGATGTCAACGGGACCTATCTAATATGATTTTCCTGGTCAAACTACCTCCCCTTATTGCAACCCAACCCACAGCCTTTTGGGTAAGGACAGAAAATCATTATTCCCGATGCTGGAGATCAGCATACTCTCCGTATGTGGAACAAATAAAGAAAATATATAAACGCCACTCGCCAACCGGGTGACGAATAGCGATTCCTATGTAAAATGGTCATTCGCCGCCGCCATATTCGCCACCCGGGTGATTCCTATAAAAGATGCAGATGACCATTCGCCACTGCTGATATTTTCTAAAGACGCAAGCTTTGTGACTGACGAAAAGGCTTCATTAAAAGATAATTGCGAAATTTTTATTTTCGACTATGGCCATAAACTATAGCATAAAATTGCCCAAAACGTGTTATTCATCGACATTTTGTTCAACGAAATTTAGCCGGTTTGTCAAATATCAAAATCCAAAAGCCACTTGAATTTAGAGTTATCCATCTTCATCCGCAATTTGGTCCGAGACCGTCGGCTTGACGAATATTTGCCAGGCCGCCAAAAATTACATATCTCGGGAAATAACAAATTTCAAACATCGATTCTGATCACTCTGAGGTTTGATGGGTGGGTTCCTCGACTCGAATCAAATATTGTTTACCTCCGAATCCAACGAAATAGTAATTTTGGAGCGCTAATTTGGATTATGCATCTTTAAGAAAGAAGTTGCGTGCTGCCAAGTTGGATATAGAATCTATGAAAATAACTGCTTTATGCTATATTCCCATTAGCTCACATCAGCTAAATGTTCCACATCATTTAACTTATATGAAAGTTAAGGCCACAGTAACATTATACATGTACACAATAAACGGGTACTACAATGTAATATTTATTTCCTCATACACTGGAAACCATGTGATGAAAACAAGCTGAATACACAACTGTTTGAAGCAGTACGCCACTTTCTTATTTCAACATGTCGATTTAAAATGAAAAGACCGAACCTTGTTGTTTATTACATCCAGACAAGAGGGGTGACCTTAATGCTGTACTATGTTCTTTCCACTCTAACTCAATGTTCCACATTTGTTCCCTGTCATCGGCATCCTCCTTATTTACTGATAGCCATGCAGTACCACCCATATGCCAACAGTGTATCGAATCAGTTGTATTTGTCACTTGCACCACATTGGGTTATATTTGTTTACAAGTAAATTGGTGTGGGTCTGGCCTTATATATTAGGCTCAGTCTGTTGACTGGCCCCGGTGATATTCAGAGTTATGCTAGCACAAATAAGAGGGTTCTGTCACCCCTATACCGCCCTGAATACAGAATACCAGTTAATAGCTAGGGTGATTATTGCGTGTCATGCACGCAGTAAAGAAAATATGGCGTACATACTTAGTAATTTTACGCTAATACTATAGTTTTCATACATTTGCCGAAGTACTAACCATAACTTCCACATATTAAGATGCATTAGATTGAATTAAGTATGTCATTTTGGGCTTGAAAATGATAAAAATAAATGTGTAATTTGGTGCTAAAATCTGCATACCGGCCTTTTTGTTGAATCCCGAACACCAGTTAAATTTGGCATATGAATCCAGACTACCAGTTAACAGAGGGGTGTGAACCCCCGCATGCCGCCTGAAAGTGGCCCGAATCCCGCGTACCAAAAGTGGGTGGTTAAACCATCAAATAAACCCCTATTTAAAGGTACTCAATCCGAATTAACGCTCGCAAATTACCATTTCCTTGGCTTCGGGGGTATAAAATATTTGATTCGAGTCGAGGAACCCACCCATCAAAGCTAGGAGTGATCAGATATCGATGTTTGAAACATATTATTTTAATTTTAGGTGGCCCAGTAAACTGTCGATGAGAAGAACTTATCTGACCAGATAGCGGATGAAGATCGATAACGCTAAAATCAAGTGGCTTTTTGTGTCAGATATTTGACAACAGGCAAAATTTCGTTGAACAAAACGTTGATAAATAAAAGGTTTTGGGCAATTTTATACTATAGTCGACTGTGGTTAGCATTATTTTTGGGCAATTAATTGATTCTGATAACTGAAGCGGCATTTCAAAAAATGTTGTTGTTGTTGTTGTTGGAATCTGATGATATGGGGACCGCCGAATCGGATTGAGTACCTTTAAAACATATAATAACAGCGTTACTCACATATGGTTTGGGCGCCAGATTTACATTTGAAGGTGACATCCTCTCAAAAATTCCACGAACTCAAGTAAAGGTAAATGGACAGTTTGTGTGTTATATATTGTTTTACATCCGTATCTTAATTAACATAATACAAGGGAAACGCTGTTATTCGGTACAAAACACTGAGTCACTGGCCATCTATTCCGATAGGGTAAAAAAGACACCAGGATGTTTGTGAATAAAATGATTATACCGAAGCCTTACCTCGATTTAATGTCACATTCATAAAGTCCGTGTGGACATTTCAGTCAAATCCTATTGACATGCTGTCGTTATTTTCTACAATGCAAATACATAAAATTGACACGACTGTAGACGCGACATGTAATAGCAACCACCAAGGGTGCTTATACCTAAGGCAGGTGAATGACGTCATATATTTTATCTATGTCCATCATTGATTTTTCAAGATAGCGGGTATAGATTTTGGAGAAATTGTCACGTGATTTCCGGTTAGCAACCGTGTGGAGATTGCAAAAAAAAAAACGCGGAATTGGAAATGAAGCATCGCGATAAAATTGAAAGTAACTACTTCACAACTTACGAAGAATTCACATGTGATTTCGGTCTATTAATTTCATTTAGACCAATTTCGTTGGTTCGCTTAAAGGTACCGTTGGCCTTGGCGGTGGGTATCCTGCGAAAATATTTCCACCCGTCAAAAACCGCCACAAACAGAAAGAACAACAAAATGTAGACAGACTTTGACCGTATACAAATAAGAAATATCGCATAAACAGTATATGTTTTTGTCATATTTTTGACCATTGTTATGTAAACAAAAGCATAAAAAGTTACTTTTCTGGTGTTTGTTTATATTGTGATGGTAAACATAAAGAGCGTTCTTTGTGTGTGAATTCCTGATATGGAACGAATAAAGAGCGTTTATGCCATTTGTGTGTGATTAGCCAGCAGCATTGTGTTGTCTTCTGTAACACAATCAGGCTCTTGCTTAGGTAAAATATAGTAAATCTGTATGATAACATGCTGTTTACGCGATGGTCATGGTATATATGAACGAAACTGTATGCGTTTTAATGTTTTTCTGTTTACGGTGATTGGAACAAATATGAATATTTTCGACAACTAAGGCCCCACGTGCCTTTAACTGTGTTATATATTTAGTCCCAATAGAAAGAAGAAACGCTAACACACATACAGGTATGTTAATTCGGCTTTTCTGCCCTCAAATTTTATAGTTGTTAAAAACAAAATCGAAATGATTCAAATGATTGTCATTTGGTGCAATCGACGTGGTTATAATTCTCGGCAAAAGTAGACGATTGCCACAATTTTCGTGATCGGTCAATGCATGTTGATTCACTAAATTGACACATTGTTTGCTTTTAACAAGTAACCAACCATAGTATACGATTAAAGATTATATCGGCAATTTTGTTCGTAATAAATTTGGTGCCGCGACCCCACCGCTAATACTTATAATGTGTCACATTGTCATCTTCAATACACACCGATAGATTCCTCATATCATGTAAATGCCTGATATTCATTTGGACGAAATATTGTCAATTATGGTGTTCCTAACACTTGCTGTTGTAATGGTTTATTCTCAGACACGTACATGTGTAGCATGAGATAAATAACATATATACAAGGCTGCAGCACGGATGGGGGGAGTAAATACTCGCTGCATCCCACGCGGGCGCCTAATAGATCCAACGATTTCGTACATGTGTGCACATACTAACACAGTAATACAATAAATATAAATTGACCGAAGTCACGACCTGAACGCAAGTATATACGTGCCAATGTAAACCTGCAAGGAAATGTCAATCAACTTCAAGTATAAGTAGTTATAAAACGGTGTTATTTAATTTCATTGATCTTAAGCCCCTTCGTGATGTAAATTGATAGTTTCTTCATTGTTGTCTCGTTAGTGTCATTGAGAAGGTCATAACACGCTTCGTGTGAGCCAGTTTTCAGTATAATTTCAGGTATGTATCGGGTTCTTAGCTCATGCAGTTTAGTGCATTTCTTTTCATTTCTTCTTTTTCCCTTTGCCCACCTCAATGGCCAATATGTGGTTAGCAGTTCTTAATTTCCGTATATATGCTAATATAAACATTAAAGGGCAAATTATAATATGCTGATAGGGAAGGTAAATGTTTCAATTTGATGTATAGCTCACCACGCGTCGATTTCTCAACATCATTTTTCCAGTTCAAATGGAACTGTTTAATTAGCCCTTGATATAGGCTAGATGTCATCGATTTAGTCAATGGGATTTGTGTCTCCCAGGTTCGACTGAATCCAGTATCGTTCTATTATTGGTGGTGTTTCTCCGGGTGCGTCAATTGCTAATCGTAAAGAATACAATTTCGAGGGGTGTCTGTCTCTATTGCCACTTGCAACAATTTGGACCAGAAAGAGATCATTCACTTTTTAATTTGAAGTTCCAAGGTCCATCGCCCCAAACGTCATCCAAGGCCGGGAACATACGGCAAACATTGCTCGAAAGTTACGGCAAGATGTCTGGCACCGAAGTGAGTATTCATCGTCTTTCCACCTATATAAATTACTCAACCAAAAAGATATCAATGAGCTATGTATCAATTTTACTAGCACTATGAATCTCGTGATTCCTGTGTCCATATAAATATGACTACTGACAAGATATAAGTGCTCAAGTGAAGTCGGTCATCACTTTTCGAGGTTGTGAAATTTGAATACCAAGATCACCTTATAACGAATCTGTACGATATCCGGTTTTTGAATTATCCGTGATGAGTTATTGGGAGAGCTCGTCATTATAATAGCTTAGTGTTGAAAAACGATTGTTGAAGATTAGAGCACATTATGGTGATGGTTCGTGCCCCTGGCACCGCTCCGCTAACATTAAACCACAGTTAGACTCATTGTGATGTATAATGTCTAATTTGTGTAATAATTGGAGTTAAAATGTTTTATCAATTATGTGCTCTTCTCTCCCTAATTACTGGCCTCTCCGGCACATCCTTTAAATCCACGGCATTTTATTTATTATAGTTTAGAGATGATGATACATAAGAATGGTGGAAATTGGCGACAAAGCGTTTATCACTTTTTTGTGTCCCTCTCCTCCCAATTGCTGACTCGAAGGGCGCCAATTTTGGCATCTTAACCCACGCCATCATATTCCTCATATCATGGAGATGACTAATATTGGAGGAAATGGACGACTAAAATATTTATTCTTGACAATTATAGTGCACCTCCCATCTCCCATCCCTGATCCATTGTGGCGTCTTTGAACCACACGATTATATTCCTCGTATCATGGAGAAGATATATATTAAGTTGTTGGAAATCGGTGCTAAAAATATTCGTATTGGTGTTCCTCCCCACCTCTCACTCGAACAGCGCCACCTTTGGCATATTTAAACCACACCACTAAGACTACTCATATCATAGAATATACTGTATACAAGTTGGGTAAAATCGGCGACATTCTTATTAATTTGTGTGCCCTTGCTCCCCACCCTTAACCCAAACGACACCAATTTTGTGTCTTTAAACCACGCAATTATATTCCTCGTATCATGGGGATATCTATTAATTTGGCCGAAATAGGCGTTAAAAATATATTTTATCAAGTGTGTGCCCCTTCCTTGTCTATCCCTGTCTCGAACTCTTTATGTAAAGCACGCAATAAGACTCCCCATGATGATTACATATGTTTGGTGGAAATCAGCGAGACAAAAATGTCGATTGTGTTGCCCCTCTACATTTTTTGTCCTTGATAACGACAGCGTCACTTTAGAAATGTTGAACCTGCACCGTTCCTGTGAAAAGTTACCCCTGATAGACCCCTTTTGAGCCCTCTTGCTGGTTCAGGTTAATTTCTATAGCAGACAGACAGGCATTCGCAAATATAGATATATTGGTTGGAAAACCAAATTAACAGGATAATTTATATTTATTGTCGTCCTGAAAACTACTGCTGTTGATTCAGTCATGACATTTCCACCACGTTCCTGACTGAAAGATACGACCATAGGCCAGAAATTAACACAAATGACAATGTGTGAAGATGTTATTCATGCAAGATAGATCCTCCTTGTAATCAAACTGGCGGGGCCGCAAATGAACCTAACAGTGTGGTTGTTGTACTTCAATGGTTCCATGTCTGAAAAATATAATCACGATATTCACTAAAACACACAAATGTCAAGAAAGAGTGTATTCGAATCGGTGTTCGTACAATGTGTGAACGGTGCGAAATCGTGTTTTCGGTAACTATTTTTTTCGGAAGAGACTCATCACCTTGACAAAACACCACAGTGTAGGCTCCTATATGTAATCTGCAACAACACAAACATATACAAAAAATAAAATCAATTCGATACGTCTTGATAATCGGTTGTTCGTAACTTCCAAGTACCACAATGTGTAAAAGGAAGTAAAAACGATACCTATATTTTAACTTCTTTCTTCGATAATGTAAAATTCTCAGTCCGCATGTGTGTCCAGATCAGAGCTAGGCTCCGCCGCAATTTCGCTTGAATGTCGTGTGTAGTTTTCACGTAAATGCAGGTTGGGGCTTACAACCCAACACGTTCGCGACGGTCAAAACCAAATTTGTTCAGCTATCATGTCGTCTCGGTCCACGAGTCCCATCCAGTTCGTACTCTTCTACAATAGACTTTCATTGAAACGACGTGGCATTCACGTAAACCCCTGCATATGATTATTCATCTGACATGTCCGCGATTAATCTGTCTTCAAAATGATATTATTTACCGTAATAGGGAAAGGGAAAGTGATGATACGATCATTTAATATATTGTCTACACACATTTTCTGATAGCGCGACAAATAGAAATTCTCTGGAAAACAAGGACAATCTCGTTGCTTTCACATTTATCGGACCTCTGATATACGCATTTCTAATATCATCATGCTTGAGGAAAGCTGTCATTTATGTCCATATACGCAAAGCGTCCATTTGACCTAAACCGAAGACATACTAGCAAGATAACTCCCGCCCACGATTCTGGGCGTAAAGTCCGTAAAAGAAGAGAAATGCGACTCGGTCTAAAACAGCATCAACCCAACCGATATCCCAAGCGGTTGTGGACCGAGAAGACTTGGTCTACTGTCAAGGCCAATAGAAATCGTACCTATCATATTATTCTCTGGTTCGACAATCCAATGAGTCGGTACATCTCTGCAGTGCTCAGCGATGTTACCACCCAGAAACGTTTTCAGCACCAACTTGTCGATGGGCTCCTGGATAAACATCATGTTCCTCTTTGGGGGAACTCTGTCGTATGTCTGGAAAAGACATTGTAATGAAAAAGAGAATGTACTGATAGATGAAATGTCTGAAGTGTTAAGCCTAGTGTGACACATGTAGTGGGTCAAGCTGAATACTATATGCAACCTTTCTATAGACGGTAATTACATATGACCAAGATTTGCCACAATGTCCTGTCAAGATTTTGACCGTAGACATGTTTACCTGATATCTAAACACGCAAAGGTGAACACGTATTCATACACGTTGAACTTCAAAAAAAGTTGGCCAATTTTATCTATGGCTGCATTCACTCGTCTATGACAATCGTGTATTTTAAAAATAAATATCACCCACTTCATGAATCGGAACAAAAGTGTGAAGCTATACTCACTGAAAATTTCTCCCATTTGTCAAGTCCCTCGTCGAACGTCTCATTCAGCATATCAATGAAACATCGGTTAACGGTTGTGTCCTTAAAAGCCAAAAGTTTCTGAAAGTAAAGAAAATACTATGCTGAATATTCAATGAAAAATCAAATCACAGTAATATTCAAAACGGTACTATACGTGTATTGACGTTTAGAAATTTTAATGAAATATTTTCGTTGCCACGTTTTTGGAATGCAAGTTCATTCGCTACTCAGAGAGATGACAAGTCATAGTGCACTCATTGCAAATTGAAATTTCTCAATTGCTTCAACTGCTGTATGTGTGTCCACGGAATCCGATTTAGGCATGACCCCAGCTGTCCTATATTATTAATTAGATGAAGTGTGGCCAAGAATGAATAATTCCATAGGTACTCTTATCCTTGCCACTTTCAATTTCGATTGTATATTTTCAATGTTCCAATCAGAATCCAAATTCGTCAGCAGGAAGTGTCCCCGTACTGACATTTCCCCTGGTATTAGGTTGGATTGTACCGGGATATGGATGGAATTACAGGATATGGGTGTGATTTTCCCGGGAAGAGGGTGGAATTATTTCCGGATGAGAATGCGAATATTCCGGGATAAAAGTGGAAATCCCGAAGGTGAAAAGTAGAATATTATAGTGCGAATATACCGGGATTAATACGGGACAACGGTGGGAACATCACGGCATCAAAGTGAAATGGCTGGTTAAGAGCCAAGTCTGGGTGGGATTAAAACCAAAGGTAGGAATATTCCGGGATTATTTTGAATATGTTATCCGAGTGAATTCACAGGATTTTTTCGGTATTAAAACTCATATTCTCAGCTAACCATTCCTGAAAATCCAAATTAAATATTCACAATTGTTACTGGGAAATTTGTGGGCTTGGGGTTTTGTGTTTTTTTGGGGGGGTGTATGAAATTTCATCGAAAGCCCAACGGGAATTTCACAGAATTTTCGGTGGGATTTAAATATTTCTCGACAATTACATCGGAATTCTCGACAATTTGTTTTAAGGGGGCTGATTGTATACGCCGTAACACGCACACACGATTCAGAAGTCTTACTAGTGCAGTGGTCAAATATAAAAAAGGCTCTTAATTATTTTAGAGATACACATGCCCTTGGTAGAACAAATTGAAGCCGTATTATTTTTGTAAAAGGAATATATATGATTCACGAAAATTATAGTAAAAATAATTGTTATTATTGGTGGCTGTAGTCAAATCGACAAGGAATTATACCAACCAGTGACTCTTTGCAAAAATCGCGATGGTATATTATGCCCCGTGGCATTATCTTAACTTATTTGAATTGCTAACTATACTACATCATGTCATAGCTCCAATTGAATAAAAACCTGAGGGATATTTTTTTACGGAAAAATCTACGTTTGACAGAAGTATTTATGTGAAAACACTATTACTGGAAGAGGTCCATTCAATTTGACACCATAAAACAAGCTTTTGTACGATTAATAAGTCCATTATGGGCCAATAAATAAGTCCATTATGGGCCAATAAATAAGTCCATTGTGGGCCAATAAATAAGTCCACTGTGGGCCAATAAATAAGTTCATTATGGGCCAATAAATAAGTCCATTGTGGGCTTATTTCAGAAACAAATAAGACCAATATGAACATATGTGAATATTTAGGTCCAATGTTAAACTATTTCCACGATGTGTTCGAATGATAACTGAGTTGATATTATATGGTCAGCTGTTTAAGAGTTGTGCGCGATACAGATTCTTAAGACCCTTCCACACGACGATTACCACGCGATACGCGCGGTAACTGCATGCGTTTTCTGTGGCGACGACGCGTTTTCTGCGGTTACTCGCATGTTTCCCTTGAACTAATGATTTTTTTGTTATTCGTATTTTATTTTTTTAATGACAGCATGGTGAAGAGATTCACAATCACAGTCCAAAAGTGACCTGGACCGAAAACTGCTGCTCTTTAAGTGTCTTTGTTCTATACCGCCATTGCAAACGGCGGAATTTACGGAACCACAGATAAAAACGCGCGGCACCGCACCACCGGATTATGACACCGATTTAATCCTGCGGCATGCAGAGTTTTCTGCGATGTCGCCCGCATCTCCCGCCGTGCACATGTGCAAGAATTCACTTTTCAATCGCCTCCCCCATCAGTGTGTTATGATTCGACGAATCGCGTGGCTTGCCGCGGCGCAAACACCGTGTGGAAAGACCTTTAGATCTTCTTGATTCCCGCTATATATGCCTGCATGTACTATATGCTAATTATGGAGATTTCTAGTATTTTTTCCATTTCTCTTTTATCTTATAAGTTGACAATCGGCTTGGAAAATTCTGAATAATTTTCTATGAAGTCGGACAGTGCATTATGCATTTTAAAACGAATACCGCATTATAATGGAATATACCTGTACCTTGCCATAGTCGTGCAGGGCG
This sequence comes from Siphonodentalium dalli, assembly GCA_032622095.1. NCBI lineage: Eukaryota > Metazoa > Mollusca > Scaphopoda > Gadilida > Siphonodentaliidae > Siphonodentalium > Siphonodentalium dalli. The sequence goes on from CP136064.1 coordinate 200,136,781, forward strand.
TCCAGTCCGTTTATCTCCCCTTCTTCTGGGTTGGACACGAATATAACCTCGTTTTTATAGTCCACCTTAATATTCTCCTTCAATATTCTGTCGTCAATTCTTGCACGGGTCTCAAAGTTCTAAAATATACGAACAATGCATAAAGTATATATACGAACAATGCATCAAATATAAGAACAATGTAAAAAGTATATACGAACAATGCATAAACACAAATCGATGTATTTGAACGGACATGGCGCATTTGAACCTCTCAAATTATGTCTTCGTAAATGTAATTAGGACAGATATATGAGATGCATGTAGGTCGATAATAAAAGGCCGTCTGGTCACAGTGTCCCCCGTGGCTTCATTGGGTGCATCAGCTTTTCTGAAAAAAATAACAAGGACCCTAAATCCGAAGCAACCAGACAAAAATGGGTGGATCGTACCCATATTCGAACTTTATCTGTATTTCGAGCTGATAAACTCATATACCAAATTTGATTCAGATATGATCACACAAACTAAAGTTATCATCCGGAAACCAGAAATTGACAGGATTCTAAGTCGTAAAAGGGTCATAACTCTCACAAAAATGGGCAGAGCAAACCCATATTCGAACTTGACCTGTATATAGTGCTGATAAACTCACATACCAAATTCGGTTCAGATATGATCGTACAAACTGAAGTTATCATCCGGAAACCAGAAAATTACAAGATTCTAAGTAAAAAAAGGGCCATAACTCTCGAAAAAATGGGCGGAGCAAACCCATATTCGAACTTGACCTGTATTTTGGTCTGATAAACTCACCTATGAAATTTGCTTTTGATCTAATAACCGAACCTAAAGTTATCATCAGGAAACCATTTACGGACGCTCGTACGGACACACAGACGGACGGCTCCACGGACGGACACCGGCTATTTTAATAGTTCCAAATTTTTCGGGGGACAACAACACGGAATAAATACTCGGGTAAACACGTGACAATGTTATAGCGGTTTCCAAGTTCGCAGAGAAAGTCATATAAACGCTCTTTATTTTGTCATATCAAGTAGACTATAAATTAACACTCTTTATTGCTCCACGCTGATGTCCTACCTTTTCTAAATGATGTATAAGTCTGTATGTGAAATATACAGCGGTATATAATTATTATCAACGTATTTATCGATTTATTGTGGTCACAAGTTAGAACCTGAGATATGCTTTATTATCTCATCCAAATAAATACATGACAATTACATGTAACGGGTATTGAGAAGCAGAATTATATACAATAGTCATATAGCATAATTATATACAATACAACAAAAGCGAATTTTACGCGGTTGAAATGTGACAAATATGGCCCATATAGTTCAAAGTTATAATAGTACTTGCCATGATAATTTGACTTAGGTTCAGAAAGTACTGTCGTCGGTTTATGGGATCAAGACATTTTCGGGGAAAAAACCACTCGTTTAAAATCTGCATTCAGAATGTATTAGGCTGGGTTCGTGCTATTATATTGTTCTTGGATGATAGTTAGTTTGTAAGTTTTGAAGAAAACATGCCTTGGAGAGGACAGTGCTGGGTTAGTAGTTTCAAAGAAGGGTTTTTGATTTGCCAAAAACGATTCTTTTAACCCTTCTAATAATAATGAAATTCTGGGGAGAAAAAACAATTGATTGTCTGTGGTACATATGTACAGTAATGGCCTAAATAATCGACTCCTTAACCACAGCAGAATTACTGGTAACTTCTCTGGATTTAGTCGCAAATATGGCTTGTTGCCATTCATCGGAAAGCTCTCACTGACTAAATACTGAAAAGTTACCCATAATTCTGCTGTGGTTAAGCAGTCGATTATTTAGGGCATTACTGTACATGGCAATTAACAGAACATGAGTGGTTTTTGTCGTACATATCGACCAAAGTTGGCATGGACCAATTTGGTGTAAAATATGTCGTTTTTAGACCAATACTCGAATAATTTACAACTTTCAATCAACATTTTTAAACTTAAAAGGCCATCGGTTGGAAACTCTCTAAAAATAGGGGGTTAGGTTGTCAGTTTACAACAGTTGAAAGGTTTTAGGTATCAGACAAAATTCCAACCCAAACGGGGAGTGTGCCAATGAACTTTTCAACAGTTCCAGATTTTTATTCTAAAATGTGGTGCAGTTGGAAATTCTAAGGTCGACACCCAGCAAACACCGTCTAACCACGTCCCTTATGTGTTATGTGCACATCTTTTACAGTCTCACCTCTCGTTTCCACAGGTGGCGGTATAGTGCTATTCCTGACAATGTGCCAGCCACAACGATCACTGCTGCTATAATGATGGTTGCCGCTATTAATTTGTGTGATTTCTTAATCCGCCTCGCAGCAGGCTCCATTACCAAATCAACGGATGTGTGTGTGTTTTCCTCCTTATGCTAAAAAGTATAACGGATAAACTTTTAAAATTAAATTGTATTCATAAAACACAACATGGGTAACTGTGAAACAGTAAAGGTAGACATAGGTGCAACCAATGATTGGATCCGTTTTCTGGTTCGTGCCATTCCGTCAATTTCCGTGATATAATTTTTTTGTCATTCGTGGATAATGTATTTCAGTCGTGTTGTATAATGTTCAGACTGAGTGAACCCAAACTGTTGAACTTCTATGAATTCAATTCACGCGTCGTATAGTTGTTCAACATGAACAATTTAGTCGTATGGGTTCATTCCGACTGTATTTTATAATCAAATTGCAATTATACTAGTGATTCATCATGTCTTTATTTCGCCCAAAGGGTGATATTGATATTAATATAAACTGTTCGTTAACACTGTGTCGATTGATTTCGCCTGTGTCTGGCGGTTTACCAACACGAGTCGATGTTAGCCGGAAATTACCATTGCTTTTCTTAGTTATCATATGGAATCGTATTAAACCAAACCCGAATCGCATAATACCAGCCCAAATATATTGACAGGGTGCCCACCAATTACTGGCGTGACTAAATACCGCCTGGACCAGCCCGGAGCAGCTCGGATCCGGATCAGCCGAGCCCGGCCCCATGCATGATGTATATAGGCGAGAGTCTGGAGACCAGAACAGTGCGGGATCTCATGAAAACCCACAAACGCACGGTTGGAGTGCCGATATTAACCCATAACTTGCCATAATTTCAATATGGTGTTTGCAATGACATGACTTGCAGACGGAACACCCATGTCGCTAAGAACTCCACACATATATGTAGCTGAACTACCGCCGACTACATTCGCAAAGAAATAAGTGTGAATCGCCCACCGAAGCCATGGCAGGCAATTCACAATCGAAATGCAGACATTTTTGCAGATATGTTTGCCGCGAATGATGCGAACCAGCCCGGACCGTCCCTGGGGCGTTCCGGTGATTTCAGTGGCCAGAACATTGGATATGCATGGGTTCACCTGAAAACCACACGCGCACGGACGAGGGCCGCGGCGACACAGAAGTGCCGTTATTAACCCCTAACTCAGGGGGGGGGGGTAATAAAACATTTGCAGGAAGGTATGCCGTTTTTTGCATCTGGCATTTTCCGGGACCCACCACCCCAAAACCTGCAAAAAAAAAAAATTCTACTCCCAATTTTTTTAAACCCACCCCCCAAATTTCACTAAAATTTGTCTAAAATCGCATAAAACTCTACTGATATCACTCATATGACTGGGAATTATCTCAATTAGTTCAAATAACAGTTTAACCAGTTTCAGAAGCTGTTTTAATTGAAAAAAAGTTTTATAAATTGCTGATCATCTGTAAACCTAGGTCATTGTGCAGAATACACAAAATTTCATAATTTCTAACTATTTCCTGATTAGTCTGTCAACCAGCCCATTATCTAACATATTTCATACCACTTATGTTAGTCTACTGGAGCAACTTACTTCTATTATACCAAACTAGAATGATTGAATTCCTTGCTCAATTTAACAACACCAAATTTTTTGTTTAATTAATTGAAAAACTAATACCATTATAACATCCACCAGGGTACCACGAGTCACCACGCCAAATTTGGTTGAACTCGGTCCAGGGGTCTGAGAGAAAAATCCGGACAGATCCTACTCGTTTATATATATATACTAGAAGGTGACCCGACTTCGTCCGGGCTTTGACCTTGAATTGACCATTTTGAAGGTCAAGGTCAGGTGGGGTCAAACACCAACACCCCAAAAATGGTGGAAATCGGCCCAGCGGATACCGGAAAATCGGCCCAGCGGATACCGAGATACCCTATGCATCCAATTGCGTCCGTAAAAATCCGCCAGTTTAACCCGATTTGATTTCCACTCAAGTATATAAACGCGCCTCTTATACACACGCTCATTAATGATCAAGTTTCAACGTAAAGATAAATTACCATCGGTGCCCGAGATATCGCCAAGACGTCTGAAACAGTCAAATGCATCGGCCGGTTAAGCGTTAACGTGATCTAACGTTATGACCTCTAACGACGTCACAGAAGTTACGCATTGTTTTTATCCTGATGGAAGATAGTACCACTTCTTCTTGATAATTGAGGCAGATAACTAAAACGGATACATATGCATTATATATCGTTGGAAAGAGGAAACACGAAAGATTCTCACAGTGTCATTATTATGACTGGCATTTTATTATTCGCGCTGTTTCGAATCGATTTGTAAGCACCGAACTCAAATGAAAGTCCCGTAACACAGCGTAAAAACAGATTTGACCTCGGCACGTGAAAAGTTGACCTCGGATCTGAAAATTAATATGCCTATGCCACTTCCCGACCGATAGTTTCCTCACATACGAAGTTTCATCGAAATCGGGTCGGCCGTTTTCGAGTTCATCGCGAACACACACACCACACACACACAGACAGATCTTCCAAAATATATAATAGACTAGAAGGTGACGCGACTTCGTTCGGGCTTTGACCTTGAATTGACCATTTTGAAGGTCAATGTCAGGTGGGGTCAAACACCAACACCCCAAAAATGGTGGAAATCGGCCCAGCGGATACCGGGAAATCGGCCCAGCGGATACCGAGATACCCTATGCATCAAATTTCGTCCGTAAAAATCCGCCAGTTTAACCCGATTTGATTTCCACTCAAGTATATAAACGCGCCTCATATACACACGCTCATTAATTATCAAGTTTCAAGTAAAGATAAATTACCATCGGTGCCCGAGATATCGCCAAGACGTCTGAAACAGTCAAATGCATCGGCCGGTTAAGCGTTAACGTGATCTAACGTTATGACCTCTAACGACGTCACAGAAGTTACGCATTGTTTTTATCCTGATGGAAGATAGTACCACTTCTTCTTGATAATTGAGGCAGATAACTAAAACGGATACATACGCATTATATATCGTTGGAAAGAGGAAACACGAAAGATTCTCACAGTGTCATTATTATGACTGGCATTTTATTATTCGCGCTGTTTCGAATAGATTTGTAAGCACCGAACTCAAATGAAAGTCCCGTAACACAGCGTAAAAACAGATTTGACATCGGCACGTGAAAAGTTGACCTCGGATCTGAAAATTAATATGCCTATGCCACTTCCCGACCGATAGTACCCTCACATACGAAGTTTCATCGAAATCGGGTCGGCCGTTTTCGAGTTCATCGCGAACACACACACCACACACACACAGACAGATCTTCCAAAATATATAATAGACTAGAAGGTGACCCGACTTCGTCCGGGCTTTGACCTTGAATTGACCATTTTGAAGGTCAAGGTCAGGTGGGGTCAAACACCAACACCCCAAAAATGGTGGAAATCGGCCCAGCGGATACCGGGAAATCGGCCCAGCGGATACCGAGATACCCTATGCATCAAATTTCGTCCGTAAAAATCCGCCAGTTTAACCCGATTTGATTTCCACTCAAGTATATAAACGCGCCTCATATACACACGCTCATTAATTATCAAGTTTCAACGTAAAGATAAATAACCATCGGTGCCCGAGATATCGCCAAGACGTCTGAAACAGTCAAATGCATCGGCCGGTTAAGCGTTAACGTGATCTAACGTTATGACCTCTAACGACGTCACAGAAGTTACGCATTGTTTTTATCCTGATGGAAGATAGTACCACTTCTTCTTGATAATTGAGGCAGATAACTCAAACGGATACATACGCATTATATATCGTTGGAAAGAGGAAACACGAAAGATTCTCAGTGTCATTATTATGACTGCATGGCATTTTATTATTCGCGCTGTTTCGAATCGATTTGTAAGCACCGAACTCAAATGAAAGTCCCGTAACACAGCGTAAAAACAGATTTGACCTCGGCACGTGAAAAGTTGACCTCGGATCTGAAAATTAATATGCCTATGCCACTTCCCGACCGATAGTACCCTCACATACGAAGTTTCATCGAAATCGGGTCGGCCGTTTTCGAGTTCATCGCGAACACACACACCACACACACACAGACAGATCTTCCAAAATATATAATAGACAAGAAGGTGACCCGACTTCGTCCCTCATTTGACCTTGAATTGACCATTTAGAAGGTCAAGGTCAGGTGGGGTCAAACACCAACACCCCAAAAATGGAGGAAATCAGCCCAGCGGATACCGGGAAATCGGCCCAGCGGATACCGAGATACCCTATGCATCAAATTTCGTCCGTAAAAATCCGCCAGTTTAACCCGATTTGATTTCCACTCAAGTATATAAACGCGCCTCATATACACACGCTCATTAATTATCAAGTTTCAATGTAAAGATAAATTACCATCGGTGCCCGAGATATCGCCAAGACGTCTGAAACAGTCAAATGCATCGGCCGGTTAAGCGTTAACGTGATCTAACGTTATGACCTCTAACGACGTCACAGAAGTTACGCATTGTTTTTATCCTGATGGAAGATAGTACCACTTCTTCTTGATAATTGAGGCAGATAACTAAAACGGATACATACGCATTATATATCGTTGGAAAGAGGAAACACGAAAGATTCTCACAGTGTCATTATTATGACTGGCATTTTATTATTCGCGCTGTTTCGAATAGATTTGTAAGCACCGAACTCAAATGAAAGTCCCGTAACACAGCGTAAAAACAGATTTGACCTCGGCACGTGAAAAGTTGACCTCGGATCTGAAAATTAATATGCCTATGCCACTTCCCGACCGATAGTACCCTCACATACGAAGTTTCATCGAAATCGGGTCGGCCGTTTTCGAGTTCATCGCGAACACACACACCACACACACAGACAGATCTTCCAAAATATATAATAGACTAGAAGGTGACGCGACTTCGTCCGGGCTTTGACCTTGAATTGACCATTTTGAAGGTCAAGGTCAGGTGGGGTCAAACACCAACACCCCAAAAATGGTGGAAATCGGCCCAGCGGATACCGGGAAATCGGCCCAGCGGATACCGAGATACCCTATGCATCAAATTTCGTCCGTAAAAATCCGCCAATTTAACCCGATTTGATTTCCACTCAAGTATATAAACGCGCCGCATATACACACGCTCATTAATTATCAAGTTTCAACGTAAAGATAAATTACCATCGGTGCCCGAGATATCGCCAAGACGTCTGAAACAGTCAAATGCATCGGCCGGTTAAGCGTTAACGTGATCTAACGTTATGACCTCTAACGACGTCACAGAAGTTACGCATTGTTTTTATCCTGATGGAAGATAGTACCACTTCTTCTTGATAATTGAGGCAGATAACTAAAACGGATACATACGCATTATATATCGTTGGAAAGAGGAAACACGAAAGATTCTCACAGTGTCATTATTATGACTGGCATTTTATTATTCGCGCTGTTTCGAATCGATTTGTAAGCACCGAACTCAAATGAAAGTCCCGTAACACAGCGTAAAAACATATTTGACCTCGGCACGTGAAAAGTTGACCTCGGATCTGAAAATTAATATGCCTATGCCACTTCCCGACCGATAGTTTCCTCACATACGAAGTTTCATCGAAATCGGGTCGGCCGTTTTCGAGTTCATCGCGAACACACACACCACACACACACAGACAGATCTTCCAAAATATATAATAGACTAGAAGGTGACGCGACTTCGTCCGGGCTTTGACCTTGAATTGACCATTTTGAAGGTCAATGTCAGGTGGGGTCAAACACCAACACCCCAAAAATGGTGGAAATCGGCCCAGCGGATACCGGGAAATCGGCCCAGCGGATACCGAGATACCCTATGCATCAAATTTCGTCCGTAAAAATCCGCCAGTTTAACCCGATTTGATTTCCACTCAAGTATATAAACGCGCCTCATATACACACGCTCATTAATTATCAAGTTTCAAGTAAAGATAAATTACCATCGGTGCCCGAGATATCGCCAAGACGTCTGAAACAGTCAAATGCATCGGCCGGTTAAGCGTTAACGTGATCTAACGTTATGACCTCTAACGACGTCACAGAAGTTACGCATTGTTTTTATCCTGATGGAAGATAGTACCACTTCTTCTTGATAATTGAGGCAGATAACTAAAACGGATACATACGCATTATATATCGTTGGAAAGAGGAAACACGAAAGATTCTCACAGTGTCATTATTATGACTGGCATTTTATTATTCGCGCTGTTTCGAATAGATTTGTAAGCACCGAACTCAAATGAAAGTCCCGTAACACAGCGTAAAAACAGATTTGACCTCGGCACGTGAAAAGTTGACCTCGGATCTGAAAATTAATATGCCTATGCCACTTCCCGACCGATAGTACCCTCACATACGAAGTTTCATCGAAATCGGGTCGGCCGTTTTCGAGTTCATCGCGAACACACACACCACACACACAGACAGATCTTCCAAAATATATAATAGACTAGAAGGTGACGCGACTTCGTCCGGGCTTTGACCTTGAATTGACCATTTTGAAGGTCAAGGTCAGGTGGGGTCAAACACCAACACCCCAAAAATGGTGGAAATCGGCCCAGCGGATACCGGGAAATCGGCCCAGCGGATACCGAGATACCCTATGCATCAAATTTCGTCCGTAAAAATCCGCCAATTTAACCCGATTTGATTTCCACTCAAGTATATAAACGCGCCGCATATACACACGCTCATTAATTATCAAGTTTCAACGTAAAGATAAATTACCATCGGTGCCCGAGATATCGCCAAGACGTCTGAAACAGTCAAATGCATCGGCCGGTTAAGCGTTAACGTGATCTAACGTTATGACCTCTAACGACGTCACAGAAGTTACGCATTGTTTTTATCCTGATGGAAGATAGTACCACTTCTTCTTGATAATTGAGGCAGATAACTAAAACGGATACATACGCATTATATATCGTTGGAAAGAGGAAACACGAAAGATTCTCACAGTGTCATTATTATGACTGGCATTTTATTATTCGCGCTGTTTCGAATCGATTTGTAAGCACCGAACTCAAATGAAAGTCCCGTAACACAGCGTAAAAACAGATTTGACCTCGGCACGTGAAAAGTTGACCTCGGATCTGAAAATTAATATGCCTATGCCACTTCCCGACCGATAGTTTCCTCACATACGAAGTTTCATCGAAATCGGGTCGGCCGTTTTCGAGTTCATCGCGAACACACACACCACACACACACAGACAGATCTTCCAAAATATATAATAGACTAGAAGGTGACGCGACTTCGTCCGGTTTTGACCTTGAATTGACCATTTTGAAGGTCAATGTCAGGTGGGGTCAAACACCAACACCCCAAAAATGGTGGAAATCGGCCCAGCGGATACCGGGAAATCGGCCCAGCGGATACCGAGATACCCTATGCATCAAATTTCGTCCGTAAAAATCCGCCAGTTTAACCCGATTTGATTTCCACTCAAGTATATAAACGCGCCTCATATACACACGCTCATTAATTATCAAGTTTCAAGTAAAGATAAATTACCATCGGTGCCCGAGATATCGCCAAGACGTCTGAAACAGTCAAATGCATCGGCCGGTTAAGCGTTAACGTGATCTAACGTTATGACCTCTAACGACGTCACAGAAGTTACGCATTGTTTTTATCCTGATGGAAGATAGTACCACTTCTTCTTGATAATTGAGGCAGATAACTAAAACGGATACATACGCATTATATATCGTTGGAAAGAGGAAACACGAAAGATTCTCACAGTGTCATTATTATGACTGGCATTTTATTATTCGCGCTGTTTCGAATCGATTTGTAAGCACCGAACTCAAATGAAAGTCCCGTAACACAGCGTAAAAACAGATTTGACCTCGGCACGAGAAAAGTTGACGTCGGATCTGAAAAATAATATGCCTATGCCACTTCCCGACCGATATAATCCTCACATACGAAGTTTCATCGAAATCGGGTCGGCCGTTTTCGAGTTCATCGCGAACACACACACCACACACACACAGACAGATCTTCCAAAATATATAATAGACTAGAAGGTGACGCGACTTCGTCCGGGCTTTGACCTTGAATTGACCATTTTGAAGGTCAAGGTCAGGTGGGGTCAAACACCAACACCCCAAAAATGGTGGAAATCGGCCCAGCGGATACCGGGAAATCGGCCCAGCGGATACCGAGATACCCTATGCATCAAATTTCGTCCGTAAAAATCCGCCAATTTAACCCGATTTGATTTCCACTCAAGTATATAAACGCGCCGCATATACACACGCTCATTAATTATCAAGTTTCAACGTAAAGATAAATTACCATCGGTGCCCGAGATATCGCCAAGACGTCTGAAACAGTCAAATGCATCGGCCGGTTAAGCGTTAACGTGATCTAACGTTATGACCTCTAACGACGTCACAGAAGTTACGCATTGTTTTTATCCTGATGGAAGATAGTACCACTTCTTCTTGATAATTGAGGCAGATAACTAAAACGGATACATACGCATTATATATCGTTGGAAAGAGGAAACACGAAAGATTCTCACAGTGTCATTATTATGACTGGCATTTTATTATTCGCGCTGTTTCGAATCGATTTGTAAGCACCGAACTCAAATGAAAGTCCCGTAACACAGCGTAAAAACAGATTTGACCTCGGCACGTGAAAAGTTGACCTCGGATCTGAAAATTAATATGTCTATGCCACTTCCCGACCGATAGTATCCTCACATACGAAGTTTCATCGAAATCGGGTCGGCCGTTTTCGAGTTCATCGCGAACACACACACCACACACACACAGACAGATCTTCCAAAATATATAATAGACTAGAAGGTGACGCGACTTCGTCCGGGCTTTGACCTTGAATTGACCATTTTGAAGGTCAATGTCAGGTGGGGTCAAACACCAACACCCCAAAAATGGTGGAAATCGGCCCAGCGGATACCGGGAAATCGGCCCAGCGGATACCGAGATACCCTATGCATCAAATTTCGTCCGTAAAAATCCGCCAGTTTAACCCGATTTGATTTCCACTCAAGTATATAAACGCGCCTCATATACACACGCTCATTAATTATCAAGTTTCAAGTAAAGATAAATTACCATCGGTGCCCGAGATATCGCCAAGACGTCTGAAACAGTCAAATGCATCGGCCGGTTAAGCGTTAACGTGATCTAACGTTATGACCTCTAACGACGTCACAGAAGTTACGCATTGTTTTTATCCTGATGGAAGATAGTACCACTTCTTCTTGATAATTGAGGCAGATAACTAAAACGGATACATACGCATTATATATCGTTGGAAAGAGGAAACACGAAAGATTCTCACAGTGTCATTATTATGACTGGCATTTTATTATTCGCGCTGTTTCGAATCGATTTGTAAGCACCGAACTCAAATGAAAGTCCCGTAACACAGCGTAAAAACAGATTTGACCTCGGCACGAGAAAAGTTGACCTCGGATCTGAAAAATAATATGCCTATGCCACTTCCCGACCGATATAATCCTCACATACGAAGTTTCATCGAAATCGGGTCGGCCGTTTTCGAGTTCATCGCGAACACACACACCACACACACACAGACAGATCTTCCAAAATATATAATAGACTAGAAGGTGACGCGACTTCGTCCGGGCTTTGACCTTGAATTGACCATTTTGAAGGTCAATGTCAGGTGGGGGTCAAACACCAACACCCCAAACATGGTGGAAATCGGCCCAGCGGATACCGGGAAATCGGCCCAGCGGATACCGAGATACCCTATGCATCAAATTTCGTCCGTAAAAATCCGCCAGTTTAACCCGATTTGATTTCCACTCAAGTATATAAACGCGCCTCATATACACACGCTCATTAATTATCAAGTTTCAAGTAAAGATAAATTACCATCGGTGCCCGAGATATCGCCAAGACGTCTGAAACAGTCAAATGCATCGGCCGGTTAAGCGTTAACGTGATCTAACGTTATGACCTCTAACGACGTCACAGAAGTTACGCATTGTTTTTATCCTGATGGAAGATAGTACCACTTCTTCTTGATAATTGAGGCAGATAACTAAAACGGATACATACGCATTATATATCGTTGGAAAGAGGAAACACGAAAGATTCTCACAGTGTCATTATTATGACTGGCATTTTATTATTCGCGCTGTTTCGAATAGATTTGTAAGCACCGAACTCAAATGAAAGTCCCGTAACACAGCGTAAAAACAGATTTGACCTGAAAAATAATATGCCTATGCCACTTCCCGACCGATATAATCCTCACATACGAAGTTTCATCGAAATCGGGTCGGCCGTTTTCGAGTTCATCGCGAACACACACACCACACACACACAGACAGATCTTCCAAAATATATAATAGACTAGAAGGTGACGCGACTTCGTCCGGGCTTTGACCTTGAATTGACCATTTTGAAGGTCAAGGTCAGGTGGGGTCAAACACCAACACCCCAAAAATGGTGGAAATCGGCCCAGCGGATACCGGGAAATCGGCCCAGCGGATACCGAGATACCCTATGCATCAAATTTCGTCCGTAAAAATCCGCCAATTTAACCCGATTTGATTTCCACTCAAGTATATAAACGCGCCGCATATACACACGCTCATTAATTATCAAGTTTCAACGTAAAGATAAATTACCATCGGTGCCCGAGATATCGCCAAGACGTCTGAAACAGTCAAATGCATCGGCCGGTTAAGCGTTAACGTGATCTAACGTTATGACCTCTAACGACGTCACAGAAGTTACGCATTGTTTTTATCCTGATGGAAGATAGTACCACTTCTTCTTGATAATTGAGGCAGATAACTAAAACGGATACATACGCATTATATATCGTTGGAAAGAGGAAACACGTAAGATTCTCACAGTGTCATTATTATGACTGGCATTTTATTATTCGCGCTGTTTCGAATCGATTTGTAAGCACCGAACTCAAATGAAAGTCCCGTAACACAGCGTAAAAACAGATTTGACCTCGGCACGTGAAAAGTTGACCTCGGATCTGAAAATTAATATGCCTATGCCACTTCCCGACCGATAGTATCCTCACATACGAAGTTTCATCGAAATCGGGTCGGCCGTTTTCGAGTTCATCGCGAACACACACACCACACACACACAGACAGATCTTCCAAAATATATAATAGACTAGAAGGTGACGCGACTTCGTCCGGGCTTTGACCTTGAATTGACCATTTTGAAGGTCAATGTCAGGTGGGGTCAAACACCAACACCCCAAAAATGGTGGAAATCGGCCCAGCGGATACCGGGAAATCGGCCCAGCGGATACCGAGATACCCTATGCATCAAATTTCGTCCGTAAAAATCCGCCAGTTTAACCCGATTTGATTTCCACTCAAGTATATAAACGCGCCTCATATACACACGCTCATTAATTATCAAGTTTCAAGTAAAGATAAATTACCATCGGTGCCCGAGATATCGCCAAGACGTCTGAAACAGTCAAATGCATCGGCCGGTTAAGCGTTAACGTGATCTAACGTTATGACCTCTAACGACGTCACAGAAGTTACGCATTGTTTTTATCCTGATGGAAGATAGTACCACTTCTTCTTGATAATTGAGGCAGATAACTAAAACGGATACATACGCATTATATATCGTTGGAAAGAGGAAACACGAAAGATTCTCACAGTGTCATTATTATGACTGGCATTTTATTATTCGCGCTGTTTCGAATCGATTTGTAAGCACCGAACTCAAATGAAAGTCCCGTAACACAGCGTAAAAACAGATTTGACCTCGGCACGAGAAAAGTTGACCTCGGATCTGAAAAATAATATGCCTATGCCACTTCCCGACCGATATAATCCTCACATACGAAGTTTCATCGAAATCGGGTCGGCCGTTTTCGAGTTCATCGCGAACACACACACCACACACACACAGACAGATCTTCCAAAATATATAATAGACTAGAAGGTGACGCGACTTCGTCCGGGCTTTGACCTTGAATTGACCATTTTGAAGGTCAATGTCAGGTGGGGGTCAAACACCAACACCCCAAACATGGTGGAAATCGGCCCAGCGGATACCGAGATACCCTATGCATCAAATTTCGTCCGTAAAAATCCGCCAGTTTAACCCGATTTGATTTCCACTCAAGTATATAAACGCGCCTCATATACACACGCTCATTAATTATCAAGTTTCAAGTAAAGATAAATTACCATCGGTGCCCGAGATATCGCCAAGACGTCTGAAACAGTCAAATGCATCGGCCGGTTAAGCGTTAACGTGATCTAACGTTATGACATCTAACGACGTCACAGAAGTTACGCATTGTATTTATCCTGATGGAAGATAGTACCACTTCTTCTTGATAATTGAGGCAGATAACTAAAACGGATACATACGCATTATATATCGTTGGAAAGAGGAAACACGAAAGATTCTCACAGTGTCATTATTATGACTGGCATTTTATTATTCGCGCTGTTTCGAATAGATTTGTAAGCACCGAACTCAAATGAAAGTCCCGTAACACAGCGTAAAAACAGATTTGACATCGGCACGTGAAAAGTTGACCTCGGATCTGAAAATTAATATGCCTATGCCACTTCCCGACCGATAGTACCCTCACATACGAAGTTTCATCGAAATCGGGTCGGCCGTTTTCGAGTTCATCGCGAACACACACACCACACACACACACAGACAGATCTTCCAAAATATATAATAGACTAGAAGGTGACCCGACTTCGTCCGGTCTTTGACCTTGAATTGACCATTTTGAAGGTCAAGGTCAGGTGGGGTCAAACACCAACACCCCAAAAATGGTGGAAATCGGCCCAGCGGATACCGGGAAATCGGCCCAGCGGATACCGAGATACCCTATGCATCAAATTTCGTCCGTAAAAATCCGCCAGTTTAACCCGATTTGATTTCCACTCAAGTATATAAACGCGCCTCATATACGCACGCTCATTAATTATCAAGTTTCACGTAAAGATAAATAACCATCGGTGCCCGAGATATCGCCAAGACGTCTGAAACAGTCAAATGCATCGGCCGGTTAAGCGTTAACGTGATCTAACGTTATGACCTCTAACGACGTCACAGAAGTTACGCATTGTTTTTATCCTGATGGAAGATAGTACCACTTCTTCTTGATAATTGAGGCAGATAACTCAAACGGATACATACGCATTATATATCGTTGGAAAGAGGAAACACGAAAGATTCTCACAGTGTCATTATTATGACTGCATGGCATTTTATTATTCGCGCTGTTTCGAATCGATTTGTAAGCACCGAACTCAAATGAAAGTCCCGTAACACAGCGTAAAAACAGATTTGGCCTCGGCACGTGAAAAGTTGACCTCGGATCTGAAAATTAATATGCCTATGCCACTTCCCGACCGATAGTACCCTCACATACGAAGTTTCATCGAAATCGGGTCGGCCGTTTTCGAGTTCATCGCGAACACACACACCACACACACACAGACAGATCTTCCAAAATATATAATAGACAAGAAGGTGACCCGACTTCGTCCCTCATTTGACCTTGAATTGACCATTTAGAAGGTCAAGGTCAGGTGGGGTCAAACACCAACACCCCAAAAATGGAGGAAATCGGCCCAGCGGATACCGGGAAATCGGCCCAGCGGATACCGAGATACCCTATGCATCAAATTTCGTCCGTAAAAATCCGCCAGTTTAACCCGATTTGATTTCCACTCAAGTATATAAACGCGCCTCATATACACACTCTCATTAATTATCAAGTTTCAATGTAAAGATAAATTACCATCGGTGCCCGAGATATCGCCAAGACGTCTGAAACAGTCAAATGCATCGGCCGGTTAAGCGTTAACGTGATATAACGTTATGACCTCTAACGACGTCACAGAAGTTACGCATTGTTTTTATCCTGATGGAAGATAGTACCACTTCTTCTTGATAATTGAGGCAGATAACTAAAACGGATACATACGCATTATATATCGTTGGAAAGAGGAAACACGAAAGATTCTCACAGTGTCATTATTATGACTGGCATTTTATTATTCGCGCTGTTTCGAATAGATTTGTAAGCACCGAACTCAAATGAAAGTCCCGTAACACAGCGTAAAAACAGATTTGACCTCGGCACGTGAAAAGTTGACCTCGGATCTGAAAATTAATATGCCTATGCCACTTCCCGACCGATAGTACCCTCACATACGAAGTTTCATCGAAATCGGGTCGGCCGTTTTCGAGTTCATCGCGAACACACACACCACACACACACAGACAGATCTTCCAAAATATATAATAGACTAGAAGATGACGCGACTTCGTCCGGGCTTTGACCTTGAATTGACCATTTTGAAGGTCAAGGTCAGGTGGGGTCAAACACCAACACCCCAAAAATGGTGGAAATCGGCCCAGCGGATACCGGGAAATCGGCCCAGCGGATACCGAGATACCCTATGCATCAAATTTCGTCCGTAAAAATCCGCCAATTTAACCCGATTTGATTTCCACTCAAGTATATAAACGCGCCGCATATACACACGCTCATTAATTATCAAGTTTCAACGTAAAGATAAATTACCATCGGTGCCCGAGATATCGCCAAGACGTCTGAAACAGTCAAATGCATCGGCCGGTTAAGCGTTAACGTGATCTAACGTTATGACCTCTAACGACGTCACAGAAGTTACGCATTGTTTTTATCCTGATGGAAGATAGTACCACTTCTTCTTGATAATTGAGGCAGATAACTAAAACGGATACATACGCATTATATATCGTTGGAAAGAGGAAACACGAAAGATTCTCACAGTGTCATTATTATGACTGGCATTTTATTATTCGCGCTGTTTCGAATCGATTTGTAAGCACCGAACTCAAATGAAAGTCCCGTAACACAGCGTAAAAACAGATTTGACCTCGGCACGAGAAAAGTTGACCTCGGATCTGAAAAATAATATGCCTATGCCACTTCCCGACCGATATAATCCTCACATACGAAGTTTCATCGAAATCGGGTCGGCCGTTTTCGAGTTCATCGCGAACACACACACCACACACACACAGACAGATCTTCCAAAATATATAATAGACTAGAAGGTGACGCGACTTCGTTCGGGCTTTGACCTTGAATTGACCATTTTGAAGGTCAATGTCAGGTGGGGTCAAACACCAACACCCCAAAAATGGTGGAAATCGGCCCAGCGGATACCGAGATACCCTATGCATCAAATTTCGTCCGTAAAAATCCGCCAGTTTAACCCGATTTGATTTCCACTCAAGTATATAAACGCGCCTCATATACACACGCTCATTAATTATCAAGTTTCAAGTAAAGATAAATTACCATCGGTGCCCGAGATATCGCCAAGACGTCTGAAACAGTCAAATGCATCGGCCGGTTAAGCGTTAACGTGATCTAACGTTATGACCTCTAACGACGTCACAGAAGTTACGCATTGTTTTTATCCTGATGGAAGATAGTACCACTTCTTCTTGATAATTGAGGCAGATAACTAAAACGGATACATACGCATTATATATCGTTGGAAAGAGGAAACACGAAAGATTCTCACAGTGTCATTATTATGACTGGCATTTTATTATTCGCGCTGTTTCGAATCGATTTGTAAGCACCGAACTCAAATGAAAGTCCCGTAACACAGCGTAAAAACAGATTTGACCTCGGCACGTGAAAAGTTGACCTCGGATCTGAAAATTAATATGCCTATGCCACTTCCCGACCGATAGTATCCTCACATACGAAGTTTCATCGAAATCGGGTCGGCCGTTTTCGAGTTCATCGCGAACACACACACCACACACACACAGACAGATCTTCCAAAATATATAATAGACTAGAAGGTGACGCGACTTCGTCCGGGCTTTGACCTTGAATTGACCATTTTGAAGGTCAATGTCAGGTGGGGGTCAAACACCAACACCCCAAACATGGTGGAAATCGGCCCAGCGGATACCGGGAAATCGGCCCAGCGGATACCGAGATACCCTATGCATCAAATTTCGTCCGTAAAAATCCGCCAGTTTAACCCGATTTGATTTCCACTCAAGTATATAAACGCGCCTCATATACACACGCTCATTAATTATCAAGTTTCAAGTAAAGATAAATTACCATCGGTGCCCGAGATATCGCCAAGACGTCTGAAACAGTCAAATGCATCGGCCGGTTAAGCGTTAACGTGATCTAACGTTATGACATCTAACGACGTCACAGAAGTTACGCATTGTATTTATCCTGATGGAAGATAGTACCACTTCTTCTTGATAATTGAGGCAGATAACTAAAACGGATACATACGCATTATATATCGTTGGAAAGAGGAAACACGAAAGATTCTCACAGTGTCATTATTATGACTGGCATTTTATTATTCGCGCTGTTTCGAATAGATTTGTAAGCACCGAACTCAAATGAAAGTCCCGTAACACAGCGTAAAAACAGATTTGACATCGGCACGTGAAAAGTTGACCTCGGATCTGAAAATTAATATGCCTATGCCACTTCCCGACCGATAGTACCCTCACATACGAAGTTTCATCGAAATCGGGTCGGCCGTTTTCGAGTTCATCGCGAACACACACACCACACACACACACAGACAGATCTTCCAAAATATATAATAGACTAGAAGGTGACCCGACTTCGTCCGGTCTTTGACCTTGAATTGACCATTTTGAAGGTCAAGGTCAGGTGGGGTCAAACACCAACACCCCAAAAATGGTGGAAATCGGCCCAGCGGATACCGGGAAATCGGCCCAGCGGATACCGAGATACCCTATGCATCAAATTTCGTCCGTAAAAATCCGCCAGTTTAACCCGATTTGATTTCCACTCAAGTATATAAACGCGCCTCATATACACACGCTCATTAATTATCAAGTTTCAACGTAAAGATAAATAACCATCGGTGCCCGAGATATCGCCAAGACGTCTGAAACAGTCAAATGCATCGGCCGGTTAAGCGTTAACGTGATCTAACGTTATGACCTCTAACGACGTCACAGAAGTTACGCATTGTTTTTATCCTGATGGAAGATAGTACCACTTCTTCTTGATAATTGAGGCAGATAACTCAAACGGATACATACGCATTATATATCGTTGGAAAGAGGAAACACGAAAGATTCTCACAGTGTCATTATTATGACTGCATGGCATTTTATTATTCGCGCTGTTTCGAATCGATTTGTAAGCACCGAACTCAAATGAAAGTCCCGTAACACAGCGTAAAAACAGATTTGACCTCGGCACGTGAAAAGTTGACCTCGGATCTGAAAATTAATATGCCTATGCCACTTCCCGACCGATAGTACCCTCACATACGAAGTTTCATCGAAATCGGGTCGGCCGTTTTCGAGTTCATCGCGAACACACACACCACACACACACAGACAGATCTTCCAAAATATATAATAGACAAGAAGGTGACCCGACTTCGTCCCTCATTTGACCTTGAATTGACCATTTAGAAGGTCAAGGTCAGGTGGGGTCAAACACCAACACCCCAAAAATGGAGGAAATCGGCCCAGCGGATACCGGGAAATCGGCCCAGCGGATACCGAGATACCCTATGCATCAAATTTCGTCCGTAAAAATCCGCCAGTTTAACCCGATTTGATTTCCACTCAAGTATATAAACGCGCCTCATATACACACGCTCATTAATTATCAAGTTTCAATGTAAAGATAAATTACCATCGGTGCCCGAGATATCGCCAAGACGTCTGAAACAGTCAAATGCATCGGCCGGTTAAGCGTTAACGTGATATAACGTTATGACCTCTAACGACGTCACAGAAGTTACGCATTGTTTTTATCCTGATGGAAGATAGTACCACTTCTTCTTGATAATTGAGGCAGATAACTAAAACGGATACATACGCATTATATATCGTTGGAAGGAGGAAACACGAAAGATTCTCACAGTGTCATTATTATGACTGGCATTTTATTATTCGCGCTGTTTCGAATAGATTTGTAAGCACCGAACTCAAATGAAAGTCCCGTAACACAGCGTAAAAACAGATTTGACCTCGGCACGTGAAAAGTTGACCTCGGATCTGAAAATTAATATGCCTATGCCACTTCCCGACCGATAGTACCCTCACATACGAAGTTTCATCGAAATCGGGTCGGCCGTTTTCGAGTTCATCGCGAACACACACACCACACACACACAGACAGATCTTCCAAAATATATAATAGACTAGAAGATGACGCGACTTCGTCCGGGCTTTGACCTTGAATTGACCATTTTGAAGGTCAAGGTCAGGTGGGGTCAAACACCAACACCCCAAAAATGGTGGAAATCGGCCCAGCGGATACCGGGAAATCGGCCCAGCGGATACCGAGATACCCTATGCATCAAATTTCGTCCGTAAAAATCCGCCAATTTAACCCGATTTTATTTCCACTCAAGTATATAAACGCGCCGCATATACACACGCTCATTAATTATCAAGTTTCAACGTAAAGATAAATTACCATCGGTGCCCGAGATATCGCCAAGACGTCTGAAACAGTCAAATGCATCGGCCGGTTAAACGTTAACGTGATCTAACGTTATGACCTCTAACGACGTCACAGAAGTTACGCATTGTTTTTATCCTGATGGAAGATAGTACCACTTCTTCTTGATAATTGAGGCAGATAACTAAAACGGATACATACGCATTATATATCGTTGGAAAGAGGAAACACGAAAGATTCTCACAGTGTCATTATTATGACTGGCATTTTATTATTCGCGCTGTTTCGAATCGATTTGTAAGCACCGAACTCAAATGAAAGTCCCGTAACACAGCGTAAAAACAGATTTGACCTCGGCACGTGAAAAGTTGACCTCGGATCTGAAAATTAATATGCCTATGCCACTTCCCGACCGATAGTATCCTCACATACGAAGTTTCATCGAAATCGGGTCGGCCGTTTTCGAGTTCATCGCGAACACACACACCACACACACACAGACAGATCTTCCAAAATATATAATAGACTAGAAGGTGACGCGACTTCGTCCGGGCTTTGACCTTGAATTGACCATTTTGAAGGTCAATGTCAGGTGGGGTCAAACACCAACACCCCAAAAATGGTGGAAATCGGCCCAGCGGATACCGGGAAATCGGCCCAGCGGATACCGAGATACCCTATGCATCAAATTTCGTCCGTAAAAATCCGCCAGTTTAACCCGATTTGATTTCCACTCAAGTATATAAACGCGCCTCATATACACACGCTCATTAATTATCAAGTTTCAAGTAAAGATTAATTACCATCGGTGCCCGAGATATCGCCAAGACGTCTGAAACAGTCAAATGCATCGGCCGGTTAAGCGTTAACGTGATCTAACGTTATGACCTCTAACGACGTCACAGAAGTTACGCATTGTTTTTATCCTGATGGAAGATAGTACCACTTCTTCTTGATAATTGAGGCAGATAACTAAAACGGATACATACGCATTATATATCGTTGGAAAGAGGAAACACGAAAGATTCTCACAGTGTCATTATTATGACTGGCATTTTATTATTCGCGCTGTTTCGAATAGATTTGTAAGCACCGAACTCAAATGAAAGTCCCGTAACACAGCGTAAAAACAGATTTGACCTCGGCACGTGAAAAGTTGACCTCGGATCTGAAAATTAATATGCCTATGCCACTTCCCGACCGATAGTACCCTCACATACGAAGTTTCATCGAAATCGGGTCGGCCGTTTTCGAGTTCATCGCGAACACACACACCACACACACACAGACAGATCTTCCAAAATATATAATAGACAAGAAGGTGACCCGACTTCGTCCCTCATTTGACCTTGAATTGACCATTTAGAAGGTCAAGGTCAGGTGGGGTCAAACACCAACACCCCAAAAATGGAGGAAATCGGCCCAGCGGATACCGGGAAATCGGCCCAGCGGATACCGAGATACCCTATGCATCAAATTTCGTCCGTAAAAATCCGCCAGTTTAACCCGATTTGATTTCCACTCAAGTATATAAACGCGCCTCATATACACACTCTCATTAATTATCAAGTTTCAATGTAAAGATAAATTACCATCGGTGCCCGAGATATCGCCAAGACGTCTGAAACAGTCAAATGCATCGGCCGGTTAAGCGTTAACGTGATATAACGTTATGACCTCTAACGACGTCACAGAAGTTACGCATTGTTTTTATCCTGATGGAAGATAGTACCACTTCTTCTTGATAATTGAGGCAGATAACTAAAACGGATACATACGCATTATATATCGTTGGAAAGAGGAAACACGAAAGATTCTCACAGTGTCATTATTATGACTGGCATTTTATTATTCGCGCTGTTTCGAATAGATTTGTAAGCACCGAACTCAAATGAAAGTCCCGTAACACAGCGTAAAAACAGATTTGACCTCGGCACGTGAAAAGTTGACCTCGGATCTGAAAATTAATATGCCTATGCCACTTCCCGACCGATAGTACCCTCACATACGAAGTTTCATCGAAATCGGGTCGGCCGTTTTCGAGTTCATCGCGAACACACACACCACACACACACAGACAGATCTTCCAAAATATATAATAGACTAGAAGATGACGCGACTTCGTCCGGGCTTTGACCTTGAATTGACCATTTTGAAGGTCAAGGTCAGGTGGGGTCAAACACCAACACCCCAAAAATGGTGGAAATCGGCCCAGCGGATACCGGGAAATCGGCCCAGCGGATACCGAGATACCCTATGCATCAAATTTCGTCCGTAAAAATCCGCCAATTTAACCCGATTTGATTTCCACTCAAGTATATAAACGCGCCGCATATACACACGCTCATTAATTATCAAGTTTCAACGTAAAGATAAATTACCATCGGTGCCCGAGATATCGCCAAGACGTCTGAAACAGTCAAATGCATCGGCCGGTTAAGCGTTAACGTGATCTAACGTTATGACCTCTAACGACGTCACAGAAGTTACGCATTGTTTTTATCCTGATGGAAGATAGTACCACTTCTTCTTGATAATTGAGGCAGATAACTAAAACGGATACATACGCATTATATATCGTTGGAAAGAGGAAACACGAAAGATTCTCAGTGTCATTATTATGACTGGCATTTTATTATTCGCGCTGTTTCGAATCGATTTGTAAGCACCGAACTCAAATGAAAGTCCCGTAACACAGCGTAAAAACAGATTTGACCTCGGCACGAGAAAAGTTGACCTCGGATCTGAAAAATAATATGCCTATGCCACTTCCCGACCGATATAATCCTCACATACGAAGTTTCATCGAAATCGGGTCGGCCGTTTTCGAGTTCATCGCGAACACACACACCACACACACACAGACAGATCTTCCAAAATATATAATAGACTAGAAGGTGACGCGACTTCGTTCGGGCTTTGACCTTGAATTGACCATTTTGAAGGTCAATGTCAGGTGGGGTCAAACACCAACACCCCAAAAATGGTGGAAATCGGCCCAGCGGATACCGAGATACCCTATGCATCAAATTTCGTCCGTAAAAATCCGCCAGTTTAACCCGATTTGATTTCCACTCAAGTATATAAACGCGCCTCATATACACACGCTCATTAATTATCAAGTTTCAAGTAAAGATAAATTACCATCGGTGCCCGAGATATCGCCAAGACGTCTGAAACAGTCAAATGCATCGGCCGGTTAAGCGTTAACGTGATCTAACGTTATGACCTCTAACGACGTCACAGAAGTTACGCATTGTTTTTATCCTGATGGAAGATAGTACCACTTCTTCTTGATAATTGAGGCAGATAACTAAAACGGATACATACGCATTATATATCGTTGGAAAGAGGAAACACGAAAGATTCTCACAGTGTCATTATTATGACTGGCATTTTATTATTCGCGCTGTTTCGAATCGATTTGTAAGCACCGAACTCAAATGAAAGTCCCGTAACACAGCGTAAAAACAGATTTGACCTCGGCACGTGAAAAGTTGACCTCGGATCTGAAAATTAATATGCCTATGCCACTTCCCGACCGATAGTATCCTCACATACGAAGTTTCATCGAAATCGGGTCGGCCGTTTTCGAGTTCATCGCGAACACACACACCACACACACACAGACAGATCTTCCAAAATATATAATAGACTAGAAGGTGACGCGACTTCGTCCGGGCTTTGACCTTGAATTGACCATTTTGAAGGTCAATGTCAGGTGGGGGTCAAACACCAACACCCCAAACATGGTGGAAATCGGCCCAGCGGATACCGGGAAATCGGCCCAGCGGATACCGAGATACCCTATGCATCAAATTTCGTCCGTAAAAATCCGCCAGTTTAACCCGATTTGATTTCCACTCAAGTATATAAACGCGCCTCATATACACACGCTCATTAATTATCAAGTTTCAAGTAAAGATAAATTACCATCGGTGCCCGAGATATCGCCAAGACGTCTGAAACAGTCAAATGCATCGGCCGGTTAAGCGTTAACGTGATCTAACGTTATGACATCTAACGACGTCACAGAAGTTACGCATTGTATTTATCCTGATGGAAGATAGTACCACTTCTTCTTGATAATTGAGGCAGATAACTAAAACGGATACATACGCATTATATATCGTTGGAAAGAGGAAACACGAAAGATTCTCACAGTGTCATTATTATGACTGGCATTTTATTATTCGCGCTGTTTCGAATAGATTTGTAAGCACCGAACTCAAATGAAAGTCCCGTAACACAGCGTAAAAACAGATTTGACATCGGCACGTGAAAAGTTGACCTCGGATCTGAAAATTAATATGCCTATGCCACTTCCCGACCGATAGTACCCTCACATACGAAGTTTCATCGAAATCGGGTCGGCCGTTTTCGAGTTCATCGCGAACACACACACCACACACACACACAGACAGATCTTCCAAAATATATAATAGACTAGAAGGTGACCCGACTTCGTCCGGTCTTTGACCTTGAATTGACCATTTTGAAGGTCAAGGTCAGGTGGGGTCAAACACCAACACCCCAAAAATGGTGGAAATCGGCCCAGCGGATACCGGGAAATCGGCCCAGCGGATACCGAGATACCCTATGCATCAAATTTCGTCCGTAAAAATCCGCCAGTTTAACCCGATTTGATTTCCACTCAAGTATATAAACGCGCCTCATATACACACGCTCATTAATTATCAAGTTTCAACGTAAAGATAAATAACCATCGGTGCCCGAGATATCGCCAAGACGTCTGAAACAGTCAAATGCATCGGCCGGTTAAGCGTTAACGTGATCTAACGTTATGACCTCTAACGACGTCACAGAAGTTACGCATTGTTTTTATCCTGATGGAAGATAGTACCACTTCTTCTTGATAATTGAGGCAGATAACTCAAACGGATACATACGCATTATATATCGTTGGAAAGAGGAAACACGAAAGATTCTCACAGTGTCATTATTATGACTGCATGCATGGCATTTTATTATTCGCGCTGTTTCGAATCGATTTGTAAGCACCGAACTCAAATGAAAGTCCCGTAACACAGCGTAAAAACAGATTTGACCTCGGCACGTGAAAAGTTGACCTCGGATCTGAAAATTAATATGCCTATGCCACTTCCCGACCGATAGTACCCTCACATACGAAGTTTCATCGAAATCGGGTCGGCCGTTTTCGGGTTCATCGCGAACACACACACCACACACACACAGACAGATCTTCCAAAATATATAATAGACTAGAAGGTGACGCGACTTCGTCCGGGCTTTGACCTTGAATTGACCATTTTGAAGGTCAATGTCAGGTGGGGTCAAACACCAACACCCCAAAAATGGTGGAAATCGGCCCAGCGGATACCGGGAAATCGGCCCAGCGGATACCGAGATACCCTATGCATCAAATTTCGTCCGTAAAAATCCGCCAGTTTAACCCGATTTGATTTCCACTCAAGTATATAAACGCGCCTCATATACACACGCTCATTAATTATCAAGTTTCAATGTAAAGATAAATTACCATCGGTGCCCGAGATATCGCCAAGACGTCTGAAACAGTCAAATGCATCGGCCGGTTAAGCGTTAACGTGATATAACGTTATGACCTCTAACGACGTCACAGAAGTTACGCATTGTTTTTATCCTGATGGAAGATAGTACCACTTCTTCTTGATAATTGAGGCAGATAACTAAAACGGATACATACGCATTATATATCGTTGGAAAGAGGAAACATGAAAGATTCTCACAGTGTCATTATTATGACTGGCATTTTATTATTCGCGCTGTTTCGAATCGATTTGTAAGCACCGAACTCAAATGAAAGTCCCGTAACACAGCGTAAAAACAGATTTGACCTCGGCACGTGAAAAGTTGACCTCGGATCTGAAAATTAATATGCCTATGCCACTTCCCGACCGATAGTACCCTCACATACGAAGTTTCATCGAAATCGGGTCGGCCGTTTTCGAGTTCATCGCGAACACACACACCACACACACACAGACAGATCTTCCAAAATATATAATAGACTAGAAGATGACGCGACTTCGTCCGGGCTTTGACCTTGAATTGACCATTTTGAAGGTCAAGGTCAGGTGGGGTCAAACACCAACACCCCAAAAATGGTGGAAATCGGCCCAGCGGATACCGGGAAATCGGCCCAGCGGATACCGAGATACCCTATGCATCAAATTTCGTCCGTAAAAATCCGCCAATTTAACCCGATTTGATTTCCACTCAAGTATATAAACGCGCCGCATATACACACGCTCATTAATTATCAAGTTTCAACGTAAAGATAAATTACCATCGGTGCCCGAGATATCGCCAAGACGTCTGAAACAGTCAAATGCATCGGCCGGTTAAACGTTAACGTGATCTAACGTTATGACCTCTAACGACGTCACAGAAGTTACGCATTGTTTTTATCCTGATGGAAGATAGTACCACTTCTTCTTGATAATTGAAGCAGATAACTAAAACGGATACATACGCATTATATATCGTTGGAAAGAGGAAACACGAAAGATTCTCACAGTGTCATTATTATGACTGGCATTTTATTATTCGCGCTGTTTCGAATCGATTTGTAAGCACCGAACTCAAATGAAAGTCCCGTAACACAGCGTAAAAACAGATTTGACCTCGGCACGTGAAAAGTTGACCTCGGATCTGAAAATTAATATGCCTATGCCACTTCCCGACCGATAGTATCCTCACATACGAAGTTTCATCGAAATCGGGTCGGCCGTTTTCGAGTTCATCGCGAACACACACACCACACACACACAGACAGATCTTCCAAAATATATAATAGACTAGAAGGTGACGCGACTTCGTCCGGGCTTTGACCTTGAATTGACCATTTTGAAGGTCAATGTCAGGTGGGGTCAAACACCAACACCCCAAAAATGGTGGAAATCGGCCCAGCGGATACCGGGAAATCGGCCCAGCGGATACCGAGATACCCTATGCATCAAATTTCGTCCGTAAAAATCCGCCAATTTAACCCGATTTGATTTCCACTCAAGTATATAAACGCGCCTCATATACACACGCTCATTAATTATCAAGTTTCAAGTAAAGATTAATTACCATCGGTGCCCGAGATATCGCCAAGACGTCTGAAACAGTCAAATGCATCGGCCGGTTAAGCGTTAACGTGATCTAACGTTATGACCTCTAACGACGTCACAGAAGTTACGCATTGTTTTTATCCTGATGGAAGATAGTACCACTTCTTCTTGATAATTGAGGCAGATAACTAAAACGGATACATACGCATTATATATCGTTGGAAAGAGGAGACACGAAAGATTCTCACAGTGTCATTATTATGACTGGCATTTTATTATTCGCGCTGTTTCGAATAGATTTGTAAGCACCGAACTCAAATGAAAGTCCCGTAACACAGCGTAAAAACAGATTTGACCTCGGCACGTGAAAAGTTGACCTCGGATCTGAAAATTAATATGCCTATGCCACTTCCCGACCGATAGTACCCTCACATACGAAGTTTCATCGAAATCGGGTCGGCCGTTTTCGAGTTCATCGCGAACACACACACCACACACACACAGACAGATCTTCCAAAATATATAATAGACTAGAAGGTGACCCGACTTCGTCCGGGCTTTGACCTTGAATTGACCATTTTGAAGGTCAATGTCAGGTGGGGTCAAACACCAACACCCCAAAAATGGTGGAAATCGGCCCAGCGGATACCGGGAAATCGGCCCAGCGGATACCGAGATACCCTATGCATCAAATTTCGTCCGTAAAAATCCGCCAGTTTAAACCGATTTGATTTTCACTCAAGTATATAAACGCGCCTCATATACACACGCTCATTAATTATCAAGTTTCAACGTAAAGATAAATTACCATCGGTGCCCGAGATATCGCCAAGACGTCTGAAACAGTCAAATGCATCGGCCGGTTAAACGTTAACGTGATCTAACGTTATGACCTCTAACGACGTCACAGAAGTTACGCATTGTTTTTATCCTGATGGAAGATAGTACCACTTCTTCTTGATAATTGAGGCAGATAACTAAAACGGATACATACGCATTATATATCGTTGGAAAGAGGAAACATGAAAGATTCTCACAGTGTCATTATTATGACTGGCATTTTATTATTCGCGCTGTTTCGAATCGATTTGTAAGCACCGAACTCAAATGAAAGTCCCGTAACACAGCGTAAAAACATATTTGACCTCGGCACGTGAAAAGTTGACCTCGGATCTGAAAATTAATATGCCTATGCCACTTCCCGACCGATAGTGTCCTCACATACGAAGTTTCATCGAAATCGGGTCGGCCGTTTTCGAGTTCATCGTGAACACACACACACCACACACACAGACAGATCTTCCAAAATATATAATAGACTAGAAGGTGACCCGACTTCGTCCGGGCTTTGACCTTGAATTGGCCATTTTGAAGGTCAAGGTCAAGTGGGGTCACGATTTGACCAGTCCAAAAACACTGCCCGGACAAAAGTACCCGACAAACGTGCCCGTCGAAATCCATCCGGTTTTATAAGATTTGACCTTGAATTGATCATTTTGAAGGTCAAGGTCTGGTCGGGGTCACGATTGGACCCGTTCAAAACAATCAGTGGACAAAAGTAACCCCACGTATCAAATTTCGTCGAAATCCCATCAAAATTGGCGATTTGACCTTGAAGTTACCCGATTTCAAGGTCAAGGTCACGTCGCACGGACAAATGAATATGCTTATGAGACTCGCCATAAGAAAGTACCCCCACATACCAAGTTTCATCGAAATCCCGTGATATTCGGGCGTTTGACCTTGAAACGACCCGATTTCAAGGTCAAGGTGACGTCGCACGGACAAATTAATATGCCTATGTTCGTCCCCGGTCGAAAATATCCCCACATACCAAGTTTCATCGAAATCGGGTGGGCCGTTTTCGAGTTCATCGCGAACACACAGACACACAGACACACAGATCTTCCAAAATATATAATAGACTAGCAGGTTAGCCCGCCACCGGCGGCTTGTCCGAAACATGACATTTTTTTTATATTTTTTTTGAATTTTTAGCTCCACGCGTTTCAATAAGAAAAATTTGTACCCGGTAGCTCCACCCGTTTCAGAGAACTGGTCTGCGCATGCGCGAAGCTGGCGTCGCACGGGCTCGGCGACCCGATAAAATTTGTACCCGGCGCAAGATACATTCACATAGCAAATTTCAAGTCGATAGCTCCACCCGTTTCCGAGATCTCGTCTGCGCATGCGCTGCACGGGTGTCGCACGGGCTCGGCGACCCGATAAAATTTGTACCCGGCGCAAGATACATTCACACAGCAAATTTCAAGTCGATAGCTCCACCCGTTTCCGAGATCTCGTCTGCGCATGCGCTGCACGGGCGTCGCACGGGCTCGGCGACCCGATAAAATTTGTACCCGGCGCAAGATACATTCACATAGCAAATTTCAAGTCGATAGCTCCACCCGTTTCCGAGATTTCGTCTGCTCATGCGCTGCACGGGCATCGCACGGGATCGCCAATACGACAACGACCACCGCCTGGTCAAACTACACACACGTACCAAGTTTCGTCCCGATCGGTCGAGAATCGTAGATTTGTATGAAGTACAACACACACACAAACATAAATATATAAGAGAGATATGTAAATTAGATAGATTGTATCAAAATATATAGGAGATATATGTAAATGATCTACACACCATTACTGGTGTTTGTCAAAGTTTAGTGGGGTATATCAATACTCATTCACGATCATATCATTGAGGTCCGGAGGGTGTGAGCTATTTCTCGAATACACGGTGTTCTCAAAATATATAGAAGAGAAGAGAAGAGACTAGAAGGTGACCCGACTTCGTCCGGGCTTTGACATTGAATTGACCATTTTGAAGGTCAAGGTCAGGTGGGGTCACGATTTGACCCGTCCAAAACACTCCCTGGAAACAATTACCACTATGGTCCACTAAGTATCAAATTTTGTCAAAATCCGTCTGGCAATTTTCCAACACCAACACCCCAAAAATGGTGGAAATCGGCCCAGCGGATACCGAGATACCCTATGCATCAAATTTCGTCCGTAAAAATACGCCAATTTAACCCGATTTGATTTCCACTCAAGTATATAAACGCGCCTCATATACACACGCTCATTAATTATCAAGTTTCAACGTAAAGATAAATTACCATCGGTGCCCGAGATATCGCCAAGACGTCTGAAACAGTCAAATGCATCGGCCGGTTAAACGTTAACGTGATCTAACGTTATGACCTCTAACGACGTCACAGAAGTTACGCATTGTTTTTATCCTGATGGAAGATAGTACCACTTCTTGATAATTGAGGCAGATAACTAAAACGGATACATACGCATTATATATCGTTGGAAAGAGGAAACATGAAAGATTCTCACAGTGTCATTATTATGACTGGCATTTTATTATTCGCGCTGTTTCGAATCGATTTGTAAGCACCGAACTCAAATGAAAGTCCCGTAACACAGCGTAAAAACATATTTGACCTCGGCACGTGAAAAGTTGACCTCGGATCTGAAAATTAATATGCCTATGCCACTTCCCGACCGATAGTGTCCTCACATACGAAGTTTCATCGAAATCGGGTCGGCCGTTTTCGAGTTCATCGTGAACACACACACACCACACACACATACAGATCTTCCAAAATATATAATAGACTAGAAGGTGACCCGACTTCGTCCGGGCTTTGACCTTGAATTGGCTATTTTGAAGGTCAAGGTCAAGTGGGGTCACGATTTGACCAGTCCAAAAACACTGCCCGGACATAAGTACCCGACAAACGTGCCCGTCGAAATCCATCCGGTTTTATAAGATTTGACCTTGAATTGATCATTTTGAAGGTCAAGGTCTGGTCGGGGTCACGATTGGACCCGTTCAAAACAATCAGTGGACAAAAGTAACCCCACGTATCAAATTTCGTCGAAATCCCATCAAAATTGGCGATTTGACCTTGAAGTTACCCGATTTCAAGGTCAAGGTCACGTCGCACGGGCAAATGAATATGCTTATGAGACTCGCCACAAGAAAGTACCCCCACATACCAAGTTTCATCGAAATCCCGTGATATTCGGGCGTTTGACCTTGAAACGACCCGATTTCAAGGTCAAGGTGACGTCGCACGGACAAATTAATATGCCTATGTTCGTCCCCGGTCGAAAATATCCCCACATACCAAGTTTCATCGAAATCGGGTGGGCCGTTTTCGAGTTCATCGCGAACACACAGACACACAGATCTTCCAAAATATATAATAGACTAGAAGGTGACCCGACTTCGTCCGGGCTTTGACATTGAATTGACCATTTTGAAGGTCAAGGTCAGGTGGGGTCACGATTTGACCCGTCCAAAACACTCCCTGGAAACAATTACCACTATGGTCCACTAAGTATCAAATTTTGTCAAAATCCGTCTGGCAATTTTCCAACACCAACACCCCAAAAATGGTGGAAATCGGCCCAGCGGATACCGAGATACCCTATGTATCAAATTTCGTCCGTAAAAATCCGCCAGTTTTACCCGATTTGATTTCCACTAAAGTATGTAAACGCGCCTCATATACACACGCTCATTAATTATCAAGCTTCAACGTAAAGATAAATTAGCATTGTGTGGTAAATTTTAACTAATTATTTTCTCGCAGTCAAAGTTGAACAATTTCGATGTTGTTGACATTGACGGCTTGGGGCCACGGGTAGATTCCATTTCGCAACAACGAAGTATCATTTCAGCTAAATGGATTCTTGGATGAGATTCCAGACCCGCGGGGTAAATGTAAACAGCTTGAGCCTATGCGTGGTGTGAATATACAAAAAATAAATCTATCGACAATAGACCTAAGAATATTAGCTGTAACAAAATTTATATATCAGAAATTGTAATAAATGATATATTTTGGGATAGATGCACGATTTTTAATAGCCTGCAAATTGACAATATATATTGTAAATGTTATAATTTTGGGAAAAATACACGATGCGTAATTGCATGCCTGCAAATTGCTAACGTTCGTCGACGTATGAATATAGAGTTATCCTCCCTGCATCGCAGTGCTAAATCCGGCGTGATAGCACTGCGGATCCCGAGATATGAGTTTTGAAGGTCAAGGTCACGTCGCACGGGCAAATCAATAGGCCTATGTTAACCCCCGGCCGAAAATACCCCCACGTACCAAGTTTCATCGAAATCGGGTCGGTCGTTTTTGAGTTCATCGATTACACACACACAGTCAGATACACACACACACACAGATCTTCCAAAATATATAATAGATATATGACAGGCAGTCACAGCACTATACCAGACTTGGATACTTTAGGTCTTGTGACAGATCATCTGAGCTGAAAGACATGTAAATAATTCACTGATTGGCTTGATGCACTGATGACAGATATATTCTACCCATTGATAGTCACATTAATGTTTGAGACAGTTGCTCGCTCTTTTTCCATGCACACAATGATCTACTAGTAGGCATTAGTTACATCAGGACAAGTTTACTTATATATGCAAAGTTAGGTCATTGTACAGGATATACACAATTCCATCATTTCTAACCATTTCCCGATTAGTCTGTCAACCAGCCCATTATCTAGCATTATGCCTTAACACTTTTGTTGGTCTACTTGAGCAACCTCTGTTATAATAAATGACAAACAGTCACTATGCCAGACTTGGATATTTTAAGTGTTGTGAGAGTAACCGATCATATGATTTGATAGACATGCAAAAATTTCACTGATTGGCGTGATGCACTGATGAACAGTGTGATGTCAGTTATATTCTAGCCATTGATAGTCACATTAATGTTTGAGACAGTTGCTCGCTCTTTTTCCATGCACACAATGATCTGGGCTTTAGTTATATCAAGACAAGTTTATTTATTTCAGTTTTACATTTCTCGAAGCTTCTTTCCGAAGGGTGTCGGGAAGGATTTTGTTCACCCCCACCGCCCCATATGCAACATGCCATAGCTTAATGTCATCTCCACTAAGGCCCATATGAGGTCCCAGTAACCAGTAACATAAATATGGTGCTTTTGTAGTTATAAATTCTTATAATATGTTTAAACTGTTATAAATGTCAAATAAGGGCATAAAAAGTCTTGAGTAAAAATTTGCAAGAGGTTGTAAAAAAATGTGTCCCCCCCCCCCCCCCCGCCTAACTTGTCAGAATTTTAAAAGTGTGCCTGCAATAACACGACTTGCATACCGTATGTTTATAATATTCTCCATATATAGTTAATATACGTGATTAAATCTTGTAAAATAGATCAGGGGTGATATGGTGCATGCATCTTTTTTTCTTGTTCTAATTATGCTCGTCGAAAATCTAATCGATGTCACAGTGGCGTTGCATTGTGATAAAAAGACGATAATTTCCACTTGTCCGCAATTTAAAAAAATACTTGCCATCGTGTTAAATCAGAAATGTATAATAGATCATAAAAAAGAGGTACATAACACGTGCATAACTCTTGCTCTAATCAAAATCTCGCAACTTTCAGGATTAAAATTAAATATAGTGATGTCAAAATAAGCCGGTTACTACCTGAATTATACTTATTTTTATAGATGTTTGTCGCCCAGAAAAACATACTGAAGGAAACAAATATCAACTGCGGTCAACATTGTGCACAGCAATTACATGAACGCTCTTTGTGTTAATCGTATACAAAAATGACTAACTGAGAATGCCCTTTAATGTCACACCCTGAAGAATTAGTCACATATTTGGATCCAATTAGTCCTCACTCGTTCAGGGGGAGTCATCAAAATGATCCAGGATGCAAGGTCCGGGTGGGTGGGTTTTGACTGAGCGCTGATCGCAGATTTTTCCAATGTAAAGTTTTTTCCCAAATCAATGTTTAAAGATAAACAAGCAGTCGCAGCTTGGGCAGCTTGTGCAGTTGGGGAAGTGCATTCTCATCAATGTTAGCGTTCTCAGTATGTGCTAAACAAGAGGTGGGATTTTGTCAAAAAACCTGGCTTTTAGGTACTGACATTTGTGAAAATTAGCCATGTGACGTTGTCCATTTGCACCAAAAATACTTTTTAAAAAGTCCAATAACTCTGCTGAAAATATCCGGCCGGACCTGGTTTGCGAACTCGTTCTAGATACTGGTCATGTGAACTCATATACCAAAAATCTTTGAAATCCGTTGACATTTGTGGAAATGAACCCTGTAACATCGTCCATTTGCACACACAAAAATAAACAAAGTCCAATAAGTCCGCTTAAAATATCCGGCCGGACCTGGTTTGCGAACTCGTTCTAGATACTGGTCAAGTGAACTCATATACCAAATATCTTTGAAATCCGTTGAGATTTGTGGAAATGAGCCCTGTGACGTCGTCTATTTGCTAGTTGGTGAATTCGACAAAAATAATAAACAAAGTCCAATAACTCCGGTAAAAATATCCGGCCGGACCTGGCTTGCGAACTCATTCTAGGTAATGGTCAGGTGAACTCATATATACCAAATATCTTTGAAATCCGTTGAGATTTGTGGAAATGAACCCTGTGACGTCGTCTATTTGCTATTTGGTAAATTCGACAAAAATAATAAACAAAGTCCAATAACTCCGGTAAAAATATCCAGCCGGACCTGGCTTGCGAACTCATTCTAGGTAATGGTCAGGTGAACTCATATACCAAACTCTTTGAAATCCGTTGACATTTGTGGAAATAAGCCCTGTAACATCGTCCATTTGCACACACAAAAATAAACAAAGTCCAATAAGTCCGCTTAAAATATACGGCCGGACCTGGTTTGCGAACTCGTTCTAGATACTGGTCAAGTGAACTCATATACCAAATATCTTTGAAATCCGTTGAGATTTGTGGAAATGAACCCTGTGACGTCTATTTGCTATTTGGTAAATTCGGCAAAAATAATAAACAAAGTCCAATAACTCCGGTAAAAATATCCAGCCGGACCTGGCTTGCGAACTCATTCTAGGTAATGGTCAGGTGAACTCATATACCAAAACTCTTTGAAATCCGTTGACATTTGTGGAAATAAGCCCTGTGACATCGTCCATTTGCACACACAAAAATAAACAAAGTCCAATAAGTCCGCTTAAAATATCCGGCCGGACCTGGTTTGCGAACTCGTTCTAGATACTGTTCAAGTGAACTCATATACCAAATATCTTTTAAATCCGTTGAGATTTGTGGAAATGAGCCCTGTGACGTCGTATATTTGCTATTTGGCAAATTCGACAAAAATAATAAACAAAGTCCAATAACTCCGGTAAAAATATTCGGCCGATCTGGCTTGCGAATTCATTCTAGGTAATGGTCAGGTGAACTCATATACCAAAACTCTTTGAAATCCGTTGACATTTGTGGAAATAAGCCCTGTGACATCTTCCATTTGCACAAAAAATAATAAACCAAGTCCAATATGTCCGCTTTAAATATCCGGCCGGACCTGGTTTGCGAACTCGTTCTAGATTCTGGTCATATGAACTCATATACAAAAATCTTTGAAATCCGTTGACATTTGTGGAAATGAGCCCTGTGACATCGTCCATTTGCACGTCTATTTGCTATTTCGTAAATTCGACAAAAATAATAAAGTCCAATAACTCCGGTAAAAATATCCGACCGGACCTGGCTTGAGAACTCACTCTAGGTAATGGTCATGTGAACTCATATACCAAAACTCTTTGAAATCCATTGGCATTTGTTCAAGTTATGACTCTTTCAAATTCGGGACGGACGGACGGACTGACTGACGGAACCCATTCCTTTCTCCCCCGAAAATTTTCAATTTGGCGGGGGATAATTATCACTACTAAAATAATTGTAAATTTCCAGGCTTGCAAAACTGGACCGAAATAGCTAGAGCATTAATCAAGAGATCCTGCTGTTCCACCGTTTTTAATCAAACATTGGGTTGGGTCCCCAATTTTCCTTGGAAAAAAAACTTGTGTTGGAGGGGTGGGTGTCCGAGATCGGACAGGAAAAAACTTACGTTCCCGGATTGGTTGGTCCCAAAAATTTAATATCCAAAATTTTCAACCTTGTATCCTGGAGTGTTTCCTTACCTCCTCCCCGACTCATTTCAAATATTTAGACAATATTTTCAGATTGTTGTTGAATGGATAATGAACCCATTTTTCTGACTTTGATTGCATTATTTTACAAATTGTTGTTTAAATGTTGCAATACGTGGAGATTTGGATTCAAATCTGCGTTTGATTTGGGTCGATTATTGGATCTGGTAATATATGTATATACAATGCGGTGGTTAATCGATGGGGGTGTCTTATGTTCAGAATCGACTATGTGCATGCAATCTCCATCAGTAAACATGTACCAGTCGGAATTATATAATATAATGTTGATCGTCAATTTTCGAACAATTTAACCGAGAATTATTGTTATCATATCAGATTTTGATTAACAATGGGCGCTCTTTATTGTTACACTATCAGATATATATCAACAAGTAACGCTCTTTATTGTTACAATATAAGATATATATTAACAAGTGACGCTCTTTATTGTTACCGTATCAGATATAGATTAACAAGGAACGCATATAAAGTCAGGCATATATTTCGATCCTCCAAACCGGACCGGGGTTAAATAACGAGGGCGTAATGTCCGTCACGGGGTTTTGAGTTGTCTTTTGTCGTCCAATTTTTTCGGTTTGGCAATTATGCAACAAACAACTGGACACTGCTTACACTATAGGTAACGATCAATCTGCTCTACAGTTATACTTGTAATAAAGTTCGTCTAATCTATACTTCGAAACTGACATTTATCATAAAGAGCGTTCATTCCATATGTTCGCTTGATTATAAGTGTCTGTTTAAAATTGATCAAATAGGGTAATGAGTTTATAACACTTGTGATTTCTAGCGCTATAGTATACTCGTCAAAAATTAAGCTGGTACTTGGGCTGACATGATTGTAGAAACACATTATTAGAGAGATTGTATAGGGATTGCAAATGTGTATGCCTAGTAACTTCGTATTACGTATATATTCGTCATGTGGGTTAGGCTAGACGTGGATAATGTTATACTTGTAAATGTGTAATACATGTGGACGATGAAACGTATATAATTGTTAGATTATTGACATAAAACCGCTCTGTATGCCTCGATCCACAAATGTTAATGGTAGCTACATGCGAATTTTAACTCAGAACGTGACGTCCACGCTATTCGATATGAGTATTAACTTATTTCCGTGATGTTACCTATAGCAATTAACTTACAAGCTTTTTGTCAATAAGACCAACAAACTCCCCAATTATAAGCAAAATTGACATGTCTCGAAACAGCATCACTGTTGGTACCGGGCGGGCGGTGTTTTTGGCGTATATATCATCTCACACAACCTATGCATGTCATTATAAACTAATCACATTAATGGTCAATGTCACGCATGCCTGAAACAAGATTATTTCTAAATTTCAGACAGTAACAGAGACTGACACAGTTCGATAGTTCAAAGTTATAGTCAAAATTTGGCGTAAACTGTGTGCATTCCAAGAGTAAAATATAAAATATTTACCTATATATTCAACCAATTTTCTGATGCAATGGTCATATCGAACTATTAAATGAGGTTTTAATCAATAAGCCATCTATGCAGCATCACAGAGTTAGAACAAAATATAGAGAAGAGAAAGTCCTCGCACAAGTCAGTCGCATATAGACAACAACCGTGTAGAATCACGTGGCCTGTGACGTTAGAGTTACAATCATCGCACACGCACAATCGCTATAGAAGCGGAATATCTCTATTATAAGAGCACGTACTTGTAGATTGTGATAACAGTTTCTGCCAACTGAAAACAATGAACAACTTATATATACTGCCTGACGGGCAGTTATCGCACCTATAACTATTTACTCACCATTTCCTTGGCGTTCACAGTAGCCAGAGGTGGCGTCATTTTTGTTTCTTTACTGTAACACAGTATAGTGGTTAGTCAATATATATTATAATATAAAATTATTTCAAGTTTGCATTTATAGTAACATCGTGAGTGATACGTCATTCATCTATTGGCTGATTCCATCCAGGATACCGCATAGGAATTAATAAAATATTATCAGTGGGGCGTATCTTCGTGATGCGTGTCACGGTATGGAACCTGAGTTCATCATCTATACCTTCAAATCCGGGTTCAGTGGATGGAGTGGCGCCTTCTCCGCGTGGGTATAAGTGTTGTTTATTACATAGTTTATAACCCAAATAGCCCTTACGGACATAAAGCACACACGTCGTGTTTGTCAACATGGTGCAGTAACCTTGAATAGTTTAAACAACACGATTCACGCTAATTAAAGTGAGATTCCTATCTGGGTTATACCTTGTCGATGAGAGTGGGTCGGGGTCGAGGCTTCGATTTCGATGACAACTGCGACATCAGACTAAAGTTGTATATCAAAACGTATAGGTCTATATATGTTTGTAGTAGCAGAAACCAGGTGCACATTTCGGTGAAATGTATGCTAAGTGCCAGATAATAGCATTCGTACGCAAACAACGCAAAACCTTGAACATTTTAGAAAAAAAAATTCAAAACATGTTCTTGAAAAACATGAAATAATCTTAAGTTTAAGATAGGGTCGGTTTGGACATCCTAACCACAAATAATTTACGTTGGCCAGATCCGAGTCGATTTACAATTATGCAATTCCGACATGGCCAATTCGATAAGAAATGATAATTTGTTCACAAATGAACAGTGAACGCATCATATCGAACATAGTGCATGTTCCTAGTCTGTAGTATAACAGTCACGGGGCAGCGAATAAACTGACATTTGAGAGAAAATTCGTGTATTGAGACAGTGTCTCGATCAATAAGTGCAGGCAAATCTTTATGCCACTTTATATCTTAATAGCAGCGATTAAATTGTTACACTTTAATTCGGTCATGGAACGTATTTTGTGGTATGTAACATACATACCAGATTACATTTCATTTAATTCAGTGAACATTACATCCGGAAACAAAATATGATAAAGTGTTGGACAGACGGGCGGACGATTCGATGCGTATACGGACGGACGGACAGACATAAAACATAATACGTCCCGCTTTTAAAGATGCTCTCAGTGTTCCTGACCTATATTTTACATTTTATTTAGGTTCGAGTGTATACAATAACATTTTTCAATAGCAAAACAAACCATTATTCTTTGGTATTTTTATGTTTGGTTTATATGTAATATTTAGTTTTCAACAGAACGAAGCTGAAAACGGTGTTAAATCATATATATTTGAAGTTGTTGTTGTTGAAACCATGAATGCATCTTTAAAACGGGCGCTTACATGATAATTTATGATAAACATATTATATTCAGTTCCACTCAATTGCGAATTTACCGCGTAATTTTCAATGTCCCCCGAAAAAAAAATTATTCGGGAGACTATTAACATAGCCGGTGTCCGTCCGTCCGTCCGTCCGTCCGTCCGTCCGTCCGTCCGGAAATGGTTTCCGGATGATAACTTTAGTTTCGGTTATTAGATCAAAAGCAAATTTCATAGGCGAGTTTATCAGATCTAAATACAGGTCAATATGGGTTTGCTCCGCCCATTTCTGCGAGAGTTATGGCCCTTTTTTTACTTAGAATCTTGTAATTTTCTGGTTTCCGGATGATAACTTCAGTTTGTGTAATCATATCTGAATCAAATTTGGTATATGAGTTTATCAGCTCGAAATACAGATAATGTTCGAATATGGGTACGATCCACCCATTTTTCTCTGGTTGCTTCGAATTTAGGGTCCTTGTTATTTTTTTCAGAAAAGCTGATGCCCCCAATGAAGCCATTTTTTCGGGGGACACTGTGGTCGGACGGCCTTTTATTAATATTATATATACTTATAAGAGAGAGTCCTTTTGGCGGTTATATAATCTGTCTATTATAAAGTAAAGTTTTTGGATTGACACATCACTGATTTATTTCTCTGAAACGAAATATCACAAGGACGTGTCTTTCTAATTCAGATATGATTGCTAAATTACTCTTCTGTAGAAATACACGTGTCTGATCTTCGTGTCCAAGATCGACCTCGTGGTCGTAAACAATGTTGACTGCGTAACTCACGTGGTTGGCATTATTTTTCCAGAGAACTGATGAACATACCTACCTTATGATATTTTTATTCTGTTCTGTTAAAGTCGCCGTCGGGAAGTTCACATTTTACTCATTTCCCCGCTTAATAGACCCACAGAGTCGCTCTGAGAAATAAATGAATCGCCCGCTATCGATTCACATTCCGGGAAACCCCAGTTGCACGCGCACAGCTGAAAACGAAAACAACGAATTGGGTGTATTTTATTTTTGGCCCGTGACGTCACACTGTACCTCCCCACACTCTGTTGATATTGCGTTATCGAAATAGGATGCTGCATGGTTTTGTTTTATTTCACAAACATGTTTCGTTTTCGTTGGAAATCGTGAATTCGGAATGGGTTTATATGTGTAATAAAATATTGAATAATACCACAGGAATTTATTCGCGTGGCCAACAGCTCGGGAGTAAATGCGTACATATTTGGACGAGGTTCGTGTGTGTTACTGTCATAATATGTCCCCAGTAGATCATGCCATGAATCTCTACTCCAGTTGACGCCCGCGCGTGCGTCAGCTGGAGTAGATATTCATGGCATGATCTAGGTCCACAGGAACTTCGAAATTTGTTAACATTCTATGGGAGGCCAAATTCACATTTAATATTGAATTGCACTTAAGCGCAATTGATTGCGCTTAAGCGCAATTAATTACGCTTAAGCGTAATTAATTACGCTTAAGCGTAATCATTGCGCTTAATCGCAATCAATTTTTGGGTGGCTTCTGGCAAGCGATTCAGATCCTTACAAAACCCTTTTTTGAATTCTCAAATTGTTTTATTGTCCATGTTATGTGGCTAGCCACTCAAGTCAAAAAAGACACACACGGAGGACAAAAATGTCCATGCTTACTGTATTCTTAATGTGTTCATATACTAACTATGATATGTTCAAAATTATGGGAATGAGTTGAATAATAAATATTGTTTCTAAGATAAATGTATATTTTTCTTTTACTAGATCCTATGAAGCATTAATAACATCGTTAGTTGTACCGGTACCTGCACCAGAGGGAAAAGAAGAAGAGGTTGAATCGCCAATATTAAACACAAGGCAGTGAGTAAAGCACAACAATAGCTCTTATGAAAAAACAAAGAGGCAAATTGGAGGACTATATTTTCCCCATCGCCAACCCCAGAGCATGCAATACTGTCGTATACAGTAATGATGCGTCTCAACCAGTGTTGTAAATGTATGCATTTGCAGCTTCTTTTAAGGATTTTGATTTGTTAATAAGTCATTAAACTGGTTTTTTTTCATGTGATATACAGGATATTCAACTCATTATGTTGGGATATCATATTTTAAGAAATTTGTTTCATAAAATATGATATCCCATCATAACTCGTTGGAGAGCCTTTATGCATGGGTTTATCACGTGTTGAGAAATTCGGGTGAATATGGTTGCAGTAAATATAACAAATGTGAATTTCTCAAGCATTTAATCCAGATGCTTCAGCAGTCTTGCCAACAATGATTTTTGGAAGTGGCATGTATATTCTATTAATTTAGACAAGCCTGTCAAACATATATATTTCAGGACTTAACACTGGGGCAAAGTTTATGCCAAAGTAGTCCATTCATTCCACTTCGCCCTTTACAATCACAATTGAGCACCACCTACTGGAAGGCCATGGATGAGGACCTCGAGACCTAGCATGGATCATCTTGAAGCAACCCACATTTTATTTTTACCACAAAATATGTGATATGCTGTATCTATCCAATTAATCATAATATTATGGATATCGACCATGCCAATAATGTAGTTAATGCTACCTGCAATAGACTGAATATTTGATACAGGAATTTGA
This sequence comes from Siphonodentalium dalli, assembly GCA_032622095.1. NCBI lineage: Eukaryota > Metazoa > Mollusca > Scaphopoda > Gadilida > Siphonodentaliidae > Siphonodentalium > Siphonodentalium dalli. The sequence goes on from CP136064.1 coordinate 200,179,611, forward strand.
TTCGGTAATTTTTAGTCATATTCGATTTGAACAAAGTCGAATAGTCGCAGGGCCCTAATCAGCTGCATAGCATGTACACTCATTGTATTGTTTAAAAGCAATTTTATATTTTAGTTTGCCCAATGAAGAAGTTGTACGCCATACACTGGAAGTGTGCAGACAGGGTGCAATAATGCCCGAGGAAGAGGGCATCCAAAAATTAACACCCTCAAGGATTCCCTCAATCCTCTGGGACCAAGCTCACCGAGTTTACAAAAGAAAGAGCTTCGACCCAAAGAAAAACATCAAGGTATTCATATCATCTTATTATACTTCCATGTTTTACATGGAAGTATATTGTTTTTGTGATTTTTATTTTTCTCTATTATTATTTGCCTTCTTCTTAGCAATTTTATAATGAGCATAGCTCAGTCAATACAAGAGTTAGAAAGCTAAAACTTTGTATGTATATATATGTATACAAACTCTAGTGCTTAGGCCTATTGAGAATCATGTCATCACTTGATTTGCAGAGTTATCTCCCTTTATGTGAACAATTGGTGTTTTCAGAACTCCGAAAATATAAGGAGTACAGCACTGAAATTTGGTCGATACATACATCTTGATATCCACTGAATCATGAGCACATCAAAAACTTTGTCCGTCTTTCCTCTCCAGAGTTATCTCCCATATATATGTCAACCTCGAAATCTTCTGATCGCCTGTTCTCACATAGCAAGAAAGATAGCTGGATTTAGTTTCTATGGTAGTGCTGGCCGTTGTCAATATACTACACAAAAATAATTTGGACAGGGTCGGACTTACATTTGTTGGTTAGGGTGGGGGCGAAATATTCGTAAAAAAAAATTTGCGATGATTTCAACCATTTTTACTACCATGTATCTTTAGGGCGTACTAATGATCCTCCTGAAAGAATTTTGTAAATCGGTTGAGAAATGTCCAAGTTACAGACCATCGAAAATTAAATAATTTGGCTTATGAAGGAGCATGGGAGAGGGTGAGACCATACCGGGGAGGCGATGAGAACATGCCGGTGGTGATACCATGTCGGGGTGGTGAAACCAGGCTGACCGGTGGCGGATGTAAACGTCAGATTTAGCAAAAACAAAAAACAAACAAAAAAACAAGTCCAGCGGAATAATATTTTTATTGCGTGCTCCAGATGGGAAGAGTGATTCGGACCGGAATATACCATTTATCAGTTTTTTTGTCCCAACCGTTACCGATATACAGCATGGACAAGAAAATGACATATTTTTGGCGCCAATTCCAATGGGCTAATTGATGAGCAAGGTTAATGCAGGAGCGGGTATGCTCCTATCTCACAGGTAGGCCCCCGCAGTTTGATAGCTCTACTATAACAGCAACCTGCCCAACAGCGAGCAACGTTCGGTGGGTTCAGACTTTGCAAATTCCAACAAAAATCAAAGGGGGGAAATTGTCTAAAAAATGAAACATCGAGCTAAAAAAAATTCTGAGTTGTGCATATGATAGATAGTATCCAAGCGCAACTTATTGATGTCTGCTTAATTGGCGCTAAGGTCGAAGGTTTACTCGTGGCGAGGCTTTATAATGTAAATAAGTTTTGTTAAGTGCTGTATCACTAACCTATTTTTCTCGCCAAATCCGACCGGGTTAATGAAGGAGCGAGCTAATGCAGGAGCAGGTACGTCGATATACTTCTGGTAATATCCGAAAGTTTGACCGCTCTACTAACAAAGCAACCTGACCAACGGAGAGCTCGTGTTCAGGTGGGTTCAAATTGGCAAATTCCAACAAAAACCAAAAGTTGAAAAATACTTCAAAATATCAAATACGGAGTTACAATTTTGCTGATGAGCGGGTGTGATAGGGGGTATCAACGCCCAACTCTGTGCGATTTCTTAAGTTTCAGAGCAAAGGGTTTACTAGTGGCGACGCGATATAGCGTAATACGTACTACATGCAGATGAACACAGCCTGCCATAGATATATGGCAAAACTCGAAATTCTCCAATATTCCCGTCAAATTCAAACAGGCTAATGAAGGAGCGAGTGAAAAGCGCTAGCAGGTACATCGGTATACAATAGATACATCCTGGAAGTTTGACTGTCGTGGTTTAAAAGCAATCCGTTTAACAGGGAGCTTGCATCGGTGTGGGTCGAGGCTTTCGGCAAATTCCGTGAAATGTTCTAACTTTTAAAATAAATGCGCAATGAGTTAATCAGGATTAAGTGCCCGATATTACATGCATTCACATGTTAATAGGAAAATACCACCGGATGACTGTATACACTAGGACATTTATTAATATTAATATAATGCAGGGACAGGTACGTCGGTATACTGTCAGATTGCCCGCAAATTTTGACCGCTCTGCTATAAAAGCAACGTGCCCAACGGAGAGCTCGGTTAGGGATGGTTCACCCGTTTGAAAAATTCCACCGAAACAATGGGGGGGGGGTGGAATCTCGAATCCAGATAATGCAAAATGCTAAATTGACGAGTGGATGTAATGGGTAGTATCTATGTGCAACTTTAGTGCGATTTTCTATTTTTTTGAGCGAACGACTATAGAATGTTGCACGGCCGTAGCATTATATTAATGATATATATCTTAAGACTTTCATGGCTTACAGTGGTATGTAGTATTTCGCTCATGTACTGTGAGAGTGTTTGTTATAAATTAGCAGCCAGGGTTGTGGCGTATAGCATAATATTAGTATCATTATAACAATCGTAACAAGAGACTAAGGGCAGTAATCGCCATGACAGTTTTAACAAATAAATCCGCATATATCATTAATAATATACCAACAAGTCGAAATTCTGAACTTACAATCCATGTCTATGATCTTTTTCTCATTCATTTCTTTTAATTATTTAATATATAATTTCCATATAATATAAAGATTGTGTTCATTAAAAATTAAATATTCCATGGAAGTATAAAATTTCTGGCATTTCAGAAATTTAAATCCTAGTTAAAGCATTAATGTTTTTCCATGTTACGTTTAGACAACAATCTATCCAAAGTTTTTCCTGTCATGTTTTGAGACCCCACTCATTCAACTTGTGTCCATGAGAACCATGAGCCATCAACCATTATCATGCTCACTAGTGGATGAAAGACACACCCAATTATTTCCGATTACGACATTAATGCCTTAATACCACTGATCTCATACCACCAACCATAACTATTCTCATGAAACTTCCTTCACGCCGTGTTGAAGTCACACCATTTAGGACAAAACAGCCTCAATAATTTGGATAACAAACGATACCATATTAAAATGCTAAAAACAATAAAAAATATCTTAAATTTGAAAGGAATGTCATGGCATTAAATTAAAGTTCGATGTGACATCTTTTAGGTACACTTCCTCAATGAAGAAGGGATAGCTGAAGGTGGTCTCCTCCGGGAGTACATGGACATTCTACAAGAGCAGATGCTCCAGTCAAGCCTCTTTGAGGGTATGTTGCTTTTTTTAATATTGTGATTTTTTGTTTTGACGATACTTCACCATATGTCACGTAATGATTCTGAGCAGTATTATAGTATTGGTTATGTTGCAAAGAAAGTGTCATACTATGTACATATCTCATTACTCTCTTTAAATGCACGGGCAGCGTTCGTTGCAGAAATATTCGTATTTGCTCAAATCGCCATCAACAGACGGAATATTAAAATATATATAATTTTTTTCACATGCAAAACATAATCAGCGCGTAAATAGTATATTGTCGTCAAGACGTACGATGGTGTACGTAAACAAGAGCCTGCTCGTGTTACAGAAGTTGTGCTTCTGTTTACATAGCACAGCGCAATTCTATTGGTTAATCACACAAAAATGATATAAACACTCTTTATTATTTCCATATCAGGAAAACAGTAACAAAACGCTCTTTATGTTTACCATATCCGGATCTAATCAAAAGCCAGGAAACATAACGTTTTTTGCTTTTGTTTACATAACAAAGGGAAAAACATTGACAACTAGAATGCACTCACTGGAGCTGACTACACTTGCGCCCATCACATATTTAGCATGTTTTGTGGTGTCCTGCCAACAACAGTTGAGAGATCGATACAAAATCTGGATATCAAATTTCAGTTCATCCATTGCTGAAATATTTGTGTGTATGGACAGAATATCTCTGTTATCTCCAGGTGATCTATTACACTAATGATGGTCTTTGTAATACCGTACATGTTGTTTGACATATTTATAGAACATAGACATCGCTGATTTGAAGGGTGTGAAGACGATTGGTTGCCGCGATGATGCTATATATTATATACCAATCAGCGGGGGGGGGGGGGGGGGGGGGTCGGAAAACGCAAAACACAAACATACAGACAAAAACCAGGGCCAAACCTCCTACATTGAGATTCAGTGAATCTAGTAATGAACAGCAAGACTGGTCTCTAGCAGTATATTATTGACTGCAGTGGATTTTTAATCGTTTTTGTTAAATATCACATTTCCACAACTCTGCAGTCAATTTTATTTTGAAGCTTAGTATATTACTACATTCGCGTAGTCAACGACAAGATATGCTCTAATCATTATATTTTATTATATGACCATTACTTTCTACTCCAAATCCCATAGTAAATTGCCATGCCTAATTATGAATAATTCCCAATGTCCACTGCTCCTTTTATACCTTTTATAGCGCCACAGGTTAATATAACGCTCAGCAGGTTAATATAACATTCCGCTGACTCTTACTATAAATAGATCTGGGTTTTCCCTACGCGCTAAATGTGACGGCCAATGACGTTGCGTACATTACGAATGGGGAATCTTGAAACTAGGTAGCCTGGTACGCATACGACTGACTCGCTTCTCGTCAGAAATACACGGGTGAAGCTTACTTAATTTTGTTAACGGTAAACAATATTGGTATGTTTCAGTGTTATATTGATTTGTGTTCATATGATATACCGATGATTTTGTTGAAAAAAAATTGAAAATGAAAGAGAAGTGTTTATCATTTATCATATCTGAGTAGATTTCCCTTGCATTTGATATAATCGCCCGTCATATAATAAAACAGTTATTGCATTCCTCCTTGGTTAACATAAGGAATTATCAACCCTCGGAAGTTGATATTCACCGCGGCCTTCGGCCTTGGTGAATATCAACTTCCTCGGGTTGATAATTCCTTATGTTAACCTCGGAGGAATGCAATAATTGTATAATATCGAACATTTATAGACAAACTGACGTTCTAATATTTATATACCATCGAACATTTTATTTTTATTGCTAAACTGAAGTCATTGTATTGTGTCCATGTTGCATTCAATTTCCTTCTCGTCACAAAACCTATTATGCAGCTTTGTTGCCATTGCGCACGGTTAATCATAATTAATAGTCACTGTTTTAGTGTCAACATGTGTGTGGTAGTCCCTTTTAGAGACCTTTTTAGTTTTTGTGTTTTGTTACTTTGTTGTGGAAAGTTATAAAGATATTATGTCTATACACCAGGTAGGTGATATTGCTCTTCACCAGATAGGTGATTTTGTTTTACAAACCAGATAGGTGATATTGTTTTACACCAGATAGGTGATTGTATTATATCAGATAGGTTAAATTATCATATGCTACATGCCACCCAGACTCACCATACTCATTAGACATTACTAAAACATGTTTATCGCACATATAGCAATACACTAGAGCACACAGGAGCACCAATGGGAAATCAAAGAAAGTTAATGTTATGATTGATTCCAATTGATTCAGATTGGTCAGGATTGGTTAGGAATTTTATAACGTTCACAGTTTATCGCACATATAGCAATACAATAGAGCACACAGGAGCACCAGTGGGAAATCAAAGAAAGTTAATGTTAAGAATGTTGCACGGCCGTAGCATTATATTAATGATATATATCTTAAGACTTTCATGGCTTACAGTGGTATGTAGTATTTCGCTCATGTACTGTGAGAGTGTTTGTTATAAATTAGCAGCCAGGGTTGTGGCGTATAGCATAATATTAGTATCATTATAACAATCGTAACAAGAGACTAAGGGCAGTAATCGCCATGACAGTTTTAACAAATAAATCCGCATATATCATTAATAATATACCAACAAGTCGAAATTCTGAACTTACAATCCATGTCTATGATCTTTTTCTCATTCATTTCTTTTAATTATTTAATATATAATTTCCATATAATATAAAGATTGTGTTCATTAAAAATTAAATATTCCATGGAAGTATAAAATTTCTGGCATTTCAGAAATTTAAATCCTAGTTAAAGCATTAATGTTTTTCCATGTTACGTTTAGACAACAATCTATCCAAAGTTTTTCCTGTCATGTTTTGAGACCCCACTCATTCAACTTGTGTCCATGAGAACCATGAGCCATCAACCATTATCATGCTCACTAGTGGATGAAAGACACACCCAATTATTTCCGATTACGACATTAATGCCTTAATACCACTGATCTCATACCACCAACCATAACTATTCTCATGAAACTTCCTTCACGCCGTGTTGAAGTCACACCATTTAGGACAAAACAGCCTCAATAATTTGGATAACAAACGATACCATATTAAAATGCTAAAAACAATAAAAAATATCTTAAATTTGAAAGGAATGTCATGGCATTAAATTAAAGTTCGATGTGACATCTTTTAGGTACACTTCCTCAATGAAGAAGGGATAGCTGAAGGTGGTCTCCTCCGGGAGTACATGGACATTCTACAAGAGCAGATGCTCCAGTCAAGCCTCTTTGAGGGTATGTTGCTTTTTTTAATATTGTGATTTTTTGTTTTGACGATACTTCACCATATGTCACGTAATGATTCTGAGCAGTATTATAGTATTGGTTATGTTGCAAAGAAAGTGTCATACTATGTACATATCTCATTACTCTCTTTAAATGCACGGGCAGCGTTCGTTGCAGAAATATTCGTATTTGCTCAAATCGCCATCAACAGACGGAATATTAAAATATATATAATTTTTTTCACATGCAAAACATAATCAGCGCGTAAATAGTATATTGTCGTCAAGACGTACGATGGTGTACGTAAACAAGAGCCTGCTCGTGTTACAGAAGTTGTGCTTCTGTTTACATAGCACAGCGCAATTCTATTGGTTAATCACACAAAAATGATATAAACACTCTTTATTATTTCCATATCAGGAAAACAGTAACAAAACGCTCTTTATGTTTACCATATCCGGATCTAAACAAAAGCCAGGAAACATAACGTTTTTTGCTTTTGTTTACATAACAAAGGGAAAAACATTGACAACTAGAATGCACTCACTGGAGCTGACTACACTTGCGCCCATCACATATTTAGCATGTTTTGTGGTGTCCTGCCAACAACAGTTGAGAGATCGATACAAAATCTGGATATCAAATTTCAGTTCATCCATTGCTGAAATATTTGTGTGTATGGACAGAATATCTCTGTTATCTCCAGGTGATCTATTACACTAATGATGGTCTTTGTAATACCGTACATGTTGTTTGACATATTTATAGAACATAGACATCGCTGATTTGAAGGGTGTGAAGACGATTGGTTGCCGCGATGATGCTATATATTATATACCAATCAGCGGGGGGGGGGGGGGGGTCGGAAAACGCAAAACACAAACATACAGACAAAAACCAGGGCCAAACCTCCTACATTGAGATTCAGTGAATCTAGTAATGAACAGCAAGACTGGTCTCTAGCAGTATATTATTGACTGCAGTGGATTTTTAATCGTTTTTGTTAAATATCACATTTCCACAACTCTGCAGTCAATTTTATTTTAAAGCTTAGTATATTACTACATTCGCGTAGTCAACGACAAGATATGCTCTAATCATTATATTTTATTATATGACCATTACTTTCTACTCCAAATCCCATAGTAAATTGCCATGCCTAATTATGAATAATTCCCAATGTCCACTGCTCCTTTTATACCTTTTATAGCGCCAGAAATACACGGGTGAAGCTTACTTAATTTTGTTAACGGTAAACAATATTGGTATGTTTCAGTGTTATATTGATTTGTGTTCATATGATATACCGATGATTTTGTTGAAAAAAAATTGAAAATGAAAGAGAAGTGTTTATCATTTATCATATCTGAGTAGATTTCCCTTGCATTTGATATAATCGCCCGTCATATAATAAAACAGTTATTGCATTCCTCCTTGGTTAACATAAGGAATTATCAACCCTCGGAAGTTGATATTCACCGCGGCCTTCGGCCTTGGTGAATATCAACTTCCTCGGGTTGATAATTCCTTATGTTAACCTCGGAGGAATGCAATAATTGTATAATATCGAACATTTATAGACAAACTGACGTTCTAATATTTATATACCATCGAACATTTTATTTTTATTGCTAAACTGAAGTCATTGTATTGTGTCCATGTTGCATTCAATTTCCTTCTCGTCACAAAACCTATTATGCAGCTTTGTTGCCATTGCGCACGGTTAATCATAATTAATAGTCACTGTTTTAGTGTCAACATGTGTGTGGTAGTCCCTTTTAGAGACCTTTTTAGTTTTTGTGTTTTGTTACTTTGTTGTGGAAAGTTATAAAGATATTATGTCTATACACCAGGTAGGTGATATTGCTCTTCACCAGATAGGTGATTTTGTTTTACAAACCAGATAGGTGATATTGTTTTACACCAGATAGGTGATTGTATTATATCAGATAGGTTAAATTATCATATGCTACATGCCACCCAGACTCACCATACTCATTAGACATTACTAAAACATGTTTATCGCACATATAGCAATACACTAGAGCACACAGGAGCACCAATGGGAAATCAAAGAAAGTTAATGTTATGATTGATTCCAATTGATTCAGATTGGTCAGGATTGGTTAGGAATTTTATAACGTTCACAGTTTATCGCACATATAGCAATACAATAGAGCACACAGGAGCACCAGTGGGAAATCAAAGAAAGTTAATGTTAAGATTGATTCCAATTGATTCAGATTGGTCAGGATTGGTCAGGAATGGTTAGGAATTTTATAACGTTCACAGTTTATCTTGTATGAATTCAGGAATCTTGTATGAGTTCAGAAAAGGCATTATTTCTTTTGGATTGCTCAAGTGTAGCATGTGAGAGTAAAGACTATAATAAAAAACAAACCTACACTTTTAGTAGAAACCTGTATTAACTCATTCATGACTACATGAGATTGTGAATTATTACCATTTTCTATCTCTTTTGTCACATATGAGATAATTGTGTTATCCACTGACAAGTCTAGGTATGTTACATGTTTTTTTTTCTTTATACATCAGTGTATACATCAGTGTTTAATGTCCATGTTTGACCAGATTTGGCATTAAATTTATTTCTTTAATGTTATCCTTATTTGATGTTAATTACATAGAATACTGCATGGGCGATTCAGCTGCATTAAGAATACTTTCCTTTGTCCTAAAGTGGCACGAACCAACATCCAATGGCCCCAGCGTGTTTAGTGTTGCTGCAGTTCCTTGTTATTGATTTCTTAGTGTTACAAACCAGTACAAACTAGTAAAAATCCAATAAAAGATGTGAAGGAAAAAAAATTGTCACGGAAAAATTGCTTTGGGCTTATTTTTACACCCACCACCCACAGCATACGTGTCGGAAATTGTGTCCCCCCCCCTGTACAAATGGGTTAAATTACTAGTTTGACTAGAATTATTTGTGTATGCCATTGCACTTCAGCGGCAAAAACCTCCGAAGTCAATTACAAATATCGACACAATTAAATAAAAGACACGTTAGTCTTCGATTAAAATTGTGCAAATGTGCAGATGCCCTTAGCGACTGATCTACAGTCATCGGGAACATATCAAAATGTCTATTGCGTTGAGAATGAGAAAACTTGTTTTTCCAGTTAATAAATAAGGCATTTTAATAATCCATGTTTCCACATTTTTCAGTGTAATTGCTTCTCAATTGAACCATGTGCTCGACTGTTTGGCGGGACATGGTTTATACATATGCACCAGGATCTTTCGGAAATGTTTTGAACTTCGAAGAAAGTTTCCAGAAATATGTTCGCACCTCACTGTCTCTGCGGAAAAAAAACGCTTTTAGACTTGATCTCAGCTCATTTCCCGAGTTTCAAGTTACAGAAAATAGGCTTCTAATGGGCAGTACTATTGCCCACTTTTATTTGCCATGCAGGGTATATATATATATATATATGTTTATAATAATAAAAGACGAAGTTGTTGGCAGATGGATCGGTTTAGCCTGTAATACGAGTCTCAACTGTCTCTGGACATCGACGCAATCATGTCTGGTGTTTTGTGCGCCCTGTGACGTCCTGATGTGCGTCGTGACGTCATGGCGTCTTTATAGGTTTCCAGAAAGAAATCTTTCAATATTGTTCTTTTATGAACGATTTATTAACAAAATAAAACCAGATAACAATGCAATTTAAGTATATACGTGGATTTAATTTACAATTGGTGCAACCATTTCATATTAGCGCATCTGCATTCTTTACATTATGTACTTCCGGTATGACGTAACATATTAACGGAAGGACAAATAAACAGACAGATATCCGAACCGAAAACATTACATTTGCGTCCAGCATGGACTGGCGCAAGTAATAACATACTGTTTATGCCATATTTCTGATTGGTATATGAACAAAGTCTGTCTATATTTTACTATTCTTTCTGTTTATGGCGGTTTTTGACGGAGGTGAATATTTTAACAGCATACCCACCGCCAACACCGCCCGTATCTTTAAGAACTTTCATTTGAGAGGTTTGAGGCATGCACACTCTTTCAATATGGGAGGATAAATGGTCCCAAACAATGGAAACCACACAAAATCATAAAGCAATATATAGGGCTTTGAGTAGAAGTTTTAATCATCTTCATGAGTATGTACATTTATATATAAGTACACTGTAACAAACATGAGCAAAACTATATATATATTCTCAAAAATATCCTAGAAATAAGTTTCAATCATTTGTGAAATATTATTTTGTCCTTAGAAATATGATAAAACAATTCTAGCTCCATAATTTACTTAGCATTGATCATTCCGTAACACTATTTAATTAATTAGAAAAAAAACAGTATATACTTGGCCACACAACGTTTTAGTTAACCCTTTCGTGGAAGGAGCTGCACTTGCGCAGCATTAAAGACACTGTGTCAGTGCATTATCATATGTATGCGAATCTACCATAGGGAGCCTCACATTATAAGTGCCACTGCAGATGCTGCGATTTAAATCGTGGGTGGGGAAAATTCACAGATGGAGCACCCAGATAAAAAATAAAAATATATATAATTTATTGTTCATGTTCGACCTCAAGTTCAAATTATTAAAAGAAATAGCCCAGTGTTTAGTTTAGAAACTTGAGTTACATTCCATGTATCAATAATTGCATGAGGAGCAGTAGCGGATCCATAAAATTTGAAAAGGGGGGGGGGGTACTATGTATTGTTGTATATATGATGCGTATCATCATCCGAGCCGCGAAGCGGCGAGTGGGGGAGAGCACGAGAGCAATAGAGGGGGGGGGGTTAACCCCCTCTCGTAGGTGGGGGTCCGGGGAAATTGTGTGTATACCACATTCAAAACGACGCGTTTTCCTGTGTTCTGGGCCCAGTTTATATTGCTCTATATTAGGCCTATATGGAACGGTGACAATAACATTCAGAAACAATTACGCTATACATGTACTATGGAGGGTTAGTGAACAGTGAACTTATTTTATGAAAGTCTGTGCAAATAATAGTGATTTATCTGGGCGAAATGATGATTTTGGCGCGCCGGACATGCCCATGGAATAAGCCCCCAGAATCACCGAGTCGCCTATGGTTTGGGCTAGTGCAGGGGAGAATATTTTGTAATTCAGAATGAATAATCGCAAAATCATGGCTTCTAGACAGTACTAGTATAAAGGTGTTTCGGATGGCAAAACAATGCATCTATCCAACCACTTAATTCCTCCATTGACCATGCTGATTTTTTCAGTTTTACTTCTAATAGCCATCAGCTTCATGATACACCAACAAAATAAGTCATCAATACAAGCCAAACGGGTGGTCCGATCACATTCCAATCATGTACTCGTTTTATTAGTATAAACACAGTATTTCACCAAAAAATATCTGACACCTAACTGATTAACAAGTATTCCAATCCCCTATTCATCTACATTCTGGTTGCTACATTCTGGTTGCATCCATAATGTTAATTAAAATATTGTATGTAAATTAATATCTGTTGTGTAAATATATGTTTAGTCAATCAACTGACTAATGACGATAACGACACATGGAATCCGATGTTTTGAAGGACTCGTGACTTTTTTTTTATTAAGCAATGGAAGATGCGTATTTGTCGTGACCTAAAGATGTCTTGTTATCACACATTTGTTCCAATTAGGGTGGCACAACATGTGATGGAAGATATAACCTATTTTAAATGCCATGCATATATACCATTGGAAACGAACCAACAATGTTTTTCTATAATAATTCGAAAATATACTACATGTATGTATACGCTACATGTATACCATAGTTGTATGGCGTGTGTGCCTTTAGATAATCTCTGTAACAAGTAGAGAGGGTCGAGTTTATTTGAATATAATGGTAGCGTGATTTCTTGACCCCTTAGGTTCTCTGTTACTGTTGTCTATAATTAATCTGTTATTCTTGATCTGCTTTGGTTATTCGTTGAGGTATGGTATATCAACTGTACAGAGAGCATATTTGGGAATTTAAGATTTACAAGAGAAACCAATCAGTTAAAACGGGAGTATTTATTTGTAATCCGGTATACATAAATTAGGTAACGAATCTTAAAACCATCAACAGAAAATATATGTATATTTATTGTATATATCAATTACGATCGAATTAGTGGGAGCCTTTCAGACGGTTCAACTAGTGAATTCACCCGGCGATTAAATTACTATATTATGCTATTGTTTGTGACTGCCTCTCGATGATTCTGTGTGTACCTTTCTGTCCTTTCTGTAAATATATTCTCTGGTAATTCTGTAATTCTTGTAAACCAAGCTCTCTTATCGTATCTATTAATTATTTTATCTCTTCTATTCTATAGATACCAACTCAAATATCTCCTCCAAATATCACCTTCAAAACAAACCAACTAATCAACCCAATCAAACTCCCCGAAAAACCCGGAAACCCCGCCTTTAATAGTAAGGGCCCCCGCTAAAAGCCCCCACCGAAAGGCTCCCGGTAAAGGTTCCCACTAAAAGCTCCCACCAGAAGGCCCCCGGCAAAGGTTCCCACTGGTGATGAGCGCGTGGGGACCGTTTGAAATACGCAGTCTTAATGACCTTGAGCACGTGCCCCCCGTTAAAACAACTTCCGGTATGAAAACATGAAAATGAAAGTTGTAATAATGTCACATTTATCTGAAGAAGCTGGCGGAGATAGCATAACATTAGAAAGCGACAATGCTAGGCATAAATAAATAGTAAGTTTATATGACTGTTTCCGAGAAAATAAAGTAAGTTCACACTAAAACAATGCCAAAAGACTAAACTGTAAAACGGAATCGATAAACGACTCTCGGAGTAAAACTGTGTGAACTTTACGTGAAATAAATAGTAGCTACGCTACATCTCTTTACGATGATACTGCCACCAATGCGTTTTATAATCCGAGCGTTGATCGGACTACATTGTATAACCTAGAGTGCACTGTGGACGACTCATTTTTATCATTCATGTTCTTTACATATAGATGGAATTGTCTAAATGTTGACTCCATTTTTAGAATTGCTATATTTATTTTTGATATAAATATTCAGTGTTGAAACTATGGCGCCGGGCGAGATATTTTCCGATACTCCGATACAAAATGTCGCAGAAATTGTTTGCTCTGCATGGCGAAAAATAGCCTGGGGGCCCTCATTCTGGATGTTCGATTCGCCCCTTGCATATCGCGTGGAATACCAAATTGAAGTCATTTCAACCCACAGTTAAAACAAGAAAACCATAGTCAGAAATGGTAACGCCACCAAGATTATATTATTACATATAAATAGAAATTATAAAAAATACATAAAATATTTTGATAACAATTGCGTTTAAACAAGTAATCCTTCAAATTATTACTAACAAAGCAAGTAAATGACTGTGGGGTCACTCAACAGATTATAAAGACTTGGACTTGGTATACTGTAAATACTGGGACTGTATATTTTTTAATTTTAATCTAAAATTTAAATGAAATAATTAAAAGATAAAAAATTAGCAAGTAGTAAAAGTTAATTTTCTCATTTAAATTTTTTTTTTTGGGTTAAATAAAGCAATAATTTAAATGTAAAATTTAGTTTAAAAACAAAATGATTGACCCTGGCTCTTCCGATGTTTGCACGACTGACCTGGCCAATTGTTCTTTAGAAGTTGTTTTGAGAATTACTATGGAGGGAAATAGTTATGGCTGTGGCTTCGCAAGTAATTTACTTGGTGACGTGATGTTAACAAATCTGAACTCCAGTAAACCAAGGACGCTCCATACCAAATATGAGGTCAATAAATCATTCTTTAGAAGTTGTTTTAAGATTTACTATGGAGGGATATAATTGTGGTGCTGGCTTCGCAACTATTTGACCTCATTGTAACAAATATAGATATTAGTCACTCAGGCAATAGATGTATCTATTCTGCATATTAAGTTATTGGGTCTTACGTGTATTGAGATGTCTAAATATTGTTTGATGGACAGATCGCACAAGCACAAGGACCCGCGCCAATCGTCTCTGTTGGGATTCCAATTGTTGGCTTATTAAATATGCACATATGCTCAAGATACAGTCGCGCGCGAAGCGCGCTCCCGTAGGTCGGGTTTTGGATCCCAGTTAATGAAAATATCATTGAAATAATCGGTTTCCCCCAATAAACTTCCATATATTCAATATACATGTTTTTGGAGCAGAATTAGGTAGACCATATTGGACGCCATCATTTTTTGTTTAATTTTCACACATATTTATTAGTTATGTGGATGGAGTTCTCATTAAACCTCACATCTTTATATTAGTTATGTGGATTGAGTTATCATTAAACCTCGCATCCTTATATTGGTTACAGTTATGCCCAAAGTAATTGACCACTTGACCACAGCAGACTTATGGGTAATTTCTCAGGATTTAAATTACTGAAAAATTACCCATAATTCTGCTGTGGGTGGTTAATTAATTTGGACATTACTGTATGTGGATTGAGTGATCATTAAACCTCAAATCCTTATATTGGTTACAGTAATGCCCAAAGTAATTGACCACTTAATCACAGCATAATTATGGGTAATTTTTCAGGATTTAAATTCCTGAAAAAATACCCATAATTCTGCTGTGGTTAAGTGATCAAATACTTTGGACATTACTGTATGTAGATGGAGTTAAACCTCACATCAGTGTGTTGGGGATTTTGGACCTTGACTTGGGACCTTTGGTTTTTAACGCAACAAATGAGCGTACACCTATTACACAAATTTCTTATGTAGCTAGAGTTTTTCTTGGATAAGATGAGTTTGAAGCCTGCTTACATTTCAAAATGTTGTCAGTATTGTATTGTCTGCAGCGGAACTCGGCGTGTTGAAGCAAAAGTTACAAGAGATAAAATGTGTACGTAACGAGAGTATAATACAAATGAAAAAATAAATTGAGGGATGGGTGGGCGATATAGGGAGATAAGGGTTGAACCGATATAAATTTGTAGAGCGATAACGACCAATGTTGACATATTATGCATCTCAACTCTACTGTTGCAACAAGGCCATAAAATAGGGGGGTGTCAGAATCTTAGTCATCTCTATATAGTGCCAGAATAGTCATTTATGGACTTCTATAGAGCGTTTGCATGTGACGTCACTAATCACAGCATGCACTGTGGGCGCCATATTGGATGTATCAACGAGTATAAACAAACACACGTGTGTGCGGAGTTCATTATAATCAAGTGTCTCTCTTTCGTGTATCATGCCTCTTAATTGTTATATATAGAAGTTGTGAAATGCCTACCCCTTACTACATGTGCAGTTGAATGTAAAGATATAAAATTACAAACTAAAATCCGAAATAGTATAGTCCCGATCGATGATGTGTTATGAATAGTAAACTTTTGCGCCGTGAGTACTTTTTATGTGAAATGTTCGTTCGTTATATATGTACGTGAATCTGCTTTAACACCGTGGTGATATTGACTTCAAATTTCTGCTATTCAAACTTTAAACATAGCCTCTTCATGATCAGAATTCAAATCTGAACAGCTGTTTGGTCTGACGACATCTAACATCACACATCTTCTTCCTTCTGTGAAGCCACCCGCCAAATAGACTATATACGAGCGCCTGCGGCGCATAAGATTCTATGGGTGGCGGGATTGGGTGGTGGGTGGGTACTACCTATATACGAGCGCCTGCGGCGCATAAAATACTATGGGTGGCGGGATGGGATGGTGGGTGGGTACTACCTATATACGAGCGCCTGCGGCGCATAAGATACTATGGGTGTCGGGATGGGGTGGTGGGTGGGTACTACCTATATACGAGCGCCTGGTGCGCATAATATAGTATGGGTGGCGGGATGGGATGATGGGTGGGTACTACGAGTCACTCGTGGCTCAATGAAGGCAGGATCATATATCAAAATGAGAGGATATGGTGATCCCATGAAAAGGGGATCACCATATCCTCTCATCTTGATATGTGATCCTAAAATAAGAAAATATTTTTATTAACTAAATAACGGAGATATTTGAAGAAGTGTTTTTGACGAAATAACGGAAATATTTGAAGAAGTGTTTTAAAGAGCGTGGCTCACAAGCTTTGATCAATACGATAGTGCTCTATATTATATTTCTATTGATATCGGATGTCTTCCAAGTTCTGCATACGCCATGCAGTTGGGTGTACTCGATTTCATTGAAGTTATTATTTTACAAAATTTAAGGTGGAGCGTCTCTACAGGAGTACAGGGCCTGTATTCTTTCAAAACAGCAGACCTCACTTCCGTATAGCATAATTGGCAGAATCATACAATCAAATAGTTTCATTTAAATATCGATAGGTAACTTGAGTTTGCGAATTGTGTTCAATACGTAGTACCCACCCACCATCCCATCCCGCCACCCATATTATCTTATGCGCCACAGGCTCTCGTATATAGGTAGTATCCACCACCACCCCATCCCGCCACCTATAGTATATTACCCACCCACCACCCCATCCCGCCACCCATAGTATCTTATGCGCCGCAGGCGCTCGTATATAGACTTTTTGCCCATTAAGTAATCTAGCAGCCATGTGTGATTCGAGTTGAATGTAGATGTACTCCACTAAATTGCTCTTCGTCTTCGAGTTGGCAAGCACTTTTGTTAACTTCGAGGGCAGACGAGTGTCACTTGTCTTGAACACTCGCTCAGAGAGGCTGCCTTGTGCTGACCTCTTTGATCGTTCAGAAGACTTGATGGAATCAGCATTGGCATAACGGTCTGCGACTACGGCAACAACCGTGCACGTCGAAGTTAGTTTTGAGAGTACTAAACGTTCAACAGTGTTAAATAGATCTCAAACAGTGTCAGGTTTCGAACTTCCACTGCCACATATCATCTGGACAATTGCCATACAATCAAACACACACATGTCGAAGCTCTTCGGTTCCTAATGCGAACTATCACTGACCTTGTCTTTTAGAAGATGGAGATAACTTTTTGTTCCAGAACGCATAGTTCCATCGATGTTGAATAGCGACAGTGGGACAAGGGATAGTTCATAACAGAAACATTTGTCTAGTTGAATCTGCCTGTCGTTTGCAAGGACCAGGATTCTCGCCAGGAAGTGACGGATCGGGTCCATAATGTGCACTGTATCACTGTCTAGCCTATCCTCAACGAATGTTTTCATTCTTTCCTTCCCAGTTTCAAAGGACGACAAGAGTTCTTTGGCGTGAAGCTCGTTGGGAAGTACCACGCCTGTGGCGATATTGACGAGTGGCATGGGCGAATCCTCGCTTGCGTCGTTATCGACCTTAAATGGATTAGTCAAACCTGAATTAACATTCTCCATGATTGCCCGAACTTTCCGATCATCCGTAATAGTTCTAGATTGGGTATCTTCCCTGTGGATTGAAGCTGATCTAGCATTCAGATAACACATTGTAAGCAGGTTCGACATTACTTCCGCCCTTAGATATGCTGTAAGGTCATGCTCTCGATGGCATTGTCACTTCGAAATGTGCCTTTCAAGAAACCACACTCTCTATTGAGAGTTTGCTCAATTACCTGGTGGGACCATACGCCATTGAATGTTGCCGAAACGTTTCGAGAACGGCGGACTGTATGAAGTCCCTGACCCATAGCAGTGTACACATATGGATGCAAGTCTTCCAGTGTGCTCATATCTGCAAGATATAGACATCCCGAACGCGCGTAGTTTATGCAAACATATCCAAGTGGTTTGCGAAATCAAAAGTTTCTCTCGGCTGCAACATGGTTCAACAGGCACTGAACCATACTCAGATATTCGTCACAAAATGCGAAGGTGGCTGAAAGTTCGCAGCAACTCGACCTAAAGTTGGAGAATAGGTCTTTGAATTCACACATTGATGATGTCACATGATTCATAGTTTTAAGTACATCCTCTTCAACGGGATCAGTAACACCGCTACTGAAAACCATCACAAAATCATCCATTGGGACCTGCAATTTGTCTCTGATATTGTTCAGCACTGTAGGATCCAAGGAGTTAAGAAACTCAACTATGTCTAATCTCAACAAGACGTCGAATAACAGTTTATGCATTCTCATTCCTCTGCTGCGTGAGTTACCGGCCAACACATTTCCTGTTATATTTGAACCATAAATTTCAGATTCCATGACCATCTATTTAATTCCAGAATCCTGCATTTGTTTACCTATTATCCCTTGGAAGTTGAGCGCACGGTGAA
This sequence comes from Siphonodentalium dalli, assembly GCA_032622095.1. Classification (NCBI taxonomy): domain Eukaryota; kingdom Metazoa; phylum Mollusca; class Scaphopoda; order Gadilida; family Siphonodentaliidae; genus Siphonodentalium; species Siphonodentalium dalli. The sequence goes on from CP136064.1 coordinate 200,198,568, forward strand.
AACCACCAAGTCTCAACACTAATCGAGGGAAGATTTCGCGATTCCTACACTTGATCAGCTGTGCGTTTGAGTATAATGCCTCGTCCAATGTAATCACACCATAGTCAAGAACAATCCACCCGAATACTTCAGAGAGCCGCATGGGCACCGTGAATACAGTGCCAAAGACATTTGGAGGAGCAGACACATTTCTGCAGTACCTAACGTTTGTTGCGGGTCCTTGCATCTTTGATGCTAGCTTCATATGCATAACAGTCCATCCTGCATGGTATAATATGTTTGCCGACACTCAAATCGAAAAGTCTGTTGCTGTAAGCTCTCGCTGTGACCCACGCAATATCAACTAGACTTAACTCAAGTTTCTCGGATGTCATAATAGGCAAAGAAGTCAACCCATTCAAATAAACTGGAGATCAACGTTTAACGTTAATGTTAGGACATTCAAGAATAGAGTTCGCGTTTACCGAAGTTCCTTCCTGTTCAAATACATGTTTCTGCTTCTGGCTAAGAACTCTGCTTTGGAAGATGACAATGTTCATAACATCCGAAAATGTGGATCAATAGTCTCTCAGCTTTTTGTTCGAAATTATCGGCTGCGCAAGGGTGAAAAATCCCACATCAATGTTAGTTGGCACAACACAACTTTCAACACAGTTTGTATATCTGTCCACACTGATATAATTGTTTGTATGTCGTAACTGATACACATCCCTTGTCGATTTAGAACATTTATTGCGGCATTCTCATTCGAGTCCATTCGGCTATACTGACAGACCCAAACCGACGTGCTTCAGAGTTTTCACTCTGGACGAAGTCACATTGAAGATGAGGTCCTGCGCTACAGAAAGAACGTTTCTGTTAACACTCTTGTTCTTTTCAATGTCACGTCTGGTCAGAGAGAGCAACTTGTCAAGAGTCATTGAAGTGGGTGATAATATGCGCTGCATGGAACATAAGACGATCACAAGCAATGTCATCGATATTGCTACAACGAGCAGCATTTATAATTAAATTTTAATTTTCATGCTCTCTTTTGCACAGCATTGGTTCCTGGAGAGCATTTTGGTATTAATATGCGGAAACTAGCATATGTGCTAGCGAAAACGAGACGTCATTAGCACACCCTATGCATTAGCGTTTTTCTTGCTTTTAGGGGGGAGGGTTGAGTTTTACGCTCCTGTTACCGATTCACATGGATTTTATGCTAATATCTATATTTATTTATGGACAAATGTCCACAGAAGTCTTTGATAGCAATTGCGACGATGTTCCCCCAACATATATGCAGTTATCGACCTGTTCCGTCGACATATTTCTGAAAAACGCCTGAAATTTTGAAGAAAAAATCTATAACTTCAATTTTAGGGCCACAGTTATGATAATATGGCACAACAATTGCTTATTTCATTCTAACAATTTATTTCGGTAACGAAAATAATCTCATGATCTCCAGGGAAAGTTCTGGATCGAAGCTATGGTCGATTTATCGAATTATGTTTAAAATAGCTTTAAAAACCATTAAACCCTATTTCAAAGAACAGTGCCAATCCGGAATAAAAATTCGCACACCCGTGCAATGTGTCTCAGGGGTCACTGCAAACGAAAATAGCATGAAATATCGACTTATCGAGGGCTCGGAAGTGCGGGGTCGATTGGATTTTTCGTAATCTCGTACTGGCCTATCCATGCCCAAAAGTATCTCACATGGTATCTAACGCATGTACATGTATTAATCGTACAATGACTACATTCTATATTTATATTTATTCAGATCCAAAACGCTGTGCATCGGCATGGGACTCATTATTATCCAATAATATTTACATAGCCTGTCCGTGAATATTGATCGCGATAGCATCAACACATATCAATTTTAGTTATCGATATACGGTACATGAGACACTCTCTAGTTCTAAAACCATCCAGGTCCGCGTATTTTGGGCGGAGTTACGACCCGTAATTAGTCCATTATATTTGATCGCGATAGCACAATGCCAGACTTCCTCAACATTGTTGTTTATGATAGCGATTTATAATTGATGCATGTTCAACCATAAACCTATGTAAGGCATAGCATAGCAACTCAACCACTCGTGCACATGATGCGAATTTTGTTGTACATGCATTTATGTATAAATGTGTTATGCAATAAACTTCTATATCATTAGATTCAGTGATGACAATCTATCGAGGTCAGCAAGTCGGTTAAAGTCGGTTAACATTGGCGCACTGTTTGAAACATGCAAATTTAGAGCTAACTGTCGGAAATATACGGGATGGCAATTTACGTGCCGGAAATTACGGATAAACTATAGCGCATGGATTACCCGTCAAAAATGACAGTTGACCGTATTGTAAAATCAATTAAATTATAATTGGTATACATGAGAACATTTAAATAAACTGTTCTGGATTTTCTCTATCCACCCGTCAATACATTGGATGCCAGCGCCGATATCGATGTAACAAAAAGCCGGCAAAAGTCCCGGCGCGTGTTCAACTTCTAATGTTTTAGTGATACAAACGGCATAACATTATCGTGTAATTCGGTTGCGAATATCGTTCAAGATAGCCTTGCAGGGGGGGGGTCAGAAAATAACTCCAGGATACAAGGTCGAAATACATTTTTGGGTTTTTTATTTTTGGGACCCATCACCTCGGGGAAGCAGGTTTTGACCTGTCAGATCCAGGATACCCACCCTCCAACACAAGTTGGGTACCCACCCCCAAATTTGATGCAAAATTATGAACATAGCAGGATAAGGCAGGCAAAGTGTGTGCTGTTGTAAATGACAGTAGGGCATTCTCTGCCGTGGTGACTGACCCAGAACAGATTATCAAAATGGTCCCTGTTTTAATTCTAATTTTCCGTCTGCAGTCCAGTTTCAATAACAAGTAAATGTTGATCAAAGAACACACTAACAAAATACTAGTATTCGTTGCAATTGCAGAAACGGGAATCCCGAAATCATAAGTTATTATCCTCACAAAGAGTTACCCCTTTTTCGACATAGATAACGCGTTGTGAACTATACCCAGTCCACTGGATACTACATATTTAATGAATAGAGCTTGGCTTTGGGGTGACTACGCCAATTTAGTGCCCAGAGCGAGTGATGTGCGTACATGTAGTTCCCGACGCGAAGCACTATATTGACATATCCCGATTAGCACTATATTGACATTGTCAACTATACAAGACATGCTATATTCATTATATTGTATCGAACAACGTTTGTTACCCCCCGACACCTCAGAAAGTAAACAAAGCTGGTGACATATTGTCCTGAGGCCTAGTTTCCTTTACGAACATCGCAATTCGAAGTTGATTTGCAACGAGTTCAAGATCAAAGTGACAAGTGTTCACTCACATTAAAAATATATTTCAACCTGGTATATTCAGATGGTGTGATCCAAAAAAGAAGGAAAATAGATTCTTACCATTTAGAAATATACAAAAAATCACGACGCAAATTTGACAAATTTTCATCCGGAAGCAGGGCGACTTTTTGAGACAATGTATAAAATATGGAAAGTTTATATTTAAACGGCCAGAATGTTTCAGAATATCAATTCATCCGCACTCCAAACCGAACAACAAAACACACAATTCTAACAATTTGGTGAACTCAGCTTACTCCGTATATATGTAATACTTCTTCGTATATATTTATACTCACTCTGCCATACCGCCTGATTCTCTTATTATCTTCTCTTTATCTTTCTTGTCTATCCCCTGTCTCTTTCCCGTTCGCTCGTCTTGCCTATATTCGACTGCCCGCCGATTCGCCCCACTTCCGGTCGTCCCGTAGATGGTATGCACGTCGGTAGTTGATCGTAGCGTTACACACTCCCGCCCTTCACAAGAACATGACCTTATGTTTTTATCATAAAAACACAACTGTCCAATCAGATAGATATTATTTGGCACAGGGCTAAAAGGTTACAACTATGGTAACTATATACACTACTCATAACAGATATACTGTTAGATTGTCAGTAGGAATAAACTTTAATCAAAGAGCCAATTTCTCCCCAGCTATAACTGATATGGATACACCTGCTTGTGAAATAAACTACTAGGATAACTCATAATCCTGCAAATGGCTAGGGGTTTTCGTCAAACGACCGGCATTGGTCCTTTGAGAAACCATGTGAGACAAACCTTGATTGTTTACACTATTGGGCAATGTGTCATAGTTAACTGTCTGAGAAATGATATCAGTAGCAGTGGATTCAATCAAAGACGTCATACCTTCATCAATGATATTTTGTACAGAATAATTTTCTGACAAACTGGGAGTTGATCTTGAACCATTTCTGTCATCAGTGACATCATCACCGTTATGAGGAGGTAGACCCACATCCGATACAACAATCATCGATTCAGATGGGACTTGACTAACCTCATTTGACTCTTTCGCAAGTTGCATAGTTTCCTGTTCAGAAACAGGACTACTATTGTTATTTCCTGTCTGATCAACAGGACCAACTTCATCGGACATTTCTCCTGCAGTATTGAGAACACCCTTGGGTGGCTTCATATGCTCATAATGGTTCATTTTCCTTTGCTGACCACCTACCAGTTGCACATGGTATACTAGATCTGATATCGTTTTACAGATGGAGTATGGTCCCACCCAATTTCTACTAAGCTTGGGGGAATAACCCTTTTTGGATACTGGCTTATACACCATGACCAAATCTCCAATGTTGTATAATGAACCTTTCAATGTTTGTCATAAAAATGTTTCTGACGTTCCTGTGCCAACTTAGCATTTTCACGAACTCGACTATAGCTATCATCCATATCTTTCCTCAACTTATTCACATATTCAATGGTGCTGTCAATTCTCTCCTCGCTACCCCATACATAATGTCCAATGGAAGTGTTACCTCTCTACCAAACATCAGGAAATATGGTGTATACTTAGTGGACGACTGAATGCTTGATCGGTAAGCCAGCAAAGCCCGTGGAATACATCTATCCCAATCTCTTTGTTTCTCTGATACCATAGATTTAAGCATACTAACCAATGTTCTATTCAATCTCAACTAAGCCATCAGACTGCTGTGGATGATATGATATTGTCTGAGTCTTTTGGATATCAAGAAGGTCACACATCTTAAACAACTTTTAATTGAATTCGGCACCCCGATCAGAATGTATTTTAGCGGGAACTCCAAACCGACAAAATATATCTCTTACTAATATATCTGCAACTGTCTCTGCTGTGTGATTTGGTAGAGCAAACACTTCAGGCCACTTGGTGAAGTAATCAGATATAACCAGCATATATTTGTTACCCCTCTCTGTTTTCTGGGAGTGGTCCAACAATGTTCACGGCCATTCGTTCCCAGGGGTAACTAACCTGATATGTTGTCATTGCGCCCCTTGCTTTCACGGGTGGAGGTTTACAGGTAGCACAAGTTGTACACGACAAACACCACTGTTCGACATCCTTAACCATACCATACCAATAACATCTGCTTTGCAACTTGGATAATGTTTTGTCAGCACCTAAATGACCACCAGATATTCCATCATGAGCTTCTTTTATCACTTCTTCTTTGATCATGTATGGTATTACTGTTTGCCATAATGTTACTTGGCCTGTATCATTCTCCCATTTCCGGTACAGGACTCCTCCCTCCATCGATAGTCGATTCCATTGGGACCACAAACTTTTGAGTACTTTGCTGCACCCAGCAGGACATGTAGGTCTATCTGCTCCCTGACTGTTTCATCATTTCTACAATTTGACTGATGTCACGATCAGCCCCTCGCCTCTCTCTCATCCATTGAGCATTATGGTGTAGTCCATCCCTGTTTTCCTCATTCTCAGATGCTGATCTCTCCTTTGGGAAGCGACCATATGCTGCCTCACCAGTTGGAGCAGAATCAGCATTGATTACAGCAACTTGTGAGAGGCGGCCATATGCTGCCTCATCAGAGTTGTCCTCGGGGAACAAGGCTTGATATAATGCATCTGCATTTCATTAGCAATACCGTTTTTATGCTTGATACAAAAATCATAAGCAGAGAGTTCTATGGACCAACGCTCACGTCTACCCGTTGGGTCTGAACCTGCTTTTATCTCTCGGATATTTAACAGTGGTTTATGGTCTGAATATATTTCATATATGTCTAACAGCTCAGACAACACCCCAAAATTCCTTGCCATATGTACTCCACCTTTGAGCAGTCTTTGATAGAGCTGAACTAGCATACGAGACAATGTGTTCTCTGTCATTTATCTGCTGACAAGACAGGCCCTACCACCATATTTGATGCATCTGGTTTCATTTCATAATTAATGAGAGAAATTGTGCTTTTTAAATAAAAAGCATGTCATATAATAAACCTGTTATCGCTGCAGTGAATTGATCTGGGCTTCGCTGTTGATGCGAAATCATAAATGAAACACCGGTAATATGATGCTAAACCAAGGAAACTTTTGACTTCACCTACTGTTTGTGGAACTGGAAATTTTAGTACTTTATCAATATTGTACTTGTCTGGTTCTACTCCCTGAGCAGACCGAGAAAAACTACTCGTTTTTGGAAAAAATGACATTTTTCTGGCTTTGCCTTCAAACCGACTGTTCTCAGTTGGTTAAATACCTCAACTAAAGACTTTCAAAATTGGAATTGAACAGAATTATGTCATCTATGTAAACTAAACAAGTTTTCCAATTCATAGATGCAAGCACCAATTCCATTAAGAGCTGGCAAGTCACCGGAGCACTTGTAAGTCCAAAAGTCATAACATTAAAATGATATAAGTCTGTTCCTGTAGAGAAAACAGTTTTTGCTTTATCATGTTCATCAATTTCAATTTGCCAGTAGTAAGATGCCAAATCAATAGTGCTGAAGTATACATGCATCAATTCTCGGTAATGGATGGCATCTTTTTGTGTGATATTATTTAATCGGCGATAGTCCACACAGAAGCGCAGCGACCCATCCCTTTTCTTACCCAACACTATAGGCGAACACCAAGGACTTTGACTGGTCTCAATTATACCGCTCTGTAACATACCAGACATTTTCTCCTCCACCTGCCCTCTAAGACCATGAGGAATTATATGAGGAGTTTGTTTAATTGGTCTTTCAACACCCGTAGAGATCACATGTTTAATTAGATCAGTTCTCCCCATATCATTAGGCCCAGAACTGAAACAATCGGAGTAATCTCTGAGAAGTTTTTCAACTTTCCGCTTCTGAGAATGTGTTAACTTATTCCCGTGAAGATCAACCCTTGGAAGAGACTGACCATCACCTGATTGGGTCACTACGGAATTAATATTAACTGCTGGACCAGTCTGACAACTTTCACTTATTTCATAGACACCTACTCGAGATATTTTAGTTCCTTTATTGACTGCTAGATGGAAGGTTCCTAGTGGTGTATTGTTATGCAACAGAATAGGTGCATTCCCAACATTCATGATCTTTGCAATTGTTCCTGAGTCCTTGATAATACTTGTCGACCGAGCTATCAACAAACCAGTTTCGTTTTGAAAAACACCATCTGGTTCCAAAATGCCTGTCATTCCATCGTATGCCATATCATAACTATGAGCTGTCTCCAGATGGACATGTACTAACTTCTCACTCCTTGGGGGCACCCATTAATCAATGGGAATTGACACCTCACAAATACTAGGGTATGCTCTCCATTTTGGAAGAAATGGAATTGCATGTTGGCCAAATTGCAACATTCCACCTTTTGCATCAATTGTTATACCATATTTCTCGATGAAGTTCCATCCAATTAAAGCAGGAAACGAGACATTCTTAGCCACTAGAAAAAATGAAATCAAATCAAATTTCTCCCACTAACTCAACTGGTTGATTACTAACAGTTGAAGCACAAATGCTACTAGGATTCAATAGCTTCGAACTCCAAATCTTATGACTTCTCCTGAATCGATCACTCATAATACAAACACCACTTCCTGTGTCTACCAGAGCTTTAGCTTCAACTCCTTCAATAGTAAGCATTATTAAAGAAGACAATTAAAACCTGACAGGTATGACCCATTGCCCAATATTTCCCCTGAAGCTGACATTTCAGGCTCAACCCCAGCTTCTTCCCATTTAAATCTTGATTAGATTGATTTCCAAAACCCCATCTGTTTTGATAATTGGAAAATCGACCTCGACCTTGACCCTGACCACGAAATCGAGGTCGAAATTGTGTAGGATTGCCAAAACGACATCTCTGTCTGGTAACCGTCGGGCACTCTCGGAAAAAATGGCCAGCACCATTGCATCCGTAACAAACAAGGCTTTCGTTTGGCCTTCATTGGCCTCTACCTTGGTTAGGTGCCAAGTGAGCACAGTTTGAAATACTAATGGCAGCTATATGTTCCTACATGTGACTTAGTTATGTTTGTAATGCATCAAATCTATCATCATTGGGCTGTTCAACCTGAACTGCATTAACACTTGCCTTATTTTCAACAGAACATCGCACTTGCAATTTCGCTGCAAACTCTACAGCTTCCTTCAATGACTTTGGTTCCTTTTTTCGAACTTTGCGCCCAACCTCACCTGTACCATTCAAGAAATTGGTAAGGACCACATCATCCATTGCCTCTGCATTGCATTTCGGATATGCTCTTCGAACCAACCGCTTCAACTCACCTGCATAAGCTGCTAAGTTCTCATTTTGTTTTATCACCCGAGTGGTCAGATCTGCCCGAAAAGCCTCTACAAATGTATCCGATGAATACGCTGCCATGAAAGCTTTGCCCACTGAATCATAAACTTTATGTTCTTTAATAGGAATTTCCCTATAGACAGAGAAAGCACCATTCCCAAGTAGAGTTGGGAAAATATCTACAGCTTTCCCCGAAGCATGAACACCTACCCACAAATCAAATCGTTCATGCCACGTTGCAAAATCCTCACCTTGTTTACCCTCAAACTTCTCTGGGGGAGAGCAAAATAATTGGAAGCCATATTTATTTTCTCCTTTTGAAACAAATATACTCAAACTCACTATCACTATCACTGTCAGATTCAAACTGAGAGGATTCAGATGATATATTCTCTATACCAAGTTGTAGAATATGAATAATATCTTGTCCAATGGTAGCCGACGATAATTTTGACATGAAACACATTTCAGCTCTGAAAGCTTTTATCACCAATTGAAACCACTGTTTCTTTTCATCACTTATAGCATGCAGCCCATCATAGAGATTTTTGTGAATATATCTCGTTACTGCACGATGATTTTTCTTCACAGGTTTGGCAACCGATTGGTCCCAAGAAACTGTCCAACAGCCCGTGAGAGTTTGTTTTGAACAATTGTGATATTTTATTAATTTGTTCAATTTAATAATTTTCTCATTTAACAGGGTTTGCCAAACTGGTACATGATCATTTGAAAAACCAAAATCGACGACATATTGACATTTTTCTCCTTATAATAATCGTCAAAAATAAAAACAGCTTGGTGCTGATATGAACCCAACTAATGCTTCTGGAAAGACAGTTTTGACAGATTTTTCAATAGATTCTAGTCTTCCGAACACGGCTTCTGATGAAATAGTGTCAGGTTTGATGAAATCAGCAGTGTTCAAAAATAGGTCATTAATCCCAGCACAGATTTTAATAACCACTGGTGTGCCAGGTTCACAATCCCACTTGGCAAGTCGCTCTCCCACTTCTTTCTCCAAAGAAAAAATTGTTGCACCCCACGTTATCATGTAATTAATGTATAAATCCTCAGGATATTTGTATCGATCAAAATTATTCGCTCTTGAATCAGCGGACAATAGACATTTCCCATAATTGGTGACTTTTACAGTTGTTGGACCTGTAATTCCAAATAACATTAATCAAAATTACCCTGCCGTGGATCACCAATTATTTAATCTACTATTTTCTCAACACAGCTTAAGCGGTTTTCTACTGCCTAAGCCAACAAACAAGTTGTAATGCTCCCCCGGCAATATAATTGACCAACTGCCATTTTGACATTAAAAGCTAATTTAATTGCACACTAAACCAAGTTATCATAACCCCTGACTATCCCTAGAGTATCAGCGAACACTTTGGGCGGTTATATACTGCCCAATTGACCACAATTTAAATATCCACATTTTTCACTTCAAAAATAACTTTTTCCAATGAAAAATATTATGTTCTCTAAATCCCACCACTGCCTCCAATGTAATGCTTCTTCGTATATATTTATACTCACTGTGTCATACCGCCTGCCTCTCTTATTATCTTCTCTTTATCTTTCTTTTCTATTCCCGATCTCTTTCCCGTTCGCTCGTCTTCTTGCCAATCTTCGACTGCCCGTCGATTCGCCCCACTTCCGGTCGTCCCGTAGATGGTATGCACGTCGATAGTTGACCGTAGCGGTTAAATATATAACGCAAACAATATCGTATTTTTAAAATGCTTTAAAATGAAATACAAGTGTTTGACGACAAGCGCAAAGCCGCGAAGTCACATGTCAAATATGGTCGGGACTACATGTGTGTAGCGCCCGGATGTAGCGTCGACCATCTCACGCTGCTTGAACACTACAGGAATCAGGGAGCTAAATGTGTTCCAGAGCCGGGGAGCGAGTGCACCGTGGAATAGAGGTGAATGTTACCGAAGAATGACCTTCACCTGATACATGTGGCACGTTATTAACGGATGAAATCTTATTTATTTGATTCGTACATCATATCTAAATAATTTAAACTGGTGAAATAATGGGGGAATGGATTTTTGTGAGTGGGAAATTTATTTAACTAGCTGCTGTAGTTCAGGGTTTTTCCAGATAAAATGTGGCTGTCGTATACTTTATTTACTTTAAAAAGTAAACACATGACCTATGATTTGTCTTGCATTTTCGTGATCAACTGGTGTCAATCTAGCTGGTTAACATCACTGGAGTGGCCTGCAGGCTTAAATTCAGTGAATTTGGCTGAAACGTTTACACTGTCGTCTATGGGAAACCATTTAGTTCAGTCATTCATACATGGAATAGGCGTACAGCTCTCAGCCAACCAGAAGGCGGGAAAGTCACGTGAGATACAATATACCCTGTAGTCAATGACAAGACAAGCTCTATTTATTAATTAATGTTCCGGAAAAGAAATATCCGGGGATTCTGACATTACATTATCTGATACTAGATGTATGTGTATGACATTAGCATACATTGTGGAATAATTGATTTTTTTGCAATCGTCACTCCCCTAATGGCGTTGGTTTTACTGTTTAATGCATGCTATTTGCAATTAACCAACGCGCGATAGTCAATTCCCATTCCATTACTTAAAAGATGTTGGAGGCGGTGGATGTGGTCATTAGTGTGAAAAACAAGATAGCTAGAACATTATAGGTGGCAACGCAACATTTCTAGTGATGGTGGGCGGAACATTTATGCTTATAGATGTATTCAGAGTTCCAGACCTCCAGTTACAACAACATACACGATCTATTTGATCATCTTTGATGTTGAAATAGTGTGACACATTATAAACTAGACCTATATGGATACATCTTTATTACAGTTCTCACCGAAATGGTTGTAGTGACACCAGACTGAAATCTTAATTTTCAGTACAAACATTCCTACATGCTGAAACTTTCGTACACATGTAGTTAACAATATTTTTCAATGAAATAATTCTAGTGATGACAGGAAACGAGGCCCCGTCAATTTATGCAACAGGTACAAGTAACTCAAACCGAACAAACATGATCCGAACTATGGAAGGAATCATCTTTTGGACAAAATGTTCTGGGATTTACACTGAGTTGGTTCGAAATATTCGGCATCAGGGGAAAAAGAAACTTTCACGGATGGATATTCTACACGGGGGCTTTTGTGCTCTGGTTAATGTTTTCTTCTTGTTTACGTTTATCCGTAGTGTATTTGAATTAGGATTAAGGTTACAGGGCGGTGTATCATCCAGCCTTATGGCAGTGTTTGCTAACACAACATTCATCTTTAGCACACTCTATATACACGCTGCATTCAATTGGTCAGCTCCTAAAGAACTTCCTGATTTCACCGCATCTATAATGCGATACGAGTCTAAATATCGCATGTTCACTGACTTCAAGAAAACTCTATCTCGGTGCCGATGTGCGTATATTGAATGCATGATAGTGAACACGACAATTATGTTCATACTGCCATTTATAATCCGATTGCTATCAAATGAATCGCCGATAATTAGACAAATGACGTCATTAATAATATTCGGTATCGAGGAATACCAAAGTATAGCTGGGATAGCAGTACTAATAATCTACGAATGCTTCTATTTTGGTGTGCTTACATCATTTTATATTTTCTACACGACCCTTTTCTACATCACCTACACAGAGCTGAAGGGCGTTGTGGAAGCCATTATTGTCGATGGGAAAGAGGGAACCCTGTGTCGAAACATAGGGGAGGTGAGGGAACAATATGAAGAGTTGTTGGAACTCGTTGCCAGGTTCAACGCGTCCGTGTTCCATGTACCCACGGTAACAATAGCTACAACTATTTTATCCAGTTGTTTTTTACTGTACGGTTTCATCTACGGTTCGTTACCAATCGACGACTACATTATGGGTATGTTCTATTCCATTTCTGAACTACTGTTCACAGTTCTGGTGACTTCGACTGGAATAATGATGAATGAAAAGGTTGGTGTATAGTTAGCTCAATAACAACTCCATGATGGTCGCTAATATTCACCGGGAGTCGAATTGGCCCCTTTTATAATTATCTACATTTAATATAAACTAAATTCTCAAACTGGAGATGACACGTTCCATTTAAGTGTAACTAAATTTCATAATTGTCCAAATTTTTTTAGAAATCAGAGTTCAAAACACATTTGTGATACGTTTTAGTCACGGCGGCATAAACAAATACCACATAAGTAATCGATACTGGAAATACTGGCCATCACGGGATCTGCGTGCAACTGGCTGCGAACTCCAGCAGTATAACCGTGTTAAAGATACGGACGGCGTTGGCGGTGGGTATGCTGTTAAAATATTCAGCTCCGTCAAAAACCGCCATAAACAGAAATAATAGTAAAATATAGACAGACTTTGTTCTTATACCAATCAGAAATATGGCATAAACGTTATGTTATTGTCAAATGTTTTTCCTTTGTTGTGTAAACAAAAGCAAAAAACGTGACAGAACCTGGCTTTTGTTTAGATCCGGATATGGTAAACATAAAGAGCGTTATTGTTACTGTTTTCCTGATATGGAAATAATAAAGAGTGTTTATATCATTTGTGTGTGATTAACCAATAGGAATTGCGCTGTGTTATGTAAACAGAAGCAAAACTTCTGAAACACGAGAAGGTTCTTGTTTTCGTACACCTCTTGACGACAATATACTATTTACGCGCTGATTATGTTTGGCATATGAACAAAATTATATATATATTAATATTCCTTCCGTTGATGGCGTTTTGAACAAATATGCATATTTCTGTAACGAACGCCGCCCGTGCCTTTAATCCTTTGATCAGGAAGGTTTAATTATTTAAACGGAGAGACGCCAATTCTCCCTTTAGCAATAATAGGGAGAAGTAATGCGACATTCATGAGAAGTGATATGCGATGATATTATCACGTATATAATAACAGCGAACAAAAAAACGAAATTATGTTTGGGATGGAATCCGAATTTTTCCAAAATAAGAGCGGAATTTTGCTGGGAAAATCCGGGTTAAAATATACTATATATGGGAGAAAATGAGTGCGTAACTAGAATTGAGCGGGATTTGTTCGGTATACATACATGTAATGTATCTATCCATATTCTTAGTTAAACACTCCTGAAAATCCAAAATTGTTATCAAAATTGGTACTGGGGAATCTTTGGGAATCTCAGTTGGATTTCTGAAATGCCACCGAAATTCCAACACAATATCAAAGTGAGGTAACAGGATTTTTTCAGTATTTTTTCTCCTCATATTATCAGATAACCATTCCTGAAATCAAAATTTATATCGAAATTGATACTGGGAAATCTGTGAGAATCCCAGATTCTTTTCCGGGTTTTCCTTGAATTTCACATAAATCACGGTGGGATTTTGAAATATTCCGACAAAAAAAATCCCACAGTGATTTATGTAAAATTCAAGGAAAACCCGGAACAGAATCTGGGATTCTCACAGATTTCCCAGTATCAATTTCGATATAAATTTTGACTTCACTGAGGAATGGTTATCTGATAATATGAGAGAAATTCCATTGGACTTCAATCGAAATTGACGATAACACGATTTAGAATGTGCATGAAGTTGCCAATACTTGATTCTCAACTTACTGTTCCTCTTTGCAAAATTCGTTCAAAATGTACAGGTATGGCCGAGAAAAATCCCAGTGATTATCAGCTAATCGATCGTGGTATTAACATTAAATTAAATAAAAGAGGGGATAAATTACATCGTTATCAATCAAGTTGTAATGACAGAGCGTTAGAAGCTGAAAAGACGGCAACAAACTACAATGACGAAAAATATCGTAAGTTCGAGACAGAAGCCCACCCGACGGCCAGCATGGTGCAGATTCCAATGGTATACAGAAAACCTTTATCGAGAATACCAATGTATGTGCGAATCGCTCAACAATAATATAAAGCTGATCAATGAACTAAAGTTATTGAATCAAAATTAGGATTAAAGAGAAGATCAAAGATTACTTCTGGTAGTTTTTAAAAGAGGACAATTTATCGAAGCTACTGTCAAAACTATAACTTGAAACTGTTGTCTCCATTTGAGCGTCACGCTGACATATAGTAGCTTCAGCAGTTATACCCAGTGCTTGTGGCGCACATAAACTACTTTCATTCTGAGTACACTACACCATTGTCAAAAGACAATATCGGTTATTAAGTACATGGAGAAGAATCACAACCAATCTTCCGGGCAGGATCTTGATAATTTTCGAACACCTGCTGAAATATCTGCAGCCAAATAGATTTCTGCCTGACTCACTCCAACATACAGAGTGGTGACAGTTTTTCGAATAGGCGCGGTGGACGAGGCTAATTCCAGCCTCGGTTTTTGGTGGTCGAGGGCGTGGCGATAATAATAACCACCACTTTCGGGAGCACGGATTATGCTCGCAGTGAATAACGTTTTAGGGTGCGTTCATACACTGGCAAGTATGCACGGTATGGTTTGCAGGAATTTTGTCGTAGAAAAAACGATATGGTGCCATAATATGAACGGAAAAACAAGCACATAAAGTGCATCTGTGCCACAGCTAACTACGTGCGAAGTAAAATCTCTGTAGTTCCACTAGTAACGATCCTACCGGAATTTGCCTGTAAATATCATGCAATTATCTCGCAAGAATAAATCATACAGGTATTTGAAGGCAAATTCCAATAGCACTGTTACAAGTGGAATTAGATAAATGTTACTTCTCATATCTTTCGCTTTGGTAAAGATGCATGTTATGTGCACGGCTCAGTTCATATTCTGGCGCCATGTGGTTTTCTATGACGAAATGCTCGCAAAAAGATACCATGCAAACTTGCCAGCGTATTAACATAGCCTTAGTCTTATGTGCTCACCAAAGTTAACGATCGAAGCATGGGACAAAATACAAGCATTCCTATAAGTTATTCAGTGGCTAAATTACGGTACTGACATTCCGTTCAAGTCGATTCCATCTCAATTTGCTTTGGATAATAAAACGTTTACATCAACTGACACGGGAGGTTTTGAACCAATGAAAAACAATAAGCTGCGTTTAATTTTTGACCTGCATTCACATATTGAACCAAAGCATTTTAAGGCGCACATAGACAATTATGTCAAAAAGTTTGCAGCACAATGAGACTTATGACGGCAGATCTCCA
This sequence comes from Siphonodentalium dalli, assembly GCA_032622095.1. Taxonomy (NCBI): domain Eukaryota; kingdom Metazoa; phylum Mollusca; class Scaphopoda; order Gadilida; family Siphonodentaliidae; genus Siphonodentalium; species Siphonodentalium dalli. The sequence continues at coordinate 200,214,419 of CP136064.1, forward strand.
TGACGTTTTTTTTTTACCATTTTCCTGTGTCAAATCATTCCCAATCGTTTCTTAGGCTTCCGGTTTGAAGGAAAACATTTATTTGTTGTTCGTTACCATTTCGTTGGAATGTCAGTTCCTATTATTTTTTTGCAAATGTATCAGACCAATTATTACTTACCTACGCAGGGGGGGGGGGGGGTCATTCTCTTGTTTCCATACAGTAGGCCGGGGTGGGTGGGTGGTTCAGCCGCGAAAAAAATCCCTTTTTTCCAACTGGTCACAGTTTTTTCCTCTTACAACATTTCTGCAATATAATTGCCTCAAAGTGTTCAGCATCGTTGTTATGGTATGTATGACACTTTAGGTCAGGGCTTAGGGGGGGGGGTAGTTTGTGTGGATATAGACATAATGCTTCTCAGAAATCCCGAATACAAACCAACACTCACAATTTCGTCTTTTGCATCAGATCACATTGTCAAGTACCAACGCCACTGGTTCAAGATGAAAATGGACAGCTATGACACCCATGATTAAAGTAAATAAAAATGAATAAAGATATTCATTTATATCATTAATGTTTACTCATTAGACCTGATCAGACAGCATAAGAGGCAATACATGGAAATCTCATCATGCTAGAAAGTATTGAATGCTATTTAACGGTGGATTATCTCTTTGTAAACATGTATTATATACATGTAGTTACCGGGGTATAAAATATTAGATTTGAATCGAAGACTCCTGTTCGGAAATGCTTCTATCGATTAATATTAATTTTATTTCGAATATTTTCTGGTCTAAAAGGGTGTGTTTGTTCAGGTAACGAACAATAGTGGTTACTGTTAACAGAGACCAGAAATTTTATTGTACAATTTTGTCACAAATAAACGTTAATTATACTCATTATCGCTTATATCTGTGGACAAAACAATACAAACAATCAATCTTGGACATTTGACTTTCGATGCGTAGCCATAGGAACAGCCCAGTGCTCTATATCGCAATATGGTATCATCTGATTGGTCTGTTCTAAAAATAGACACATAAATGTTCCCGATTTGATATTCGAAATAAAATAAATATTAATTGGTAGAAGCTTTTCCGGACAGGGGTATTCAATTCATATCTATTATTTTATACCCACGCAACTATTTAAAATTTGTTATTTAAAGAGATAATCCATCTTTAAAGCCACATCCAGATTTTGGTTTGATTTTTTAGTTTAATTTATTGTTGTTTTTTTTTGGACACAATTTCACATCAAAGCCATATGAATGCTGATCAATCTGTTAAACGCCATGTTGTCATATGGTATAAGATCGTGTGGGTTCCATTACTATTTAGCATAAATGTTTTGCCTAAATTTGTATTTTATATTTTCGATACAGTTGTATTTAAAGTGATTACAAACAAGCATTGGAAATATGGTAAAATGTTGAAATAACTTGTTTACAAGTCATGAGTCAATTGATAAACAACAACACACATGATAACAATGGGTGCTGCAGGTTTATACGATTCTTATCTGTTCTCAGACTTTATAACTGAAACAAATACCAAGCCTAAATGATGTGAGACTTGTGGTCGTATATTTGTTTGATATATCCAGTTCCGAAATCGACCCAATTGATGGAAATTGGCGAATGGGTGAATATTTATTTCAATGCAGGCTGGTTGCAAGAAGATTTGACAATAGGAATCCGACAAAAGCGACTAGGAAATACTCAATACTGTTGTTAATTTCAGATAAATATGTGGAAAAATATGTTTCAATGGCAGGACCCGGCCTTTTACTATACAGCCTATTTCTACACCAATGCTTTAACGAAATATACAGAAATGTATACCCTTTGTAAATATTAACGTTTAGTGAACTTTAGTCTTGGTCTCTAAACTTGTTTTCTTCATTTCTTGATATGCGGAATATATCTGAGATATGAATAGAGGTGCTAAGAAACATACTCGGTGTTTGCGTACTTGAACCATGTAACATACTCGGTATTTGCGTACTTGAACCATGTTATTAAGAACGAGAGATTTTGGCCTGATTAGTATTCTGCATGATAACCCATACCTCTATTTCAATATAAATTAGAACAGATAAAGAAAAGATAGATGCCAGCCGAAAACAATTCAATGTCGTATAAGAGAACCGAGAAACCGACAGATTAGTGTATTTGCGCAAGCTGACAGAGTGTCAACATAATAGGGTGTCAATTGCCAAGCGTTCGTCACTTTTTTTGGCAATGCGATGGGTGTGTGGTTATTATATAGTGTATCATTTCAATGGCCGTTGAATGTTTGGCGATGAACATTTCAACATATTGGAACGTATGCGCACTTTGTGAACACATATTATACGTGGCGTATGGTGTTTAAATATTTGTAATTAAACTTTCCTTTTGGCACATCCGATTTTTAAAATGTGTTCACATCCTTTCTCGCCAAGTGCACAGTATACACACATACAAACAATATCATATATATAAGCAACTACATAGCCGTTACTTATATACAGGTTTTCACAATCACTACATTAAAGCAGCGATATATTTTATATATGCTATAATATGATCTTGAGGGCGTTACCATTTCTGACTATGGTTTTCTTGTTAATTAATGTCACGGAAAAGAAATAACCGGGAGTTCTGACATTACATGAATGGGCCCTTAACGTTTTCAGTTTATTTCAACGTTCAATTGAATTTATCTGAATTGTTCTTGCTAAGTCCAACGATAATAGGGGAAATATCATTGAAATTTGCATATCGTAAACGGCAACAGATATCTTTATTAACTATCAATATTAACACTATTATCGGAAACTAGATGCATATGTATGACATTCAGTATACATTGTGGAATAATTGATTTTTTTTACAATCGTCACTCCCCTAACAGCTTTCGTTTTACTGTTTAATGCAAGCTTTTTGCAATTAACTAGCGCGCGACAATCTATATTCCCGTTCCATTACTTAAAATTTGTTCGAGGCGGTAGCTGCAGTCAGTATAGTGTGCAAAACAAGAACATTATAGGTATAGTGATGGTGGGCGGAAAATTCAGTATAATCTCATTGGACCAATTCTACGGGTTGCAGCCTACTAATAGATGTATATTCAGAGTTCCAGACCTTCAGTTACAACAACATACATACTCTAATTGAACACCTGTTGCTGAAATGGTGTGACATAAACTAGATCAATATGGATACATCTTTATTACAGTTCTCACCGAAATGGTTGTAATGACACCAAACTTAAATCTTAATTCTCAGTACAAACGTTCTTGCATGCTGAAACTTTCGTACACATGTAGTTAACAATATTTATCAATGAAACAATTCTTGTGATGTCAGGAAACGAAGCCCCGTCAATTTCTGCAACAGGTACAAGTAACTCAAACCGAACAAACATGATCCGAACTATGGAAGGAATCATCTTTTGGACAAAATGTTCTGGGATTTACACTGAGTTGGTTCGAAATATTCGGCATCAGGAGAAAAAGAAACTTTCACGGATGGAAATTCTACACGGGGGCCTTTGTGTTCTGGTTAATGTTTTCTTCTTGTTTACGTTTCTCCGTAGTGTATTTGAATTACGATTAAGGTTACAGGACGGTGTATCATCCAGTCTTATGGCAGTGTTTGCTAACACAACATTCATCTTTTCCACACTCTATACGCACGCTGCGTTCAATTGGTCAGCTCCTAAAGAGCTTCCTGAGTTCACGGCATCTCTAATACGATACGGGTCTAAATATGGCATGTTCACTGACTTCAAGAAGACTCTATCTCGGTGCCGATGTGCGTATATTCAGTGCATGATAGTGAACACGACCAATCTGTTCACCCTGCCATTTATAATCCGATTGCTATCAAGTGAATCGCCGATAATTAGACAAATGACGTCATTAAGAATATTCGGTATCATGGAATACCAAAGTATCGCTGGGATAACAGTATTAATAATCTACGAATGCTTCTATTTTGGTGTTCTTACATCATATTATATTTTCTACACAACAGTTTTCTATATAACCTACACAGAGTTGAAAGCCGTTGTGGAAGCCATTATTGTCGATGGGAAAGCAGGAAATCTATGGCGAAACATAGGGGAGGTGAGGGAACAATATGAAGCGTTGTTGGAACTCGTTGCCAGGTTCAACGCATCCGTGTTCCATGTACCCACGGTAACCATAGCTACAACTATTTTATCCAATTGTTTTTTACTGTACGGTTTCATCTATGGTTCGTTACCGATCGACGACTACATTATGGGTGGGTACTATTCCGTAATAGGACTACTGTTCATAGTTCTGGTGACGTCGACTGGGATAATGATGAATGAAAAGGTTGGTATATAGTTAGCTCAATAACAACTCCATGATGGTCACTAATATTCATCTGGAGTCGAATTGGCCCCTTCTGTCATTCTCTACATTTAATATAAACTAAATTCTCAAAATGCGTATCGAAATCTCACCTGGGATATGACACGTTCCATTTACGTATTACTAAAGTTCATAATTGTCAAAAAATTTAAAGAAATCTGAGTTCAAAACACATTTGTGATAAGTTTGAGTCACGGCGGCATAAACAAAATTAATACCAAATAAGTAATCGATACTGGGAATACTGACCATCACGGGATGTGCGTGTAACTGGCTGCGAACTCCGACAGTAAACAGTGTTAATCCTTTGAACAGGGAATCTCATTATTTAAACGGGGAGAGGCCAATTCTCCCTTCAACAATATAGGCAGAATTGAGGCGACATTAATGAGAAGTGATATGCGGAAGGTATCATAGATATCGTATATAATAACAGCGAACAAAAAGCGAAATTATGTTTGCGATCGAAGCGGATTTTTTCCAAAATAACAGCGGAGTCTGGGTGGGAAAAGCTGGGATTAAAATATACTATATATGGGAGAAAATCGGATGAGTGCGTAACTAGAGAATTGAGCGGTAACAGGATTTGTTTGGTATACATAAATGTATGTATCCATATTCTTAGTTAATCACTCCTGAAATGCCTCCGAAATTCCAACACAATATCACAGTGAGGTAACAGGATTTTTTCAGTAGTTTTCTCCCCATATTATCAAATAACCATTCCTGATTATCAAAATTTATATCGAAATTGATACTGGGAAATTTGTGAGAATCCTATATTCTTTTTCGGGTTTTTCCTGGAATTCCACATAAATCCCGATGGGATTTTGAAATATCCCGACAAAAAAACAAACTCAGGGAAATTCCATTGGACTTCAACCGAAATTGACGATAACATTGTACTTGATTCGCAACTACCTGTTCCTCTTTGCAAAATTCGTTCCCAATTCACGAGTATGGCCGAGAAAAATCCCGGTGATTATCAGCTAATCGGACGTCGTATATTAACGTTAAATGGAAGAAAAGTTTATGACGTTTTGGTGTTATGTGCTTACCAAAGTTAAAGATATGGGCGGTGGGTATGCTGTTAAAATATTCACCTCCGTCGAAAACCGCCATAAACAGAAAGAATAGTAAAATAGAGACAGACTTTGTTCTTATAACAGTCAGAAATATGGCATAAACAGTATGTTATTGGGGGGGGGGGGTCGGAAAAAAGTGACATGACATTAGGCTGAAAAAACTTTTTTCCGGCTCTTGGGTACCCACCACCCCCCTATTTGAAGGAACAAATATTTTTTCCAATTTCATGCGGGGTACCCACCCCCTTTTTACCTCCAAATCTGTAATATCACACCATTTAAAGGGGTACTGTACCCCAATTTCAATAAATTCCCAGTGACAATAGCGATCTAATATGAATATTATATTATAAAATATAACTAATTTGAGTCGACGTTGTCTACTGAAAACGTTCCGGTTAACAGGCTATCGTAAAAGTAAAATTGAATTATTTAATATAAATTCATTTATGGCTGGAGTCATAAAATGGAGAATTATGCCATTACGAGTTACCGTTCTTGAAATCGCATATGTTGCGTGTCTTTTATCGACGGCCATTCGCGAACATTGCTGACTTGCAAACAAAACATGTTACCTGCGAAAGAAGGCCCGTTATAACCGATTCGGGAAAAAAGGAGAAAGAAACAAGAGTCATAAAGCGTCAAGTATTTTATAGGGAGTGAGATTGTTCGATGGAAGATATTGAATGCATCAATCGAAGCTGTGAGCAATGAACTTCCGGTTCTTCCTGCGACCTGCGTCTTCTCCGGTGAAGGTCAAAAACATGGCGCGTAGTTTGAAATCGTAATATTTTTGTTTCCAAGATCAATATTTTCTTCGCTAAAATAGGTTTATACGAAACTCATATAACACGAACACAATCTAACTTGAAAGTTATTTCAATGGGAGTAAATAAAAAAAACGCCTATCTTAGTGTACAGTACCCCTTTAAGCTTGATGGTCAGTATTACAGTTACCCTATTTCCATTTCTGGTTCTTCTAAGTCATTCCAACTTTTGTAACAACACGAAACAGGTTCTAAAAAAATACCTGGAAAAACCCAAAATAACACACAGAATACATGTGCTGATCAGTAAATTATTGATTGATTCTTCCCAAATATTGTCTAAGGTAGCTCATAATGCTCATTATACATGTAAACAAATATAAAAGCATTAGTGTACCTTCTTTTCATCACAGAAAGTGTAACTTTAGATGTGTCCCATAGTATCACATGAATTTATGTCAATTATGATTTTTGAAAAAATTATTAGGGCAACACCACCTGGCAATTAACTCTCCAACAATACAGGTATTCAGCTGAAATCCACTATGTATCACAAAACTAATTTTCATTTCCATGAGTTGAGTTTTTGGGCTAGGTACTGTGCTAAGGCCAGACCCAGGTCAAGCATTCATACAAATACATGTACTGCGTGTAATTAGAAACTTGAAAATAAGACGGTCATATGCAGTCTGCAGAATAAGCTCCAAGGAGGGTGAGTTTTGCGATGCTACCCAGCAGAGTGGGCTATAGCATTACCAAATTCACCATATGTGACCCTCATATGTAGCTAGTTCTCCATGGTTGGTCGAGACCAAAATAGAATGAGGTCGTTAGAGGTTGAATTTATTGATGCTATGCCGGGTAGTATCGCCAAATTCGCCCTCTGCAGACTTCGATCATTTTGCTGATGACCAGCACATTATTTTTAGACTTGCATATTATATTAAGTTATATTATATTTTCTTTCCCTTCTTTTCACTCATCTGTTCTGATTTTGTTTATTCCACTTAGCAGCCTTCTCCATATCTACACATTCAAGGTCTATGTATGCTCGCCCAATCTTTTATCTCGGTCCCACCATCTCAAGATTATTATCTCAGTGATATGCGTTGTTGCAGTCTACAGTCCCATGCCAAGTTCCGATACAATTTTGACTGAGTCATCTGGTCTGATCAGGTATAATGAGTAAATATTAATGAGATAAATGAATAGCTTTTTTCATTTTATTTATATTAAAGTTTATTCATGTGCTACATAACTGTCCATTTTCATCTGGAACCAGTAGCATTGGTACATGGCAATGTGATCGGATGTAAAAGGCGAATTCCTGAGAGTTGGTTCGTAATCTGGATTTCTGAGAAGCATCATGCCCATATCCACACTAACTACCACCCTAAGCACTGCCCTACACACCTTAACAATGATGCAGAACACTTTGAGGCATTTATATTGAAGAAATGTTGTAAGAGGAAAAAATTGCGACCACTCAGGAAAAAAGTGACTTTTTCGCAGCTGAACCACCCACCCACCCGGCATAGTGTATGGAAAAAAGTGGATGACCCCCCCCCCCCCCGCTTTGTTGTGTAAACAAAAGCAAAAAACGTTACGTTACCTGGCTTTTGTTTAGATCCGGATATGGTAAAAAAAAAAGAGCATTATTTATTACTGTTTTCCTGATATGGAAGTAATAAAGAGCGTTTATATCAATTTTGTGTGTGACTAACCAATATAATTGCGCTGTGTTATATAAACAGAAGCACAACTTCTGTAACACGAGCAGGCTCTTGTTTACGTACACCATCGTACGTCTTGATAACACTATACTATTTAAAGGTACTCAATCCGTAAAAGGGTCCCCATCTCAACAGATTCCAACAACAACAATCCGATCAGAGGGTCCTATATTACTATTTCTTTGGCTTTGGGGGTAAAAAATATTTGATTCGAGTCGAGGAACCCATCAAACAAAGCTCAGAGTTATTAGATATTGATTTTTGAAATTTGTTAATTGCTCGAGATGAGTACTAATAACTGCCGTCAATTTGGTAACCTGCTCGAGATTTTACGCCAAAACTCTATTCAAACAGACAAGGATGGATAACTCTATAATCAAGTGGTAATAATAACGAAATTTTGACTGTCTTCTGGGCCAGAAAGAATTCCCGATAATGAAAAATAATAGATTTCTAAAATCGATATCTAACAAATCTGAGCTTTGATGGGTGACTTCCTCGACTCGAATCAAATATTTTTGACCCCCGAAGCCATTGAAATAGTAATTGAGAGGAGTTTTATCGGATTGAGTACCTTTAAGCGCTGATTAATTTGGCATATGAACAAAACTATATATATTTTAATATTCCTTCTGTTGATGGCGATTTGAACAAATATGAATATTTCTGCAACGAACGCCGCCCGTGCCAACGATCGAAGCATGGGACAAAATACAAGCATTCCTACACGTGATTCAGTGGCCAAAATATGGTACTGACATTCCATTCAAGTCAATTCCATCTCGTTTGCTTTGGGTAATAAAACTTTTACATCAACTGAGGAGGTTTTGTTCCAATGAAAAACAATAATCTGCGTCTAATTTTTGACTGCATTCACATATTGAACCAAAGCATTTTCATTAAGCGCACATAGACACTGTTGTAAAAATTGTGCAACATAATGACAGACTTGTGATGGCCGGTAGATCTCCGTGACGGTTTTTACCATGTTCCTTTGTCAAATCATTCCCAATCGTTTCCAGGTTTCCGGTTTAAAGGGAAAACATTTGTTTGCTTTTTATACCATTTCGTTTGATTGTCAGTTCCTATTATTTTTGCAAATGTATCAGGCCAATTATTACTTACCAACGTGACAGAAATATCGGGGTATCACCATTTGTTGGTGAGTTTGTGCTGGCAGCCAGCACAGAGTTGATTGAATCTGTAAAGGTATGTAATCATAGACATGTAAACTATTACTTTTGCAATATATATTCGTATATGTATTGATGATCAACTTTTTCAAAAGCCAATGTAATTGAATATATACTTTACTAAATTTGGGTGGGAGGGTGGACCAACCGTGCGCTTACGAAACTGAACGTATATAATGAGCGTATCGGGTAAAGTTCCAAAACAACAGAAAACATAAATATTATTCAACCACGTTTTCAATAATCCAGCAGATATAAATACTCAATACTGATCCATCTTTTCAGACATTATGTAGTTTTATTAAGATTTTTCCTCCAAAAAATAGTTTGGCCAAAAAAAAACAAAAACAAAACTGTCTGGAGCAGACTTATACTGAAGCGAGTAATTGTTGGCTGTGACAGAATTTTCCAATTAATGGCAACCGTGATGTATATAACACACATAACAATTCTACTCGTATTCTGTTATTGGACTACATTTGCTCAAGCTAAGTGCAGACATAGCCCATAGTCTAGGCAGCATGAGCAACGAACATAACTGCACAAAATGACCAACCGAATCGGGGAAACATCTTGAAAGAAACGTATTATTAAGAAGTAATTTCGTCGGTGAGCTTCCAAGACCTCTTATCGGCAGTTTTGGCGGGATTTTTTTTTATTGCAGATTCGAAATCTACGGGTCTGAGTACGCCTGGGTGATTATTCTTGTGGCACACAACCAATGACTGAGAAATCAGTTCTTTTTGTTTGCTTCGTGACCCCTCCGATACCAGGTCTTGTCCACTTAGAATTTTTTCCCGTGCTCGTGTTTTTTCTTATACGAGGTTTTGAACCTAGTTATATATTTTAAACTATAGAGACAAAGAATATGTATGAGGTATCAATTCTCCGTGTCCTAATTAGAAAATGTCGTACCGGAATTAAAAGATAGATTTCAATACATCGGCAGAAAAGTTATTCATAAGTTGGATGTACAACATCCAATGGTGGGGTGACTATTTCAACTTTATGAAGTTTTTTGTCTCGCCTGTAACATTTACAAAATTGCCAATACGAGGTCTTGGAAGCTCGCGGACGATTTCTGCCTTATCTATTCTGTCATATCGTATTGGCATAGCAATTTACATGTCCGTCAATATGAACACGATTTTCGTATACTATATATAGATGCATGTATGTGACATTCAGTTTACATTAAAATGTGATAATTTATTTCTTGCGGTTGTTACGCCCCGTAAATGGCCCTATAGTGGATTTAATGTTATCGTTTAATGTATGATATTTGCAAATAGCCACAGCATGACACACTGCCAGTGTGTTCCACACAATTCACACCACATAGCAATCACATGGAAGATACGTCAGATGGCCGGTGGTATTTGTGGTAAATTACATTGTAAACAAATATAGCTGAAGCAATATTGGTTTCAGTCATATTGAATCCGGAGTGGTAATTCTCACTAGGTCGACTACTAACGGCAGGCAGTAAATCCAGTATAGTTCTCGTGTGGAAAAGATGGGCACAGTTCTAGTGACATCATGCTGAAACTGTAATATGTTTATCACTGGAACAGTTATGGTGATGACATGTTAACGCATTAATATAGTTCCCATTGGGAAGTTCTCATTGGAACAGCTATTGTAATGATTGTTGAAATCTTAATGTAGTTCACATTTTGGTAACCATAGGAACAGTTCTGGTAATGGCATTCTGATAGTTGAAACCTTAATTTAGTTCTCATTGGAACAGTTATAGTGATGGATATTGAGACCTTACCTTAGTTCATGATCGGTAACTATATAAACAGGTGATCGCATGCCGAAACCTTGATATAGTTTTTTCATTGGAACAGATATATAGTGATGGGTGTTATAACATTTATATAGTTCCCGTTGGGAAACCATTAGAATAGTTCTGGTGATAACATCCTGAAGTTTTAATATAGTTCTCATTGGAACAGTTAGCGTGATCGATGTTGAAACCTTAATTCAGTTATCCGTAATAGGTTTAGTGATACCAGAATTAAAGATACTGGTGGCGTTGGCGGTGGGTATGCTGTTAAAATATTCACCTCCGTCAAAAACCGTCATAAACCGAAAGAATAGTAAAATATAGACAGACCTTGTTCTTATACCATACAGAAATATGGCATAAACAGTATGTTATTGTCAATTGTTTTCCCTTTGTTATGTAAACAAAAGCAAAAAACGTTACGTTTCATGGCTTTTGTTTAGATCCGGATATGGTAAACATAAAGAGCGTTATTATTTGTTACTGTTTTCCTGATATGGAAATAACAAAGAGCGTTTATATCCTTTTTGTGTGATTAACCAATAGAATTGCGCTGTGTTATGTAAACAGAAGCACAACTTCTGTAACACGATCAGGCTGTTGTTTACGTCCACCATCGTACGTCTTGACGACCATATACTATTTACGCGCTGATTATGTTTGGCATATGAACAAAACTATATATATTTTAATATTCCTTCTGTTGATGGCGATTTGAACAAATATGAATATTTCTGCAACGAACGCCGCCCGTGCCTTTAACGAACGCCTAGTATTCTTCCCATTTCAAAAATAAAATCTAGCCTGTTTAGCCAGTTGATATTAGACAGTTCTGATGGCAGACAACTAGACTTCGTCTGATACTGCGACAGATAAAAGTAATACGATCCGCGACAAAATAGTCCGCAGTGTGGAAGGAATCATATTTTGGACAAAATGTTCTGGCCGACTATCCAATTTTGATGTTTACGGTACCGGCACAACGTCAGAACAAGTCCCACTGCAGGAGTAACTCTGAAGTCGGCTCGTTAACCAACTTACCCATCTGTTCATCTATGCATTCAAGAGTTCGTGGTTACAATTTCATAAATAAGAGAAATTCAACTAGCGTTGTTTACATGACGTGGGCCGTATTATGTGGGTAGGTTTGCAGAGATAGAGTTCTGTTTCCAGATATTGTCGGCTCTGAACGACTGTTCATTTAATGTCAATCGCGGTGAACAATACGCCCTGTCACTAACTCGCGGCCATAGTGGATCCACCAGGTCCGGTTCCGTGGTTGCATAGATTCATCCAGCCCCGTCTCCGTGGTATTAGTGCTACAGGTCAAAGTTTTTGAGTAGCATTTCCATATGTGTAGCTTTGGAATTATTCATGACTTCCATACATGGAAAGCTAATTAAAACCACGGAACCGGACCTGATGGATCCAATATGGCCGCGAGTTAGTCACGGTGACAGGGTGTATAGAACACATGGTAGTTGAGACCATAATAGCGCTTCCAATTTATTTCGGGAATAGCCAATTATCGTCTATGAAGCTGCCTCGGTCACCCAGATGTACAGAAACTGTTAATGCATGCTACGAACTTACATATATAGTTTAAATGGCCAGACGTGTGTTTCTCAACAAAGAATTTTATCTGAATTTATATAGCGCAAACATCATGAGAACATCTATATCTATATTTGCGAATGTCTGTCTGTCTGTCTGTCTGTCTGTCTGTGTTCTATAGAAATTCACAGGGGACCATCTAGATGATGCCAAAGGGGTCTACTAGGAGTAGCTTTTTACGAGAAAGATAATGGTCGGGGTTAGAATTTTCTAAAGTGACGCCGTTGTTGTCGGGGGCAGAAAAGGGGTAGGGGCAGAAAAATAATTTGTCGCCGATTGCCACCAAACTTATATATAATCATCCCCATAATATGAGGAATCTAACAGCGTGGTTTAAATATGGCAAAAGTCGCGCCGTTCGCGTCAGGGGTGCCCGGAAGGGGGGGGGTAGATTTTGTTTTCTGCCGCCGATTGCCACGAAACTTACATATAATCATCCCCATGATATGAAGAATCCAACGGTGTGGTTTAAATATGTCAAAAGTGGCGTCGTTTGAATCAGGGATGAACGGAAGGGGAGAGGGGCACCAAAATTGATAAAACTAATTTTAGCGCCGATTTCCACCAAATTGATATATATTCTTCTTCATGATACAAGGAATCTAATTGTGCGATTTAACAACGCCAAATTGTTGTTTTTGGATGTGAGATTGGGAGGGGGTGGGCACTAAATTTGATAATAAGTCGCCGATTGCCACCACACCTATACAAAATCATCCCCATGGTATGAGGAGTCTAATGGTGTGGCCTTTATCTGTCAAATGTGGCCTCATTCGAGTCAGGGTTGCATTGAAAGGGACAGGGGCACCAAAATTGATGCACAATTTTTTTAGCGACAATTTCCACCAAATTGATACACGTTCTTATCCATGATACGAGGAATCTAATCGTGATTTAAAGACGCCATAGTGGTGCTGTTTGGTTGAGAGATGGAGAGGGGAGGGATTGGCACCAAATTTGATAAAAAAATTGTTTTGTCGCCGATTATCACCAAACTTATAAACAATCATCTCCATGATATCAGGAGTGTAATCGTGTGGTTTAAGGATGTCACAAGTGGGGCCATTCGAGTCAGTGGTGTATAAAGATGAGAGGGACACAAAAAAATATATCTATATGTTTAGTGCCGATTTCCACCAGATTGATACATATTCTTCTCCGTGATACGAGGAATCTTATCGTGTGGTTTAGATACACCAAATCGGTGCCCTATGGGTGACAGATATGGGACCTTAAATTTGATACGAATTTGTATACTCGCCAATTTTCACCAATTTCATATATATGCATCTCTAATCTCTAATGAGTCTTAGTGTGTGCAGCTTGAGTCCGAAATAGGGACGGGAGGGTCACCAAAACTGATACAAAATATGTTTAGTACCAATTACCATCAAATTCAGACACGTTCTTCTCAAATGATACAAGAAATAAAATCGTGCTGTCTGTCTGTCTTTTGTCTGTCTGTGTGCGTTCTATATATAACTTCACGCGGTACAATCGAGATGGCACCAAGGCGTTCTAAGAGGGGTAACTTTTTACAAGGAAGATAATGGTGCGGGTTAAAATGTTCTAAAATGACGCTGTTGGTGGGAGGGGAAATTTAAAAAATATGGTGAAATAGTTTTGTCGCTGATTTCCACCAAACGAATACATAACCACCTTCGCAATATGGCGTTGTTCGAGTCAGCGTTGCATCAACAATTGATTTAATAAACCAAATTCCACCAAATTCATACACGTTTTTCTCTAATGATATACCATGAATTAAATCACATTTGGTGTCGTTTGCGTCACGGATGGCGAGCAGATATGCACTATCATTGATAAGATTGCTATTCGCCGATATCCACATATAAGTTATATACAGTCACCAGGCCATCTCCATATCATTTTAAGTAGTTTGGGCGTTCACATTTCACAATCCCGACTTATGGTGACCCACATAAGTCACTTGAACAATTATATCTTCTTAACAGTCATATTTATATGGGAATGGCAATCAAGGCATTCACACAATGCGCTAGCAAAAAGAGATAACTAGAAGAAGCATTAAACGTATATTTATCATTCTATTGAAGAGATACAAATATTCGTGCAAACTGAGAGACCTCGAACCGTCAGAGGATTGCATATATATAATAAAAAAAAATTAGTCTGTTCCATTCAATAATACAGTTTCCACAAAAAGTTACAATTTGTCAAGAGATATGGAAGGCCTGTTCAAAAATAGTGGTCACAGTGTGCAGTCAAATATAGTTTCTTCTGAAATACAAGAAAATGCAGTTAGTGGCACAAGACTTTTCAGGATCCTACCAATACTGACATCTGACAAGGGTTTTAGAACAGACTCATCGACTGACATAAACAACTCAAAATCTCCCTCTGTGCCTGGCACATGTAGCTGATATATGGGCGCAGCAACATTTCGTTTAAACTAAGAATATTTAGCCAATATATAGCACCATGAACAGAGGGGCACCTGGAAATTTCTTTGAAACATCTGTATCTTCATGGAGATATGATAATCAGGTGTCCTCGAGATCTTAGTCCAACCCACTAGATTGATTGATACATGTACATCTCAATATGTAAAACCCAATTATCATCTTTTATCGAACTAATGTGTTTATGATGTTCATGTATCATATTATAACGTCTAATGTATACGCAGTTGTAAATAAATAAATACTTCATTATTGGTGGAACGGATTAATCGCGATAAACAGAATGACAAGTAACAAGGTGAGCCACTACTTTTATTCCATGACTGTAATAATCATGTTGTGTGATGCTATTTGAATATACAATATATGAGAAAACGTATAACACTTTAAGCAAGAGCATTCTCTATTGCCAACAAATATCCACAGCATACATTAACCTGGGCAACGCCGGGTAACCCTACTAGTCTATTATATATTTTGGAAGATCTGTTTGTTTGTTTGTTTGTGTGTTTGTGTGTTTGTGTGTTTGTGTGTAATCGATGGACTCGAAAATGGCCCAGCCGATTTCGATGAAACTTGGTATGTGGGGGTATTTTCGGGTCAGGACTAACATAAGCCTATTAATTTGTCCGTGCGAGGTCAACTTTTCACGTGCCGAGGTCAAATCTGTTTTTACGCCGTTTTGCGCTAATATATTTCAGCTCGGTGCTTACAAATCGATTCGAAACAGCGCGAATAATAACATGCCAGTCATAATAATGACACTATGAGAATCTTTCGTGTTTCCTCTTTCCAACGATATATAATATGTATGTATCCGTTTTAGTTATCTGCCTCAATTATTAAGAAGAAGTGGTACGATCTTCTATCAGGGTAAAAACAATGCGTAACTTCTATGACGTCGTTAGAGGTCATACAGTTAGATCACGTTAACTCTTACCCGGCCGATGCATTTGACTGTTTCAGACGTCTTGGCGATATCTCGGGCACCGATGGTAATTTATCTTTACGTTGAAACTTGATAATTAATGAGCGTGTGTATATGAGGCGCGTTTATATACTTCAGTGGAAATCAAATCGGGTTAAACTGGCGGATTTTTACGGACGAAATTTGATGCATAGGGTATCTCGGTATCCGCTGGGCCGATTTCCCGGTATCCGCTGGGCCGATTTCCACCATTTTTGGGGTGTTGGTGTTTGACCCCACCTGACCCTGACCTTCAAAATGGTCAATTCAAGGTGAAATCGGGTAAAACCGGATGGATTTCGACGGGTACTTTTGTCGGGTACTTTTGTTCGGGCACTGTGTTTTGGACGGGTCAAATCGTGACCCCACTTGACCTTGGCCTTCAAAATAGACAATTCAAGGTCAAAGCCCGGACGAAGTCGGGTCACCTTCTAGTATTCTATATAATGCGCTTTACAAATAAGCTCTGATAATAATGTTAAATAAAATACAGTGCATAAAAAAATTAGGTTGATGAGAGAAATCTACCAATTGTCAGACGTTGTTACATATGAATTTTAGTCTAGGCGGTGCTGGTGTGCATGGGGTGACCGTCGCACATCGGGGTAATTTATGCGACTATCATTTTCTTATGGGGAAAATTACTCTAGTTTTCGAATTCAGAGGGCGCCGAGCCGAAATAGGTGACAAAATATAACTTTCCACTATGTTACATTGGGTACCCTACCTAAAAAAAATGACATATTTTCAGAGGTTAACAGGCATTAGCCAACTTGTTAACAGGGCATCAACATTGGAAAGATTGTAAACATATTTGCAAATTATGGAACAAATGTAGACACTGTATCAGATTCAACATCGTTTTGCTGCTTTCGTTCTGATTTTGGTGACTTCATGGTAAAGAATGTAACGAGGCACGTCAAAAATGCATGACGATTCAGATAAAGTATGGTGTGTCAACTCTGTACAAACATAATATATCTGTCAAATACTTCTAAGGTATATACTTTTGGAAATGGTAGGGTATTTCCTATATAAAGATGTGCCTACTTACATTATATATTTCCAAATATTAACATAACAGACAAAAACTTAACCCTCCCACATTTTCACAAATAACCAGATAGATGCGGCAATGCAGTTTGTGTACAACAAATAAATTGACAATGCACAGTTTACCTTGCCATATGGTGTAGAACCGTATGGGGACACTGATAATGTAAAACATCGTTCAAATCCTAGATTAGGAAGGTAATCAAATCCAAGATGACGTCCAAGATGGCCGCCAATTTTTGTATTGACACTCTATACACCAGATGTATGCTAACCGGACTAGATCATCGCGAGTGCTTTATACAATATGGCATTTTATTGGATGGAGTCTGTATCTAAATACGTATAAGGCAACTGGCTACGTAAAACCGATGATGAAGACCAAAATGGCCGCCAAAATAAACAGAACTGTTCCGATAAAACGGCCAACTTCTGAGTTTCAAGAAAATCATATGGTATGACTGTTGTAGCTTATTTGTTCGTACATATATGTCATTGTGGCCAATGTTATCCGTATCTGAAGAAACTAGGGGCATTAAGATAGTAACAGTTCATTAATTTCTCGCAATAACGACATCATATAATGTCAAATTGCCTAAATAGGACCGAATTTCAACTTGACATCGATCCAAGCATTTGGTGGTATATATGTCAATGTTCTGCTACACGATGCTACAACTGCAAACATCCACATCGGTATAGCAATAATGGAAGCCACAATGCCGACTAAAACATGCCTATGCACTAATATTTATATATTCAATTATCAATAACTAAAGGAGTTGTTCCATGCTAGTAGCACATTAGACACGCAATCATAAACCGTCTGGAGATAACGGACATATCTATATTCCCGATAATTGCGGATATGTTGTTTATACGATAATGTTGGGTAACTTTGTTCACATTACCCCGCTAATGTTGTCAATTGCTTACCATGGTAGTTCGTTTCTACGTTCAAAGAAGTGATGTTCCAATGTAATAATGGACAATAACCACCAGCAATTTAGGCCGAACTAAAATTGTTTTCTCTACATTTCCTCGGGGTGCCACCACGCACGGAAATGGGTGTTTGCATAAGCAGTTCTAATTCGTATTTGTTTAGTACGTCTCAACTCTGAGGATTTAGATAACAATAAACGGGTTCGTTGCAAATACTCATTTTATGAACTGTTCGCAGTGGCAACCGGTAGTTTAAATCAATTTCCCACCAACGTACTATATATTCATGTGTGTCTCAGTAGTGGATGACGAGTTAATTCGCAGGTTTGTGCACTCACTTCCATATTATTTTATTTCACACCGGCAGTCCAAGATTCACGTCGCTGTCGCAATATATTAATACATCTATTGAGCGTTTTGTTATGATGTTCATCCATTTTCGTCAAGAGACGACGAAATGATAATTTTCTACCATGTTTTGTATTGGATAAGGCCTACCAATTCGTAGACAATATTTCGTTAGACATTTAACCACCGATAACATGATTTCACCGAGTAACATACATCTAGCGGATCTACACAGCCGGTGACACGATTAAGTTGATATGCGGATGTTATATGAACATATTTAATCATTAGCTGTCAACTCGGGGAACACTGTAAAACAGTTGGTTGGCACATGTGAGTGGGCATTTCTGCCAAGTACGATAAGCCGAGAAGTTGCGATTGGTGCGCGAGCAGTATTGTTGGATTCAATTGACCCAATTATTTGTGTGTAATTTTACACGTACCATATTTCAACTCATGAAGTGTCTCGATCTAAATTCCTACCAGGTGTACACATAAACAAGTAGAGAGATTACTAATTTAATATGCTTGAAGCAAAGGGTGTTGCTTTCGAAGTTTCATATGTGTGGGATACTACATGTGTGTGTAAGTTTACTATATGCCTTGCCACCTGTCGCCGAAGAATCTGTTTTATGAGCAAATAGGCCCAACAGCCATCAAATGTCCGACTGCGATTGTCTATATATGTCACACATTCAATCCAACGACAATAATTTGACAAGAACGTGTGTCATTGTCGAATATAGGACCGTCGCCACATACAACTGTGGAACCTGGTTTGATTGTATGGTGCTCACATGGTAGACTTGGTCAACAAAATATTATTAATACCGACCCATTACGGCTTCAAATTCCCCAATATTAAGCTAACCATAAGGATTGAAAATCAATTGTTTTCTGGGTCGTCTAATTAGATGATTGCACGCAATAACTACCACACCTATATATGTACATTATCTGATATTTGTGATAATCGCATTCTTGCATATATGCTTTCGGTCAGATACATATAAATGTTCCACGCATATCGTACAATGTATCCTGGGGAGAAATAACAGAATCATGAATATTTGACATAATATATCAGATAAGTAGGTTGTTCCATTGCAGACAATTGGCGATCGTGCGAAGGAGCTGCTACTTACTGTTTGTGTTAAAAGTGCTCCACGGCTAGTATATTTCTCGAGAACCATCTTGCATACACCTGTAGCGAATATACTCTATTTTGATCAGATAAGCTTTGTGTAGTCTGAGTGGTCTTGTGCGGGTAGTCGCTGGGTGGACCAACTAATTCCGCGGCTATGGCTGGTTACATGTGAGCAACGAGTTGTCATCCCGTTGGTTGAAATGGATCAGCATCAGCCAAAGGGTCAACTTTAGTATGACAAGCATCATTCTAATGCCTGAGCAACTGAGTACATGACATTTTTAACACGTCTTCTAACTGTGTGGCTTTCTAATCCTTGTACGTGAACTTTCATCTTTGGATAATTGCCTACATTGCTCCATACTGATATATAAATTGGATGATATAGTTTTATCCCATTCGGGTACTGTACGTGAATCCAATAGTTGTGTATACGTGTGACAGAGAATCGAGGGATACCTACAGTGTGGATTTTATTACCTTCCTAATCTAGGATTTGAACGAAATCTTACATTCTCCGTGTCCCCGGATGGTTCCACCCTGTATGACACTATATATAAAATGTGCATTGTCGATGTTTCATTGGACACAACCTGCATGGATGCATTTAAGTGGATATTTGTGAAATTGGGGTGAGGGTTAAATTTTTGTCGATTAGTTTACCAATTGGAGATATATAATACAGATAGAAACATCATTTTGAAGGGAATACCCTTCCATTTCCAAAACATTATAACTTGGAAGAATTCGACAGATATGCTATATTTGCACAGAGTTTACACACGACACTTTGTCTGAATCGCCATGAATTTTTGACGCGTCACGCTACATATTTTACCATGACGTCACGAAATCAGAACGAAAGCAGAAAACAATGTCGAATCTGATTAAATGTGAACATTAGCCCCATAAATTGCAAATATGTGTTCATTCTTTCCAATTTTGATGCCCGGTCAGCCGGTTGTCTATTGCCTGTCAAACAGCTGAAAATGTGTCTATTTTTCGGTAGGGTACCGTATGAAACATAGCGAAAATGTAGAGTAGAGTAATTTTCCCATAAGAAAATGATGGTCGCATAAATTCCCCCGAGGTGCGACGGTCACCCAGGGATGTGGCTAGAGTGTCTCCGTTGGGGGGGGGGGGGGGGTGTTGTCCACTTTGGGAAATTCCAACTGCACCCCCCCCCCCCCCCTTGAGTCGGAATCACACCAACACAACTTTTTGCATAATTCCATTTGCACCCCCCCCCCCCCTTGAATCAGAATCACAGACCAAACACAAGTTTTGCATAATTCCATTTGCACCCCCCTTGCACATCAGTTACTAAACTATTGTTTTGTTAAACTAATTAGCAGTTTTGTATTGGTCACGGGGGAGTGACACACCGGGCCGACCATGGTTCGGCCCGGTGTTCGAAAATTTTGAAATCTGAACAAGAAAATCGAAAAATCCTAGCATCTAGACTAGCCTCAAGTCTTCTTAGAGTTGGAAATTTCAAACCTGACACCCCACCCCCCCCCCCCACTTAGGTTGGAAAATTTCCAAATGATGACAATTCCAATGACAATGTTGACCAAATGTATGATAATATTGTTTTCTTAAATTTAGTAGCAGTTTTGACTAGCCACGGGGGGAGGACCAGGACACAAGCTTTCCAAGTGTTGGAAATTTCCAAACTGTCACCCCCCTAAGGTTGGAAAATTTCCAACTGATGACCATTTCAGTCCAAAATTTTGACAAAAAATAGGAAAATATGCAAATATTGGTCCAAAAACAATTAATTCCCCCCAATAAATTGTTTGAAAATCAAACGACAAGAACATTTTCAACCCATTGTTGGTGTGAAATGATGAAATTTCCAACTGTTGAAAATTTTGGGGGGGGGTGAGACACCCCCCACACCCCCCCCCCCCCTCTAGCCACATCCCTGCGGTCACCCCCAGCACCGCCTAGAATAGTTTGAAACAGGGATGCTTTTAGGCGCTCATTGAATGAATTGACATTTGATACCTCTTTCAGTAAATCTGGAAGTGAGTTCCAGAGGTGAGGACCAGCAAATGGCAATATGCCTCGTCAAATGTCTTGTAAACATTGAAAATAGGTTACAGTGTTGGAGATAACTTGTCATTAGGGGATTTAAATATGGACATATCATCTTCAACGGATCTCAGCCCAATGTTTCATTTTCAAATATAGAAACCTATAGTTATATACAGATGGTTTTCTAAATGAAAATAATTGTGCAATTTCTTGAATCAAGAAAAATAAAATTTCCTCTCATGATCTTCAGATATGATATCATGGATATATAAACTGCACCTTTTTTACTGTTCCATTTTACAGAGTTTTTTGGTACCTTTTCGGGCATTTGGTCCCAACATATACTGTTGATTATTATACACTACTTGGGGGGGGGGGTGTGTCATACCATTATGGTTCTGAACCAACTCTACGTGATTGTATCGCACGCGATTAGTTTTTTATTTGCCGGGGTGATGCCATTTGGGTGTAAATTTACATGCAGGCATGTTTAATATATGTATAATATTCTCCATATATTCATTCTGTTTCAGATACATGAACCACTGGACACTCTACATTCAATCAGTTTGAAAGGCCTCCCCGACAGCACAATCACGGAGGTATGTTCGTGACATGTACATGTATGTCACTTGTCTGTATGGAATGATTTCGAAAGTCAGTCCGGATATACAAGTACAGTATATATATACCTTGAACCTTTGCATGTGTCGCAATATCATTACCATTGAAATAGAATCAATACAAATTATCAGATATTGACCAAATTGTTCTTGTGACTTCTACGCATGGCAATTACGTGAGGTCTTCCTGATCACAAAGCAGTGGTCTTGTTTAATTACTCACTAATATCCAAATCCAGTGTATTTCTGATAAATCTTTCAACACAAACACAATCTTTTTATTGTTCATGAATCGTGATCACATTGGTCAGCAAATGCATTTTTCTGAGAAAACACCCAAGTACAAAGCTGTGGACATTATTTTATGTGGATAAAAAAACACTATATATATTATACTATAAAATCATTAAATGAATTCCACGATTCCCCGGTGACATCCACAATTCCCCGTTAATCTTTTTAACCTTACAGATTTCCATATTCATATCAAGATTGTCTGGACATCCGATGGGAGTTAATGTTTACGGTCTGTTCATAATCGAGAGATCCACTGTTCTGGTGGTAAGTCGTATTCATGGTCGTCGCGACAGGAGGGCCAATCCAGAATGATCAATATATGTCAAACAGATCGTTTATAGTTCAGATAGAATCAGCAGGGACGCGATTGCATGTTAGTGGGTTCCTCATCGGAGGGGGTGCCCCCTTGAAATTTCCAACTGCAAAATATCCATTGGGGGGGGGGGGGGGGTAGACACTCAACCCCTTTTGCTACGTCCCTGTGAAACAGACTGAAGTTGCTCCGATAGTTCCCAACCAATAATTAGTGGATAAAGCAGGGCAAAGAGTAAAATATGTTCTTACTGTCTTAAAAAAAAAATGTTTAGACTGAAACAGCCTTTAGTCGACAAGTTTGCAACTATATATGCGAAGTATCAAGTTGTAATTTCAGACATTGCGCATATCAACTTTCAATTGGGGAGCACGAGGAAAATTAAGATCCCAGAGTAGAGCTGGTTATGCAGCCCAAATTAATTGGCGAAATGTTTGAAATGAAAATAATTTCATGTACACAATTATACCAGCCCTGTACTGTAACTTTTTGACTTTCCTTCTTCTTTGTCATTCTATTCATTGCTCACCAAAATTGTTAACTCCTTCCCAACTCGAGCTACATTGTCGATCATTGACTCTCAATTTACAACAGATATAAAACTCAAAATGACCATGGAAGAACTTTGAATGCAATAGATGCTGTGTGGTGGCATGGTAATAATCCGCCGTAAGATACATGTATATTACATAATTATAGTATGTTTACTTTGTCCAGAGTATGCACCAGAAAGGCTAGAAAATGCATTTGTTTTCAAATAAGTGTCTACGTTGAGAAGGGAGTGCATATTTAGTGCAGCTTTGTTCCATGTTCTTCTCCTCATTTTTAACAATGGGAATTTCACACGCTACATGTACGCCTGCATTAACACAACTGACAAGCTACATGTTATGATATAGGTACCAACACTTTACTAGCAATCCAACAGAAAACCGACTCGCCACTTCAAATGTTCTGGTTACAAAACGTCGAACCGGGCACCGAAAATGGATTAGGATTGTAGCCCCATCCCTTTTTCGACAAGGCAAGCTATACTCCACTTTTATTAGTATTTTCTGACGAATAGTTTCAACCGTGTTTTAATTAATATATGGTATTGTTGGAAATGTTATGGAAGAGTGATCATCTCTGGGACAAAGATATGTAACTAGTTTGGTCCCAGCAAGAGATGTGGTTATTATGTTCTCTACTTGTATTGTTTGTAATGATTACGAATAAAATTTTGAAGTATTTCTATTGTATTAATAATCTAATTCCAGGGACAA
This sequence comes from Siphonodentalium dalli, assembly GCA_032622095.1. Lineage (NCBI taxonomy): Eukaryota > Metazoa > Mollusca > Scaphopoda > Gadilida > Siphonodentaliidae > Siphonodentalium > Siphonodentalium dalli. Next base: position 200,238,414 of record CP136064.1, read on the forward strand.
AGATTTGTAATCAAATGCTTTAAAAACTAGAGAACAGTTTCAAACAATATCTGACTACTATTGATTACATCCTGCCACAAAATATTCAAGATTCCAAATTAAAATATAATATAATTGGAGGACCCAATTGCTGAATGCACTACCATAAAACATATATTGGTTCTTCATACAACGGGTTATGTGCATCAACTTGAAAACCATTTTGGTGACAAGCAATAAAATAAGCAAATATCGATTATAATTCCACTACAGGAAAAAATGGTGGTCTAGTTTTTTGCTTAACAAAACTAAAAAAAAATTGTTGCCGACCACCATTTCTGTATTGACAGTAGGATTTCGTTGTCATTTGACCATGTATATGAAAACATTTTAAGTACATGTATATTGCGATCACGATTTCAATGTAATCATCAAACTGAAAAGTATATTTGAGTTTTATGCAATTAAATATTCAATTTAATTAATTGAATATGTTAAGCCTATACATGTACTCATGGTTAAAACTATTCCCCATTTGAAATTTGGAAGTTTAGAGCATAATATAATGTGCTGCCTTTAACTTTCAGCTTGTTGGCACCATTCTAACATATGGAATAATAGTTTTGCAAATGAAGCCATCAACGTCGGAAAGTTGCTATCAACTTGATGAAATAGCGGCCCTTGTCAACTTGACATGCCAAAGCTGATGGGGAGCATATAAAGAACCCAGAATCAAGTCGTTTCATGGCGCAACGTTCATTGGATGTTCATGCATCTGTGCAGGCTGGATGCGGATGGGCATTGCAATGTTCTTTTCTATTGTAAATATTTGTGATGGAATGATTGTTTATGTATTTGGTGTGATTAAAATAGTGACGATGCAGTCGCTATCCTTTTCTGGGTTTTGTTATTCTTGGGAAATTTGTGATTTAGGATGGGGTTATGCTAGCACCCGAGCTGCAAATTCTTATGCTATATTATTTTGATGTCAAGAAGAGGACAATGAAGAAAGTTCCAGAGTATTTTTAATCATTTGGCCTAATATAACAAGAAATACATGCACCTTGCATAAAGTCATTATTGTGTCTTCCAGTATGTTCAAATAGGGGTAAAATGGACAATTTATTGAAGACATAATTTCCAAATATATATCCTTTATTACATAGAGATGTAAGTCAATTTCATAAACCTATAACAATATATTGATAACTTATAACTTACTTTTGTCATGTACAATAAATTATGTTTACTTTGACTTATCATGATCATAATTAGCTTGTTAGCAAATTAACTTGCCAAAGTGATAAACATATATAGAACACATTTATATATTACTGTCAGTCTCCTTTAGGTTATTCAGATGTCTGATTTATGAGTCTTTTGTCTACCCCATATAGTATGACCAATCTATAACTATGGCTGAGGGTGTGGGACCCATGCTCGAGGCCCCCACCCCCTTTTTCGTACGCCGTATTCCATGCCCTGTTATGAGGTACGCCGTATTCCAGCCCCTCTGTTAGGAGGTATTCGGTATTCCAAAAATACCGGTATTCGTACGCCGACCTTCAAAAAACTGAAGTTTTCATATATTTTTATGTATTCCATATGGCTGTTAACTGGTATTCCGTATTCCACCCTCTGTGTTAAGTGGTATTCCGTATTCCATAGGGGGTGGGGGCCTCATGCTCATGCAGGCACCCCTGGATACGAGCATGCAAATAGTGTGTCTGTCATTTGTAGAATCAGGTCCCAAGGTGGTGAATTTAGTGACGCTATTCCGCAAGGCAGGTTAGCATCAGGAAATTCACCCTCTGGGAACCTCATTCTGCTTAGGCCTCAACTGCTACGGGAGACCTCGGATCAGATTGAATTTCCCCAGTTGAAGTTGGTGATGTTCACCCATTAGTCACATCGATTATACATTTATCTTCTGCAAATTAGGGGATATAGAAACTGAACAGAAGGGAAAAAGCAACTAAAAACAATTTGAGACTATAGATCCTCCCCGGAAGATGAGGCCTAAGCAGAATGAGGTCCACAGGAGGTGAACTTGGTGATGCTAGCCTGTTGTGCGAGATGGCATCACTAAATTCACCCTCTGGGGACCTCATTCTGCAAATATCAGACACACTAAATCCAGGCTTGTTGGCCTTGTAATCCTGTGGGCCAAATAAAGGGGGACTGTACACTAAATCCGGTCATTTATGGGACCATCTCTTTTTATACTCAAACACAATATATGCAACAAATGAATGAATTTGAGCGATGGATTAGTGCAAAATACACTTTTGTGCTCTATGAACGATGCAAACAACATGGTAATTATAATGAAAATGAATAAGTGGCTGGAGTCATAAATTCATATTCCTTATAATTACCATGTTGTTTGCATCATTCATAGAGCACACGAGTGTATTTTGCACTAATCCATGGTTCAAATTCATTCATTTGTTGCATATATTCCGTTGAGTATAAAAGGAGTTGGTCCAATAAATGGCCGGATTTAGTGTACTGTATAAGTACCCCTTTAACATGAAATTTGTTCGATAGAGTTAAAAAAAAACATAAGAACCATCACATGTTATTGAAGTGAACAAATAATCAGGCAGTTGAGTTCAATTGTACAGTAATGTATATATGAAGACCTACTTTAAATGTTTTTACAAGCAGTGCTAATTCACAAAACTATTTCATGATTTACCGTTTTCTGCAAACACCGGTTCCGCAATTGTTTGTCTGCATACAATACAACATTCATGATATATATTCACTGCCAAAACAATTCTCTCATATTTCCCATGGACTTGCTATTATCTTTGAATCAGACATTTTTCACTAAGTTTTAAATTCATATACCAAGGGACAATTAACTCATATCTAAGTATGAGTAATTAATTATCAATTAGAATATTAATCAATTATCAATTTGAATCAATTATTTATATTTAATAAGGCCAGATAATAAAATAGTTTGTTTCTAAGGGAAGGCCTTATCCCTAACAAGCCTGAGTTCCATGTACCTGTCATTTGCAGAATGAATTTAGGGTGAATTTAGTGACACTTTCCCCACTAGCATCACCAAATTCATCCTATGGCCTCATCTGCTATGAAAGGCATAGACTCAGATTAAGATCAAAAATGGAGAATATTGTGGATATAGAGAAATTGAACTGAAAAATAAAAAGAATCTATGTGAAGAAGTTAAGATCAGGCCTAGGGTCCTGCGAATTGGATATTTTGATCGAATCGAATATCGAATCGAATTCACGAAATCGAATCGAATATCGAATCGAATCAGGTATGTTTTGTCAATGATTAGATTATTTGTGAAACGTTCTATGAACTACATGCATGAAGTTCCATCAGAACTTATGTGGCGATAAACCGTCGTTTGATATACTATTAACTTCAATTTATAATTGTCAAGAAAACAAAGCAGATTAAAACGTCCATGCGGCCATCACAACGATTAATATATTACCACTAAACGGATTATCAAACTAAAATCACACGAAATTTCTACAGTTTGCATGTACATGCAAAATTGCAAATCGGCATTCGGAAACACCCGTTGTTATAAACTTGAAGACGCAACAACAGTCGCAGTGTAGCGCCTCTTCATGTATTGGTTGATGCTTCTTGAACAGATGATTCCATAGATAGGTCATTGTCCCAGATGCTTGCGATTTATACACCATGCATGTTGCATTCATCACACGTGCCTGCAGCTTTATCATGTTTAAAATAAACATGAATGATGGACGACATTTTGTCCATTGTAAAAGAAAACTCCGAAACTGAAAGTCAACTTCAAAAGAGAACAGTGCCAACATGCACTTTTCGACACCAGGAACATGTGTTGTTTACATTCTCACCGATATTACATAACGCGGAATCGAATAGACGATGGATAACGCTATCGGTAGTCCAGTCTCATAGCTATTATAATTTACCGCGTCGTCGGTCCATTGGCTATCTGCTAGCTTTTGCTACCATTTTAAATCTATATAATTCAGACGTATTTAGTCATCCAATCTGGAATTAAATGCCACAAACAGCTAAGATCGACATGCGTACTTGTTCTGAAACAGCCTACTTTTCCGTCATAGTATATTCGAAATTTCGAGTTGGCAATTTCGACTCGAATTCGAATCGAATATCGAATATTCGCAGGAGCCTAATCAGGCCTAAGCAGAATGAGGTACCGAGAGGGTGATTTTAGTGATGCTAGCCCACTATGCAGGATAGCATCACTAAATCACCCTCTAGGGACCTCATTCTGCAAATGACAGCTAGGCGCACTAAACTCAGACTTGATCCCTAAAAACCTCAAGCATACAGTAATGCCCTAATTAATCGACTCCATAACCACAGCAGAATTAGTCGGAAATATGGCTTGTTGCCACTCATTGGAAAGCTCTCACTGAGAGCTTTCCGATGAATGGCAACAAGCCATATTTCCGACTAAATCCTGAAAAATTACCCATAATTCTGCTGTGGTTATGGAGTCGATTAATTAGGGCAATACTGTTGGCCTATTTATGACCAGCAATAAATAAGTAAATATATAAATACTGCCAATCCCAATTCAACTGACAGAAGTCTTTGTGACAAAAGTTAACATCACACAAAATGTACCAATATTCCATGAGAAACAAACTATTTTGTTTATCTGACCTAAGTGACAATTGTTATTCACACGAAGTCATCTTTTGATTATATAAATTATTAAAATTCAATGTCAATAAAACTGCGGTGAATACGGAGAGGAATGCAAACTAGAAAACGTGGATTATTCTTAAATTTCTTGTTTACAACTTCATGGTAGTATTATGTTTCTATTGGTTATTAAAATGATTGTTATTAATTATTGTCGGTCAGAGCATCGCAATACTTGTGTCTCACAAAATATTTGTATGATATCAAAGTAAAGAATATTATTATCCATCACTTAACTAACACTAATTCTGATTGGGCAAAAGTCATCACATAAAAATCTGGGAAAACGTCAAATTGGACTTCCGAAAGTCATATTGGACTTTTATAACAATTATTGGGACTCCAGATGACGTCATTTGGATAATAAAAATGTCATTATACAATGTTGTAAACAGTATGTGTTTTCTTGTACTCATCCATGTTGTGGCGAAAAGTCATATTGGACTCAATGCTACTTTTCACCACAACCTGGACTCGTACAAGAAAAACACATACTGTACACAACATTGTATAATAACTTTATAATATTGTATACAGTATTATTAATTAAGCGCAGTGTTAATGATAGCATCATCAATGTTCATCAGCAAGTGTTCAGGCTCATTTCATCATGAGTGTAGCAAATATCATTCAAAAAAGCTGGACCTAGTAAAAAAATGAAATAGTTGACTTCCATTATATCTTTCCACAGCTGTTAATCAAATAATTATTAGCAGATATAATTTACCAATCAATGACTCAGCCAGTTTTTTACTGCTTTGAAAATTCTGACTCCATCTTTGTTTGCATGTTTTGTTGTCCAATCATAAGGTACTAAAAAATTTGTTAACTGATATTGAAATTTATCCATGACTGTAACGTCTTTCATTTTGCATGGCATTTGTTATACTTTACACATTTAACCCTTGCATGACTGGAGCTTCCTAAAATTTTGCAAAAACCATGTGCCAATGCATTCTGTTATATATGAGACTCTCCCATATTGAGCCTCGCACAGGATCTATAATGCTGCACCAGCACAGCTGCCATCATGAAAGGGTTAAAGAAGAGAAGAAGATTCCTGTTCATGAGTGTGCAAACTAGCATAAGCGTAGGCTGTAGAATCAATTTGATGGGCAGACAAATGCATTTCCCAACAACCTCTATGCACTGTTCAATAATTACTGGCTGTTGAGTCAATGTACAATATGAGAGAATAATTGTATCCTATCCACAAATGTAGGTAACAGGAAATTTAGCTTGCAGGACAATGGAATTAGATCATAGAACATTATACATGTGTAGTTTAGACATTCGTTTGTATGGCCTAACAGGAAGGGTTTTAGGAGAATGGTGTGTAAGAAGACAATGAGAGGATGTAACAACATTTAATTAAGCAAGTCGTTGCTTATATTGAATGACCCCTTAACCACAGGAGAATTATGGGTAACTTTTCAGGATTTAGTCGGAAATATGGCTTGTTGCCATTCATCGGAAAGCTCTCAGGGAGAGCTTTCCGATGAATGGCAACAAGCCATATTTCCGACTAAATCCTGAAAAGATACCCATAATTCTCCTGTGGTTAATGGGTCGATTACTTAGGGCATTAGTGTTTATTGGAAATATAGTGTATCTCAAGTCAGTCTTTGTAAACATACACTAGCTAGATTCATAAGGATACTGAGTCTATTGTATTCCTGCCAATTTTTCATTTCTAGGCAGGCTTGCGGTATTCCCCCAAATTACGTCACATCGCGCTACAATAATCATTTCGATTGGACTCCTTTATCTTGGGGCTGCTAATAGTGAGTTCTGATTGGCGCTATATTGAAATGGAATCCTGGGGTTGGGAATTGAAAACTTTGCGAAGGTCATCAGACCCAATATTTTATATGCGGGTATGTAGTTTACTCCAGACTGATCTCTAGTATCCCATGAAATAATATGTTAAAGATGCATAATCCGAATTAACGTTCCCAAATTACTATTTCTTTGGCATCGGGTGTAAAAAAAATATTTGATTCGAGTTAACCCTTTACCCAACAGAAGGGCCCTGTGCCAATGCATTCTCTTATATATGCGAGTCGACCATAGGTCGCCTCGCATATATAAGAGAATGCATTGGCTTAACACATTAAAAATTTTAAATTGTTAAAGAATGTAAGAAAAAATGGTAAAAAGTGTTAAAAAAAGATTTTTTTTAGGCCAATGCATTCTCTTATATATGCGAGGCGACCTATGGTCGACTCGCATATATAAGAGAATGCATTGGCACAGGGCATAACTATAACCATCACAATGTGGTCAATGAGCCGGTTCCAATGATATCCATATTTGTATGGTTTTATTGAGACAGACCGAAGATATTTTAGGCTGTTGAAGCTTTATTTGGCCGTTTTTGGCCGGTTTGTTGGGTAAAGGGTTAAGGAACCCACCCATCAAAGCTCAGTGATCAGATATCGATTTTTGAAATTTGTTATTTCCCCAAGATATGTAATTTTTGGCGGTCTGGCAAATATTTGTCAAGCCGATGGTCTCGGACCAAATTGAGGATCAAGATGGATAACTCTAAAATCAAGTGGCTTTGGGGGTTAGATATTTGACAATCCGGCCAAATTGTTGACAAATAACACGTTTTGGGCAATTTTATACTATAGTTGACTGTGGTTACCGGGGGGTGTGGGAGGAGTCATGTATTTGTCTACCATTGGGACTCATAGGTCACAAAAACTTGCCGGCCATATTTACACCCCCTGTATCAATACTGCTGCCATCAGGTACCCGATTTCGACTCAAGTCAGCAGTGTATGGGTAATTTAACTTTAGTTGTGATCGGTAGCGAAAGAGTTAACAAGTGTAGCAACAGACTTGTAGGTAAGAGGACGATTTAGGTTTTAGGTAAATTGGATGTATGAAGATGATGAGAGGGTAGAATATGTACAAATTTAGTTTAGACATATGTCATACAGAGGTCTCCCTGAAATCAGATTTTTTCTCATTCTCTTCAGACTTCCGTTTGTACTTCAGCTTCACATTCAACTGTGTTATTTTCTTCTCATTTTTCTGAAACAAAAAGAGTTTGATGCGAGTCATATTTGGGTTGTTGTTTTTATACTTTTGCAGCCGTCTATATTTGTATTGTAAAACTGAAAAGCACAGTAGAATATGTTTCTTAAATTTGTGCATTTGTGAAATTTGCGTGATTTAAAATCTGCACAATACATTGTATTACTAAAATTTTGTACTGTTTTATAATTTGCACAATGATGACTAAAATCATTTTGTTTGGAATACATGTATCAGTTATCAAAGGTTCTGAATAAATGCATTTATATCTCTAAGAAATCATAGACTTTGGAGTACTGGTAGGACGAGAACAAACTATAACTAAGCTTCAAATAATGTTGATGCATAAGATTTTCATCCTGTCAGAACAAAACTTCTGGAAATGTTAACACAAGTGCTACCAGGCAATTGTTATTGCATGCATTCCACTAAATTCTAAAAATAATGCTCTACCACATATGAATCCAGGGTGATGTTCCAGGGAGGTGGGAAAAATTATTTCTGACTCTCTATTAAATGGCGGATGAAACTGAACTACGGCTCTTACTTCCGCCCCCAGAACTAAAGTCAAGGTCACTAATAAGACTGCCCTGGGACCTGCCGCATAAAAGCAACCAAACTTGACATTTAATTGCGACTTTATGGTTCTTGTGATATTCCCGTTAATTTTCCCACTGGAAAATGGCATTAGTGTCAACAGCCCATTACACAATATCATGAGTCATTTAGCAGCGAAGAGGTTAAGTAGTGAACAGACCAAGCTATCTTTAGTATTGGTGATTGTAATCGATTATCACATGATTTAGAAGATGAGACAGGGTTGGGGTGAGTCTTTCTAGAAAATTCAGTCCTTGATCACACATACAGTAATGCCCAAAGTAATCGACTGCTTAACCACAGCAGAATTATGGGTAATTTTTCAGGATTTAGTTGGAAATATGGCTTGTTGCCATTCATCGGAAAGCTCTCACTGAGAGCTTTCTGATGAATGACAACAAGCCATATTTCTGACTAAATCCTGAAAAATTACCCATAATTCTGCTGTGGTTAAGCAGTCGATTACTTAGTAGGGCATTACTGTATATGCTTTCATTTGTTTAGCTATCAAAGTGACATGGCCGTTATTATTGAAACAACAAAGCTGTTACCATGATTAACCCTTTCTATACTAAATGGATTCTCCCAATCAGTTTGTAAAAATATAATTTGGAATGGTCTATTATTCATCTGGTGGTTTCTTTTAGGAGAAATATGCAGATGACGGATAAATACAGAAATAGTCCTATTCATTAGAGTGAAATGTTCTGATAATAAGTTCAACAATACAAATGACCAGTTGAACTTATTATCTGAACATTTCCTAAGGGATAACTACTAATGAATTAGTATTTAATATTAGAAAGGGTTAACTTGGTGTTGACTTTTCACATGGCACTCCCATAAGATACGCGTCAATGCTCTGCCATTATTCTATTGTTGTGACACACTGTCTCATTAATTTCCACCTGAGTATTGTGAGCCTTTATTTGTTTTGTTATATCATCGATTCCATAGACTCATTCAAGCCTGAGTTTAGTGTGCCTGTCATTTGCAGAATGAGGTCCCCAGAGGGTTTAATTTAGTGATTCAAGATCTATCCTGCATTGCGGGCTAGCATCCCTAAATTCGCCCTCCGGGGACCTCATTCTGCTTAGGCCTGATCTTCTCTGGAAAGTTAAATCTTTATTATCAAATTTCTATAGAAATTTCTTCAGATAGATTCTATTTCTTTTTCAGTTTAGTTTCTCTATATCACCATTTTGGCAGATGACACATTGCATATTCAGGATTCACTGTGGGTGTACATCACAATATTCACCATTTGGGAACTTCAATCTATGTCTATGTCCCCCATAGCCGATGAGGCCATGCATAATGAGGTTCCCAGAGGGTTAATGCTAGCCCGCTATGAGGGTCCATTTAGTGATGCTATCCCGCACAGTGGGCTAGCAATAGCACCAAATTCACCCTCTGGGACCTCATTCTGCTTAGGCTACATCTTCTGGGAAGTATCTCTCAAACGAACATTGTTTTAGTTACTTTTTCCCTTCTGGGAAGTTTCTGTATCCCCTAATTTGCAGAAGATAAAATTCATAATAATCGAGGTGACTATAAATGGTGAACATCATCAACTTCAACTGGGGAACTTCATTCTGATCATAGGTCTCCCATAGCAGTTGAGGCATAAGCACAATGGAGTTCGCAGAGGGTGAATTTGGTGATACTAGCCTGCTGTGCGGATGGGTAATTTCAAGTTTTATCAGAGAGAAGTGTGATGAGCACCTCGTTAACAGATCTCAATATACTAAAGCCTTCTGGACACTAACCTTCATATCAGAGTTTATTTCTGATATCTTCTCCTTCATTTCTGTCCTGATTTCTTGAAGAAGTGAGCTTCTGAGCTGGAACGAACAAACATTAATAATTAAGCATTATATAAATGAATCAACCATGTATCAGAAGTGTCATTAATTTCATATATTATGAATTCACATTTAACTGAAGCAACAATCGCATATAGATTTAGCTTCGTTATGGAATCAATGAGTATAAATGTTATATTGAAGTTTAAATAAATATTGTATACAGTGAAATCATGTTGTTATTTTGAATATACTTTACAGTTGACGTTTATGTCTTATACCAAAACAGCCCATTGTTCCAAAGCCCCACAATTTTTAAATCGTTGCAGCAAACTGACAGATTGAGTTGATAAAGTTACAGGGCATTGAGTCTGGGAACTCACGGCGCATCAATAAGATATATATGTGACATCCAGGACCGTATCACTCCACTATAGTGAATCGAAAAATAAAAATTGACCATCTCGTTTATGAGCATCACTAAATTTTCTCAATATTTAATTTATATCATCTTCTACCAGTCAACTGATATCCTTGCTTGATAATATTATGGGGAAAATAAAATAGCATGCAAGAGTACACAGAACACCTGTATTTCACACTGTAACTCTTCCAGCAGTCTGGATAATGGATGAGAAACACTGTAATCATATAATAAATGTTATTATCAGTCATTGTCATGCAGGTGACTATAATGTACAAACATGTGAATTTTTACTAATTGAGATATAAAATACACATTTAGTTTGAACTTCCTAAATGGGAGGTACTCTAGTGTTCCAAATAAACGTGCAGAGTGGAAATACAGATAAAATTTAATTAACTTGCAGACCTGAATAAATGTGCAGGGTAGTGCAGTTTGCGATCCCAGTGGCTAGGAGAAATAAATGGCAGGACCAAGTGCATATGTTTAGAAACATCCATAGCTAGAGCTGGGCCGTCACCCAGTGCATACCCCATGTGGCTTAATTTACCGCCTGGTGTGGGCATACCTATGACTGAGATACTCGGGCAGATGGACCCAAAAATCAGTATATTCAGATAAACAGATAGACAGATGGATGGAGGATTGTACGCATGTAATCCAGAATACCCACCATTTCCTTCAGTCATGGGGGTATAATTAGTTGCAGTTTTCGATACAATGAGAGTATAGTCAAGGTTTTAAAGAAAGATATTCAGGGTTTAAATTTACATTTTCCCTCTTCCTCAGTTGTCAAAACATAAACAAACATGTTCGAAATAAAATTCTGATTTGTGTCAATACTAGTCATGCAAATGGTGCAAGCTGATGTACATCTATATGTATGATCATGTATGGCATCAAAACGTTTACAGCTGGTATTAGCAGAGAAATAAGAAACACCTCCTCACAATTTTTGTGAACAAAACTTACTAAGTTTCCAACAGAGAGCGAAATAAAATAAATGTGACAACCCAAACAAGCAAAATGCAGAGTGGAAATTTCGATGAAATTAATAAATGCATGCACATTTATTTGGAACACTAGGGTAAACAGTGTTAAGTATCATAGGATACAAATGAACCATCACCATATTTAAGCATAGTAAGATAGAAAAATTTGGCACCTGGAGAAGTGCTTATGGAAAATGAGCACATGGTCATTTGTTGAACTTATTATCCAAACATTTCCTGAGGGAACTACTCATCACTGAGTATTTAGTACAGATGGGTTAAGTATAAAAATATAAAAATTAAAATTCGCCTGCTGCCCAAATTTTACAAAAAAGTTGGATGATAATCTGGTAATTTATTTATGCTGGCCTAAAGGCAGTGGAATCGTAAAAGAAAACATGCAAAGACAAGTATTCAAAGTAGCAAGTTACATTATATTGTTCAGCCGAGTTAATCAGATAATCTTTGCAAATGTGAACCAAAAACAGGCCTACACCTTCTATAACAGTTTGTTTATTTTAAAATATCATTTAGCTGTATAACTGAAACCTAATTTTTTGCAATCTCTCTATTTTTCAAGAATGGCTGACAATAAAGAGAGGGGTTCATCTAGAATATCAAAACCTGCGTTTAGTAGTGGAATTCAGCTTGAAATTAGAGAAGGCCCAAACCAAAATAAACAAGTCCAAAAATATGCTATATCAACCCCTCAAGAAGAATCACAGTCACATTATATTGAAAGGGAGACTGTACCTAAATTCAGTCATATACATGATGGGGCCATATCCTATTATACTCAACACAAAATATGCAATAAAAGAAATTAATATGAGTCAATAATGACAGCTAAATACACTCAAGTACACAATTAATCATGTTTAACAACCTGATAATTATAACGAAAATGAGTAAAAGGCTCAAGCCATTTACTCATTTTCATTATAATTACCATGTTGTTTTACATCATTTATAGAGTACCATACATAAGAGCATTCTGCAATCATCCCTGACTCAAATTCATTCATTTGTTTCATATTTTCTGGTGAATAAAGTAGGAAATGGCTTATGCAATGGCTGCATTTAGGTACAATCTCCTTTAAGAGAGCTTGGCGTTACCCTGGTTATGTGTAAAATAAATGTGAAAACTTCATAAAATGAAAGTGTCAATGACACTGCAGCTCAACCTGAGGAGGCACCAAGCAACCATATAAAGTTTGGATGAGAGATGAGGGATGTGAGATGTAGGGTGTGCAAAAGGATTTTTGTCACGAAAGGAGTAAAATCCAAGATGGCCACTGGCGACTATGTTTTTTAACGAAATTCGGAAAATGTTGGCTCCCATCAAGAGGTCACCCTGAAGATCCTTATGAAGTTTGATGACGATCAAATGAGGGAAGTGGCCTGTAGGTTGTGATGAAGGATTTAGTCATGCAAAAAGTTAAATCCAAGAAGGCCACTGGTGCGGCCATGTTTTTTTAAACAAATTTCAGAAAAAATCCAAGGCTTCCATCTAGAGGTCACCCCAAAGATCCATATGAAGTTTGGTGATGCTCGGATGAGGGATGCATAAAAAGACTGCAATGAATGTGTGATTTTATGGAAAAAAATATAGAAAATGGCAAGTTATAATGTTAGCTGTAAGACAGAGAAAGGATATATAAACTCCAGTTAGTGCTGATGAACTCTCACCGGAAGTTGTCAAGGACATCTTATATAGCCTGCATCTTACATTATATAAGCAAAATGTCATGTGTTGAAACTAAGAGACACATGGGCTGCATGGTGCCTGCAGGTATATCATATATGCATACTCAGGTGCACCAGAAAACTAAAACATTGTTATCTGACAGTTCCAAATTTAAACATATGTCAATGCTGTTGGTAACAAAGGCCTTCGCAGTGGGTTGATGAGAAATAACAACCATCATCAACAAGTACATAAAAATCTGTTCTTATTTTCATTATTAATAACTCTAACAAAATTAGATTTCACATGTCTTGTTTATCTATTTGTTTGGTTAGTGTTTAATCTTGTTTTAGCCTCCAAGCCATATCACCGAGGATTTTGCATGTCAAAACCATTGCTATGTATAAAAATATTGATGGTAAACAATGGAAAAGGTCACCGCATTGAAAAACATTTGAATTTAATACACAATTAGTGATTTTTGTTGACAAACCACTTTAACAGCTTTGTTTACATAACAGTGGATTAAACACACAAATGAATTTGAATATAAGATATACAAACTTTTATATATTTTGCACATTTTTGCCTTGTGTCCCTTTAAATACTAGACCTAGTTTTTGGATTCCATGTGTGATTTGTTTTTTGAAAAAATCTGTTCCAGTTACTAATCTCACGCACATTCAACATTGCTTAAATTAGTATATATCCAAGAAGAAATGTCATTATAAAAATATACAGAAATAAACCATTATCACTTCAAGGGCATTTTTGACTACATACACAATCCTAAATATGTTGAGGGAAACACAATGTGAAGCAATAAAAGATTAGTGGTTAAAAGGTTTTCTGTACAACTAATGAGATATAATGATTCCTTTCGCATTTCCTTACATTATTGTCAGGTCGAATATTATGTGCACAATTAATTTGGCTAAAAGCATTGCACATCTGATAATATTCTAATTACTAAAATATTATGAGTGTGTGGAGGTAAAGTAAAAACACATAAAGGGACATATTGGACTTCGCAGTGGGAAATGTGAAAAATCATAAAAGTTTGTGAAACCATCATCGCCAAGAAGAACATGTAAATATAATACATTTATTATTGATAACTCTTCAATGATGATATGTCACATGTAAAACCTTTGTTGTGTAAACAATACTGGTACAGTGCCAGCCATTTTATCAACCAACAGTTGATCAATTTCTGATATAATCATGAATGAAACACAAAAGAACAGAGCAATGAAAAATATTCCAGATAATACAGATAGCAATTGCAAATTGTGGTGTTTGATAAAATGACTGGCATTGTAACAGTAATGTTTATATAACAATGGTTTCGACAAGCGAAATCTTGTCAGTGGAGAGTTATCAATATTAACGATAAGAACACAGTCCAGACTTGTTAACTTCAGAATGTTGGCAATCGTGAGATTCCCTTTAAAAAATTGTGAGACTCAGGGAAAAATAGCGGCTCAAAACTGTTCTAAAAAGACATTTGTGATGAAGATTATTATGCTTGCTACATCTTCTGCACTTTTTGGAAACGCAAGTTGTACAGCCATTCATTGTCATCACAGAGCGTGCAGTAGCATGTTGTCTTTTGTCATGTCCATGCATTTAAACTCTCAAGACATCCATGAATTTTGAATTTCATGACCGTAGTTTGTATGTATCGTCTGACTCCGTTTCCCTTTACAACTTTTTATGTTTAGGAGTTGCCAATATATTTTCAAAACAATAGCACCTGCGTTTCTTACTATTAAAATAGAGCTTTGAATGTGCATTGAAAGTATGTATTTGATGTTGTTGTTTAAATACAAGATTTCATTAGAAACTAATACTGTCCATACTCATTTAAAAAGGCTTAATCTGGGTCAAAAATACTCTCAATGCATTGTTGGCGGACTACCTAGTGCCACATGTGCTTACCCCCAGCTATCTTAGCACTATAAATTAACACCAGCTACAGCTCATTTGAACATTGTCTTTGACTGGGATTGGGTTTCATCGCCCCCTGTATGTGGGTATTGACATGATTCAGCATGTATATACCAATGGGGCAGCTTAAACCGTGAGATTTGTGCCCACGATTGTGAGCGCAGGAGATGGGGTATGAAATCATGAGTCTCATGCCAATACATACCTTTTTGATTTTTCACATTTACCCACTGCGAAGGCCTTACGTCCCTTTAAGAGTTGAAGTCAACGAATATTGAACTAGAAAACCTTTCTCGTTATACCTAACAGATGATGTAGACGTTATCACCAATTATTAGCACTAGATCCAAGATACAGACCTGAAGTTTGGAGACTGAAACTTCATGTGTGTTAGTCTTTATAAGTATATATTATCTGTTTAGTAACAAGAGCATGCAAGAAATGCTTCTGGATGTTGAATCAATATGTAAAACTTATAATCAATGAAAATATTTATGTAAGAAATACTTATATCCATGATATCAAGTTATAAAGGTGTTCATAGTCTAAGCCGGACAGACGGACAACCAGACTGACAGACGCAGTCAATCCAGTATACCCCCTACTCTCGAAGGTATACTAAAACTACGTATAAATATGACTATGAATCTGTAAACCACCCGACCCTCTCAGTTACATTGTGTTGCTATGACACCGCATTGCAGTAGTCACGATTCAGCTTAATTTGCTCAATTACATCAAGGATGGCTTTTCCTCATTTTATTTCACCATTCTGCTAGGGTGGCCGATTCTTGTGGGGTGATAAGTATGATCTAGTATTGCGGATTGCCATAGCAAATTGAGAGGGCCAAGTTTGGTTCGTTTTATTGGGGTTTATGGTTGTTTCAGCAGCTAGGCCATATCACAACATTGCCAGTTTTATGGATTTTTATGGTGTTTATTTAGGGCAAGGCGCTAAGTTCACTGGGAAATCATCCACTGTACATAGAAACAACCAACCCCTGGAAAGCAACAGACATACAGTAATGCTCTAAATAATCGACTCCTTAACCATAGCAGAATTATGGGTAACTTTTCGGGATTTAGTCGGAAATATGGCTTGTTGCCATTCATCGGAAAGCTCTCACTGAGAGCTTTCCGAAGAATGGCAACAAGCCATATTTCCGACTAAATCCTGAAAAGTTACACATAATTCTGCTGCGGTTAAGGAGTCGATTACTTAGGGCATTACTGTATTCACCCAGATAAACAACTCATGTTATCGTCCCTTATTAACCCTTTCTACACTACAGACTCATGGATGAGTAGTTCCCTAAGGAAATGTTCAGATAATAAGTTCAACAACAGGTCATTTGTTGAATTTATTATCTGAACTTTTCCCACCAATAAATATCAATTCTTCTGCACTTGTATTACCATTTCGTCTTGCTGTCGTCTGCTCATATAACCTTAACATCCATCCAAATGCATAATAGACCATTCCAATGTATACTTTTATAACTGGGTACATGTGGGGAGAATCCATTTAGTATAAAAAGGGTTAATGTCGATCACAAATCTTAGCTTATCGGGATTTGGACCAGATTTGCCATGGCTGGATGGCTTAATTATGTTGGCAATGCACAGCAACCAGTTAACACTCCTACTCTTCTACAGAATCATCTACAGTAACATTCAAGAAATAGCTTTCATTGATACATAGTTTTGGAACATAATGAATGAACATCCAGAATATTAAACTGATATTGAATGATATAACCTGCCTATGGGGAATGAGCAGGTAGTTGTCAGCCAGACCCTGAATAGAATATAGAGGGAGATAATGTCAAGGAATCTAGTGGGTTACTGGTCTACATTCTAAATACATAAATTAATCTAGTGTGTTACTGCTCTACACGCTGGATGAACAACATAAATTAACCTAGTGGGTAACTGGTCTACATTCTACACGCTGGATAAATCATGTAAAAGAATATGGTGGGTCACTGGTCTATATAATACATGCTGGATGAACAACATAAATTAATCTAGTGGGTTACTGGTCTATATGGTACATGCTGGATGAACATAAATTAATCTAGTGGTTTACTGGTCTATATGATACATGCTGAATGAACAACATAAATTAATCTAGTGGTTTACTGGTCTATATGATACATGCTGAATGAACAACATAAATTAATCTAGTGGTTTACTGGTCTATATGATACACACTGAACGCTAGATGAACAACATAAATTAAACTAGTGGGTTACTGCTCTACACGCTACATGCTGGATAAAACAACATAAAGTAATCTAGTGATTTAGTCTATATGATACATGCTGAATGAACAACATAAATTAATCTAATGGGTTACTGGTCTATATGACACACCCTGGATGAACAACATAAATTAATCTAGAGGTTTACTGGTCTACATTCTACATGCTTGATAAACAATGTAAATGAATATGGTGGGTTACTGGTCTACATGCTAGATGAACAACATAAGTTAATCTAGTGGGTTACCGCTCTACACGCTGGATGAACAACATAAATAATAAAGGTACGATATGCTGTTTTCGCGGCAGAATATATGTAAACAGATGGCATGAATCGATGCTATCAATGCCATTAAAATCGGTTGATTCCCTCGTCTTTCCAGATATTTGGAGATCACAGAATATGGATCGTACACAGTTATTATATTGAATAAGTCGTCAAATAACAATTCAAGTGAGCTGACTATTTTGCGCAGAACGTTGGGTATAGAGAGTTGATATTTCTACATAATGCCCTAAATAATCAATTATTTAGGGCATTACTGTACCAGTGCTGGGTATGATCATCAGCGCAAATGAGTTCTATTTATATCAGAGGTCCTTGCCGTTGAGGTGTTCAGAATGTACAGGCCTTGAAATTTGCCACAGCAATAAGCAATGCTGTGGAAAATACTGTGGCAACATGTGGAATCTATAATACCACAGTATTAAATTTGCTGTGGGAATATTTTCCTAACTTCGAGGGTTGTAATGTATAAACCTGGTTTTTTGTAGACAATTTGTTTTTGGTGTCTTGTTACACACATATCTCATATCTCTCCAATACAAATATGATATGTAAACACATGAAATTGTGTAATTTTACCAGAAAATTGTCACGTATTTTTTCTCAGATCTTATCAATAATTATTTCACACTTTTAAACTAAATAGAAAAATAGCTATTAAACTAAACCATTTTCAATTAAATGTTCTTGGCTCACACTTATAACTTTATACATTGAAATCTATATAGGAATATAACTGAGTTATATTTGCATTCTATATTTAGTCGGAGAAGAGAAAATAATTCAAAAATTGTAAATCTGAATCACTCTGACATAAATTATAAATGATAGCTTTACTCAATCCAGTACCAAATATCATGGCAGATAGAAATTACGTTGGATGATGATAGTACATTTTTTAAGATACCAAAAAGTTATAAAATTTCTTTCCTGTGAAGTATATTCTTATGCATGCAAGTTAGAAACTGTTGTTCAAAGTAATACTAGTATAAGGCGACATAACAAACCCTGTGTTCTCAGGCACCATATTTCTAATTTTGACTAATTTGGTGTCAAATCGGACCATGCATCTTTAAGAAAAACTCAGCTTAATTTTCAGCAAAACACGAACCTCATCAAAGCTCTTCTCTGCCACAAGCGGAGCCTTGACATTTGATTCTTTGGATGTGGATATATCCTTCTTAACTTGACTACGGGAGGTGTCGATTGTGAGAGGAACTGAATACGATGTGTGCTGATGATCCGCTGATTCTGGCCTGCTTGTTTTCTGATGGAAGATCTGCTCTTGTAGTAATTCAATCAACTGCAAGTGAGGTACACATTATAAGCTATCCCCATTTGAATTTCCCATTGTCAACATTAACAAACAACAGTTCATTAGGCCACGCAAAGTCAAATTCCAGTTTCTCAGGCCTGCACACATGGTCCCAAAACCCTGCGCATGCAACATTTTTATTCGCGTTCAAACTGTTTGGAAATTTTTAATCGGTACACAATAATTGTATTATGTCTTTTTAATCAAAGCGAGATTGAACAGACCTATTTCCCAATTCAAAGTTTACAATTCATTACTGTAATTGGTAACTATATATGTTCAAACATGTGTTAAACAAGTGATGCATTTGGGTGATTTTTGGCGATTTTGGAGCCTCGCATATGTTAAGAGAATGCACTGGCTTAAAAGGTCAAGGTAAATATTGTTAGGCCAATATATTCTCTTATATATGCAAGGCTCCCTATGGGAGACTCGCATATATAAGAGAATGCATTGGCACAAGGTTTTCACAAAATTTCAGGAAGCTCCATTCATGGAAGGGTTAAACCCAGAGATAGTCAGTGCAGAGGTGGAATGCTTCAATGACATGTGCCCCAGAAACAAAAATTGTTTTTCAAATTGTTATGGCCTGAGAACGGGCAAACTGACTTTGATGATGCCTGTGCTTTACTTGGAAAAGAAGTGCATCTATTTTAACAAACTGTAGCAAATTTAAAGTAAGTGATTAAAAAGAGAGATTTCAATCAAAAACCTTAAACAGACCACTATCGAACAACACTATGTGTGATCGCAGATGCTGTGATTTTAATTGCAGGTGGGGAAAAATCACGGGTAGAGCACCTACTGAGCATGCTCACGACAAGACCGCATGCATAATGTAGTGATCAAGCAATGTTTGATTTTCAGCAGGAAAATTGTGGAGTGTCCTTGGCAATGCGCGCAAACAACAAATTCAACCCATTGGACTTCTCCAAAGGAGGAACTTTTAACTGAGTTGTGGCAGGGAAAGGAGTGTGTATATAATGTTTCTGACCTCTCATATTTCTGACATTACCTTTCGGTGCAGTTTTGACAGGTACAAAATAAACAATTAAACATAATTAATTGTTCATGTTTAACTTCAAGTTCAAATACAAAATAGACTAGTGTTTAGTTTAGAAACTTGAGATACATATCACATATCTATAATAGCATAATGAGGAGAATGTAATATAACCCCTTTGTCTTTGTTTTGAGAGCCCTATACAGAACTTCAACTAGCAGAAGGGTTTTTTACATCACAGCCCTGCAGTGTCTGCAGGCATATCACCTTTCTCCACCTGCGATGTTTTCCCCCCATCACATTTTCTGCAGTGACACTAACACAGTGTTCTAAAAATAATTTCATTGGGAAAACATTGAAAGATAAATAAAAACTGAACAACAGGATCATGTCAACTTTAACTCAGAATTATTATTTTACAAATGGAATATACATGCATGCTATATAGAAAGAAAGGTAAGAAAGCCCCCATCTTTAGTGTGTAAAGACTTACAGTTTCTATTGTGCCCATGGATTCTGAAGCAAGGAGATTGAAGTGGTCGTTTCCTGACAGTACACTCCTCAACCTCTCAATAAGGTGCTGTTCCATCTCGTTAACTTCACAGTTAATTTCATTCCAAATAAACTGCAACTCTTCCATCTCATCTCTGCAGTGAAAAAAATGGAAGTGTCAATGACACTGTAGCTTGGTGGATTGTTCAATATATATCAATATCTGTAATCATGCTCAAGTTCACAGAACAAATGCAGAACTTTATCTTGTCCATAAACAAACATCATACCAATATTAATTCATTCTTAGTTGAGGCACGATTTGACCTCATTCAATAACAATACAGAAATCACCAGCATCGAGGAAACCCATCGCAAAGACAAAAGAAATTAATCAAGTCATAAGAAACATGTGACAAAACAAACACATGTATATTCGTAGTGACTGAAAACTTCCAGAATTTATAATACATTTTATGGAGACTAACGTTGGCTAGGTTTCTAGTTAAGCATAGTGTGATTGTAGAGTTATATGCTGCATGTTCAAATCTCGAGCCCAGTTGTGACCTTTGGGCAAGGTCACTCATGACCTTTGGGCAAGGTCACTCATACTGTGACGGTTTTGCACCTACGACACATTAAACGAGTACCAGTTGGATGTCATACTGGTGAGTATCAGAACATGTTCTGATCAAAACCAGAGCAGTGCCTGTACAAATGGCTGCTGCTGGTTCATTGGTTGGTTAAAACAAATGACTGGGATAATAAAGTGATGTTTAAAAGAGTCGTAGAGCAAGTAATGGTTAAAGTTTGCCAATCAAATATGTCACCTAAAATATTTGTTACTCGTGGTGTCCAAATTTTTACCCCTTATGGTGATTGCGAAACCATGTATGTAAAGTCATACAAGTAATGTACGTTTCTG
Source organism: Siphonodentalium dalli (assembly GCA_032622095.1). Taxonomy (NCBI): domain Eukaryota; kingdom Metazoa; phylum Mollusca; class Scaphopoda; order Gadilida; family Siphonodentaliidae; genus Siphonodentalium; species Siphonodentalium dalli. The sequence continues at coordinate 200,259,897 of CP136064.1, forward strand.
GTATATTTAATACCAAGAAAATAAGATAAGGCAACTGAGTGCTGCCATTGCTGTTGCAAATATTAAATGAGGAAATATGCAGCGTAATCTATATATTAGAGTTGTATTTCATTGCTGAAAATGTAAACATTCCTTAGTTTTAGAGTTCATAGTTATCAACAATGTGTGGTAACAAGACTGTGGAATCTCATCACTAGAAGATAATTAATCACGAACATATAGATATTCATTTTGGTAATAATGGTTTGACAAACTTGGTAGATTTAATGCTTCCGCCTTCCGTATTTTTAAAGATGCATTATCCGAATTAACGCTCCTAAATTACTAGTTCTTTGGCTTCGGGGGTAAAAAATATTTGATTCGAGTTGAGGAACCCACCCATCACAGTTCAGAGTTATCAGATATTGATTTTTGAAGTTTATTATTTCTCGAGATGTGCAATTATTTGTGGCCCAGAAAAGCATCGTCAAGTGGACGGTCTCGGAAAAAAATTGCGGATGAAGATGAATAACTCTGAAATCAGGTGGTAATACGGCCAAATTTTGTGATACTCAAGTGATAATACAGCCATATTTCGTTGAACAATATGTTGATAAATAACACGTTTTGGGAAATTTTGATACCATAGTTGACAGTGGTTAGCATTATTTTGTTGCAATTAACCGATTCTGATAACTAAAGCATATTTTGAAGAAATGTTGTTGTTGATGATATGGGGATCATCTGATCGGATTGAGTTCCTTTAAGTGCTATAAAACAGTCATTATTATATGGTTTCAAACAAGAGAGAGAATCTAGCTATGACCCTTCTCCATCTCGCACTGTGAAACTAGTGCACTATAATGTCTAAATCTGCACATACAGGCGATTGTATATGGATTTCAGTATACCAACCTTTGCTCCTCCGTCAAATCACTGTTCATATTGCACTGTCTGTAGAACGCAGCCTGCATGGATAGAAGCTCCGATCTGTATCGATTCAAGGCGCTCTTAGCCAACTTCACCTCCTCCTCTAAAAGCTGTGAATGGAAAGGATAAACATATATTGTAACTCACATTGGTTTGGATGGGAGGCATTGGGCCCTGACTACAAGTTGTCTCATGCCGACATTTAACAAAAGTTCAACCTCACATGTATGATCATATTAATATAGTGTGGTCATGGGAAATTGGAGACAGCTAATTTTGACGCCGAAAAACACCAGTAACAACATATCCAAAATCCGCAAAAAAAAACGCTAATGGGAAAATTCAGGATGCAAAATGGCTTCCAAAAAGCTGTGAATGGAGAGGATATTGTATCTCCCATTGGTTTTAAATGGTGACAATGGGCCCTGATTAAGAGTTGCCTCATAGTAGGCCCCTGCGAATAGTGGGTTTTTGATTGAATCAAATTTCGAATCGAATAGCTCTCAAAATATTTGAAAACGAATCGAATATCAAATAGAATATTTCATAATCTTGCTTGCAGAAATGGTAACATAAAGATATTTTTGTCTGTATATCAGAATTATCTATTAAATAAAACGGGCTGTCATCTTTTTTTTTGTGAATGGTGGATCGACAATTAAAGACACCATTTCTTCGAAATATAACAAACAATTAGGAAAATACACTTTTCGTGCACAGTAAATAAAAACTTCTGACGTCATTAGTGGGGAATTCCACATCGAATAAAAATGCGGAATAGGATATGGACCATTGCAGAATTACGCTATCACGACTTTATCATCTATAGGAATGCAGGTTTGATTAAAGCGCTTTGAGCTGCACTTTTGTGAACGACATTACAACTGCCACTGAAAGTCAAACTGAGCAAACACAATTAAATAATGAAAAGATAAAGCATCTAATAGCGTGTATGCAGTCACCGTTCAACAGAATTGTGAAGAATTTTTCCCTTGATCTCCAATTGAAAGTCCATGGAATAAATTATAACTTAACTGTTATATTTGCGGTCGCAAAACAAGAGGGTTAGAAAAGTTAAAGTTAACTTAAAACGACAGATTGTGAGGGTATACTTTCGAGTTGATCCACTTTTTATACTTTGCAGTAGTTGGGAATGTTCAAATATTACCGATAAATGCATTACGTTCGCGTTCACTTATTTGGTCAGCCGACGAGACTCCTATCAGGTGTACATCTCTAGATGTCTCTATTAAAACTATGCGTGATTGCATTGGTTTATGGCATAACAGATCACTTCATGGAGAAGAGGTCCATGGCATGCTGACAATATTCCCCGCATTGTCAAACTCAACTATTGTTGGAAAACTGAATACAGGCGATATAATTCATTTTACTCATCGTAATATAGGAGACATTATCTTCAAGTTTTTATCAGTCAACGATATTTATGACTGAATATTCTTTCGCATCTTGTTGTATTTATAACTTTTTCTAAATACGATTCTCACAAGCAGTTACTATGCCAGGAATTGATTCCATGTTTGGAAATGGTTTATTACGTCATGTTGGGTGTGCCGCATAGTCGTAGAAATGAAATATAATGTAAACTTCTAGAGAGGTAAATCCAATAGGAATTTCATTGGCTTTTCAAAGAGACTGTGGTTTGGTGTATCCGAAATTACTATTCGTTGCCGAATCGAATTTGAATCAAATATCAAGATCAAATCGAATAACAAAACAAATATTGAATAATCGCAGGGGTATACTTCATACCGACATTTAAAAAAAATTCAACATTACATGCATGATCATATTACTTCATAAATTGTATATGCAAATCATAAACATGCACTAAACTCGTCATTCCAAAGTACATAGTATCAGGAGCTGTACATGGTAAAATGGATTGGGGACTAGTGCATCAGTGTTGTTACCCTACTTTTGACCTCCATTAGGCCATCTCATTTGAGAGATGTAGAGTCACCCCTGCAACAGAAATACTGTTGAACTATCTACGATGGTGGGAATCATGATTACATGGAGACTTCAGTGTCTTAAGTTTCTATAGAAAAAATATATGAGACACCACATGAAGTACGAGTTAACTTGTAGTGGCACCCCTGAAGGATGGTGTAGTGCGAATTAAAATGTAGTTGGTGTGTTGATGCTACTGAAAAATTTACCTGTATTTTTTTTAGATATGTCCAGAATTTGGTTTTGTGTTGAGGTTTATACTGCATATGTGACATGCTGCCTCCGTGTGCAGACTGAAAGGTAAACAGAAATGTGTCAATCTCAAGATTATACTTATATGTGCAATCAACATATCTTTTTTTATGCATTTATTGGCATATAAAATTGTAATTGGTCGAACAACATACTTTATAATTTCGCAAAGCGTAATTATATACCAAATATGTTGTTTGGCCACTTACAATTTTATAAGTCCATAAATGTGACCAAAGAGACGTTGATTCCTTATAACTATGCTCAAAGAACATTAATTTCAACATATTAGAAAGAATTATCTCAAATAATTTTGTTGTTAACATTCACTATTTCTGTTAGACGAGTATCCAGTATGAAAGATTGGACAGAATTTTATTGGCCAATTTTGCCCATATGAAGAGAAGGCACTATAAAATAAATTCAAGGCCACTCAAGTCAATTTTGACTAGAAAATAAACCAAACGAAACTGACGCGGAGGAAAAAAAACATATGTAATTTAAAATAACTTTCCGAATTGGAAATACAAATTAGAGATACTATGAATTTGACATGAATATGCCAAATGCGTTAGCATTCTGCAAATTGATAATGAATCAAATTTGGTTATACCTTTGAAAATGGAAATTAGAATTTGCCAATTCACAGTAGGCTATTAACAATCATATTATAATTGAAGAAAATGAGAGAGAGAAATGTAAGTGTAACTATATTGAGAATAATCACTTGATTGAACTGGTGACTTGAAATAATTCAAAAGAGGCAGGGATGTTGTACAAACACGAGAGCACATTGCGCTCGAGTGTTTTACAAAATAGTCCGTATCGAATGAATTATTTCATGTCACCAGTTAAATAAAGTAATTATTCTGTTTATTATTTTCCATTATAAACATCTGATTTCCCAGAAATTCTGAATAATACCATAATTATACCCATGACGGATACATTTCGATAGCATGTATGAATACATAATGCCTAGTTAAAGTGACATAATTCACTTGTGAAATTATCATTTATGATCACTCGAGAAATCAAGGTAAATCACACATAGGAATGTAACAAACACCTCTAAAAACGTTAATATCTAATTAATTTTATAAGATACTGAGTTTGACTGAAATGTAATAAGAAATATGTTAATCTCTTATGTATGTTCGTGAACATGATAATGATATTAATAATTCAATTTATTCCACACCTGTTGACTTGAGGCACATGCATTCAATGGAATCCCACCCATTGAATACATATTCTGTACCAGAAGTGGAATAAAAACTGGAACTACTTTGAGTTGACGCTGTTGCCAAGAGTGATGACGTACATAACATCAATGATCCGCTTTGGGTAATCAAGATAATTACCATTTTTTCATAAACGTAACAATTTAAACCACAATAAAGGAAGTTATATTATCATTCGTAATCAGTCATGGATTAAACTTTTCCGACACAAGGGTGTGGGATAAATACAAAACACAACTTAAATCATACTCTGGAATCTTTTATTGTACTTGTTGCAGACGGCACATAGTTACATTTCACTCAAACTCCACTTTCGTGAAATATAGCCTTGCGCCCTCCGCAACTTATTCAATATATTATTCTTGATTAAGATGTGTGTTGTGTTCTGTCTATTTATAAAGTTTCAGTTTGAAATAATCCTTTGAAAATGCTAATAACAAAACCGAGGTGAAAATGAATCACAGAAATAAAACTTGGGCAAGATATTTATGAGCAGAAGCTATGAACCATATTTGGTCAAAATGGGATAATGTTTGTTGGAGTTATCAGGCTTACATGACTGATAGACAAACAAATGGGACAGATCATTGGATAGAGAAGTCCCATGGTCAAACTTCAACCCATATGTCGAGTTAAGTATATTCCTTTCCGAAATTAAAACAAGAACATCGCAAGGGTGTGGCTAAATACTCCTGTGGTAATTTCAACAAAGGGCCATAATTCTGGTGAAATTTGGTGGACGGAACCTAATTCTAATTGCCTGTATATTGTGATAGTAAACTCAGATACTAATTTCATTTCATTCAGTTCAGACTAACTAAAGTTATCATCCAGAAACGAAAATTAAATGCAAATTCCAACAAAAAGGACCATAACTCTGGTGAAAATTGGCATGGTGGAACCCGAATTCGAACTTGACCTGTATTTTGTGCTAGTAAACCCACATACCAATTTTCATTCCATTCAGTTCAGACTTACTAAAATGATCATCTGGAATCGAAAAAATCAAATTGACGAACAGACGGCTTGATGGATGGACCAATAACATAATGTGTCCAGTTTTTTCAAAAAGGGCGTATAAAAACATAAAACAATAAAACTTACCATCTGTAAACCTGGCTCATTAACAAGCTTCAGCAGGTTTGTGTACTGTAAACCTGATAGGCCTGTAATGCTGTAAGAGCTGCTAGCCGTACTCAATGCATCACTACGATCAAACAGCGAATTCCGTGAACCAAACTCTCGGTTAGACAAATTTATCATAGAGGCCTCTCTTTTTGGATAATAACCTGCAGAAAAATAACTTGGTTCCCTCACGTCTCTATGGTAACCAACCCTCATTGGTGGTAGATGGGGCTGGGAGGAATAATGAGACCTTCTCCGGTATGATGGCGGAAGCATGAATTCCTCATCAGATGAACTCCTGTACTTTGAGTGCCTCGGAACTCGTATAAATGAGGCGCTATTCGAGCGTTGCTGAATCTTTGAATGCATATCTATATTCTCATTATCATCGATTAACGAATTCCGGGACCCTAATTCATGATGAGGTGTCGATTGCTGGGGTTCTCGTTCTCGGGCAACATGTTCTTGATAATAGTCAGGATGACTTCTATGAACATGCCGCCTCGTCTTTGGATGAAATGCTTGAGGATATTGCGCCTCATAGTGTCCTGGCGAATCGAGAATATCATCTTCAGAAGAACTAAACATATTATCGTACGGCGGGTTGTAACCATACCCCATACCATGATAACGGTAATTATCGGGATAATAAAGATACTGCAGTGTAGGGTCGGGAACCATCCTAGGATCCAGAGGCGGAGCCATGTTAGGTCGTAACGGAGTCCTACTATAAGGTTCTCCCATCATCGGCTCAGAATAGTGACTTGCAGGACTACTACATGCAGAATCTGTGGAAGACTGTTTCATCAAGCGACTTGCTTGCTTATTTTTTGGCGCAATATCGAAGAAGCACTTGGATAAAAAGTTGTTCCCTTTACTTCTGTTATCTTTGATATACTCTCGCTTTTCTTTCGGAGGATTTGGCTCAATGAATTTAAAAACAGTTGACTTCATTTTATCCTTCGAAGTTTCAGTTACGGTGAATGAATGAGAGTCAAGCTGTTGGCCATGAGCCTTATTTGTGTTGTTTTCTCGAGCACCATTCTCAGTAGAGTTCTCTCCCATGTCACTAAGCTTATTGTTATTTTTGTCGCTTAGATACTGTGTTTCTGCTATTTCGGCATCAAGCAGCTCTTCTTGGATTGACATAGTCGTTGAGCTTGACAGTTTATGTCCGGATCCTCGCCGCATGCTTCCTGTCAGGGTTACTTCACTCTCACTACTGCTGCCGAGTCCGTCCAACTGAAAGCGCAAAAAGAAGACGTATCTTAGTAGTGTTCTCTTGTTCCTTTTGAGCAAGGGTGTCCAAGTTACGAGTTATAAATACCAGCAGTAGATAGAATAAAGACTGTTTGTTAGAATATGCAATTGAACATTTAGATAAAATTTCATGTTTATTGATTCACTAACTGAAACAGTGTCAGAGGGGCCTTTGTGTGTTAGGGGCCTGTAGCCAATGTGCGCTCTGTGCACATGACAGACAAATCCTACGCTTTTATATATATTGATCATATTTCATACTTCAATAAATTGCTGGGCAAATAGGTTCATATTGGTCCCAAATATTGACATTGGTTCATATTGGACCACAGTGAAAACACATCTATAAAAGAGTGTACATCTGGTGCTGAAATAGGCCTATAGTGAGCGTATTTTTATTTTTTTAATTAAATTATTTTAAAACAAAATTGTGAAAAACTAACGCCGTTACAACCTTCCCCAGGGTACCCCAAGTCATCACACCAATTTTGGTTGAAATCGGACCTGCAGTCTGGGAGAAAAATACGGACAGACAGACGGAAGACAGATCCTACTCTTTTATATATACAGATTAACTATTTCATAAATACATTTATAACATTTAAATAACATTTAAAATTAAATGTGTTTTTTCTGATGAAATGTATGAAATAATTTTGTTATTTGATCAATCCGATAATATATTTTGTCAGGTCTAGAAAGCATCAGCATTAAACATTATTTTTCATGGTTGACACTTCAAACAGTTTGTGATACTTCTAACAGACTACAAAATTATGGCTTCGACCTTTGAAGTAAATTCATGCTGTCAAAGCGAGAAAAACAAATGAGTTTCTCACCTGCTTTATATACTCAAGTTCTGGAAATAGTTTATCTGCCACAATCTCTGGTTCAACCTCAACAAATCCACTGCTGTCTGAAGTTGTGCTTTCCATTCGCGGCAAGCCTTTCTTCGAGTCTGCAATATAAAGCGTTTATGAAATGTTGTGTTTCTACTATGATATTCCAAGCCTGCAAATAGTGTGTCTGTCATTTGCAGAATGAGGTCCCAAGAGGGTGAATTTAGTGATGCTGTCCTGCACAATGGGCTAGCATCACCAAACTCACCCTCTGTGGACCTCATTCTGCTTAAGCCCCATCTTCTGGGAAGTATCTATTGTCTCAAATTTGCATTGTTTTTAGTTATTTTTTTCACTTCTGGGATGTTTCTATATCCCCTAATTTTCAGAAGATAAACCATAATCAAGGTGACTAATGGATGAACATCACCAACTTCAACTTGGGAATTTCAATCTGGTTGTAGGTCTCCCATAGCAGTTGAGGCGTAAGCAGAATGATGTCCACAGAGAGTGAATTTGCTGTGCGCGATAGCATCACTAAATTCACCCTCTGGGGACCTCATTCTGCAAATGACAGACACACTATTTGCAGACTTGACACAGAGCATATGTACTGAGAAGTACATATCAGTATAAGATGTTAAACATGCACTCAATTTAGAGCTAATTATAATGGAGCAGATCACAATATTAATGCATAATCATAGTTTACTTGAACCTGCACACTATGCTATATGTGTCAACTGCTTGAACACAGTACTCAGAAATTAAAATCTTCCAAAATGACATTGTAATTGGACATAAAGATACCATCGGGGAGATGTACAAGGCTTGTGTATTATACTCACGTGTGTATCAACAGCATATAATCGAGCAATGTACATGCCAAGTATTGTTTTTGCATGTAGTCACTGCTAAAAACAGACACACTGTTTGCAGCCTTGTGCTATTCCCACTCTACAGTTAACTACCATGTCACTATGAATCACAAGCTATGGGTGAGAGATTGTTGACAGCAATTATATCAGCATAATGTGGTAAGGTCAGACAAATCAAAACAATGTGTTCTGAGGCACCTCAGGCCTCAACAAATTACTTTATTAGAAAATTCATCCAGAATATTCAAAAATTTTCAAGGTCAATGCACTGATTGGAGATAATTTTGTTTGTTTCGTTGGTAGGAAATTGATTTCCAAATTTGAACAAGAGGTGTGCACTCGAGTGCTAGCATACCCCACCGTGGCAAATTCAACCCGCATTATCCGTAAACCCAACAAAAAAGATTTTTAACTTTAAAGAAAAATTCGGACTAATAATATCGATATGGTGTCACAAGAAGCTTGTACAGAAAAAATTATTCAAATTGGTTCATATTTGTTAAAGATATTAAGTCGGACAGAATTTTCTAAGTCAAAATAAGTCGAAAATGAAGCGTAATATTACGAAAAACAGTCTGAGCCAATCCCTAGCCGCATCATGTAGAGAGGGTATTGTGAGCAGCATGTATACCAAAAATTATTGAAATCGGTTCATATTTGTTAAAGTTATTAAGTCGGACAGAATGTTCTAAGTCAAAATAAGTCGAAAATGAGGCGTAACTTTAAAAATAAAAAGTCTGACCGAACCACAATTAGCATCATGCGGAGAGGCAGTCCTAAGGAGATTGCAAACAAAAAATTATTGAAATCGGTTCATAGTTGTTCGAGTTATGAGGTCGGACTGACGGACAAACGGACGGCTCGACGTACAGACGGACAAATGGAGGGAGAAAGCGTGAAGGACGCAGTCAATCCAGTATACCCCCCATTTTCTTCTAAAGTGGGGGTATAATAATTTCCGAGTCATATTGAATGGTGCACATTGGTATATGGCTTTGCTTACTTTAACTGTGTACAGTAATGCCCTATATAATCAACTCCTTACCACAGAAGAATTATGGGTAACTTTTCAAGATTTAGTCGGAATATGGCTTGTTGCCATTGAACGGAAAGTTCTCACTGAGAGCTTTCCGATGAATGGCAACAAGCCATATTTCCGACTAAATCCTGAAAAGTTACCCATAATTCTGCTGTGGTTAATGAGTCGATTATTTAGTGCATTATTGTATATGGCATCATTAACAGTACACAATTGTTACCTTTGGATTGTGGTGCCATCTGATTGGTGGGTTGCATCTCCTCTACCATATCACAGCTAGAAACCTGTAACCAGAATACATAAATCACAACTAGGAAAATGGTGTTCGCAGCAAGGAGTTAAATGAAAGCAAATAAGCAGATGATACATATACAGTAATGCTCTAATTAATCGACTTCTTAACCACAGCAGAATTATGGGTAACTTTTCAGGAAATATGGCGTGTTGCCATTCATCGGAAAGCTCTCGCCGAGAGCTTTCCGATGAATGGCAACAAGCCATATTTCCGACTAAATCCTGAAAAGTTACCCATAATTCTGCTGTGGTTAAGAAGTCGATTAATTAGAGCATTACTGTATTTCTAAATTTAATGCCACACATTGCTTACTTATCTCGAAAAATATGACACAAACCATCTTTAACATTCGTGCTCTTTATAAATGTCGAGAATTAGATGATTTTATTAAATCGAAACCCATAGTTAGCTCGACAAGCCAAATTTGGATTCAATCAAGCCTTGAAATAGAGTGTCTGAAATTTGCATAATGAGGTTCCCAGAGGGTGAATTTAGTGATGCTATCCCACATGATGGGCTAGCATCACCAAATTCACCCTCTGGGAACCTTATTCTGCTTAGGCCTCAACTGCTATGGGAGACCCCAGGACCAGAATGAAGTTCCCCAGTTGAAGTTGGTTATGTTCACTCGTTAGTCACCTTGATTATGCATTTTATCTCCTGCCAATAAGTGGATATAGAAACAGAAGGAAAATGTAACTAAAAACAATGTTAATTTTAGACAACAGATACTTCCCAGAAGATGAGGGTGCATTTGGTGATGGTAGGTTGCTGTGCGGTGTCGTATCAATAAATTCACCCTCTGGGGACCTCATTCTGCAAATGTCAGACAAACTATTTCAAGGCTTGGATTCAATACCAGCGGAAATTCCATTGAAATACAGTAATGCCCTAAGTAATCGACTCCTTAACCACAACAGAATTATGGGTAACTTTTCATGATTTAGTCGGAAATATGGCTTGTTGCCATTCATCGGAAAGCTCTCAGTATTTAGTCGGAAATATGGCTTGTTGCCATTCATCGGAAAGCTCTCAGTGAGAGCTTTCCGATGAATGGCAACCAGCCATATTTCCGACTAAATCCTGAAAAGTTACCCATAATTTTGCTGTGGTTAAGGAGTCGATTACTTAGGGCATTACTGTACATTAGCTTGAGGCCAGTTCTAATTAAAATCATACTCAAGTTTACGCACCAGTATGTGGAGTGTTAACTTGAGTAAGATTGCAATCAGAACTGGCTTGAGGCCAGCTCAATAGTGACAAAGACCGGAGCATCTTAGGTAGTCTGTTTTACCTTCCAGATTATAGTATTTTATTCATCTAGATCCATCAATACAATAAATTAGTACAACAGATGATGAAAGCTTCGACAGGTGAAATTTCTTAGTTGAATTGAATAACTAAACTAAATTGGATATGGGACGACAAGCATTTATTAGTTAAATCCACCAGTTAATTAACTAATTACACTGCAGCAGGATTAATGTCCCTTTGGTGGGACTGAATCATGCTGCTGTAGCATTGAATTAATTGCATTAAAATATAATGCACTGTTTTATTTGCCGAAAATTTATCAAACTATTTTCTTTAAACTCACAAAATACAAACCAGGCAATGTGAGCAGCTGAGCTAAAAAAAAATTGTTCTAATAGAATCTCCGACTGTGATATAAGCTCAACTCGATAAATGGTTCTAAATGTTTCCATCGTGTAATGTAATGGTTAATACTCAGATACAATATGTGCAACATGAGAATTAGATCAACAATATGTACACTCAATATACAGAAAAAAACAAATATAACTCAATATACAGAAAAAAACAAATATAAGCATCTATCTGGGGGGGATTTTTCTGGGCACGTATGCTGGGGTGGGTGGGTTATCGATGGGAACAACAAACTTTTTTTTTACTGTTTTGCAATGAGTTAACACGTTCGCTGCCACTACGAGTTAACTCGTAGTAAACCGTTCCATGGGGACTGCTACTACGAGTTAACTCGTAGTAATGTTCATACCACATAAATAATAACACAAACCGCAAGCAATGTTGCTGTGTGCGCCAATATATGCCCAACGATCCCATTGATAGATTTAATATGTATAATTACGATGGCTTGAGATACAACGATTTCCACAGCCCGAACAAGGGGTGGGGTCCAGATAGAAATCTTGGTAGGATACTCCAATTCACCAGCACCTCTTATGTACGTCCCTGAACCATGATATACATGTGCAACTAGACCATTCCCGGACACATTGTGAATATATAAAGGAATTGGCGATCAAATCCAGGTCAAATGAAAGATAAAACGTGTTATAAAGCTCCTACTAAATAACTCGTAGTCGGCACCTGGGATGAAACTCACCAGTGGTCATCACTGGTGCCAGCTACGAGTTATCTCGTAGGTAAATACATATTATGTTTCTTGACGTCTTATTCAACGTATTCCGTACCAATTATCATATATAAATTCATTTACCGTGTCTTACATACGATATGCTTGTACATGTATAGCACTCTTCATCATCTAAGACACTGACAACGTAATTGTAGTTACCTACGAGATAACTCGTAGCTGGCACCAGGGATGAAACATTAATAAATTCCGTCCCAGGTGCCGACTACGAGTTATCTCGTAGTAGTCTTATAACATGTTTCAGCATCATATGACCCGATATTGGTCGAACCATTCCTCATACATACGTAAAATATCATCTACTATCGGCAAAACATCAAATCCCATGTCGGCATATGGGATGGAATTACCCATTGGTTTTCGGCAGTGAACGTGTTAAAACACCTTAGAATGTCAATATTAACATAAATGAAAAATTTCATGATGATCAGACAAACCATAGAGCCTGTGGCCCATGCTAATGGATTGAATTTTGAAATCCAAGATGGCCACTGGCAGCAATGTTTTTTTGGCCGAATGAACCCAAAATGACTCGTTCCTATTTACATGTCAATGTTAACATCCAAGACAAATAGTATGCACATAAATTCATATACAGCTGTTTACAGTGAATTTCCCCCCGCAAATCTCTGTTTTAGTGTTAAAAGGGGGGTGGGTGTCCAAAAATGGTCGGGAAAAAACTGCCAAAAATGGATTTTTTTTGGACGCGGAGGTGGGTGGGTCCCAACAAGGGTCGAAAGGAATATATCAGCATATGTGCCTGAAAATGTTTCCACCCCCCCCCCCCCCCCCCCCCCCCGATCTATCTGAACATATTTCAGTTACCCTGTAAATCTTTCAGTATCATTTAAGATGCATTCAGGGCTCCGGACATGTTCAATATCGACTCACTATTTAAAATTAGCTGATTTTTGAAGCAAATCTCTTGATAGGAGTTACGCAATAAGTTATCTTCATCTAAAGGGGTACTGTACACTAAATCCGGCCATATATGGGACCATCTCATTTTATATGCAACAGAATAAATGCAACAAATGAATGAATTTGAGCCATGGGTGAGTTCAAAATACACTTGTGTGCTCTATGAATAATGCAAACAACATGGTAATTATAATGAAAATAAGATTATGACTCCAGCCATAAATTGAATTTCTTTATAACTACCATGTTGTTTGCATCGTTCATAGAGTACACGAGTGTATTTTGCACTCATCCATGGCTCAAATTCATTCGTTTGTTGCATATATTCTGTAGCATATAAAATGAAATGGTCCCATATATGGCCGGATTTAGTGTACAGTACCCCTTTAATGATTTGCTCACAAGTTTGAGCTCACACAAGCTAATGATCCACCTGGCATAATAGGATGATTATATGCATAATTCTTAAGATTGTACTAAAGAAAAATATAGGATAAAATACTATATTATACCTCCTCCATTTCAAAGGAATCTTGTTTGGTTATTTCTTCATGCTTCAGATTATCAACATCACTTCTGATTGGTCGATATGTTGGATTAACATCGCTAACTTCACTCCTGATTGGTCTATCACTGGAACTGGAACTAAGATTCCGACAGGACATATTAACGCCTGAAGAATCCTTCTCTGAAATATCACCACAGCTAGACTCTGACGTCCGTGCGTTCATATAATCAATCAGCGTGTGATCAGAGCCTACATCAGATGATGCATAAACACCGACTGATTTCACAGCTAATAAATTATCAGGAACACATTCATCAATTTCATCCAAATCTGTTGACATTTTCGTCACATCTCCAGAATGCTTATCACTGAACACAAATACATCATCACTCATTGTAGAATACTGGGTTTCATAACGCACTTTTTCTGAGTTATTCTCAGGGCTATTTTTCTGAGATTCATGAGAATTTTTAAATTTCTGCGAATCCGATAAATATCTCTCTCTAATCGACTCGAGAAGCTTTCGTTTCGCTGTATGTGCAGCTGGTGACGACGTCTCACTCTCAGAAGATCCACTATTCCTGAAACTCTGCAACACGTTTTGATGTCCAACAACACTCTTTTTTGGAGCGTTCTTTTTCACTTCATCTTCCACGAGAGTCCATGCACGACGGCTTGTTTTAGTAGAAAACTTTCTACGGCGTTCCATTGCCTCATTTTCTGCCATCTCCCGATTCATATTTTCATCAATCGAATTGAACATATTGTAATAACCCTGATCCGCCAGGTACTTCTGATTGTCAGGATGCAGAATACTGTATGCAGACGGGGTCGTTGCCTCGGATTCAGCCGTACTCGTTGATTGTCGGACCTTTTCTTGTAGACCGGATATGAACCGCATTCCATGCATGACAGCCATAAATGAATTCGACCTTTTTAAAAGACCTGGAGTAAATAAATAACCAGATTATTGTACATTCTAAACTTCTAAATTCTAGCATAAAATGTTTTCACAAATTATTTTTTGACAAACAATTAGTGCTTTGTATTCAGATCTAGTGCACAAAAAGGCATAGATTCTGGTATACATAATGACATGTTAGATGTCCGAATACCATCCAATATTTAGTTTAAACAGTATTAATTCATAAACAGTTACAATATGTCAGATATAACAGATATTCAAATAATAATGTTGGCATAGAATGGATTCAACATCAAGCATTGTGCTTATATTAGTCGTTTCTGAGAATACTACACAACAACCTCATCCCCATCCATAAAATGGGCCAACCACATCCATATTCGAACTTGATCTGTATTTTCATGTGGGTAATCCACATACAAAATGTTAAAACAATCAGATAAGTATATCTACATGTAAAGTTATCATGTGGAAACCAGCAATGACCATAAATCTGGTAAAAATAGGCAAGCCTCAACCATATTCAAACTTGACCTGTGCCCCTAGCCAATAAGGTCACATACAAACTATTGCTTAATTATACTGAAGATATCATCCAAAAAACATCTGAGATGGACGGAAGCATGAATAGCCGGATGTACAGTAATGCCCTAAATAATCGACTCCTTAACTACAGCAGAATTATGGGTAACTTTTCAGGATTTTAATAGTCGGAAATATGGCTTATTGCCATTCATGGGAAAGCTCATGGGAAAGCTCTCAGTGAGAGCTTTCCAATGAATGGCAACAAGCCATATTTCCGACTATATCCTGAAAAGTTTTCTATAGTCCACCAAAAATATTTTCTGGGGACAATTAGATATTATATAAAATGATGTTATAACTGGATGTCAAGAGACCTGAACAAATCTTCAGTGAAACAGAGTTGTAACCACTAATCTGTATTGTATAATTATGTAGAAACAATATTACAACTGCAACACAACTTTTTGTTGTACTCCACTTGTCATTCAATCTTCTTCAGACATGAGCAAACTCTTATAAACTTAGCATCAAAATACTATAATAGTTGTTATGGATATTTCACATTGAGAATTGCATCCAATATTTAGAGCTTTAATCTATATTATATATATAACTCATTTCACATTGAGAGTTGCATCTAAGACTTAGAGCATATATATCATTCATTTGCCTAAGGCATTAAATTCAGTAGAATCATTAAAACGCTCAATCATGTTATATCTATATTTTTAAAATGTGCTGTTACATATTGAGTCTAATAGCAATCAAATGTCTATCAAACTAAAAACAAGCATGCAAAACAAACAAAAAACAATGGAAGAGACAAAATTCACAACAAAAACACCAAAAGGGTAAGGATTTTGCTGCCTTGTCTGAAGTGACACCTTTATTGTTATATGTATGATATTTTTTATCTCGATTAAAATTAGTCATAGTAAACATTTATCAGAAATAATGATGATAAATAAAAAGTTGTTGTTGTTGGAATTTGATTGGCATATAGATATTCAAATCAAACAGGGCTACAATAATACATGATAACTATGATATACACATGAAAGGTAATACCAAAGAACATAATTACAAATAAATCATAACATTGATAATTCGCTGTGAGTGAATCTTGATTGTGAAATAAAAATGTAATGATAAATTATAAGTAACAGCAATAGTACAAATAAAAATAATAAAACAGAAGCAGTAAATCTACAATAATGAAAGTGTGACACTGCAGATAGTTAAAATGTTTAAAGATACATAGTTCGAACTAAAGCTAATAAATTACTATTTCTTTGGTTTTAGGGGTAAAAAATGTTTGATTCGAGGCGAGGAACCCACCCATCAAAGCTCAGACTTATCAGATATCAATTTTTGATATCGACCGACATACTCTCGATACCAAATTGAGTTGAACAAAATGTTGATATAAAACAATTTTTGGAAAATTTTACACTAGAATTGACAGTAGTTAGCATTATTTTTTGGTAATTAATCGATTATGATAACAATATAAAGCGTCTTTTGAAGAAACATTGTTGTTGGAATCTGATGATATGGTGACCATTGATTCAGGTTGTGTACCTCTAAGTAATACATTTGGTCAACCCGAAGAGCCATATGAAGCTTGGGATCATGCAATTGGATGAAAAATGTTGATTGCAGGACATGCCTAAGTATTTAGTCATTGAAAGAGTAAAATCCTAGATGGCTGCTGACAGCCATGTTTTTCATCGACAATCTTTCAAATTCAATATCACCCATTTAGAAGTGATACTGAACATGCCTGTACATGTTAGAGCCATTTCTCAAATAAATGTAGGCTGCAGGGTGTGCTGATGGATTCAAATGTGAAATCCAAGATGGCTGCTGGTGGCCATGTTTTTTTTTTTTATATTTTGAAAAAAGTTATGGCTCCAATCTCGGTCTCCCGGAAGATCCCTATGAAATTTAATGACGATCGGTTGAGGGTTATGGCCTGTATGGTGTGACAAAGGAAATTGTTGATGAACAGGACCGACGCCAATCCATAGCAATTAATGGCTCAAACTTGCATTCATCAAGTTCAGCTAAAAATACCTTGCATCTAGGATATACATTAGTACTAGCAGCGAGCTGTATAAAGCTTGTGTATCAAAACCCAATTAAAATAAGTCCATTAATTTGCTATGACAAGCTATATGTATGTGTTGTATATTTCATTGTTGTTTTCATCAGCCATTATTTTGTTTCAGTTTGAAAATATAAAAATTATTGTCATATAGGATTACAGTGATATTGAGACTGTCCAATCTTTCTATAATGTTAAACAATCAGCAACATCGACCCTAAAGACACCAATACATAAGCTTCAGTTAGAACCTAATGGCCCTGTCTAACGATCAGTCCCCAGTGAATCAAGGTGTACAACCAATGAGAGAATACACAAAAAAGTACAACACTTGTTTAACCAATTGATACACAAATCTGTTAAAATACATGTACATACTGTACAGGGTTTATACATCTTGACATATGTGAACAGGGACGGATCTAGGCAACTGTTATATCTGGTTCGAACTTATATAATATGGGCTCCCAAATATAAACTTTTGCTGATAATTAGGCCATTAAAAATAAATACCTGGGTTGTCATAAAAATTATTCTTTATGGCAGTAAAAATAGCAAATTAAATGAAAATCAAAACACATTTCAAATTGAAACAGAAATTAACACTCAACTAAAGCAGGCAACAACTAAAATGAACAACATCTATAGTTCCTACCTTGTTATGCACCACACATGACCCACACAGTCGTAGAATCTGAAATTGACTTGATGTGACTTGCAGTCACCAATGTCAGTTTAAATACTAAGTAAATCTATATTTTGTGCAGTTCAGACACTGATTACACATAGGTCAAGAGCCACTAGTATGGTGTTGATATAATTCTTACTGGAGCTGTTTTATGATGTGTTAATTTATTGACCTTTCACAACTGAAGTTCATAATATGTCAGGAATGTTCTATCCTATACAGTAATGCCCTAAGTAATTGACTCCTTAACCACAGCAGAATTATGGGTAACTTTTCAGGATTTAGTCGGAAATATGGCTTGTCGCCATTCATCGGAAAGCTCTCACTGAGAGCTTTCCGATTAATGGCAACAAGCCATATTTCTGACTAAATCCTGAAAAGTTACCCACAATTCTGCTGTGGTTAAGGAGTCAATTATTTAGGCCATTACTGTATGTTGTTATGTCCATAAATATATTTGAATATAAAAATAAACACTCCGTTCTCAGGCAGTTATATGATGCTTAACTTAAAGACCTTTCACAATTGAAGACTAAAGTGATATAAACGCTGTATCCTGAGTATATGCTGTCACAACCAGACATCATGCCGACATCTCAATTTACAAAATTGAATGCCATATAGTTATGATTTATTATACCAAGTTGTGGCATGGGTTGGTTTCGAACTCAGTCTCCTGTGTGATATAAGCTCAAATACGATATATCACATAGTCTGAAATATTTAGGATCTTATTTCATTTCCCCATCAAGCCTGAATTTTGTGTGGCTGTCCACCAGAGGGTGAATTTAGTGATGCTATCCCGCATAGCAGGTTAGCATCACCAAATTCACCCTCGGGGGACCTAAATTGGCATGGTATCTTTTGATATGGGAGACATAGACTCAGATTGAAGTTCCCAAATGGTTAATATTGTGATGTACACCAATTGGGAACCTTGATTATGCCATATGTTGTCTGCCAATTTGGGGATATAGAGAAACTAAACTTAAAAGAAATAGAATTTATGTGAAGAATTTTATAAGAAACTTTCCAGAGAAGATGAGGCCGAAGCAGAATGAGGTCCCCAGAGGGTGAATTTAGTAATGCTAGTGAGATACCATTGGCAGATATTTTAAACAGACACTCTGTGCGATACCATATGTACGCTGACGACACTCAAATTTATATAGATTTTCCTCGAAATGACTCAGCCGGTTATAAAACAGCGAGGTCGAAATTGGAGAACTGTTTCACGGATGTCAAAGAATGGATGCAATGCAATAAGTTGAAACTAAACGATAATAAATCTGAATACATTGTTATTGGTTCCAAATATTCTCTCAGTCTACTTCACGACAATGGGTGCAGTGATTCGGATGGATCTTTCAAAATTCTGCTTGCGAATAGTCATGTAACATCGTGTTCCTCCTTACGTAACCTAGGAGCGTACTTTGATAGTACTATGGAAATGGATGCTATGGTCTCGAATGTTTTACGCTCGAGCTACATGAAGATGAGAGCCTTGAGGGGAGTGAAATGTCATCTAAGCCAAAGTGCGAAGAAACATGCTGTTCTATCTCTGGTTGTTTCTAAAGTTGACACTTTTAATCCATTATTAACACACCTTACAACGGGAAGTGTCCGGAGGATTGATCTTTTAATGAAAATTTGCGCTCGTCTCGTTTCTGGTACCAAGATACAGCAGAATAACACATGTCATGAAAGAACTACACATGTTGAAGTTTGAGTACCGTGTCAAATACAGATGTGCCCTAATTGTTTTCAAGTCTCTGCACGGAGTTACACCATCTTACATTTCTGAAATGTTTACCAAACACAGCTCAGTTACTCGAAATGGCCGAAGTGGAGTTCAATTGTCTCATATACCAGATAAACTAAATGTGAACTATGGAAAGTGCTCATTCCAAAATGTCTCAGTTTCTATTTGGAACAGCCTACCCGTTGATATGAGGAAGATTGACTCAGTATCATCTTTTAAAACAGCTCTTAAAACTCACCTGTTCAGAATGTGTTATTCGTTATAAGTGCACCATCTGTTATTTTAACTTTTTTTTAGGATTATCCGTAATACATGTAGTTGGAAATTAATATTTAACTTAATATTTTAATCAGGTCTTTTAATATACTGGATATTTTATTGTTAATTGTAGGTCCAATTTCAGTCATCTTTCCGAGTTATCTGCCATATATATCGGTGAAGCTTGTATTGCTTTTTTATGTGTAAATATGCACGATGTTATCTTGTTTGTGTATATTTGTGTATGTAATTGCGCATTGAAACTAATTGCTGTAGAATGCATTTCTTAAATGAATATATAATAATAATAATAATAGTGTCACTAAAATAACCCTCTGGGGACCTCATTCTGTAAATGACAGGTACCTTATTCTCATGCCTGGTTCCCATACAAATATTTACGCTCATATATGCGTTCATGCCCTGGATCTCGAATGTAGGACGTTAGTTGGTCGAAATCACATGATGTGACATTAAGGTTAACCCTTTCAGTGCCAAGTCCGATTTAAGGGTTAAGCACAGGCTCAAACTCATTGCCATATTGTATGGAAGCAACTTGCAACAAGAATATCATTGAAAACTGGTGCTAAAAGCTCTTCAAATCTCCCAGTTGAGTCAAACCTGCAAATAATGTGTCATTTGCAGAATGAGGTCCCCAGAGGCTAGCATTACCAAACTCACCCTCTGGGGAACTCATTCTGCTTAGGCCTCATCTTCTGGGAAGTATCTATTGTCTACAAATCAACATTGATTTTAGTTACTTTTCCCTTTTTGTGAAGTTTCCATATCCCCTAATTTGCAGAAGATAACATGTATAATCAAGGTGACTAATGGGTGAACATCACAAAACTCAACTGCAGAATTTCAATCTGATCCTAGGTCTCCCATTGCTGTTGAGGCCTAAGCAGAATGATGTTCCCATTGGGTGAATTTGGTGACGCTAGCCCACCGTGCGAGATAGAGTCACTAAAATCACCCTCTGTGGACCTCAATCGGCGAATGACAGACACATTATTTGCATGTTTGATTTGAGTGCAAAAATAAGAAATCAATGCTGATTGAAATTTGTTGCATTCCATGAAGTATGGATGCAAATTTTTGTGTTACAATGTACTAGCAGATTATATTCTTAATTTTTTGTTTTAGCGCCCATTTTCAATCAGAGGTAGCACTTTGCAAGTTGTGTTCATATATATAGAAACAAGTTGGGCCTGCATGTTGATGTCACATGATGTGACTTCAACCAACCAACATCCAGCATTCAAGTGTCATATAATGCTGAACCAATTACTATTAGACAATAATCGCAACTAACAGGTTTCTGCAGTGAATAATCTGGAAACGTCTTTCACTTGTTACGCCACACAGTGGTGTAAGCAGTATTAGAGTTTTTCATATTCTGTGGTCGATCGATAATCCACTGGGCGAATGTATTATATGGTTAGGTATTTTTTCGTACTTGAGTATAAACCGTACCGATAGAGTCACGATAGTACGACAAAGATTAGCACATGTGTTTACGTCACCGGTGTAATTGTGGGGACATGTTTCTATTATGAAGGTTCGCTATCCCGAAGGTCCACTATTCCGAAGGTTCTCTATTCTGAATATTTGCTATTTCGAAGGTTCACTATTCCGAAGGTTCTCTATTCCGAAGGTTTTTGTTATTTTTAGGTTAATTCTATATTCTAAAGTATTGAGAGTGTTTATTATCACGAAGATTCTTTTTATGGAGTGTGCGCTCACATCCGAACTGATCCTGCGCGCATACCGATAGAGATACAGGAGGAAATAACTTAGAACATTAAATGTGATTTTGTTTTGTTTTCGCGGGTTTTCTTGAGATTTAATGTCATTACGTGGGCCCATACCTTTGAATTCTTGGCATATAATATGAATGTTGTGGTATATATGGACCCTCCGCATTGGGACATGACACAGGTACAGTTGACTTAAGTGATGTTATGTGTGGGCTCCAATTTGGAGTTCAATATTTTAAGGGCCAAATTTAGAATTTTATGGGCCCATACCTTTGAACTCTGGGCATATAATATGAATATTGGGGGGCATGTCTCTATTCCGAAGGTTCACTATCCCGAAGGTCCACTATTCCGAAATTTCTCTGAATGTTCGCTATTCCGAAGGTTCACCAATCCGAAGGTTCACCAATCCGAAGGTTTTTGTTATTTTAAGGTTAATTCTATATTCTAAAGTATTGAGAGGGTTCATTATCACGAAGATTCTTTTTATGAAGGAAATAACTTAAAACATTAAATGTGATTTTGTTTTATTTTCGCGGGTTTTCTTGAGTTTAATGTCATTACGTATGACCTTATTTCTCATTACATATTCACACCAAGCAGCCCACACAATTGCTAAGTTTCCATGCGATTTAATGTCATTACGTGTGACCTAATATTTCAATAATTTGAGGCAAGAGTACGCCAGTGTTAAAGGCGAATTATAACAGTGGGGCTATAGCGCTCAATGAATACTGGAGGCTATAAAAACTGCGCAGCAGAATATCGCTGAATAGACGAGTATGAGATGAGCCTAACTGCAATTGTGACTTTGTTTAAAGGCCCACTTAATTTTCGAGTCATTCATTTTTTTTATAGTATATACGGTTTTAATAACAATTTATGCCATAAAATTTGAATAAAATACTATAATTCATCACCATTTTAAACGCAGAATACTTCTATCTCCTAGTTTGAAACACCTTTAAAATACCGCGACAAGTTGTGCGTCGTATATCTAGCAATTAGCAACTAACATGTCCTCTTCGGCTTTCCATAGATTTCAACGTAATTCGATACTTAGGGGTATTTGTGTCCGGGAAGTGTTTTGGATGGGTCAAATCGTGACCCCGACCTGACCTTGACCTTTAAAACTGTCAATGCAAGGTCAATTTGGGTAAAATGGACGAATTTCGGCGAAATTTGATACCTAGGGATACTTTTGTCCGGGGAGTGTTTTGAACGGGTCAAATCGTGACCTTGGCATGACCTTGACCTTCAATGTGGTCAATCAAAGGTCAAATCGGGTAAAACGGATGGATTTCGACAAAATTTGATACCTATGGGTGCTTTTGTCGGGGGAGTGCGGTAAACGGCTCAAATCATGACTCCGACCTTACCTTGACCTTCAAAATTGTTAATTAAAGGTCAAGTGGGGTAAAACGGTAAACCTTGACTTTTGAAATAGTCAATTCAAGGTCAAATCGCGCCTTTCGCCGGAAATCAGATGGGAAACAGCCCGGACGAAGTCGGGCCCATCAGCTTGTGTAATAAAGAAGACAGTTTGAAGAAAGTAATGTATAACACGAGAAACGGGAAAACTTGAAATATGGAAGTATGCAAATTTCCCACATAAAATTTGAAAGCTAGTTTATAGTATAATTGTATTATAATTTATATTTATGGCTAATAATATGATATTGGTGGTGTTACCATTTCTGACTATGGTTTTGTTGTTTTAACTAGCTGATTGATTGATTATAATGCTGTTTTTCATTTGTGTGACACTCGTCTAAACTTTCACAATTACAGATGAACAGAAGGTTTATTCGCATGTGTTATAGCACAGTCAGGCACTATAAAAATTATTACACTATATCTGCAGATGTCTAGTCTCCTAGCAAACGTAAGCTTCTCCCACTAATGAATATGTGACCCGCCATATCAAATCCAGTCGTAAGTCGGGATTTTTTTTACCCTGTGCCAATGCATTATCTTATATATGCGAGTCGACCATAGGTCGCCTCGCATATATAAGAGAATGCATTGGCCTAACAATTTTTTATCATTTTTTTTAAATAAATGTTTCTTACAATTTTTACGACATAAAATAAAAAACATCCATTACCCTGCAGGGAGCCCCACACATATATAGATGCATATAGAAGAGTGTCGTCTGCTCATGTTTGTCTGGGGCTCTGTATGGGTGAAATTATAAAATTGTTAAAGAATACAAGAAAAAATTATTAAAATTGTAAAAAATTGTTAGGCCAATGCATTCTCTTATATATGCGAGGCGACCAGGGATGGGGTAATTGTAATTGATTGTAATTAATTACATTTTTTCAAGTAATTGCATGTAATTGGTAATTGAGTTTATTCTCAATTACATGTAATTGCAATTATAATTGGTTAGGATGTAATCGTAATTGTAATTAGGGTTTAATTTCAATTACTTCAAAATCACAGGTACTTGTTTCTTCTCAAAGTTCTCTTTCATGATTCACCCAATGGTTTCTTCAAATGGTTTTTTTCCAAAATTTCAAAGTGTAAGACTGGTGACTGGCTATCACTATGTTGTCACAACACTGAGTTTTTATCTGCCGTGTCTCAATGGTGAATTCTGTTGACACCTCCTTTTTTGTTTGCTTAAGCATTGGTTAACCTTTTAGTAGGCTTGTTTTGATAAATACAATGAGAAACCAACTTCAAATAATAGACAATATATCACTATAATATATCACTCTTATGATAATGTTTCATTATCTCCATCTGATATGGTATATATGCTATGGTAGAAATTCATACCAACCATTGCTAATGCTATGAGCATGTTTACAAAAAATCTGGCAGCATTTTAATTTGCAGAAACACACATCGTGTCCTATGAAAGCGAAGTGCAAACTTTGCCCAACTACAATATCCAGTTCCAAAAAAGTTACCTCCAATTTTGTGACACATCTGAAGGTAAGTTTCCATTTCTATGTATTAGCTTTGTTTAATTCCATTGACATATAACTTCCGTCATATGGTGGTATTGGTAATTTAATTTATTTTTGTAATTCTTTTTCACCATTTGTACCACGATTGTGGTTTATGTGAATAAACAATTTGATTTGATTTGATTTGATTTGAGTTGGTATATGCATTGTTTCTTGTGCCTTCTAATTTGCAACTTAATGACAAAGAGGGGAAACATATCTGCTTCAGTAATCCCCCAATTAGCACTGTCTATTGGAGGCATTGTGTTACCAATAAGCTGGTGGCTACAAAGGCTAATTAAGATTATGACTCTAATTAACAATCAGAGTGTTGATTATCTCATTGTCCTTTACAATTGGCCTGACTGTGTGTCTGGCTTACTGAGATAGTCTTATTCCCTTAATAATTAAATGATGGATACATGTGTGTTACTAAAATACTCTATTATTTTCATTTTATAGCGAAAGCATCAAGGTGTCTATGAATCAACAGTCACACAGGCACCATCAGCAAGTGATCAACAACCTACTAGGATCTATCAGTATGCAAAAACATCGGTCAAGAATGCGAAAGCATTGAAGATAGTTAGCAAAGTTCATAAATGTCTTATATCATTCCAATTTTTAGAAGATCAACCCCGACTACAAGCTGCCAATGCAACACGCTGGAATTGCCAGCTATAAATCATGATTCGCTCAGTTCTACGAACACCTATACTGGATTCAGTACATTGACTGCTCTGCACCAAGTGTGCATCACCATGTATTTCATCTTGCTTGTATTAAATTTATGTTTTGTTATCAAATAAAGTTTATATAAATAAAAAGTGTTCCTACATCAATTATGTGCTGAAATGTAATTGTAATTGAATTACATTTCAAAGTAATTGTAATTGTAATTAATTACATTGTGAAATAGATGTAATGGGAATTGTAATTGAAAAATGTTGAAGTAATTGTAATTGTAATTAATTACATTCACAAGTAATTGCCCCTATGGTCGACTCGCATATATAAGAGAATGCATTGGCACAGGGTAAAAAAATCCCGACTTATGACTGGATTTGATATGGCGGGTCACATATGAGTGGAAACCTCCATTGAAACCTCTTCTTTGGTATAGTGCTGCCCCTGTTCCTCATGCAGTGCTATTATTACTTAGTATATGGATCGTATAATTGCAATATGATGGATGGAACATCACAGGATAAGAACCCCTCATAGTGTCACAATCGTGGTCTGTATGTATCCATTTAGCATAGGATATAGACAAGTACTGACGACTAGCCGACAGGTCAACTAGAGACTTTGTCTCAGGTGAATAGAAATTAATCAAATGCAGATTCTGAGACTATGCTTTACCTTATTCATTTTAGACGTATATGGAATATTCAACGTTAACCATGTCATGTCGAGTTAACTGTGACTAAATCCAGAGCCATCTGAACCGCACTGGGTTATTGCATACCGCCGGCCGCTAGCGTTAGTTAATTAGACAGCGCTGTCTAATTAACTAACGCTGATGGCCGGTGCCGGTAATCACAGTGACAACACAGCTCGTATGTTTACCCTTTAAGGCTTGTTATACTAATTAATTTGCAGTCAGCTGCTTAGATATGTCTTCATAAGCATTGTATATCACGTTTCAAATTTAATTTTTTTAATTTGAAAATTTAATATATATATATTTATTTTTTTACATTTTTAGATCCTCAGTCCAGCCTAATATACACCATAAAACTGTCTTTTTCATTGCAAGTTTATAATTTTAAATTTTAAATTCAAAGTTTAACTTTAAATTTTTTTGTAATTTTTATGATTTAAAAAAAAACCTGAATCTGAAATGATAAATAAACGAAATTCAAAGTTTTAAAACCTAACTTACATTTAAAAAGGAAGACAGGTAGCAAGACACTCTTTTTAGATATGGTAACTGGTAGCAAACTAATCTTCCGAAAAGTTTTCTCCGCCTAAACTCAGCTATAATATTTTGGTCGGCATCTATGAACCGACAAAATAGGAACCAAACAAATATACCGTGCCAGTATAAGAAGTATTAAATAGTTTGCCGATGACTGTGAATATCCGAACCGCACCCACACCCAGGTCTGGTAAATTGATAATAAATCAAAGTTCCCGTGGATATATTTTCGATTGGAAAACGGCTATATGTCGGGAGAATATAGCTCTATAATATCCAATGAATAGAATCATATGCTGTGACTTAATATTTCAAGATATAATGGTTTCAAAGTGAAACGTTCTGACAGCCACGCGAGCCTTGTGTATAAGAAGTATTAAATAGTTTGCCGATGACTGTGAATATCCGAACCGCACCCACACCCAGGTCTGGTAAATTGAAAATAAATCAAAGTTCCCGTGCATATATTTTCGATTGGAAAACGGCTATATGTCGGGAGAATATAGCTCTATAATATCCAATAAATAGAATCATATGCTGTGACTTAATATTTCAAGATATAACGGTTTCAAAGTGAAACGTTCTGACAGCCACGCGAGCCTTGTGTATAAGTATTAAATAGTTTGCCGATGACTGTGAATATCCGAACCGCACCCACACCCAGGTCTGGTAAATTGAAAATAAATCAAAGTTCCCGTGGATATATTTTCGATTGGAAAATGGCTATATGTCGGGAGAATATAGCTCTATAATATCCAATAAATAGAATCATATGCTGTGACTTAATATTTCAAGATATAACGGTTTCAAAGTGAAACATTCTGACAGCCACGCGAGCATTGTGTATAAGAAGTATTAAATAGTTTGCCGATGACTGTGAATATCCGAACCGCACCCACACCCAGGTCTGGTAAATTGAAAATAAATCAAAGTTCCCGTGGATATATTTTCGATTGGAAAACGGCTATATGTCGGGAGAATATAGCTCTATAATATCCAATAAAGATATTCATATAGGTTGACTAAATATTTCACGATATAGCGGTTTCGGAGTGAAGCATTCTGGGCAGCCGCGCGAGCCTTTGGTATAATAAGTCTGTCCGCACCCACACCCAGCATTTCGATCTCGCTCCATTAAAAAAGAAGTCCGTGTGACAGGCTAATTACCTTACGCCATGTTAAAAATAGCTTTACCAGGCCCAGTCCGTCGGCGGTAGATCAAAGGATATGTCGCCGCAGTCTGCTGTCTGGCATATGGGTAAGTTACGTAATCATGTGACACATCGAAAAATAAGCTGATACTATATATCGCATTTTTTTTATTTCATTAAACTTCAGCTTTTGACAAAAACGAAATGTACCAAGTGTATAATTGGAAACCGCGGTTGTGGTTTGAGACTTCAATGGCTCGATTCCGTTGATAAATAAGGAAATTACCCATGTGCATGTATAAATAAAAATATAATCTACACCCGAAATTAGAAAGAACTGAATTCATACAATTAGCGATAAAAACATGTTCATGCACGATCGTTTTCGCATTGTTTATAGGAAATACATGGTTTTGGGTTCCGTTTGCATTGAACGAACTAAAGCGTTAAATTGTCGTTTTGGAAACTAATTCAATTATATTTTGCTGATTTTCTAAAAAATATAATTCGTTTGATAACTTTGTTTTGCTGCGTCATAATTGTTTTTATCGTTTTATTGGCTAATTGCAATTCTGTTTTTCCTTTAAAAATAACAATACAATTTAACATTTTATACATCGAATAATAAACGGTGATTAATTTGCCAGGATGCCCTGCCCATGCTCCCACAGGCTGAGATATGAAAGGAATATGGAGAGCTAATTAATTACTGGTTGTATGCTGGAGTCACCGTATGGTATAAAGCCAGTGCGGTTCACACCCAGGCGCCCTGCATTAGTGCTGGGAGCATATTTTAGTCACAGATAACTCGACATGTAATGATTCTTGATCGGTCTAATGACGTGTTCTCTTTGCTCTGTGGTCAATCTCCCATTGTCTGGTTCAGATTTGTTTCTAGAATCTGATTGGTTGCAAACTTAGGCATTCCGATTAGTATGTCCCTCCCCAAAAGTGTCTAATTAGTTCCTGTGGGGACCCATAAAAGCAAAGCAAGGTGAAGGCAAAGATATATGTAAAAATAATGGTGACATGTGGAACTCAAATGCAGAGCATTGGTTGGTTAAATCATGTCATGTGACATTTTTCCATGTTGTAAGGACGGACCTTGCATCACCCTACTAGAATGTCATTAAAAATGGGCACTAAATGGTCTTTTTATCTGATAGTTGAGTGTAAATATATAAGGAATGGATGTTGATTTTGTTGCTTTCCATGGAGTATGGATGCAAGTCAGTCTGACATTTTATGTTCCAAATAAAATGTTAGGCCCACTTGCATCCATACTCCATGGAAAGCAATAAAATCAATGTCTTAAAGGGAAGAGGATTCAAGCTCTGATTTGAGAAAAATACATAGATATATGGCAATAAGGAATAAATATAGATTTGGCAATAGGAAAAAAACAGTTTGATATTATAATAAAGACAAAATATAATGAGATGTATTATATTTCGGTTTGAAGCAGTTTTTTCAGGGAAATCCTTCAAAATAATGAGCTTTAGCTCCTATCTCACACCGAGTCAAACAAATCTTGGGTCACCCCAACCCTAACTATTTGATATTCATGACATAGGAATGTAACTTTCCATATAGGTCAGTTGACATTTGAGTCTGCCGAAGTAAAGAGCATGGCCATAAGGTTTACAAATTGCTGTCATGAGTGGTCCCATTTCCAGTAATTATGTTGAATGTTGTTCTTCGTGGAAGACTACAAGAGGATCAATTTGAATGAAATCTCATTTTGATGGGCTGAGAAATAATTTATTTGTCAACAGACAACATTGATAAAAGTATTGATTATAATGAACATATGTGAAAAGCACAAATAGCAGAATTATCAATATAAATTATGGAATTACATTAATATAATGTATTGGTTTAGTCAATAGCACTACATAACACTATAGTCAGGTGAGGCACATCCATGATTCAACTGTTAGATTTGTATATTCTACACCATTGTGTAAAATCAACAAATACACAGAAAAACATCAGTGTGTTAATCGATTTGTTGATACGGCATGAGTGCTAGCGTGGAAGGGTAACATGAAAGGCACAGGCTGGAGTTATATCCTTCCGCGATGGCAGAAGTGCCGCATTGACCAACCCATTAACACATGTGTCGTTCTGCGTTTATTACACGCCACCCATCCTAGTATCTGTGAATTTAAAAAAAAAGACTTACAAAGTTTATTCAGAGACAGACAGGGCTTGTTTTCTCATGTGTGATGATGCTTTTATTTTATAGTTCTGGTTTCATAGTTGAGGGGAACTTCATTTATGTTGTGTGACGTCAAAGGGATGCATATGGAACACATGGGGCATACGGATTTGTAAAAACGGCACTGCAAGAACACTGTAATTCTAGCAACAAGCGTATAATAATCAAATATTCCACAATGATTGCAAAATACTGTTGCCGGTAATTTAAATCAATACCAGATTTGTTGCTAATACATGAAAGTGTCTCCATACAAATTGTTCATGTCACACAAGAGAGTCTATGATCGTTTTATTGGTCTAAATGATTATCGGATCAAATCACCCATAAATGTCACCCGGAAAGGCGTACTTGTGTTACAAATGTTGCAGAACAACAAATGTTTATATGAAGTTCCTTTCTCTGCTATAGCTATTGTGCACACTTTAATGAGGCTGTGAATTGTGATGTGTCATGCCATAGTTATAAAATAAAAATCTTGCATTGTCAAATTTTATGATAATAGTTACTGGTGTATCTCTTCCCTGAATATTATGTATAGATTAACCATTTCTATACTGAACGCTCATTGAGGATTAGTTCAGATAAAAAGTTCAACAAACAACCATATATTATATGAACATTTCCCACAAATGAATTCTTCAGCACTTATTGAATCTTTTCATCTGACTGTTGTATAATTTATCCTGAATACCCCTCCAAATGCATAATAGACCATTCCAATGTATACATTAATAACAGATTGAGAGAATCCATTTAGTATAGAAAAGGTTAAATGGTATAAAATAATACATTTGAGCCAGAGACCAGTCAACAGGAGCTTAGTCACTACCAATCATTATATATTTTGAATATTGTTTTCACAAAATGGAACATAAAACGTGGCTACTTTTAGAACATTACATTGTTCAGACGTGGTGTTTGTATGGAATTTGATTGAAAATTTATCTGTTTAAAGGTACGGGTGGCGTTGTTTATGTTTATCTTGTATTCTATGGATATTTCTTTGTTGTGGAAGTCGATGTTGGGAATGGATGAAGCATCTTTAATTAAAACATAACTAGAGGTGTGACTGTCCCAATGGGACTACGGATACCCCCCTGTTTTAAAAATACTAAGATGTTTCACATGTCAGTAAACATTTAGTTAAAATAATAAAATAACAGTTCCCATTGCAGGTGTACAACCATAACCCTAATCTTAAACCTATTGACCGAAAAATGTAGGAATAAAAGCTTGGACAAAATTATGTATGTTGCTAAAAAATTTCCAAGTCGAAAAAGGGGAATACAAAAAATGTCGGACAGACGTCATAATCGCAAGTGCACAGGTTCCATGGTACTAAATATCAGTGCCAAGATTAAAAAACATTGACCGAAAATGTAGGAATAAAAGCTCGGACAAAATTATGCATGTTGCAAAAAAAAGTCGAAAAAGGGGGAAAATTCCACCAAAAAATGTTGGACAGACGTCATAATCGCAGGTGCACAAGTTCCCATGGTACTAAATATCTGTGCCACGTTTTTAAAAAATTGACCGAAAAATGTAGGAATAAAAGCTCGGACAAAAATACACATGTTGCGAAAAATTTCTAAGTCGAAAAAGGGGGGGATAACTCCACCAAAAAAAGTCTGACAGACGTCATAATCGCAGGTGCACAGGTTCCCATGGTGTTTGATGTCTGTGCCAAGTTTCACGGAAATTTATCAAAAAACGACTGAGAAAAACTCCGGACAAATTTGTGTCCACGGACGGACGACTGACGGACAAGCTGACTCCAGTATACCCCCCCTAACTTCGTTGCGGGGGGTATAATTATTGAATTTAGGATATGCCAAACCAGAGAGTGACTATATATATATATACACCCACTTGACTATAGACTTAATTTAGTAGTTAATCACAAATCTTACGTGTATCCATCTTATGTATATGCGTACAGTAATGCCCTAAATAATCGACTCCTTAACCACAGCATAATTATGGGTAACTTTTCAGGATTTAGTCGGAAATATGGCTTGTTGCCATTCATCGGAAATCTCTCAGTGAGAGCTTTCCGATGAAAGGCAAAAAGCCCTATTTCTGACTAAATCCTGAAAAGTTACCCATAATTCTGCTGTGGTTAAGGAGTCGATTATTTAGGGCATTACTGTAGTCTCTCATTTCCTTAGCTCATTTAGTAATAAAGAACAAGTAACAGAAACAAATCTATCACAACCTTTATGAATATACACAATTTTAATACATGTATTTCTTTTCAAATACTCCTGGAAGATGAAAGTTAAAAACTATCTGAAAATATTCTATCAAAATGAAATGTTAATACACTATGATTTTAGCAGTCATAAATTTGCAAAACATTTCTTATTAATAAATTGTGTCATGGTTGTCTAAAACGACAATGCAGATATATAAATAAAAAAGGCCGCTAGGCCACACATCCCTCTGAATAAGGTGGCTTTATTTGACCAGTGGCTTTTTTTTTTTAAATGAAAAATTTGATTCTGGGAACAATCATTGAATCAAACTTTGCTTCCAACTTGAACTTTCTATGTTGTTAAAATATTTGTTTAGATACCAGAATAATATAAGGTCGCAGACACCACGTCCCCCAAATCGAGGTGGCTTTTTGAGACGTTGGCTTTTTTAAGAACAAACAATTCAAATTCTGGCAAAATTTGACTGAAACTAGACACTCACCAAGTATATCAAGAGATTCTTTTGAAGAATGCCCAATTTATCATTGAGAAAACACAAATGTTATTTCCGTAATGGAATAAATTAGAACTTGACCTGTGTCTTCTCAAATGAGAACCACATGTCAAATATCAAGAAATTCTGCTGAATATTGCTCAAGTTAACATAATGCCGAAAACACGAAAACAGCGCTTTCTAAGTCTAAAAAGGGGCATAACTCTGTCAAAAATCATTGGACCGTGACCAAATTCAAACTTGGCATCATCTCAAATGTGAACTACATGCCAAATATTTATAAGTCGAAAAAGGGGCATAAATCTGTAAAAAATCATCGGACCATGACCACATTCGAAATGTGAACCACGTACCAAATATCAAGAAATTCTGTTGCATATTGCTGAAGTAATCGTGCGGATAAGGATGCGGACGGACTGAATTTAATAGTCCTCTGAAATGTTTCGGGGGACAATAATTGGAAACATGCTAACCTGCAAGATGACCGCCTGCACCTTTCCGCGCAGATTTTAATTAACTGTAAATATGTTTATTCCTTGCAGTCCTATCTCATCATTGATATGTGTATTGTTTAAGTACGCAAAAATAGAGGAATACACAAATCTTCCACAGCCATGTTTCAGTGAACGGATAAATAAAACAAGCGCAGAAAGGTGTAGACGGTTATCCCATAGGTTTGCATGTTTCCAGGATAGATAACTCTTGAAAAACATACGAAGACAA
This sequence comes from Siphonodentalium dalli, assembly GCA_032622095.1. Classification (NCBI taxonomy): domain Eukaryota; kingdom Metazoa; phylum Mollusca; class Scaphopoda; order Gadilida; family Siphonodentaliidae; genus Siphonodentalium; species Siphonodentalium dalli. Next base: position 200,293,273 of record CP136064.1, read on the forward strand.
CACCTTTTGCGTAAGTTCCACGTACACCCCAAATGTTATACAAACAATAATGAATACAGTCATAAATCAATTGTAATAATAAATATATATTACATTAAATCAACAGTCAGTCATGAAGACACAAGTTTGTAATGATGAATGAGTATGTATGTAAATCAATGGTCAGTTATATAGGACATAAGTATGGAATTAGGGCCCTGCGAATATTTGAGATTCGATTTGATGTTGACACCGCCAGTAACTGAATGGTATCCCTGATTTGATCAATTTTAAAGTACTCCTCAGTGACACATTGTAACAGATTTTGAAAAGAGTGATAACTATATATGAATTATGCATGTGCGATACTTATCACAATATGCGTTAATATTCAGCGGTTGATTCATGTAGGTGACTTCAAAGACGGTCCTAGCAGTTGATCAATCGGTAACTGGTTAATTGTGTTAACCGGAAGAGTAAGTACAGCAATGCCCTAAATAATCGAATCCTTAACCACAGCAGAATTATGGGTAATTTTTCAGGATTTAGTCGGAAATATGGCTTGTTGCCATTCATCGGAAAAATAACAAGCCATATTTCTTCAATATAATTATGATCTTATTTCATAGATATATGTCTACAAACGGATTCCTATAAGCGCCATTCTATATGTTTGTACAATGAAATTTGAGATGTTCAAAATAGAGATTAACTGCAAACTTCATTTGCCCATATATTAAACATTGAAACATTTTCGATTCAATTTGACATCTGATTTCAAATCTGCGAAAAAGTGCCGCAATCGTATTTGTAATGATAAATCAATACAACTGTAAATCAATTTTGAGTCATGAAAACACAAGAGAACACGTACAGTCCACAAAACAGTGTGACAGACAAGCTCAATACCCTCGGCTGATATTGCTGGCAATAATCACTATGTAATAAGTTTTAAACTATGAATAGACACATACAAATATCAATATATACAAAATATTGCTTTCTCAAAGCACAATTTAAAGATACGGCGGTGGGTATTGGCGGTGGGTATGCTGTTAAAATATTCAACTCCGTCAAAAACCGCCATAAACAGAAAGAATAGTAAAATATAGAGACCTTGTTCTTATACCAATCCGAAATATAGCATAAACAGTATGTTATTGTCAAATGTATTTCCTTTGTTATGTAAACAAAAGCAAAACAAGTTTCAGAACCTGGCTTTTGTTTAGATCCGGATATGGTAAACATAAAGAGCGTTATTTGTTACTGTTTTCATGATATGGAAATAATAAAGAGCGTTTATATCATTTGTGTGTGATTAACCAATAGAATTGTGCTGTGTTATGTAAACAGAAGCAAAACTTCTGTAACACGAGAAGGTTCTTGTTTATGTACACCATCATACATCTTGACGACAATATACTATTTACACGCTGATTATGTTTGGCATATGAACAAAACTATATATGTTTTAATATTCCTTCCGTTGATGGCGATTTGAACAAATATGAATATTTCTGCAACGAACGTCGCCCATGCCTTTAATAATAGTTACACATGGTCGAGTTTCTACAGTCTCCAAAACTTGCAAGGTTTCTGCAAGAGGGGCTATTTCTCTTAACCCATACAGTAATGCCCTAAATAATCGACTCACTAACCACAGCAGAATAATGGGTAATTTTTCAGGATTTAGTTGGAAATATGGCTTGTTGCCATTCATCGGAAAGCTCTCACTGAGATTTAATAGCGAGCGCTATACCGTATACATCAGGGTGGCAGTTTGAACCAAATTTCCTTCAGTGGAGTCACCCTGGTGTTGATTATTTTGCTTATTGCACACTCTTTACGAACTGTACTGTAACATAATTTGGCTTTTGTTTACTAACACGGCTTGACAATAACATGCTATTTACGCAACATTTATGATTGGTATAACAACAAAATTGGTCTATATTTTAATATTCTTTCTGTTTATGGAAGTTTTAACGGATGTGACTATTTTAACAGCAGTACCCAACCCGAAGGCCATCCGTGCCTTTAGCAGGCCATCCGTGCCTTTAGCATAGATAAATAAAGTCATACATATACATTCTACACGCCCTACAAAACCTTTACTATGTACGACTTCTCTAAATTCAAAAACACCATTGTTATGCCATGAAATATTCCTCAACAACCTTCACTGGCTAACATTTAGTTGCATTCTGATTGACCGAGAGATGCTAACTTTAGTTTTTGATTCACTAGCATCGGCTGCTGACTGGAGGACACAGTGTCATTGACAACGAATGTAATATATATCACCGCGCTGCCAGGAGTCGCACAATGGAGTCAAGCAGAACGTTATTTACTATAGATATGGTTAACAGGAAGTTGTACTGGCACTGTTACGAGTAACCACAAGGAACATGAATAGATATTTTATCACCGAAAAAAGGATATTTCACAGCACGCAATGTCGACAAAAAGTGCTTTTCCTGCAGTTTCTGTTAATGTTTTTGGTGGATTGAATTACAACGGAGATAAACATACCCTGTTGATTTAGATATTTGGGAATTTGTGCATGAAAACACTTCTGGCTACCAACTGATTTAAAGCTCAAATTCCTGGATGTCCAACGAAACAGGGTACATTTATCTCCTAAATGTAATCACAATGAAACCAGGTATTATTTTTTTTCGAGAAGTGAGTAAAATGGTTCTGTTGTGGTAAAAGTATTTTCGTTTATCATTTTCTGATGGTATATTTAGTGTGAGATACAGGTGATGTAAAGTAATGCCCTAAAGAATTGACTCCTTAACCACAGCAGAATTATGGGTAATATTTCAGATGGAAATATGGCTTGTTGCCAGATGGAAATATGGCTTGTTGCTATTCAACGGAAAGCTCTCAGTGAGCTTTCCAATGAATGGCAACAAGCCATATTTCCGACTATATCCTGAAAAATTACTCATAATTCTGCTGTGGTTAAGGAGTCGATTATTTAGGGCATTACTGTAGGCATTAATCTGTGGATTGGATATAAGAATGTGTTCGAGGGGAAATATGGGTGCGAAGAAAGAGATGAACTCTTCCTCAGAGGATCTATCTGTAAATCATGTATTTTTATATTAATCCTTTCCATACTAAATACTCATTGACGAGTAGTTATCAATCAGGAAATGTTCACATACTAAGTTAAAAAAACGACCATTGGTCAAGTTCGCTTTATTATTTGCCTGAAAACCTGAAAACCCCTCAAGATGAAAAAAAAAACATTCCAATGTATACTTTTATAAATGAGTGGGAGAGTCCACTTAGTATAAATGGGGTTAAATTTAAACAGCTGAAAGAACATAATTCATGAACCAGTGATTTAACAGTTTTTAATATATAACATATTTTTTAACAATAATAAAATCTGCGCATATTTTGACATTAACGAATTAACAAGAGCACTATAACAGATAAATGATTTAACAGGAGCAATATAACTATAGCTTTGGCAGACTAGACTACATTACTTTTGGCAAAATACATATTTTTGGCAAATATAAATACAAACACAACTGATAGTAAATATAAAGATAAGCAATATAGCTATTAATAATCTCTAATTATTTGAACACAGTCTACAGATATGGATTATGTAACTCTCTCACAGTACCAGGGCCTGCCAACTTGCGCAGTAATAATATTCTCTCGGTATTGAACCCTAGCACTTTGAATTTGCACAAAGCTAAGAACATTTTTCCCACATTTTCACTCAAATCGAGTCGAAGCGAAAATCCATTCAGAAATTCTAAATTTCATATTTTTTTGAAACCTGCAATATGATATAGGCTCTTACAACTGGGTATATTTCTCTCATTTCTGTTGCTATTACTAAACTTAGCTATCAAACATAACACAGTGTGGTTGTTTACGTAAACGGTCAGGGAACTTTGGATACTATTTCATCAAATATGGCAATATTTTTGGAAAGAATGCATCTAATTTCAGTAGCCTCTATTCTCCTAATAAGGCATTTTTAACAAAATTAAACTTCCGAGTGATGTCACAAAATGGAATTCCCTCCTCCATTGACTTACGACAAAAGATGCATAAAATTGGAATTGGAGACAGATCACTGCAGTTAATTTAAGGCTCAAAGCTCGTTTGACCAAAGGGATTTTCAAAGGAAATTAAACCACATTGTCATCCAGAACACTGAAGTTCTGACCATGTGCGTACTAAAAGTGTTCACTGATAGAAATATATGTGTGTGCATGAGCAGTGTGACATAATGTTCAACTGAACAGTTCAGTGTCATTCTGATCAACAGATTGTCTATTTTCTCAAATTGACCATGATATGAAGATCGAACAGCAGATTTTAAGAAAATAAACACAATTTTATCTACTATTTATTAGATCTCACAGCAGACGGGTGGGCGTTAAAATATTATCGACATTTACGTCACTTTCGTCTTGACAATTTTGTATTCAAAATTAGTATTTGATGTGTAAAACTTGAATAAAATATATAGATTGATAAATGAATAAAAATAATATAAAATAATCACAAGGCGCTTACCTAAAAATGTTGTATCCGATGGCAGTTTTGATTCTTAATTGTTTCCGAAGACAGATTAAAGAAATTGAAGATGTTAACTACAGAAATAAGTCATCAGGGAGACCTCATTCAATCCTCGCCTGTAATTGATGCAATTCAATCATATGCCAAGTTTGATGATATAAAGTATTCTTAGCTGCATTGAGTTTTTATCATTCAGAAACAAAAAAAAAAAAAATTTCAAAGTCTAAAAGGCACATAACTGCAGAAGAAACAGTTGTAAGAGAGAACTGAAATTCAAACCTATCTGCAGTTGAAAGGTAGTAACTACAGTAATGCTCTAAGTAATCGACTCTTTAACCACAGCAGAATTATGGGTAACTTTTCAGGATTTAGTCGGAAATATGGTTTGTTGCCATTCATTGGAAAGCTCTCCCCGAGAGCTTTCCAATGAATGGCAACAAGCCATATGTCCGACTAAATCCTGAAAAGTTACCCATAATTCTGCTGTGGTTAAAGAGTCGATTACTTAGAGCATTACTGTACATATAGCTAGGTTGGTCCTGGCGCTAGGTTGGTACAGCATTACTGTACATGTAGCTAGGTTGGTCCTGGCACTAAACGACACACTGCCAGAACTTTTTAAGGCTTCTCAATGTTTTGCATAGGACTCTCAGGCTTTTTGACGAAATATAAACACCCCAATAGGACCCATATTGTTTTCAATAAAATATCATGGAAACTAATATGTCAATAGTTTTGTTAATTAGAGGGAGGTATTCTGACAATGCCTAGTTCTGTGACTTGCATTTAACCCTTTCAGTGCCAAGTCCGATTTTTGTATCAACCCATATTTCCTTGATCATTTTTCAAATTTATTAATTATAATAATGTGATGCATTGATGGAAAGAGCTCTAAGAGCTCTTTCAATCAATGTATCACATTGTTGTAATCAATAAATTTGAAAAATGATCAAGGAAATATGGGTTGATACAAAAATCGGGCTTGGCACTGAAAGGCTTAAAGCATAAAATAGCGTGCACCAACTCATATGGTGTGGGGTTAAAATCTAGTTTTGTTTGATTATCACATACTTCATATCAGTATCTCAGGTTTGTAATCGTTGTGCCAAGAAATAACATAAAACTACCAGAATGCCATATTGGAAAAAATTTACTCACCGTCTGAGTTGGTACATGCTATTTATCTGTTTTAAATGAGAGTTACTTATCATATATTTCTTCCCGTGACAATTTTATTACAAAGAGTATGGTACTATTGAGCCAAATTGCACTGAGAGGCTCATGTAAAACACTGAGAGGCCGTGAATAAATTGTTCAGTGTAAAAGAGTAAATACTAAGAAACTACAGAGCTGCAAATGGACGAACTCTCATCTGTACTGATGTCTGTGCATTCGACAGACATCATACTATAACTGTGATAATTACTGTTAAAACTGTAGCTCGAATCTTCATCACCAAATCGAGAACTTACATCTCCTGTTCCAGTCGATGCAGTCTCGACGGAGGGGCACCCGACGCTGCTTCCATTGCTGTAAGAGGTACTTATCTGCTTCTGAGAAGTGCGACTGACGCTACAATCACATGTCTTAAAACAGTTTTCATGCCCTGTGCTATCGAATAAAAACGAAATCATGTCCTGTGTTGATAGGAATCCTGTAAAATTAGCATTTATGTCGGTTTCGACCTTACAGAAATTAACATTATGATCCGTGTAGTTTGATATCGAGCGCATTTTCATGATGAACCTCTTCGGCACAAAATCACCGAGGTCACTATCATTATCGTCTGATTCATACTGACCTGGCGGTTGATGCTGGGTCATTGCCGCTGGAATGTTTGCAGGCGTTGAGTCGATAAGCTGTGGAATGATGTCATTGATGTTGATGCCAGTGGCTTGTGATTGTGATTGGAAGAATCGATCTGGAATTCTTTCCGAGTCCATCTCGATGTCCAGACTGCGACCAAACCCAAGGCTATAAAGGAACTCTTCCGGATCTACCCGTCTCTCCTTTAATATTGAATCAACACTGCAAGTAAACATGAAATGGAATTCATACATGCAACAAACTAAATCAGCTGAACTAGGTAATATTGTTCATAAAGCGAATTCTTTTATTACTTGTTACAGTAATGCCCTAAATAATCGAATCTTTTAGTCGGAAATATGGCTTGTTGCAACAAGCCATATTTCCGACTAAATCCTGAAAAATTACCCATAATTCTGCTGTGGTTAAGGAGTCGATTATTTTTGGCATTACTGTACTTGTCACTGAACATTTCTCTGATCCGGCAACTTTTCTATAATTTGTAACCCATTCCACATGTTTTAAATGGAAAGACATTGCGAGACACATTAAAATACCCAGTTATCAGAGAAAAGGAATTTCACTTCAAAGTAAAACTAATACATAAACACGAAATTTATGATTTATTTATATATTATTTAATCATGATTTTATATCTATTTTATTGACAATGGGTAATATTTATTTTCAAAATAAATTAATAATAAATCTGCAGTATGTTCATACACTTTTGAACTACATGTAGTTACAATGGTCTTTAATCCTTTGATGACTGGAGCATCCTGAATTTTTATGAAAACCCGGTGCCAATGCATTCTCTTATATATGCGAGTCGACCATAGGTTGCCTTGCATATATAAGAGAATGCATTAGCCTAACAATATTTATCTTGTAAACCAGTGCATTCTCTTAGATATGCAAGGCGACCTATGGTCGACTCGCATATATAGGAGAATGCACAGGGCCTTTAATGCTGTGCCAGCGCAGCTCCTGTCATGAATGGTTTAAAACAGATTTTCATTTTTATTCCTGTAGTCAAGTGTCTTGCAAGCAAGGAAACAATTGGTGTGAAAATCAATTGATTATTAAATTATTAAAGTGTGTCACGTACATTTGTACAAAGAAAATAGAAAGAATAAATGTGGAATGAAATATGTAAACTTTGTCTTTGACCATACAGCATGTATTCGCGAGCTATGGAAAGTAATTCATCTTCAGCAAAATCTGCAGATTTCAGTGAAATTACACTGCATTCTGTCTGTTATCTATTATGTAAAATCTCATAATTCCTGTATGACCCAAATTAATTCTTACATGACTGGACCTTCCTGAAATTTTGGGAACACCCTGTGTCAATGCATTATCTTATATATGTGAGTCTCCCATAGGGAGCCTCACAAATATAATAGAATACATTGGCCTAACAATATTTAATTGACCTTGTAAGCCAGTGCAATCTCTTATATATGCGAGGCTCACTATGGGAGACTCGCATATATAAGAGAATGCACAGGCATAGTATCTTTAATGCTGCACCAGCACTGCTGCCATCATGAAAAGGATTAATACTTTATTAGATATACGAACCTTGGCAATACTTATTAATTAGAAAAACTTCCTTTGCCATGTTTCTTCAGTAGAATAACATTTAGTATATTGTATACTCCTTGTATATTTGGTATTTTACATCAATGAGAATGATGAATCACTTGATCATTCACTTGCAAACTTCAAAATTTGCGCCAACTCGAGCTGGTATCTAATCGGGCAATGATTCACTCGGGGAATTGTGGAAATTAGCACGATTCACACAGACTGCACACCATGTGGAAGGGCTATACAGTAATGCCCTAAATAATCAACTCCTTAAGACTAAATCCTGAAAAATTACCCATAATTCTGCTGTGGTTATAAAGGAGTCGATTATTTAGGGTATTACTGTAACCCTTTTTGTACTGAATGGATTTTCCCGGTCACTTATAAAAGTATACATTGGAAGTATTATTCATTTAGAGGAGAGCTCAGGTAATAAAAGCAGATGACAGATAATAGAAAGTGCAGAAGGAATCCAATTCATTGGAGGGAAATGTTCAGATAATAACCTATGGTTGTTTGTTGAACTTATTATCTGAAAAATTCCTATGGAATAACTACTCATCAATGAGTATTTAGTATTGGAAGTGTTAACCCTTTCAGTGCCAGGGGCCGATCTCATCAGCCCTAATTTACGGTCTGTAAAATCAGCCCTAAATTTTTTTTTTTTTTTTAAAGATTGTTTTTGTTTTTTGTTTTTGGTTGAATTTTTTTTGGGTATGCTTAAGCATGCTATAGCGAATTTAATAACAAACTGGATAAAACTTTAGGGGCATGTTATAACTCAAAACTGTCACCAAGTATTCATAGTAATAATTTTGATGCCCATGAAAAACATGAGATTCCCTGGCACTAAACCTACAAAATAAGGCTGTTAAAGAATATAAGAAAAAATTTATTAAAATTGTAAAAAATTGTAAAAAATAATAACAAATGATGAAAAATTGTTAGGCAAATGCATTCTCCTATGGTCGACTCGCATATATGAGAGAATGCATTGGCACAGGGTATATGGGTTGATACAAAAATCGGCCTGGCACTCAAAGTGTTAATACAGCCTAGAAGTTTCAAATTGCAAGATTTCTCTTCTCCCTATTTGCTTATTAGGGAGAAACAGACTTATGAGGGAGAAGTCATTACGTCTGGACATCACCATTCTATGATCCAATAAGAAGTGTGCAATTCAAGAGTCGATTTATAAAACCTTTATAATGAGTCAATACACAATTAAAGTTACAAAGTTAGAATAACGCTCCCAAAATAATAACTCTTTGGCTTCGGGGGTAAAACAAATATCTGATTCGATACAAGGATCCGACCCATCAAAGCTCAGAGTGATCATATATTGATTTTTGAATTTGTTATTTGCAGAAATATGTCATATTTGGCAGCCTGGCAATTATTTGTTAAGCAGATGGTCTAGCTCGGACCAAATTGAAGATGAAGATGGATAACTTTAATATCAAGTGGCTTTGTGTGAGATATTCAACAATCAAGCAAAATTTTGTTGAACAAAATGTTGATAAAAATAACACGTTTTGGGCAATTTTATACTATAGTTGACTGTGGTTAGCATTATTTTTGGGTAATTAATCAATTCTGATAACTGAAGTCACTGCTGTCTAGGACTAAAATATGGAGAAGTGGGTCACCATGTCACCTTCTGGGCTGTATGTTATTACACTTAAAAATGATAAATTTTTTAAACCCTGTAGACTGCACATTAACATAAACATGAGCATCACTAGGGGTGTGGCTAAATACGCCCATGGTAATTACAACAAAGGGCCATAACTCTGGTGAGAATTGGCTGGCGGAACCAAATTCGAACTTGACCTGTATATTCAGTTGAGATTATCAAAGTCATCATCTGGAAACAAAAAACCGACAGACGGTAATACATCCATTTTTGTTTAAATGGGCGTATAAACATGTGTGACCTATTAACCCTTTCTATACTAAATGGATTCTCCCATTCAGTTATAAAAGTATACATTGGAATTGTCCATTATTCATTTGGAGGGATGTCCGGGTGATATAAGCAGCCGACAGATAATACAAGTACAGAAGGAGTCCTATTTTTTTAGGGAAATCGTTAGATAATAAATTCAACAAACAACCTACTAGTATTGTTTAACTTAATATCTGAACATTTCCTGCGTAATAACTACTTGTTTAGTATAGAAAGGGTTAGTGTGTATGAATATGAGTTATATCACACAGTGACAATAATAGTGAATATTGAATAGTCCTAGCCACTCAGGTGTAAAACAATTAAATATCAGGTGTTAAAGTCTTGATCATGATTTGAATGTCCAAGATATTGTCACAATTGGTATTTATATGACTGGGAAGTCTATTTGTGGTGGATTTGATTTAACCAATTACCGGGATCGAAAAGTGTCCTTTTGTACGAGGAAAAATAACTTGATTAATTTCATGCATATTTTCCTATACCCGAGTCCCTGTTACTCTTGAGTGCCTAATAGTCATACATGCACGTTTATTTTTTTTCCTGATGAAATTTGCATCTGTACAATCCTTATTTGGCCCTGTATGTTTAATAAATTATTGGGGTTCACCTGCCTAATTCTTTGATTATTTAATTTTCAGTTTTTATGCTAAAAAATAGAAGTATATGGGTACATATTTATCTTTATATTCACCAGTGTCTATCTCTAACATTTACAATAAACTATTTACTAGTATAGCAGATATCTGGTACTTTTACTATTATTCGGACCTGTACTGTTATTAAAATTTTGGAGATTTTCCACCCTGTACTATTATTTCAACCTGTACTACTATTAGGCACTCAAGAGTAGTGATTCTAGGTTTCGTGTAGTTTGTGATATTTACAAAATGGTTGACATCATGGATGTCCAGAAAGCATGTGATATTTCTCTGGATTAGAAGAGGTGGTGCTAAAATAAAACCCAAAATGTTGTAGTGTTTTTCAGTATAAACAGGCCTGAATTTAGTGTGTCTGTGATTTGCAGAATGAGGTCCCCAGAGGGTGAATTTAGTTATGCTATCCCGCACAGCATGCTAGCATCACAAAATTCACCCTCTGGGGACCTCATTCTGCTTAGGCCTCAACTGCTATGGGAGACCTAGGATGAGATTGAGGTTCCCCAGTTGAAGTTGGTGATATTCACCCATTAGTCAACTATAAAGTAGCTAACACAATGTTTATTTGAGACTATAGATAATTCCCAGAAGATGAGGCATAAGCATAATGAGGTCCCCAGATGGTGAATTTGGCAATGCTAGCCCTCTGTGCACTAAATTCACCCTCGGGGGACCTCTTTCTGCAAATGTCAGACACACTAAATTCACGCTTGATTATAAATAATTGTTTACAATGTACTCCAAACAGACTTCTCAATGGTGTATAATACTAACTATTATCTCAAACATTCAAACGAGACCAGCTCTTAAGTAATCATTTTAATAAAGTGAACAGAATCGGAGATGAAAATCATCATTTATACAGTCAGGTGAATATCTAATCAGTTGTGTATTAAGTTCATAGAAAATAACCCCAATAAAACAAGTACTCACTCCTCCAAAAACTCAGAACTGCAAAAAATTTCAATTGTCAAAATGATGTTTATTTAAAAGGAAAATTGTTCTGGTTTAGCATATATTGTAACGCACATATGAGCGACAGATTTATATAATTGTTTATTGAAATGGTCCCCACCCGTTTGAAATGAAAAGAAATAGGCCTAAACACAAAAGGTACAAAAAGTATTGGCTGTTCAGCTGAATTGATTCCTTACTCAATTCATTCAGAGATGATATTAAGGAATTGTGAATCAATTAAATTTATATTGAGAGTAATCAATTGGTTCGGAGATTACGAGAGATGAGAGACGTCGGTAAGAAACGATTGCGCGTTAGCTCACGAGTTTCTTACCTAAACGTTTCTCGCCTAGAGTGAATTATTTTATTTAATTCTCAGAACTAATTGATTACTCTATTTGTTACACTTCTTCATCAATTTGGTTCGCCAAGTACGATTAAAACACTCAGAATTAATGCATAAAAGTCTCGATGCGGAGAAAGATCAACCATCGAAAATTCAGTCAAGATCAGTAAGCGACGTAACGTCAATGACGTCAGGAGAAATGACATAATTCATTAGTGACATTACCATTTTTAATTAACGGTGTTTTCAATGGAAATCGCGAATAGGAGTGTAATAAATCTGGTTAACATTTTCTGATTAAAGCTGCTAATAGGAATACCCATACATGCTATTCGATATATGGTAACACACAGGCCTCAGCTCCCAATGCGACTCGGGCAAGATTGTCGCCTTACTGTCGCTGACTTCGCCCTATCGTCGCTCTAAGGCGAAATCGAAGTCGCCTTCAATTTTAGGGGGATTTTTTTTTTTTTTTTCTTAATATTTTTTCTAGTTTTTTTCCCAGACATGTCCGTATATAGATGAAGTGTGGCGGCCATCCCAAAAAGAAACAGACGATTCAGAGACAAAGACCCAAGTGTTTAAAAAAAATAAAAAATATGACCTATTGTTTTGTGTTGTTATTCAGTCGCCTTTGTTCGCTTTGCGGTAATGAATGTTAATCACGAATGTTTTGACACGCTGAAAACACGATATGTTCGCATCTGTGTTGTTACTGACCATCGTGAGTGTCACAAATAAATGTTTTAATTAACTTAAAAGACCGCCGTCCCGCTTTTCAGATATAAAAACAATTACGCAATTATCAGAATATGTTCGGAAGTTCGTTTCGGTAACGCGTCGTACTTTTTGAAGAGACCGCGTCCCACTTTTTGAAGAGACCGCTTCCGTAGCCGTAAATAAATGTCAAGTTTATTGCTTTAATCGGATTATACCAGTGATGTTGGCATTAATTAAGGGAGGCCATTAATTAATAAAAGCTTTAGCAACTCCTTTGTTAGTTAGTCCTTATTGTTTATTTTAGCGGACACCCACATTATAGCCGTGACCAAATTAAACTTAAAAAGTTACATGCATCATCTGATCTAGTCCGCAAATCTGACGTTAATTATCAGAGCACGGCTGAATGTTTGATTAGTTGGGTCCACCAACTACATCTGATCATGATTCAGACTGTTAAATGTATAATAACAATTAATTACGCTAATTTCAGATAAAGTCAAATTTTTTTAGTTTTATTTCTTATTTTAACTTTTTAAATTTTTTATTGATGTTAATTGTTATAAAATAAAGCGATATTTGAAATTTGTCAATTTTTGGTAGTCTCCCCACTTCTCCCTGAAGTCTCCCTAAATTTCCTGGAGGGAGACTTCAAGTCTCCCTGTTCCGAACCCCTAGGCTGAGGCCTGGTAACACATGATGTATTGGTAGAGTGTTGAATACCCGTACATGTTATTCGATATATGGTAACACATGATCTATTGTTAGAGTGTTGACTGAGATCTCAAGTGCAAGAAAAATTATGCAAGGTCAAAACAAAAACAAAACCTTTTTGTTTCCGGGCCTTCAGACTACACTATTATATCGCTTACAGCTGAAAGGTTTTTTTGTTTTTAAATTTTCACACAAAAAAAATCCCTGCCTGCATGTCAGGAAAATTTTCCCAATGTTATCGGATATAGAGAAGTTTTCTGTTTTGGCCTAATCACATATTCATGGTCATAAAACCTCATTTCAAATACCCGGTAAACTATCAGACATTCAACAAACCAACATGTCTTGTAGCTATTGACTAATCATATCAAAGAATACACTCTAATCCAATGATTTGAGGAATAATCTCAGTTTCCTAATGTAATCACACAATTTGAAGGCAGCATGTTGAATCACAAACTTATAAATCAATTAATAAACAGTTTGTGATTCGGCCCGATGCCTTTAACCTGTGTACTTACATTTATAGCAAACCAATATTATTACATATCTGTGATAAATATAAATGAATTGTGAGTTGGAAATAACATTAAATATATCTGCGATTAATTATTCCATTTAATTACATTTACCTTTTGGAAACAAATGGCAAAATACTACAGTAAACAAGTGCAACAACAATGTGGCATACAGTAATGCCCTAAATAATCAACTCCTTAACCACAGCAGAACTATGGGTAACTTTTTAGGATTTAGTCGGAAATATGGCTTGTTGCCATTCATCGGAAAGCTCTCAGTGAGAGCTTTCCAATGAATGGCAACAAGCCATATTTCCGACTAAATCCTGAAAAATTACGATGCTGGATGACAAAGAAATCTGATTATTAACACCCAAGTTACAAGGTGATATGTTCGTATGGACGTCTTGATGGGCAGACAGACAGACGGATGGACAGAGCCCTCAACTCTATGCCCCAAACCTCACATGCAGGTAGGGAGCATACTAAAGTATATATAATTATAAACTAGTATACTGGAGCATTGTTAACCGTTTACCCAACAAAGCGGCCAAAAACGCCCAAATAAAGCTTCAACAGCCTAAAATATCTTCGGTCTGTCTCAATAACACCATACAAATATGGATTCATTGGAACCGGTTCATCGACCACATTGTGATGGTTACAGTTATGCCCTATGCCAATGCATTCTCTTATATATACAAGTCGACCATAGGTTGCCTCGCATATATAAGAGAATACATTGGCCTAAAAAAAATATTTTTTTAACACTTTTTACCATATTTTCTTACATTCTTTAACAATTTCATAATTTTTTCTTACATTTTTTATAATTTTTTATAATATTTTTCTACATTCTTTGACAATGTTATCATTTTTAATATGTGTTAAGCCAATGCATTCTCTTATATATGCGAGGCGACCTATGGTCGACTCGCATATATAAGAGAATGCATTGGCACAGGGCCGTTCTGTTGGGTAAAGGGTTAAACCACTATATAAAATACAATATGTCAACTAACCTTGCACTAGAGACTGTTGTTTGCTGAGATGTGTCTGAGCTAAAACTGCTTCCAAACTTCTCTTTCAATGAAGCAAAGCTCTGTCGCTTTGCTAGCAATGGAGGCGGAGTTCTAGAGTAGCTGGAATAATAAAATTGATTGATATTGGTTTAGATTTATTTGTGTCACAATCGTTAGTTGTGAACCATAACTATAAATGTTCTGTTTTAATGCCAAAATGTTAACAACGAAAACAATATATTTGTTTATTGACTATTAAAACAAGATAATGTAGGTGTTACGATATTATCTGATACTTTAATAAGAACATCTCCAACAAATTAGACACACATTTTATCACGTGCAAGAATTCCGAACGACGCTATCATGATGAGATTAAGCTTACCCTTGATAACCTTATCTATTCTCTGTTTACAATTATATATCATGGAAACTTGAAATGAGCCAAATGAATTTAAGAATATCAGTACCTCTATTTTCAGAAAATTAAATGATAGACAATCCAGTGCACAATCCACTAATGTGATCGAAGAAAAGATACTATACCATTATTACCCTCAACGAGCGTTATCACTCTGATACACTCGACTCCTGTCCAGGGAAATGAATACTTCTGCTGAACTTACCTTAAATCTTGCTTTCCTCTTAATGCTCTGTGAATAGTTGTAGCTGTAATTTAATTAATTGTATTAATATATATATAGCTGGTATGGCACAGTAGCATGTCATATATACATCTCTGAGACATCCTGAGCATTACTCTTTGGACATGTCTGGGACTATACAACACACAATGCCATATTAAGGTTTTTTTAATTGCCCAATACGTGAAAAAAAACAACATTTGCACTGTCTCAAAATTATACATGCTAATTTTAATATAGTAAACAGAATCGGAGATGAGAATTATCATTTATGCAATCAGATGAATATATATCACTCTACATGATTCCTGGGCTCGTATTCACCAGCTGGATTAGTATATATAGTCCAGATAGTTTATACGGGGAGACGCTCAAGGTGAATGTATCTGTGATGTTCGATCAGATAGTCATTGCCACAGCATAGGATTATCCAATCAAGGATTTGAAGGTGCTAATGGATTGACCAGTGTGGGATTTACATGCCTGCAGAAATTTAATTGTAGTGACCATCTCGATCATTTATTTGGTTATCACAAATATATAATTTGTGACAAAGAGGTGAATGTCATTACAGTTATGTCTTTTGAGCCATGTTGCGAATGACTATGCCATATTAAGGTTTTTTTAATTGCCCAATACGTAAACATAATATTATGTATAAATAGGGATGGGGAGCCTCACCCTCTCTACAGTTGAAAATATCATGCCTGACACAACAAAATTGTAAATCTCAAATCAAATACAGATTGAAACTTTTCCGAAATTTAAATAAATTCCTACTTTTGGTCATATTGGTATACTGAATCACTATCAAATAGACTAGGTGTGCCACGTTGGAAATATCCCACAGTTAGAAAGTTTTCACGAGCTAAATTTTGGAAAATTCCATCCGAAGGTGGTGCAGATGGCATTTGCAGCCAAAATGGGTCCGTTTCAAGAGGTGTTAAGTTTTTACATGGGGGAAAACATATACATGTAGCTAGATATTACCCCCATAAATAATCCTTATTATAGTTTTCGCTCTCCGTATATAATGCCCCCTCCTCCGAGCATGTGGTGTGACAACACAAGCTGTTTGTCGCAGTACTATAATTAACTACTGAAGTTCTTAATCTCATGGAATCTAATGGGCTCTGTAACCTCCACCCTCCTAGCTGAAATTCACACAAACTGACCAATCAGCTCGTTGGCGACATAACAATATACCGGTCAGCCCGAATTCAACTCCACGTTAATATTTGAACGATTAATGAATTAACATTAGTAGATCTGAAATATGGTTCAAATTCAATTCATCATGCATATGTAAACAGGCCCCAAGTATGATTGTTGTTGATCGCCAGCCACAGTGTGTGTCGCAAACACTAGCAAAGGTACCCTGTCCATGAAGCCATTATCAAATAGCCTGGTTTATAAAATAAACCCAGCGGGTGAATACGAGCCCCGATGTTTTCACTTTGACAGTAGAATTCTGCAGTGAAATTCATTTACTTCATTATTGTTCAGCATGACATAATCCATTACAGTAATGCCCTAAGTAATCAACCCCTTAACCACAGCAGAATTATGGGTAACTTTTCAGGATTTAGTTGGAAATATGGCTTGTTGCCATTCATCGGAAAGCTCTCAGTGAGAGAGCTTTCCGATGAATGGCAACAAGCCATATTTCCGACTAAATCCTGAAAAGTTACCCATAATTCTGCTGTGGTTAAGGGGTCGATTACTTAGGGCAATACTGTATATACATATCAATGATTATATCTTATTACATGATTATAGTTGTTCCATGATCCGACCCTTATTCCATTCATTAAAACAATTCTATAACAAGAGGTACGCTGTCGCGTGGCATTTGCCCCCGACCGTAGCAATTTGGATTAAGCATGGACAAACCTGCGGATATCCGAGGAGGTCTATATGACCATTCCAAAAGAAGTTCGTACAGAAATGTTGACTAAAAACCACAAAACAATTAGCGATCCGGAAACCCAAAAACAAGCCAAAATTCAAATTTTCTAAGTTGAAAAAAGGGCCATAACCCGCGCTATACATGTAGCTGTTCCCCCATGCTGCTCTATCACCATTCCAAATATCAGCTTAATCTGCCCAGCGGTTGCTGAACAATAATGCAAAATGTTTGTACGGACGGACAAAATTGAATTTTCTATGTAAAAAAAGGGCCATAACTCTGGTGAAAATGAGTGGACGAAACCCGCGCTATGCATGTAGCTGTTCCCCCATGCTGCTCTATCACCATATCAAATATCAGCCAAATCTGCCCAGCGGTTGCTGAACAATAATGCAAAATGTTTGTACGGACGTACGGACATACGGACAGAGACGTCGACTATATACACGCCGACTTTTCAAGTCGGGGGCATAATAATGATATACAACGGTCATTGTATAACAGGAAATAGTGCATCTGTAACCAAATGTATTATTGTTGCGAAAACATGACCTTTGACTTCCAGTTTCAGTGAAGTATCCAGCGATTTTTTGGGGACATCTGTTTTTGGGCAATGATATCCTGAAGGCATATCCCAAAGACATGAGCGAGGGAGGTGGTATCCCCCTGCTGATGGTGGGGGGGGGGGTCTCCCCCTGGAATTTTTTTTTTAATCCAATGCATTGAGAGCTAATCTAGAGCTCTTGGGGTCAGTATTTTGAATTTTACTGTCAGAGAGTTCACTTTGATAAAGTTTCTGAAGCATAACTTTGGAATTTTTTTTATATATGTATGGATTGGAAATGCTTATAAGTTATTGTCAGATATCTTTTTGTTCAATGGATTATGCTTATCCTGCTTGAAATGAGACCATTATTACTGTAATTCATATAATAGGCTATTTTCTAAAAATCAAGTGAGAGACACATTCATATTATACTAGTAGTACAGAAATAATGTCTTTTAAGTTACATGTAGTAATTACTAGTAGTACTAATTTCTATGTTAATTATTCATTTGGTATTATGAGATCCCACATGATAACCAGGTTTAATTGATCAAATTGTCACTGTTCCTCTACTGTATTGTGTAATTTCACTTGAATTTGATTGAAATACTGAAGTATGAAGGGTTAACTATTTGAAGTTTTCACAGATGAAAGCTAGATAAAGCCAAACATACTTTACAGTATTATTCCAACTGTTAAACTTAAGTTAAATCTTTTTGTAAACTTACATGTCTTATATCAATATATATAAATATATATATCTTGTTATGATATGAATTGGGACCTGAATAAAAAAAAAAATTACCATTTTTTTTTTTTGTCTGGATATGTCCCTGAGTTTGTTGTCTGTCAATCAAGTAATAAATAGAATCTACAACTTGTCCCCAGTTTATAGCAAAATTTACAAAACTCGTCCAGTAAATTAGGTTTCCACTCATATTTTGTAAATTTCGCTATAAACTGTGGACTTGTTGTAGATCCTCTATTCATTACTCTACATATATTAATATATTTATATACCATCATCTATTACAAAATGTAAAGAAAAATGTGGATTAAATGGACCCAAGGCATCCAAGGGTTAAAAAGTATGCACAATATTCCACTAAAATGTTTTTTTTTCCGACAGAACTGGCTTGACTGAGTTTTAAGAGAATTTTCATTGTTTCCAACACATGAGGGCATTTTCTAAAGTCAATAAAAACAGTGCTTCATTTGTAAACATGAATATTAATGAGCTGTCGCGAGATAGGATTCCCCATTCATCTCTGAAATCAATGTAAGTCCCAGATTTTTTAGACCCAGTTGATTGTTATGAAATCTTGATCTACCTTGAGATGGACTGGGTTTTGTATGCATAATCTAGCCTTGAAATAGTGTGTTTGTCATTTGCAGAATGAGGTCCCCAGAGGGTGAATTTAGTGATGCTACCCCACATAGTGGGCTAGCATCACCAAATTCACCCTCTGGGAACCTCATTCTGCTGAGCTGTAAGCAGAATGAGGTCCCCAGAGGCTCACTATTTCAAGGCATGTGCGTAATCTCATTATTGGAGCGTTATATATATAACCCTTTGATGACTGGAGCTTCCTGAATTTTTGCAAAAACCCTGTGCCAATTGAATCTCTTATATATGTGAGTCACCCGTAGGGCACCTCGCATATATAAGAGAATTCAATGGCCTATCAATATTTACCTTGATCTTGTAAGCCAGCGCATTCCCGTATATATGTGAGGCTCCCTATGGGAGACTCGCATATATAAGAAAATGCACTGGCACAGGGTCTTTATTGTTGCACCAGCGCAGCTCCCATCATGAAAGGTTTCATAATGAAAACAAGAACAAAGTAGACCTAATTTATTTGACCGGTCGCTTGTTTTAGAAGTGGAACAATAATCGAAAGAAAACTTTGCTTCCAACTGTCTATGTTGTTAACACACCTACTTTTATTTGATTAGTCACCAGAATATTCAGTAAATTTAAGTCTATGAAGTTATCATACAGAAACCAAAATAATCTGCAAATTCTAAGTCCACAACAGACAAAATGGCCGAACCAAACCCAAATTCAAACTTGACCTGTATTTTCATGTGAGTGATCCCAATTTTGAAAACAATCGGATCACAATGACTAAAGCATCACTTTGTCAGAAAAGGTTGAACGAACACAAATTCAAACTTGACCTATATTTTTATGTGTTTAATCCCCATACTAAATGTGAAAGGTCTAGGATACCATTCAGACAACAAAGCAATCAGCAAATTCAAATGTAATTTCATGTGATTAATCCACACACTAAATTTGAAAGCTATAGGATTATAACTTTATTTATCATCCGGACAACAAAATGATCAATATTTTGAAAAGGGGCATACTAGTACAGTAATGCCCTAAATAATCGACTCCTTAACCACAGCAGAATTATGGGTAATTTTTCAGGATTTAGTCAGAAATATGGCTTGTTGCCATTCATCGGAAAGCTCTGGTCAGCCTCCGCTGTTATTTGGGTAATGTGACCTCTGAAGGCTCTGATGCCCTCATGTGTTGGAAACAATGAAAATATCGGTGAGAGCTTTTCGATGAATGGCAACAAGCCATATTTCCGACTAAATCCTGAAAAATTACCCATAATTATGCTGTGGTTAAGGAGTCAATTATTTAGGGCATTACTGTAACTTGGTCAGAAATGTTTGAACCGGACCCAAATAACTTGACCCGAGATTTTCTCATATGAAAGCCACCTACCGAGTTTCATAAAATTCTGTCAGCAATTTCAATGGACAGGCCGACAAACACATGGCCAGACAGAAGGACTGACACCACTCAATTCTATAATCCCGCAATTTTTTTTTCTGGGAACAAATAAGCAGATCAATTAAGTCCAGGATTAGTAACTCGGAAGTGTCCAGTTATATATATAATAATATACCCTCTGTTCCGAGAGGCAGGTCATCTTCGACAGCCGAATCATGTGGAATGTTTTCTTTGTCATAAACATCTCTGGATAAGTTACTGAAAGGCAAAACTCGATCATCAAAATAATATATGTCCATCACAGCCTTAATTATTATGTATGGACATTCCAACATATATCCACCACAGCCTTATTATGTATGGACATTCCAACATATATCCACCACAGCCTTATTATGTATGGACATTCCAACATATATTTACCACAACCTTATTATCTATGGGCATTCCAACATATATCCACCACAGCCTTATTATGTATGGACATTCAAACATATATTTATCACAGCCTTATTATATATGTATGGACATTCCAACATATATTTATCACAGCCTTCTTATCTATGGACATTCAAACATATATCCATCACAGCCTTATTATGTATGGACATTCCAACATATATTTATCACAGCCTTATTATGTATGGACATTCCAACATATATTTATCACAGCCTTATTATATATGTATGGACATTCCAACATATATTTATCACAGCCTTATTATCTATGGACATTCAAACATATATCCATCACAGCCTTATCATGTATGGACATTCCAACATATATTTATCACAGCCTTATTATGTATGGACATTCCAACATATATTTATCACAGCCTTATTATGTATGGACATTCCAACATATATTTACCACAACCTTATTATCTATGGACATTCAAACATATATCCATCACAGCCTTATCATGTATGGACATTCCAACATATATTTATCACAGCCTTATTATGTATGGACATTCCAACATATATTTATCACAGCCTTCTTATGTATGGACATTCCAACATATATTTACCACAACCTTATTATCTATGGGCATTCCAACATATATCCACCACAACCTTATTATGTATGGACATTCCAACATATATCCACCACAACCTTATTATGTATGGATATTCCAACATATATCCACCACAGCCTTATTATCTATGGACATTCAAACATATATCCACCACAGCCTTCACCACAGTCTTATGTATGGATATTATTGCAGTCACTCAGGCATGAAACAGTTAAGTTGGCATCTGGTACCAGAAGGTATAACCACAATAAAACCAACAAGAGGTAAAATTGCACTGGCAGTGCTGGTATACACAATTTGAAACAACAAAGTATGGTTGAGATATCTGCTCAGGCAGGAAAGAAACCCAACATTTTCATATAAACAAAGATAAATAACTCCAAAATGGAAAATATGAACAAAAAAATTGAACACTCAATTGATTGCCATCACAGTAGTGAACATCCAAACTAAATTTCATTCAGATCTGAAAACCAGTGTTTGAGATATCTGCTCGGATGGACAAAAACTCCAACATTTCCAGACAAACAAAGATGAATAACTCTGGAATGATTGAACACTCCATTGAATGCCCACTTAGTAGTGAACATCTATATCAATTTCATTCAGATCCGACAACCGGTATTTGAGATATCTGCGCAGACGGAAGGATTGACGGAAAAACGAAGGATATTGTCCGGATGGACGAGGTCAATCCAGTATACGCCCAATTCTCTTTGAGAGAGGGGGTATAAATATGCACCCATAAATTTTGAGCTTGAAACTAATCACATCCGAAAAATTTCTAGCCAATGCACTCTAACATTTGTTTTTCATGAACTGCTTTTGACAAATGAAGAATCCAGATATCATCTGAGAAATAACTTGAAAATAACATGTTCAAAAGAATTTAATTGCATAGGAAATTAGAGTGGACTTTGTAGTCTGTAACCTCATAAAAATATATCTACACTTTCCAATAAAACATAATACATAAATGGCATATCCATAACCACTATCCGATCATTGTGATCCAAATAAATTAATACTTTTTCAAATAATCAGAAGATACCAAACTTTATTTAAGATCATAAAGCAGCGACTTAAAGAAAAATTTGATAGCAACTGTCATAGAAATAACTGACATATTTCCAATTAAGAAATGATATTAATCAGTTATTTTAGGCGACATCAATTTAAATAGTCGGTTTATGAACTCTTCGAAACTTTTTTACCGCAAATACAAAATATTGTATAAATTGTACAAGACTTCTCACCAAACTGTTCTATCAGCCATAATAGCATGGGGAAATGAGAATAATTGAGACACAAAAGGGGTACTGTACACTAAATCCCCGGCTATTTATGGGACCATCTCATTTTCGTTATAAATACCATGTTGTTTGTATCGTTCATACGGTAAATGAGTATTTTGCACTCATCCATGGATCAAATTCATTCATTTGTTGCATATATTCTGTGGAGTATAAAATGAGATGGTCCCAAAAATGGCCAGATTCAGTGTACAGTACCCCTTAATATATTGTTTTATTTATTTTTATTTGCAGTAAATGATTTCAAGAGAATATATGAGATTTGCATTTATCAGGATCATGTGGAATAATCGCAAATCAGTTTGTCAAGATCTGCCTGGGTTTTTTCCCCTCAACCATCAAAGAGATTGTTTCCCCGATGTTCATAAACCAACTAATTATATTGCTGGTGCCTTATACAGAAATAGTTAGTATTTTAATGTGTTTTTTTTTTAAGTTAGAACATATGTTAAATGCAAATATTGGCTTGATTATGAATGAAAAAAACAAAATGTTAAAATTAAGGAATAAAATAATGAAGGACTCTTGTGATATCATTATCAATATCAAGTCAGCCAGAAAAGACTTGTCCTATATGACAATAACCCTATTAGTAATGTTTTCATAGGTCAATGGTAACGAAGAGAGAGTCTTTCTTACTCATAGAAATTTGCTCCAATAGTCGGCCATGCTAGATATAGTTTGGAGTTCATCAGAAATGGCTACAGGGTCTTTGTTAAGTTGGAAAACAATATTTCTCATTAACAGACTTTATGTTGACTGGAGCTCTAAATCTATACGGAATGTCAAGAGATGCACCATCTGAAAGGCTTTATACCTACCAATATATTTATATATCGGTGAATAGGCCTAAGGCAAGCTACTAACATATCCACAACATGTCATATCTTAAAGATACGGATGGCCTTCGCGATGGGTATTGCTGTTAAAAAAGACACGTTAAAACAGCCATAAACAGAAAGAATATTAAAATATAGACAGATTTTGATCTTATTCCAATCATAAATATAGCATAAATAGCATGTTATTGTCAAGATCGTAAGCCTTATTAATAAACACAAGCCATATTATGATAGAGTACAGTGTGTAAAGAGTGTGCGATACGCAAAACACTCAACAATGCAGAGACCCACTTAGTGAACTTTGGTTAAAATTCACACCATATTGTTTACAACATACCATTATAACACTCGCCACTCAATATTTCGGTCTTGAATTGGGTCACCGTGAATCACTCTCCCAAAAACATCACCACTGTGTTGAGTGTTTTGCTTAACGCACACTCTTTACATACTGTATATAAACAAATGCTCAGTTCACACAAAGTGTGTTTTGTGGGTAATATCGCATTCATACTATCATTATACAATACTATTAGTATATTCTTGAGAAAATTCATAATTAGGTAACTTTTATTTCTAAATTATAACCTACAACCAAGGCCATCCGTGCCTTCAAGTACATATCAGAAACTTATCAGGCAAATAGTGAATAAAGACATAAATATGCTGACAGCAAAACATAAATTGAAGGACCCAGTTCCTATCTCCACCCAGAACTCAGGTATTCATTTAGTTTTAAAGATGTTTTGGAATGGTTCAAACGAGGGCCCAGCACCCATGGTTCAACCATTTTATGCAGATCTAATGAGTACATTACAGTTTTAATCTAAAATTAGTAACCTTCCATGTCCCAGTTCATGGAAAAACATATTCCTCAACGACAGAATTAAGTGTTGACTAGAGAACTGAATCAACAGAGAAATGTCAGTCATTAGATGCACCATCTTAATGGCTTTATACCTACCAATATATTTATATAAATAGGCAGAAAGGAACAACTACTAACATCCACAATATGTCAAATCTTAAGAAACTAGTGGAAATTTATCCAGCAAATATTGAATGTAAAACACAAATATGCCGACGGCAAAACATAAATTGTAGGACCTAGTTCCTATCTCCACCCAAAACTCAGGTATTCATTTATTTTTAAAGAAGTGTTGGAGGTAAACTGTGGCAAGGCATAAAACCATGTGACGTATTTACACAGGAATTTACAAGCTTTGTACATATATACATACTCTATGTCTGGTTGGTGTGAGGAATGTAGACCGTTAGTCAGTGACTGGGAGTAAGCTGAAAGCATAATGAAATGACAGGCTGTCATGTCAGCTGGTAAATGGAGAGTCTAAACATTTTGACTTGTGCATGTAACTTGTAGCCTGAAAATAGTACAGAATCATGTTGCATCTCCCCCAGAATTGTCCCTTGCCAAAAAAATAAAAAATTCAAATTTAATTTTAAATTGACTGCTGTGTTCAGATGCAGCCTATAAATCCAAGATTGTTTTTTTAATCATAAAATAACAAAAGAACTCATAATTTCAAGTCATGAAATCTGAGCAGGGTAGATCTCAGTCCAGCAGCCAATGAAAAATAGATTAAAGGAGGGGTAGCTATTTGCAGCCTTCATCAATCAAGGTGTTAAATCTTGTGGCCAAGAAATTATAATTTCACCAAGATATATGTATGATCTGTAAAGTCAAGAACTTTCTTCAGATTGATTTGCCCTTTGGCGTGTTCAGGTAAAAAAGAATCAAACACTATCCAATGCTGCTGAAAGCCAGATTACAGTAATCAGTAAACAAGCCATATTTCAAACTAAATCGTGAATAATTACGAATAATTCTGTTGTGGTTAAGGAGTCGATTATTAAGGGCATTACTGTATGCTCTCTGTGACAGGAACAGATAAGCTAGAGATGTGACTGTCCCAATAGGACTAAGGATACCCCTATAGAGCACATGGGCTACATAAAGGTAGCCTTATTAAAAGGAGATGACTCTTTCAAATCTCAAATTATGTATATTAATTTGGTAGCAAGGACAATAAATACACAAAATATCATTATAAAAAAATTGCCAAGTCAAAAAGGGTCAAAGCAACTAAAATAGTAGACCAATTCTTCTAGGTCCACATTAGCTTGGGATATCGGTTGCGTTGATGCTGTTTTTGGACTGAGATCTGCCACGTTGCTGATCTATAAAGGATATTCATTCAAAAGAGGTATTACACATACAAGTGGAGCCCTGGCATTCACATAAACCTGCGCATGTGATTATTCATTTGACATGTATGCATTTAATCGGGCTTTAAAGCATTGTTTACATGCATTTTAAGATAGCGCGACAAATCAAAATTCACCGAAAAACAAGGCTTTGTTTACTAATAAATCAGGTTGCTTTGACATTTAACGGACATCTGATATACGCATGTTTCATATCATCATGCTTGGGAAAGATTGCCTTTATGTTCATTTACGCAAGGCTTCCATTTGACCTAATCCGAAGACATACAAGCAAGATACCTTCCGCCCACGATTCTGGGCAAAAAGATTGTTGTAGAAAAGTAACAGAATGGGACTCTGTCCAAAAACAGCATTAACCCAAACGATATCCCAAGCTGTTGTAGACCGAGAAGACTTCATCTATAAAATATGTCCAACCAATCTTGTAATCGCAGGTGCACAGATTGCGATGGTGGTAAATATCTGTGCTAAGTTTCCAACAAAAGAAATGACAATTACGTATGTTGCTAAAGTGGATGGATCTTATAACTGTAGGTGCATAGGTTCCAATAATGGTGAATAATTGTACCAAGTTTCAAACATATAGACCAATAAATGAAGTAATACTAGCTCAGACAAAATGACAGCATTGCAAAAAAATTCTAAGTTGAAAAAAACGTTGGATGGAACAGCAGGTGTACAGGACCCTACGGTACTAAATATATGTGCCAAGTTTTAAACAAAAATTTATTAAAAAATTAAGGAACACAAGCTCAGACAAAATTTGATCCACAGATGGATGGACAAGCTCTAATATTCCAGTATACAACCCCCCCCCATAACTTTGTCACGGGGGATATAATAATTATGATATACCTAAAATGAACCACGGAGAGCCACACGATAAGAAAACAACAAACATAAAGTTGCAACAATTCTGGCTACCAATTTTGTGACTTAATCGCCGCCAATGGCTGGACCAACTGTCTTTAGGTTCCGACATGTTTTGGCCCCTATAGGGCATACATGTAACAATTAATCTATTGACAATTATCAATTAACAGGATTGCTATGTCAAATAGCTATCAACTGCTTTTATTATGCCAAAATACTGCACCCTTGACCTGGCAGATTAAAAGATAATGAAAGGTCGTCCGGCCAGTGTCCCCCGAAAAGTGGCTTCATTGGGGGCATCAGCTTTTCTGAAAAAAATAACAAGGACCCTAAATCCGATACTAAATTTCAGAACAAAATGGGTGGATCGTATCCATATTCGAACTTGATCTGTATTTCGAGCTGATAAACTGATATACCAAATTTGATTCAGATATGATCACACAAACTAAAGTTATCATCCGGAAAACCAGAAATTGACAGGATTCTAAGATGAAAAAAGGCCATTACTCTATCAAAAATGGGCAGATTGTACCCATGTTCGAACTTGATCTGTATTTCGAGCTGATAAACGCACATTAAAAATTTGGTTCAGATATGGTCACACAAACTG
The DNA here is from genome assembly GCA_032622095.1 of Siphonodentalium dalli. Classification (NCBI taxonomy): domain Eukaryota; kingdom Metazoa; phylum Mollusca; class Scaphopoda; order Gadilida; family Siphonodentaliidae; genus Siphonodentalium; species Siphonodentalium dalli. The sequence continues at coordinate 200,320,899 of CP136064.1, forward strand.
AAGTTATCATCCGGAAACCAGAAATTGACAGGATTCCAAGTCGAAAAAGGGCCACAACTCTCGCAAAAATGGGCGGAGCAAACCCATATTCGAACCTGACCTGTATATAGGGCTGATAACCTCACATACCAAATTTGGTTCAGATATGATCACACAAACTGAAGTTATCATCCGGAAACTAGAAAATTACAAGATTCTAAGTAAAAAAAGGGCCATAACTCTCGCAAAAATGGGCAGAGCACTAGGATCCCATGACGGCAGAGGAGCAGGCCTGGATGTATCACGTGGGATGACGTTTCCAGGGGGACAAGACCGACCCTCGTAATGGGGTGGGCCACAGCGCCGTGGGGAAGCGTCAGAAGGCCTTTTGGCTGGAGCGCATTGAGCGGCACCGGACATCGAGACTTCCCCACCCAGAACAGCCTCCAAAGGCGAGTGTGCGGGTGTTCGAACTTTACCTGTAATTTGGTCTGATATACTCACCTATGAAATTTGCTTTTGATCTAATAACCGAAACTAAAGTTATCATCCGAAAACCATTACCGGACGGACGGACAGACACCGGCTATTTTAATAGTCCCCCGAAAAATTAAAAATTAAGCGCCCACTTCGAACGTTAATATCGTAGCTCGTTGCATCTACACAAAAATGGAAGCAAGTAGGGGGTCAACATATGACATCATGTGACCTAATTAATACCAGCCAACATCCTGCATTCATGTTCCATATAGCAGTGAATGCATTTGGGAGTTTAAATATTGATGACACTTTTACTCCATAACTTGTTATCGCTAGTATGAATAATGACTTTGACAGGTAATTTGTAGGACGGGATGATGTGAAACACAACTGTAAATAATTACTTTAACCGGATTAGATGACATGAATTCTTCAGTTATGAATCGGATTTGGTTATACTTTCTGCAAATTTTGCAGAGAATCCATAGTGGGTTTTGTAACACAATTATTGACATAATCTGGTAACATGACAAAACACTACTTCACGTTCTCGAGTATTGATTCTCTCTTCAGCCGCGAGCAAACTTTTAGTTGAGGATATTAATTATAATCTTCAGCATCTGTCCAATCACGTGATGTGTTTTATTTAAAAACCATAACTCCCCATCGATTAGTAGTGTAACAAGGGAAACATCAGCAGTGCAATATACAGAAGTTGGCTTGTTTTAAATTCCATTTCAGAAATAAACCATAACACTTAAAGTTATACCAATCAAACTGAAATTTCTAAGTAAAAGAGGGCAAATAACTCTGGCAAAAATCATTGGACAAATCCCAATTTGGAACAAACAAGCTTTATTTTGAGCTAAATCATGCTCATACCAAGTTTTGTGTTGATGAAGAAACCGTAATGATTATGATCCAGAGAGCGTGTGAAATGTAAAAATTATTTTTGAATTTTAGTACATGTAGTTTTGTTTTCGCACTTAAATATGACAGACAAAGAAGGAATATCGATGATACAAACCTATTTATCACAGTTTGCAAATTAGGTTTCTCTATGGAATGCCATGTGGACAGGCCCTGAGGAATACCGTGGTTACAGTAGCAACAAGATTACTTGCACAAGTCAATTTGCTTTGGCTCAAGAATGTGATGTCAAAAGCGTTGTCAGTCTGCTCTCCTTGAACAACCACATGCTTCTGTGAGGAAAATCCATTCCAGTTGATGGATATTAGTTTCTTGAATTCTCGTACCCTGATTGAGTACCGTATGAAATCATCCGATAGGGTACGTGTCCTCATCATCTAAATTATGCTAAGCATGTGGAAGTCAGGAAAGTAGACTGAACAACTGCTTGAACCATAAAATAGTGAGTAGCATGAATATGTGTTTCCGTATGGTGCTTCTGGTTCCACAGATATCTTTAAATGTATACATATAGTGCTTTCTGCTACATGTATATCATAAGCCTTGCCATTGAAAAGTGAATATGTACATGTATCAAATCAGGGTTTTGAGATTTTATAGAATGCCAGGTATTTAGCAATAATGGGTGTATAATTAACATGCACCCCCCCCCCCCCACCACCCACACACACACACACACCATGTTGACCCAATTTATTTAGCATTAAAAAATTGTGGGGCTAGGGCTAACCCATGAAACTTAAATGAAAGTGTCAATGACACTGTAGCTCAACTTAGGTAGGGGAATAATTTAATGGTTGACAATAAATGGAGGAATAGGAAAGGTGCTAATTGAAATGTCTAAGTAAGACTAGATGTACATGTCAATATCAACATTCATGACAGGTTTCATAATTATCGGATCAGGGATGTGGTGATTATGGTGTGCCAAAGGATTTATTGATGCAAAGAGTAAATTCTAAAATGGCCACCGGCAGCCATGTTTTTTTCCGAATTGCCCCAAAATGACCTGTTCCCATCTACAGCCTTTACAAATCTCATAATGATCTGATCAAAGGTACGACCTGTAGCCTGTGCCAATGGATTTAGTCATGCAAAGAGTAAAATCCAAGATGGCTGCTGGCACCATGTTTTTCGGCTGAACGACCCCAAAATGACTCGTTTCCCGTCTACATGTCATTGTTAACATCCATGACAAATTTCATGAAGTTCCGACCAAAGCTACGACCTGTAGCCCGGACCACAGGATTTAGTCATGCAAAGAGTAAATTCTAAAATGGCCACCGGCAGCCATGTTTTTTTCCGAATTACCCCAAAATGACCTGTTCCCATCTACAGCCTTTACAAATCTCATAATGATCCGATCAAAGGTACGACCTGTAGCCTGTGCCAATGGATTTAGTCATGCAAAGAGTAAAATCCAAGATGGCTGCTGGCGGCCATGTTTTTTGGCTGAACGACCCCAAAATCACTCGTTCCCATCTACATGTCAATATTAATATCCATGACAAATTTCATGATGATCAGACGAACAGCACGACCTGTAGCCCGCGCCAATGGATTGAATTTTGAAATCCAAGAAGGCCACCAGCGGCCATATTTTTTGGCCAGATGACCCCAAAATGACTCGTTCCCATCTACATGTCAATGTCAACATTCATGACAAATTTCATAAAGATCAAATCAAAGGTATGACCTGTATCCCGCGTCAAAGGATTTAGTCATGCAAAGAGTAAAATCCAAGATGGCTGCTGGCGGCCATGTTTTTTAGACGAATGACCCAAAAATCACTCGTTCCCATCTACATGTCATTGTTAACATCCATGACAAATTTCATGAAGTTCCGACCAAAACTACGACCTGTAGCCCGCGCCAAAGGATTTAGTCATGCAAAGAGTAAAATCCAAGATGGTTGCTGGTGGCCATGTTTTTTGGCCAAATGACCCCAAAATGACTCGTTCCCATCTACATGTAAATGTTAACATCCATGACAAATATTATGATGATCAGATAAGCAGTACGACCTGTAGCCCGCGCCAATGGATTGAATTTTGAAATCCAAGATGACCACTGGCGGCCATGTTTTTTTGTCGAATGACCCCAAAATGACTCGTTCCCATCTACATGTCATTTTTAACATCCATGACAAATTTCATTAAGATCTGTCCAAAGCTATGACCTGTAGCCCGCGCCAAAGGATTTAGTCATGCAAAGAGTAAAATCCAAGATGGCTGCTGGCGGCCATGTTTTTTGGCCAAATGACCCCAAAATGACTCGTTCCCATCTACATGTAAATGTTAACATCCATGACAAATTTTATGATGATCAGATAAGCAGTACGACCTGTAGCCCGCGCCAATGGATTGAATTTTGAAATCCAAGATGGCCACTGGCAGCCATGTTTTTTTGTCGAATGACCCCAAAATGACTCGTTCCCATCTACATGTAAATGTCAACATTCATGACAAATATGATAAAGATCAGACCAAAGGTACGACCTGTAGCCCGCGCCAAAGGAAATTGTTGACGGACATACGCACACACGCATACACGGACGACGGACGCCAAACCATGGCAATATATCAAACTTACAAAGTAAGTTGAGCTAAAAATTGAAGAAAAATCATTTAGAAAGTCTTCGATAGGGAGTTAAGTCCATACAAATTTCATTATAGCAGAAATGAATTGACCCAGATGTGCAGGCAGATACATGTTCAGAGTTCAGATTGACATTATATTGTGGAAACCAAAAGCTACAAACAGAATCTTAATATTATATGAACCCAAATCCGCAATGCAAATCTAAAATCTACACTCAGTGAAACAATAGATCTTATGGAAATATTCGCCATTAATAATGTAAACCCTTCCATGAACATGTTAACCCTGTGCTGATGCATTCTTTTATATATATATGAATGTCGCATAAGGAGCCTCGCATATATAAGAGAATACATTGGCCTAACAATATTTTCCTTGACCTTGTAAGCCAGTGCATTCTCTTATATATGCAAGGCTCCCTGTGGGAGACTCGCATTTATAAGATTATGCACTGGCACAGGATCTTTAATGCTGCACCAGTCATGAAAGGTTTAAGGACACAAATATGTGTTGTTTTATTAACAAAACATCAATTGCACTCGTTGGTTTATGAACATCAGGGAAAAAATTTCAAGATGGAGGAAGGAAAAAAATAATAAAAAACACAAGGCAGGTCTTGAAATACCGATTGGTGATTATTCCACATGATCCTGGTCAAATTTAGTCATGCAAAGAGTAAAATCCAAGATGGCTGCTGGCGGCCATGTTTTTTGGCTGAACGACCCCAAAATCACTCGTTCCCATCTACATGTCAATATTAATATCCATGACAAATTTCATGATGATCAGACGAACAGCACGACCTGTAGCCCGCGCCAATGGATTGAATTTTGAAATCCAAGAAGGCCACCAGCGGCCATATTTTTTGGCCAGATGACCCCAAAATGACTCGTTCCCATCTACATGTCATTGTTAACATCCATGACAAATTTCATGAAGTTCCGACCAAAACTACGACCTGTAGCCCGCGCCAAAGGATTTAGTCATGCAAAGAGTAAAATCCAAGATGGTTGCTGGCGGCCATGTTTTTTGGCCAAATGACCCCAAAATGACTCGTTCCCATCTACATGTAAATGTTAACATCCATGACAAATATTATGATGATCAGATAAGCAGTACGACCTGTAGCCCGCGCCAATGGATTGAATTTTGAAATCCAAGATGACCACTGGCGGCCATGTTTTTTTGTCGAATGACCCCAAAATGACTCGTTCCCATCTACATGTCATTTTTAACATCCATGACAAATTTCATTAAGATCTGTCCAAAGCTATGACCTGTAGCCCGCGCCAAAGGATTTAGTCATGCAAAGAGTAAAATCCAAGATGGCTGCTAGCGGCCATGTTTTTTGGCCAAATGACCCCAAAATGACTCGTTCCCATCTACATGTAAATGTTAACATCCATGACAAATTTTATGATGATCAGATAAGCAGTACGACCTGTAGCCCGCGCCAATGGATTGAATTTTGAAAATAATAAAAATAATAAAAAACACAAGGCAGGTCTTGAAATACCGATTGGTGATTATTCCACATGATCCTGGTCAAATTCAATACACATCTCATATATTCACTTGAAATCATTTTTTGCAAATAAAATTAAATAAAACCTCCACATTTAATATATCAACTATTCTCATTTTCCCATGCTATTATGACTGATCAGACGGTTTGGTGAGAAATTTTTACACAAACTGAACACTTAATGTGGATTTTTTTTACAATTATGGTAAAAAGTTGACAGCGTGTTCATAAACCAACTAATGAAATTGGGGTCACCTAAGACTTATTAAACAGCAGAAAGCAATTATACACAAATAGACACATATGCAGTAATGCCCTAAATAATCGATTCCTTAACCACAGCAGAATTATGGGTAACTTTTCAGGATTTATTCTAAAATATGGCTTGTTGCCATTCATTAAAAAGCTCTCACTGAGAGCTTTCCAATGAATGGCAACAAGCCATATTTCTGACTAAATACTGAAAAGTTACCCATAATTCTGCTGTGGTTAAGGAGTCGATTATTTAGAGCATTACTGTACCTGTAGTTTAAAAACAATAACTGATTTCGCTATATCTGGACAAATATCATCAAAACTAATTTGTTTTACATGATACAAAAACAGCATGGCTTCATAATTGTGGCCTTGTAGGTGACCCCCCACCCATCTTTCACCCATCTTTCACCAATACACTAAACTCTAAAAAGCCTGATAATAATATGCTCTCACTACAAAGCAGTATAGGTTCCAATAAAGCACTATTGATGCCAACAACCTAGTGAAAACAAATCTATCAGACCCAGATATTTGACACTTTTTTTAAATGGAAGCCAAAGACAAAACTTATGAAATCACACATTCTGATTTTAATATTTTGCATTTACAGTAACCTTCTACCATCATCAGGAGTGACTTGAAGGCTCTTTACTTTTATAATATAAAGGAAAAATGAGAAATATATAGTTAATACTACTAATAGAATCCTGGGGACAGTCTTAAAGTGATGTTCTGTTCTCAAGAAATCAAGCCAAAAAGCCTCACTCAAGTTACGCATGATTTATACAAACCTAGAAAACCTTTGTATTCTCCATATAATATTGTGAAACTGAAATAAACATGAATTGTAATTCAACTGGATTTTTTTTATTCAGAATCCAAAATTGGTTACCAAAATGAGTTCACAAGAAAACAATTCTTGAGATAGTAACAAAAAACGGAACATTATTTCACCGAATGGAACGATCTCAGCCTGCGGCCTTGCTCGATCCATTGCTGAAATAAAGTACAGTTTTCAGCCATTTTCCTGACTCAGTTAAATTCAGTATAGCATGACGTACGCCATTTTAACCCTGTCTATACTGAATGGATTCTCCCATTCAGTTACAAAAGTATATATTGGAATAATCTATTATTCATGTTGAGATATGTTCAGGTAATAAAAGCAGACAAAAGTCACATGAAAAACTACTATATAAGCGCAGAAGGATTCATATTCTTTGGAGGGAAATGTTCAGGTAATAAATTCAACAAACGGCCTATGGTCATTTGTTGAACTTATTATCTGAACATTTCCTAAGGGAACTACTCGTCAATGAGTATTTAGTGCAGAAAGAGTTAATAATATTGCTTCCTTGAACACTGTTTACAAAGACAGAAAGAGTGGAAACAATATCTTTTTATGCACAAAAAGGGGATCCTTCCTTCTCAACCTTACTATTTTAAAAATAATTTGAATATTATTCCATAATAATATTGAGTAATTATTGTGTTATTTAAATAAAGCCGCATTGCAAAAAGCATGTTTCATCATTGCGATTATTGCAGGCTTTTTCTACCCTGATAATATAAATGATTTAATACGTTAAAAATATGATTATAGACAATGTGTCTTCAATACTGACAAATGAAATTTATGAGTCCAAATTAGTAAGAATAGATAAAATGGTAAATTCAAACAATTAACCGATTAGTCATCATGTAATTATATCCTTTAGTTTATTACATAATTTATTATTTATTAGTGCTATTATCAGATGCATACCTTGATGAGAGTGAGCAGTAGGAATTAAGACAGGATTATTCAGATTATCAGCATGTTCAGGTAGGCATCGTGTGTCCATTACTGAATCTGTTAAATGAAAGTACAAATGGCCTGTAGCTCAACTTGTAGAGGGGATAATGTCATACAGTAATGCCCTAAATAATTGACTCCTTAACCACAGAGGAATTATGGGTAATTTTTCAGGATTAAGTCGGAAATATGGCTTGTTGCCATTCATCGGAAAGCTCTCAGCTTTCTGATGAATGGCAACAAGCCATATTTCCGACTAAATCCTGAAAAATTACCCATAATTCTTGAGTGGATAAGGAGTCGATTATTTAGGGCATTACTGTACATTACCGTCAATTGAGTGATAACAAATGCAGAACGTTTAAATGTTTATGTAATACCAGATGTCAAATCAAAGAGCCATATGAAGTTTGGAATCAGTTTAACAATTTACACACAGTCGAGGATTGTTCCGACCCCGAATCCGAAATTTCAGTGAATACCAATGGCAGACCAAGCTGCTCGGCATTTTGGAGTGCATATCGCCAGCTGGCTGTAAACATAAGGCCCACATTGGCCTCCAATATTCATAGGAAGTGTGATTTACATAGCAAGTATAAAAGTAACATATATTGGCCATTTGTACAAATCAATCTACATATATAAAACCCAGCGTCTGTGTATCTGTGTGTGTAACTCGCTCACGCTTTTGGAAAGTTAATAACTTTTCAACCATGCGTCCAATGTAGCCCAAATTTGGACAACGGCCAACATTGTGTCATAAAATATGACTCACAAAATTTCACGCCGATTGGTCAACGAAAACCTGAGGTCGAACAAATGCCATATTTGCAATCAAGTAAAGACTATTTCTTATGACGTTGTCATATGACATCGCACATAAACCCATGCTTGCTTTGCTATTGTACAGACGAAACTTCCAAGCGTTCTACCAAATCATTGTTGGGATCGGTGCTAAATTAATTTGTCACATCAAGTTTAGTGTGAATTTTAGTTATGGATGTTGAGTTTGCCATGGAAGTGCATGGGGTGTATAGTAGAACGCTCTATCATCGTCGGAAATGGGTCCTAAATTGTCTTTCAGTTTTCCAATTGAGTGTGAATATAAGTAACGAATGTTGTTTTTGTTATGAAAGTTAAGTATTGAGTGTGGAATCGAAGTAGTATACCCGGAAGACGGGGAAGGAACGCAGTATGATCTCCTGCCAGTGGTTACTGTTCAGCAGATTTGCCGGAACTCGGTAAGAAAAGCCACAGTCCCAAGCTGACTGGGACTAGTATAGTTACAACACTGTCGGCGCTAAATGCTCTTTTAATCTTTTAGTTGGGTGTAAATATATGTATATACTAGCTGATGTGCCTGACTTCATCTGGGCTATTTAGGGATTTCTTTGTTCGATCAGTCTAGAAACATGCCTATATGAGTGTATATGAGCGAGGTCAATGTCAAGGACATGGTCACCCATATTGTTCCCGGGATCAAAGTAGGCCTACATACCAAATTTGAGTCGGATCGGTCGAGGTCCAGAAACATGCCTATATGAGCGTATATGAGCGAGGTCAAGGTTAAGGACACGGTTGCATGTGAAATTGGACCCGCCCATATTGTTTCCGGGATTAAAGTAGGCCTACATACCATACTCGAGTCGGATCGGTCGAGGTCCAGAAACATGCCTATATGAACATATGTATATGAGCGAAGTCAAGGTCAAGGACACGTCACACGTAAAATTGGACCTGACCATGTTGTTCCCGGGATCAAAGTAGGCCTACATACCAAATTTGAGTCGGATCGATAGGCAGTTTTTGAGTCTATAAGACACACACACACACACACAGACAGAAGTTCAAAATATATATTAGTTGAAAGTGTCAATGACACTGTAGCTCAACTAGGAGAGGAGATCATTTCATGTGTTACATTCAATGGAATGATTAGGAAATCAAAAAGTTGAAATGTTTAAGTTAATACTAAATATCAACATGAAGAGAGAAATATAAAGTAAAATCCAATATCGTGGCGGACGATCAATATCAAGATCAAAATGAAGTTTGGTGATGATCGGATGAGGGAAGTGGACTGTAGGGTGTGCTAAAGGATATAGTCATGCAAAGAGTAAAATCCATAATGGCTGCCGTGGCATGTTTTTTTAACGAAATTCGAAAAAACTGGATTACTCCCATCTTGTGGTCATCCCGAAGATTAATGTGAAGTTTAGTAACCAAAGGATTTAGTCATATATAATAAAGAGTAAAATCAAAGATGGCCACTGGCGGCCATGTTTTTCAACGAAATTTGGAAAACTTTGATGGCTCCCATCTGGAGGTCACCCCGATGATCCATATGAAGTTTGGTGATGATCAGTTGAGGGTCTGTAGGATGTGCCCAATGATTTAGTCATGCAACTTAGAGTAAAATCCAAGATAGCTCGCGGCAGCCATGTTTTAAGACCGAATGAGCCCAAAATGTCTTGTTCCCATCTACATGTCAATGTCAATAGCCATGACAAATTTCATAATGATCCAACCAAAGGTACGACTTGTAGCCCATGCCAAAGGAATTAGTCATGCAAAGAGAAAATACCAAGATGGCTGCCGGCGGCCAGGTTTTATGGCCGAATGACCCCAAAATAACTCGTTCCCATCTACATGATAATGTTAACATCCATAATAGATTTCATGATGATCCAACTGAAGGTACAACCTGTAGTCTGTGCCAAAGGATTTAGTCATGCAAAGAGTAAAATCCAAGATGGATGCCGTCGAATCTGGCCGAATGACCCTAAAATGACTTGTTGCCATCTACATGTCAATATTAACATCCATGACAAATTTCATGATGATCAGACCAACAATATGGCCTGTAGCCCGTTCTAATGGAAATTGTTGACGGCGTCTCCACACACGTTGCATGACGGATACCAACCCATGGCAATAGCTCAAACTTTACAAAGTAAAGTTGAGCTAAAATGTTTAATAGATAAAAATATGCGCAAATCAATCAAAGATGCCACAGTGCAGGGGGATGTGACCCGTAAGTTTGAGATCAATATGTGCACAAAGCACACAATGGTGCGACATGCCCCAATATACATGCAGGTAGTGCACAATGGGGCTGCAGACCTCTATGCAGCTTAAAAAAGTTTGGAAGCCTTTTTAGGACAGGGCCCTATATAGGTAGCATACCAAGGGCCAGAAAGCCTGTTTCAGTTAGTACAGTAATAAAGTAATATATTATATTAGGGTTGCCACGACTATGAGTTTTCATAATCGACCTTTATAATCGACGGTTAGTCGATTAATCATTCATATATGCGGCCTATATTACACCAAGGTAAACTAGTGATAAATGCAAAATTACAATGACTACTTTACATCCAGATATAAACTGTCACTCAGCAGGCTTGTCATTCTGAGGCCACCGCTCATCATCGGCCACCTAAACTCTGCGCAGCCGGTAAACGCCCACCCCGCCTTTATTCCAGTGGACGAGAATTTTTTATAATATCTGTCCAGTCAATCAATGTTCCCTGTGAAAGCGTGTGGAATTGTCGCATACTTATTGAAAACAGACTATAGTTAGTTAGTTTTGCAGAGAATCCCGTTGTGTATCGATTACTTCACCTGACATATATCCAGCACTTTTATTTCGCGGGCTTCAGCGTGTGCACGCGCTGCTTGTTAATTAAAAATTAATAGTTAATATATGTTACCATGTTGGAGACTGTAATCTATGTATCACTAATAAGTGATGACACAAACTTGTTACTGATTAACTGTCTAGTAACTTTGAACATTCCATGTCCCATGAACTTTGTGAATAATGGTGACCGTTTTACAGTATGAAATTTGAAAAATGAAACATAGGTGCAGTCTGATGCACGTCGTCCATTTTGGCTATAATGATCGCTAATTACCGATCCATAGGAACATAAATTCACAGTTGAACATAATTTATAAATGAAAGTGTCAATGACACTGTAGCTCAACTTAGGTAGGGGAATAATTTAATGGTTGACAGTATATAGGAAAGGAAAGGTGCTAATTGCAATGTCTGACCTGTGCCAAAGGATTTAGTCATGCAAAGAGTAAAATCCAAGATGGCTGCTGGCGGCCATGTTTTTTGGCCAATTGACCCCAAAGGACTCGTTCCCATCTACATGTCATTGTTAACATCCATGACAAATTTCATGAAGATCTGACCAAAGCTACGACCTGTAGCCCGCGACAAAGTATTTAGTCATGCAAAGAGTAAAAACCAAGATGGCGGCCATGTTTTTTGGCCAAACGACCCCAAAATCACTCGTTCCCATCTACATGTCAATATTAACATCCATGACAAATTTCATGATGATCAGACGAATAGTACGACCTATAGCCCGCGCCAATGGATTGAATTTTGAAATCCAAGATGGCCGCCAGCAGCCATGTTTTTTTGCCGAATGACCCCAAAATGACTCGTTCCCATCTACCTGTCAATGGCAACGTTCATGACAAATTTCATAAACATCAGACAAAAGGTACGACCTGTAGCCTGCGCCAAAGGATTTAGTCATGTAAAGAGTAAAATCCAAGATGGCTGCTGACGGCCATGTTTTCGGCCGAACGACACCAAAATGACTCGTTCCCATCTACATGTCATTGTTAACATCCATGAAAAATTTCATGAAGTTCCGACCAAAGCTACAACTTGTAGCCCGCGCCAAAGGATTTAGTCATGCAAAGAGTAAAATCCAAGATGGCTGCTGGCGGCCATGTTTTTTGGCCGAACGACCCCAAAATCACTCGTTCCCATCTACATGTCAATATTAACATCCATGACAAATTTCATGATGATCAGACGAACAGTACGACCTGTAGCCCGCGTCAATGGATTGAATTTTGAAATCCAAGATGGCTGCCAGCGGCCATGTTTTTTGGCCGAATGACACCAAAATGACTCGTTCCCATCTACATGTCAATGTCAACATTCATGACAAATTTCATAAAGATCAGAACAAAGGTACGACCTGTAGCCCGCGCCAAAGGAAATTGTCGACGGACACACGGACACACACACACACGGACGACGGACGCCAAACCATGGCAATAGCTCAAACTTACAAAGTAAGTTGAGCTAACAATGACAAGGCCGTAACACGACATCAAAGGAAACCGCTGGCCCGCCACGACTGTGAGACCATGTCGCACACCGAATTCTTTGAAGATGACCGCCAAATGTCGGCTGCGACATCAAAGACAAACGAAGCCGAATCATAAGTGGCGAGAGAACAGGCTGTCGGGTGGTAAATTGTGCTACATACACTGTTAACTTTTACTTCCATGCTTGGCATTTGTGCATAGTACTGCTTACATACAGAACCATACCAACACCTCCCCTTGGACAATTAGTCGACAAAAGTAAATAACCGTCGACTACCGCACCTGTCGAAGGTTAGTCGATTAATCGAATAATCGTGGCAAGCCTATATTATATAGATTTTGTTGCGTTCCATGTGCATGCAAATATATGTTGGAGCGAGGGTAAAAAATAAAGTTCTTAGAGAAATAAAGTGTTGCAGTGACAAGAGAAGCATATCAATTCCATTTCTAATATAAATGAGAATTGCTACAAGAATGTTGCAAAGTACATTTACAGTAATGCCCTAAATAATCGACTCCTTAACCACAGCAGAATTATGGGTAACTTTTCAGGATTTAGTAGGAAATATGCCTTGTTGCCATTCATCGGAAAGCTCTCAGTGAGAGCTTTCTGATGAATGGCAGCAAGCCATATTTCCGACTAAATCCTGAAAAGTTACCTATAATTCTGCTGTGGTTAAGGAGTCGATTATTCAGAGCATTACTGTATCTACCCGTCATTTTTTATGCATATTACTCAGAAATTTGGCAACCCCTTCCAGATTTTGAACTATTTAACGCTGCAGTAAATAGCGTGAAACAAACTATACCTTGAATTATTTCATTGGAGACTACGACATTGTCTGTTTGAGGAATGCTATTCAGACTATCGTTTCCAGTCTTCTTGTCAGGTTGTGTGTACAGCTTTGATAGAGCACCTGAAATTCTCGACCTGAACGGACTTCTGGATGGACTTCTAGTAGGTGTGATTTCTCGATTCTTCGGATACTGAATCCTCTGCCGATAATTTGTTACTTTATCACGCAGGTACGCATGACTCTTATGCAGAGCATTTCTCAGCTTCTGTAATTTATTGCCTTGTTGTACGTTCCCTCCTGCTATATCACCGTTAGCTTCAGCGCTCTTCTGCTCGTTTTCTTCATTTTCTTTTCCTCTAGAGTCTCTGGATATGTTTTCTGCACCATCAAGCCCACCGGAATGTGGCTGCGAAATTACGTAGTCATAAACATTCCCATAATCATCGTCTTCCGAGCTCTCCGAATCTACTAACTGTGGACTGAAGTCTGATCCTGAAATGACAGGGTAAATATGAAACTTTATTGCATTATTATTGCATGCACATTGAGTCTATTTTTGAGAAATACAGCAAAATACAGAAGATTTCAAAATGTGACATAAAGAAATTTGTCTTCATATACAATGATTATATTGGCAACATCATTGGTGACGTCAACTGTAACAGAAATTGTCTTCACTAAAATATGAGTCTAATCATAAGCTAGTAAACTACATAAATAATTATATTGACCTAAAAAAATTGAAATATATACTAAAGCTAGATGAAGCTACATGTACAATCATTGGAATGTGCAATAAACAGAACAACAGGGTTCTCGTTTTACCATCGCACCACAACAAACTCGTGCAATAATTCATCACACCCAAACATATATGCATGACCAGATTGGATTTTAGGAGTTTAGTAAAGAGTAAGATTCCTTTGTTAAGCTCATAGACCACAATAACTTTTGGAATTTTGGCGCATTCATGCAATGCATAAATTCAGATAAATATGAAATTCATTGGCATTTATGTCTATGTAAAGCATAAACTCCATTTTTCATGCAGTGTACTGAGCCCTATATCTAGGGGTAATAGTATGTATAGAGCGTCTTATTGCATGTTGTGGATTAAGCGCTATATAAACTAATTATAATATTATAATTCTAATTTAAATTTTATTCCATTCATGTTCAGAATTCTATCTGTAAAACTGTTTGCGATGCGAAGACATGTACGGGTACAGGGATAGCATCCTCTTCCTGACTGTGTTTTGAATAGCAAACACCTATTATCACTTTAATATGAACTTCATCAAAGCAATGTATAATTACTGGAAATCTGACTGATAATTAACTGTTTGATATATGGGGGAATATGTTGTGATAGTGTCAAAGCTAACAAAAACACCTGGCACGTAAATTTAGCCAATGTCTATGGCAGGTCTCTGTAGTAATATCGCACTGGATAATGCATATTTATACTAGATCAATATATTGATGACCTGCAAATAGGGGCCTCAAGGCCACAAAAATACTGGTATGGCCGAATGTGCCACGTTTGTACATGTAGGGACATACTGGCTACTGTAGCATGAAAGGAAAAGTTGCCTGGTAGTGTTTGTTACGATGTTGATACTTCAGTAAGAAATTTTGTCACAATAGTACTTATGGTATGGTTACTGGTATCAATAACAATTATAATACCACCACCACGAAATATGGCTTGTTGCCATTCATTGGAAAGCTCTGTTACCCATAATTCTGCTGTGTATGGCCCTACCTGCAAATAGTTGTATTTTGAGTTCAGTGAGTTGCATGATAGTGTCTGTAGCATCTAAATATGGACTGATAACTCAATTTCAACAAATTTACACAATAATCACAAACCCGACCTCTACATTCACATAATAATCACACACCCTCTACATTCACACAATTAGTTCCAGTAGGAATCAGTACATTTTGCCATACTTTTTACATGAATGTTTGCGATGTTCATAAACCAATAACTGAAGTCGAACTAAAGTCAACATTTCAATTATTGGTTGATGAAAGAAATATGTCACTTCAAGCCGATCATGTGCACGTGCTCGCTGGGAGTTGTTATTGGGAGACTGTTTGAATGTGAACAATATGTTACTTATAATTGTTTTGGTAGTTTTGAAAAGTTGTTCAAATAGTAATTATTGTTCTATTAAAATGTACTGGTATATGATTATAAGGAATGATTTGCAGATCGATTGGGGTAATTGGTTTTGACCACCAGAGTAATTAAATAAAGTATGCGTGAATCCCTTCGGGATTCAGACACTTTGTTTAATTAGTCTACTGGTCAAAATCCAGTGACCCCAATCGATCTGCATGTCATTTCTTAAATGTATAGCTCAAACTTGACTTTGTCAAGTTGAGCTAAAAATGACACAAACATATGGAGAATTAGACAATTTTGAAGCTTACACAAACTATAAAATAATCAAAATATGTTATATCATAACTGAGCTGATTGGAAATATTTAAAATTACAGTGAGAGCTTTCAGATGAATGGCAACATGCAAGCCATATTTCCGACTAAATCTTGAAAAATTACCCATAACTCTGTTGTGGTTAAGGAGTCGATTATTTAGGGCATTACTATAGTTAGAGTTTGGCAGGCACAGCAAACAAGCCTGGAAATAAGCATCCAGTCACGGACAATGACCAGCCAAAAATGCCCAAATAACAGATGCATGTTTGTGTGATGTTAGCCAGAGTAGATATTCATGGCATGATCTAGTCATGGATAAAGTAAAATACACTGATATGCTCTATGAATGATGTAATCAACATGATGGTTACAATGAAAATGACTTTATAACTCAAGCCATAAACTCATTTTCATTACAATTACCATGTTGTTTTACAACGTTCATAAAGTAATTAATGAGTGTATTTTACACTCATCCATGGCTCAAATTCATTCTTTTGTTGCATATATTCTGTTGAGAATAATAGAAGATGGTCCATAAATGGCCAGATATAGTTTACAGTACCCCTTTAACCAAAAGGTATTTGTATGGGACTTCAAAGCTTAGCTATTTCCTATCTCCATCCACCCACATAAATTATAAATATTTTAGGAGCATATTGTCCCACCATTATTAAACAAGAGGTGGCATCAGAGATGCTGTGTCTCGTTTTCGGTGGCTTACCGACGGTGGCTACCGCCAATTGGTGTGCATCAGTATCGGTAGACTAATTAATAGGTAATATCGAAAAATGATTAATTAAGGGCCATAACTCCATCAAATTTTATCGGGCCAGGCTGGTTTTCGAACTCGTCAGAAATATTCTTGGCAAGTATGTCTATTCCAAATTTTAAACAAATCGGAGGACGTTTGTTGAAGTTATCGCGCTAACGAGCTAAAAATTCACGAAAAATGACTAATTAAGGGCCATAACTCTATCAAATTTAATTGGGCCAGGCTGGTTTTCGAACTCGTCCAGTATATTATTGGAAGACACTTATATACCAAATTTTAGTTGAATCGGATGACGTTTGTTGAAGTTATCGTGCTAACGAGCTCAAAATTCGTACAAAATGACTACTTAACCCTTTGAACCCGTAACACCGATATTTAGGTGCAAACGAACCGTGACTATATCCCGTAACACCGATATTTCGGTGCAGCGACGACATGATTCGGTAGCAAATTTATATATAGTATAACGAGCGTCTGACCCACTGATTTATATTTAAATTGCCCCCACATATGTCAGCGGCGCCCATGGTGCGTATGGAATGGTTGACCGCTAGTATCGGGTAGAAATATATGCGCATGCGCATAGCATATAATCTACAAAAACATACGATATTTTAAGCGAACTATGCCGCTATATTTACGGCATATAATTTCGTGTTCCCCGTGTGTGTACAGAACAGACGTAATTTAGACACACAATTTCAGTTTAAATTACCCTCGTGTATATTAACCAGTGTTCTGCTACATATGGGGAAGGGTCTATCGCATATGAAGTTGATTTATTCGCGCATGCGCAGACTAGCGCAATGACAAATAAATGGTTTATAACGTACTTATACACGACATACCCACTAATATATATATTTAAATTGGCCTATCGAAGTCAGCGCTGGCAAAGGTGTCTATATGGATTGGCTGCCCGCTAGAAATGGCTAGGAAAATATGCGCATGGGCGCAGACTATAATTCATTTTTAAAAATGCGTTTAAGTTAAATGTGGCGCTATATATGACATTTTGTTGCATGTTTCACATGTTAGTACAGTAGACACAATCTAGACAGCTTTCTTGAACAATGGGGCCACGATATGTTACCGGAAATTACGTTGTTTCTGGTCTCTGTAATATCAGTCTCTGTTGTGCCACATGCAGCAAAAAGTCTATCGCATATCAAGTTGACTTACTCGCGCATGGTCAGGTATATCTTAATTTCACATTAGGATATACCTGACCATGCGCGAAACGCAATTCGCTGATGTATAATTACAACGTTATAAGCTAGAATTCGTTTATCCTGCAAATTTTGGGTAGTTGCCTAGTAACCGTTTCTAAGGCGAGATCGGGTGGCAAAGTCTCCCGATCTTACAATGATCAGTGGTCCGTGCATGCATATATCATGCCTGCACAGTTTCAGGTAGGTGTCCCCTTTCAACATAACCAACACCATGCGACTAGACACTGTCTAAATTAAGGCAAAACATACCACTGAATGGTTAGTGCAATTATGTCATTCGATCAGTTGTGGTATTTGCTTAGCAACCGTTGCTACCCTTAAATGGGATATTTGGTTCACTATTCTGGTCGGGTATATCTCAAATTTCACGTTAGGGTAGTACCTGCATCAAAAAACGCAATCACTGAGGTTGAATTACGACGCTATAAACTATATTTACATTTTCCAGTCAATTCCGGGTAGTTGCCTAGCAACCGTTACCAAGGAGTTGCCGCGAGGCAAAGTCTCGCAATCTTATAATGATCGCTGATCCATGGGGGACAAACCTGTAAAGTTTCAGACCGGTGTCGCAATTTGAACATAATCAACACCATGCTACTAGAAACTATCTAATTTAAGCGGACATACCACTGGGAGCCCCGGGTCAGGGTGTCGATCACTGTGGGGCGCCAGGGTTCAAAGGGTTAAGACCATAACTCTATCAAATTTTATCGGACCGGGCCGGTATTCTAACTTGTCCGAGGTATTCTTGGGAGACACCTAAATATCAAAATTTCAATCAAATAGGATGATGTTTGTTAAATTATCGCGCTAACAAGCTGAAAATTTGTGAAAAATGACTAATTAAGGGCCATAACTCTATCAAATTTTATCGGACCAGGCCGGTTTTCGAACTCATCCGAGATATTCTTGGGAGACACCTATATACCAAATTTCAATCAAATCGGATAACGTTTGTTGAAGTTATCGCGCTAACGAGCTGAAAATTCGTGAAAAATGACTAATTAAGGGCCATAACTCTATCAAATTTTATCGGACCAGGCCGGTTTTCGAACTCATCCGAGATATTCTTGGGAGACACCTATATACCAAATTTCAATCAAATCGGATAACGTTTGTTGAAGTTATCGCGCTAATGAGCTGAAAATTCAAAGGGCCATAACTCTGTAATAAATGTGCGGACGAACCAGATTTTTTGTCTGCAGCTTACGTGCATGGATATGTACTCGCACACCGCCCGTCCGCCGCCCCGCCCGCCCGCCGTCCCCCATCATACTATAAGTCGAGTTTTGGAAAAAAACTCGACTAATAAAGTGAGAATTAAATAACCAAAGAGATATCCCCGCCCACATGTTTTTTGTAAAACTCAGCACAATATAGTTTAACAGGTCACCTGTGATGTTGTTATGCAATGAGAAAACCTTGAGGGCGGCATTATAGGATAGTGAAATACCTCACAATTTTCGCACAAATCATCTACAGAATAAATTACTGATTCAGCGATATTGGAAAAAATTGTGAAATTTATATCATGGTAGAGGAATCTGGAGTTATTTGTGGAAAGAAATTATGGCAATTATTAGTCATTTTGATTATTATAGCGGGGACATACATGTAGATAGAAGGACACAAATGCATGTGTGAACAGGTAAACGTTATTGCACATGTTTGTTGCGACACGATGGTAAAACGAGAACCACCATAGGTTCAAGTCAGGGTTGTCAATAGGTACTGGTACCGGTATCGGAACCGGCGGTAATCAGGAAATAAATCGGTACCGGTTCTGATGTCGAGTACATGCACCGACGGTTCTCAGTACTGATTGTTGATTTCTATTATTATACATCTTAACAATATAAAGGGTTAATTAAGCAGCTCAACATCGAGCCATCAAAACTGTGATTGGTCATCGTGATATCGTGAGCACATTCAAACATCAAAGGTACAGTATGCCGCGCTATGACAACTTGTGACTAAATTGACAGAATGCGTTCATTGTGTAGGCGCTTGTGATTACTGTATTTCTTGGATGCCACTGGATGCAATTCTACACGTGCCGTTTCGCGGTATCAATTTATGATGCATGCATCATTTGAGCGGAGTCTGTTGTGCACCGACAAGGTCACACGGCGCAAAAGTGCCAAACACCCAAATTACCATCGATGGATATATATGATGACATGGGTGTTGATACTGTAGAACTCGAACGGCAGGATATTTGTGAGTTGTGAGTCGT
Organism: Siphonodentalium dalli; assembly: GCA_032622095.1. Classification (NCBI taxonomy): domain Eukaryota; kingdom Metazoa; phylum Mollusca; class Scaphopoda; order Gadilida; family Siphonodentaliidae; genus Siphonodentalium; species Siphonodentalium dalli. The sequence continues at coordinate 200,341,099 of CP136064.1, forward strand.
GACATCGAGGCATGGGCAACCAGGGCTGAGTTACCAGAGTAGTATGACGTAATAATTCTTATGATCACATGGGTGACATCTATTGAGTTTTATTTTCCCTTTTTTGTTTTCATTTTTATTGTGATATAAAGTTAATGTCACAGACACAGAGTGTATTTGACTATTTTCTCTCTAAATATATTTCAAATTTTCGAACTAGCCAACTACATACAACTAGGCTTACTGGAAATGACTTCGGTTTCATTGGGTGACATCATTTATGAAATTACAACATGCGAGTAATATGGCCGATTAGTGAGTTCTCTAATTAATTACCACACAAATAAAATGGTGTACCGTGTATCCACATAAGTCTACAATGTTAGCCGACCCAGTAGTCAAACATACATGTCTACATTCGTTCCACTCTGTATTCCGTCTTTTAAAAAATCCTCCCTTTGCGACTTGCCGAAAACCGCCGCAGACAACAACTTATTCGTAAATGTCGTTGCGATTTTTATTTTCGTTTGACTAAACCTCGATCTTAACAAATAATTGATGATGGAACCCAACGAAACAAAAGTTATTTGCCGTATAAAAGTCCACACAATGAGTACCGATACCGACCCGGTTTGCGGTACTGAACATCAGTACGGAACCGGTACCGAAAGTTGTGGTACCGTCAGTACTTTGACAACCCTGGTTCGAGTTTTACCTCTTACCTCGGGCCATGACAAACAAGTGCAATAACGTTAACATGTTCAAACAACCATGTTGTTCTATGTTTATTACACAATCTGGAGGAATGTAGCTTATAGTATACAGAAATTTAGATCGATATTGCTTAATTTAATAACAAACTTATGATTTATGTAGGCTATACCTCATAATTTAGTGAACAAATTAAAAGGTCAGATAATATTGGCAGGGCAGTCCTATTTGAAGGAATTCTCATGCAACATCGAAATGCCCTTTTAAATCGCAGGAAGTATTGAATAGTTTCATGTACATTTTTAGGCATGCAGTATATAGGCGTGGACATATCACTCGATGCTGCTGTCATTTCTGCAGCGGAAAGAAAATTAGGTTATCAAGAACTAACCTTAATGGCTAAATGTGTGACAACCAATTGTTTAACAACATTCCGTGAATTGACAGCTTATGATTAAATTATATGCATATACAGTAATGCCCTGAATAATCGACTCCTTAACCACAGCAAAATTATGGGTAACTTTTCAGGATTTAGTCGGAAATATGGCTTGTTGCCATTCATCGGAAAGCTCTCAGTGAGAGCTTTCCGATGGATGGCAACAAGCCATATTTCCAACTAAATCCTGAAAAATTACCCATAATTCTGCTGTGGTTAAGGAGTTGATTATTTAGGGCATTACCATAGCCCATCGAGCAAGACTTCACTAGAGTGTTCCGGTTTATGACATACATGTAGGACAGCCAATACCTGGGCTACATACTCCTCTCATCCTTGCCTTTGAATTTTTTTATCGGGACCTCAAATTTTCAACTTTTGGAAAATACAACCTAACACTGCCAAAAAGTAATTTTTTGTCATTTGATTTAGTCAAAAATTTGATTGACAATAAGAGAACATGAATTGTTCCAGGAGAATCTAGCTCATGTAGAGTTACTTTACACAAATTAAAACATCACATCCCCAAATTAACCAAGTGCTTAAAGACCTTATCTGTACCCATGACCCCATAATCAATATGCAAAGTGCTTCCAGCTGTCTGTGTATTGACTGTTGAATAGCAAGGTACTGTATTGTTTGCCCAAGGCTTATCCTCTAATGAGTGAAAGAGTACAATGAGTTGTGGTAAATCCACATTAATATGCATATGGCAGGATATACTAGCATGTATATCAATATAGCAGGCAATAAGCTACATACATCTAGGTTATATAAACTGAAATAAGTCATATAATACCTGTACCTGTAACTAATCTATGCCCTCAGGAGATTGCTTTCACAGCAAGTTCACCTCATCTGCACATGATCGGTTTAAATTTGCTCAATAGTGGATCAAGTAACAGGAACAAATTTATTAAATTTGAGCATTAATTTATACAATCTTAACCCATTACCCAACAAACCGGCCAAAACCGGCCAAATAAAGCTTCAACAGCCTAAAATATCTTCGGTCTGTCTCAATAGAACCATACAAATATGGATATCATATTGGAACCGGCTCCTTGACCACATTGTGATAGTTACAGTTATGCCCTGTGCCAATGCATTCTCTTATATATGCGAGTCGACCATAGGTCGCCTCGCATATATAAGAGAATGCATTGGCCTAAAAAAAATCTTTTTTTAACACTTTTTACCATTTTTTCTTACATTCTTTAACAATTTTATAATTTTTAATGTGTTAAGCCAATGCATTCTCTTATATATGCGAGGCGACCTATGGTCGACTCGCATATATAAGAGAATGCATTGGCACAGGGCCCTTCTGTTGGGTAAAGGGTTAAGGGATTAAACTAAGAAACCTGAGTCAAGAACTCATCTCCGGACACTGGTTTGTTTATAGTTAGTGTTCGTTATCAAATTTTATTCAAATATTTTATATCTCCGACATCAAGAATAAAAGATTGACTCGTTCTGTGTCAATATTCGAACCCATGTTCAGATTGATACACTTCCCAATTATTTAACTCTCGGTGAAAGGGCTTCTTTTTTAAGGGTGTCGCTGTGGCCAAGGTGGTTATATCGTGGATAAGATCTAAGATCTAAGTTGTCAGAGACATCTGAATGTCCCATTCTGACCGATATTTTCGCCTGCTGAATAATAGTGCATGCATGATTATTAAATTTCAGTCAAAAATACAACCTTATTATTATTAGGCAATGAGACATATAGTGAAATTGCCTGCACTATTATTAAATTCAGCCTAAAATACAGCCCTGCACTATAATTCGGACTGCACTATTATACGGCAGGTGAGAGTACATGGCCATTTCGATAAGAAATGAGGACTTGTTCATGCTCATTGAAGCATGTACATTTGAAGCAATGAACACTCACACTGAGTCCATGTATCCCGGTATATATAAATTATTATATCCACTTCATTTCGATAGTATTTTCATATTCGTTCCCAAAAATCTAATGCTTTTAAATACCACCATAATGATATCCATTGCATTGGGAGTGAACGTTGAACGTAGAAATTTCAACAATGGAAAACGCGATGTCGCAGCAACGTCACTATAATATAATGACATAAGTGATAATCTTGGTTTACTAAAATTACACCGTTTAACAAAATATGGTGTCAAATCACAATCTGTTGCTGGAATTTAATAACATCAGAAGATTTAGATGAACACATAAGACTTATGACTTAAGAGTTATCTGACAGACGATTTGAGAAAACATCCCAAAAACGCTGAAGCTACTTCGGCAATGTCAATTGCTTGGATTCTTTTATGTCTAGTCTTGTGGTTTGAAACAAAGAATGGCAGTTTGGAGCCCCAAGTTACATGTACAAGTAATAATCATTTGTGTTACATTCCGGCCAAGTTCGAGGTATCAAAATTACGCAGAATACTTTATACGACTTTATATGCCATGGAAAGACTAATTCAATTCATAGAAATTAGAACAGTCAGGTTTTTTTTTCTTCAGCATGAAATGATGAAGAGAGTTCTTGTTAGTCTACCCCGAGAGCTTTCCGATGAATGGCAACAAGCCATATTTCCGACTAAATCCTGCTCAGCACTCTTTGATTCCAGACCGCTATCGCATGACTTACTATCACCAGAAACATGGAACGTGACACCTGCCCCCTCCCCCATACCCACCCACCACGCCAGGTTTATTTTCAATAATGGGGAGGGTCCAATGTGTCTATGCCTTCACTAACTGCTTCAGTGACATAAAATACAGATATTCAAAATAATGGCCCAAATATCATGCAGTCACATTCCGAACCGAATGATATATTCTTGTCAGATATATAGTCAGAAATATGGCTTGTTGGCATTCATCGGAAAGCTACTGAGAGCTTTCCGATGAATGGCAACAAGCCATATTTCCGACTAAATCCTGAAAAATTACCCATAATTCTGTTGTGGTTAAGGAGACGATTATTTAGGGCATTACTGTATTCCATTTGAAATTTGGTCAGTGATGGTCATGTTATCACTTTACTGGCCACCATAAATTAACCAGTTAGGAAAGGATAATTTGATTTACGATAAACAGCTAGAACATAACAATGCATATATGGAATGATGTACATTGATGAGGGTGATCGATACACCCATACAGTCATCTGTGACTGTCTCCCAATCACCCCCCTGGTGTGTGGCTAGATGTGGAGGCCAAATAAATTGGTTTCTGGTATAGGTTATATTGATCGTGTGCAGACTAGAGATACTGTTCTCATTGTTTGGGGTTATAAATCAAAGGGTTTTGGGAGCCTACTCAGTCAATATGAACAGAGTACATGTATATGTGCAGGGATAAAACTGAATAGGACCAGGAGTTTGAACCCAATAACTGGAACAAAACTCTTGATGCAGCAATATTAACCCTTCCATGACTGCATGGAGCTTCCTGAAATTTTGCGAAAAACAAGCCTGCAAATAGTGTGTCTGTCATTAGCAGAATGAGGTCCCCAGAAGGTGAATGTAGTAATGCTATCCCGCACAGTTAGCATCATCCAATTCACCCTTTGGGGACCTCATTCTGCTTTGGACTCATCTTCTGGGAAGTATCTATAGTCTCAAATTAACATGTTTTTAATTACTTTTTCCCTTCTGGAAAGTTTCTATAACCCCTAATTTGCAGAAGATAAAATGCATAATTGAGGTGCCCAATGGGTGAACATCACCAACTCCAATCTGATCCTAGGTCTTCCATAGCAGTTGATGCCAAAGCAGAATGAGGTTACCAGGGGGTGAATTTGGTGATGCTAGCCTGCCATGCATGGACCTTATTCTGCAAATAATAGACACACTAATTTGCAGGCTTGGTGAAAACCAGGTGCCAATGCATTATCTTATATAAGCAGTCTCTCCTAGGGAGCCTTGCAAATATATTAAAGATAATACTATGGCCTAACAATATTTACCTTGACCTTGTAAGCCAGTGCATTCTCGAAAATATGTGAGGATCCCTATGGGAGACTGGCACAGCAACTTTAATGCTACAGCAGCGCAGCTCCCATCATGAAAGGGTTAACAAGTATGTGGGTTCATATAATTCTTCAGTCTCAGCCGCTTATAAGTATTTAATTGATACATGTATGTGGATAAGTAGGTTAAGTGGTAACTACATCACATATACAGCTATTGGTGTGGATGATTTATAACTCATACCACTGTCACACTCAAGTGTGTAGGTTCACTGGACAGTTTCTCTATTCAATGGCAAGCCTTGAAATAGTGTGTCTGTCATTTGCAGAATGAGGTCCCCAGAGGGTGAATTTAGTGGTGCTGTCCCGCATTGTGGGCTTGCGTCGCCAAATTCACCCTCGGGGTCACCCTCTGGGGACTTCATTCTGCTTAGGCTATGGGAGAACTAGGATCAGATTGAAGTTCCCCAGTTGAAGTTGGTGATGTTCACCCATAAGTCACCTCAATTATGCATTTTATTTTCTGCAAATTAGGGGATATTAGAAATTTTCCAGAAGGGAAAAAGTAACTGAAACAATGTTCATTTGAGATTATAGATACTTCCCAGAAGATGTGGTCCCCAGAAGGTGAACATGGTGATGCTAGTCCACTGTGCGGGGTAGAAACACTAAACTTACCCTCTGGGGACCTCATTCTGCAAATGACGGATGCACTATTTCAACGCTTGTTCATTGGTACATATTTTGTCATGACACAGGGTCATGGTTATAAGTATCGACATACAATATATCTCGTGCATAATCAACCAATTAGACGACAGGCGTGGATAAAAAGTGTCTGTCACAGAAGCAGTGACTCAGCATCAGAAGCTCATATGCAGGAACACATCTGAACACACGGCTAATTTCACAGTGTTTACACATTTAGAGATTGCCGCAAATAATAAATCTATATAAAATTTAAGTGTTTGTCTGTGTGTGTGTGTCTGTAACTCTGTCACAATTTTGGCGCATTGAAAAATATACCACACTCATGTCTGATTGTGCCCAAATTTGGACCATGTCCTGCAGCACATATTATAATTTGACACACAAAATTTCAGACCAATTGGTAAAAGATGACCAGAGATATAATGCGTTTCCCATAGGTTATCAAGGTGATATTTTTACTGATATAATGCATTAACTTCTCTGAAGACGTCCTTCATTAACAAGACAGTCAATGGCTGTGGAGTTGCTCACCAGACTGTAAAGACTGAGAAGACTGGGACTCTGAAGACTACAAGAGTCAGTACTTGTCAAATTTACTTCAAAATAAGTAGTTAGAACAAATTAAAGTATTTACATTGACATACATACACATACTTATTCAATTAATTGAGTGCAGAGTATTAAATCTGCAATGACTGCCCTTCTTGAATAACCAATCCTATTTGAGCAAACCCAATACCGGTACGAGATTCAGATGTTGACATTATGTGCACCATGTGTTGGAAGACAAAAAAATTGTATTACAATAACATACTTCAGCAGATATTTTTAAATCTGTAAAGTGTATATGTTATCAGGAACTGATTCTACAGGTAGTTCATACTCAAATTTAAATGTTAAAACAATTGGATAAAACAGACAAATGGAATGAAAGGTTTTAAATAACCACACCAATCATGTAAGCTTAATGAAAGTTATCAAAAAGTTTTTTTCAATGCAATTTTTTCCTCATCAGAAGCCGGACCCACCCCATGATATCTTGTTATAACATAATAAATATTAGGTAAATATTAAAACCAGGAGCCCCTTCTCTGGCAAATGGTCTATTATTTCATATTCATTTTAGTATGTGTAATTGGTGTTGGAAAATAAATTACATCTCATTTGAACAAATCTGCAACCCCCCCCCCAACCCTGCGAGAATAGGACATGTATGATTTATTTGAATGCCCAATGTTCAATTGAGGAAAAACATCTGTGCCACACTCTTATGAACATATAAATCAAGACTTTGCAAATAAAATGAAGATATGTGGATTAAATGTCATGGGATAGGCGTCTTTGACCTCAGATGACTAAGAGGGAGACCGATAAATTGCATGATTAATAAATAGAGGATCTCACATGAGTTTCTATTTTATACGGAATTTATCAACCGAGTTCACTAAATTCGATTTGAGCCAAGGTTTACCGAGGCTCAAATAGAATTTAGAGGACGAGGTTGATAAATTACGTATAAAATAGGACGAGTGTGAGATACCTTTTATCACATGATCAAATAAACCCGAATCAACGCGAAATATTCATCGAAAACAACAATCATAAACTACAGCGATCGCAAGTTATTTGAAGAACGCCATGACGTCATCGCATGCGCTGATATTAAACGTGTCTATTACCGATAATTATGAAACTGCTTTTATGGCCAAATTATGTGATAAAGAGCGTTTATTGTCAGTTCAGAAGATATGTGCGAAAATTAATGCACAGAGGTAACATATAACACAGGGGAGTGTCATGGTATAGGTGCAATTGTCATTCTTCACACGATTTTCCTGCATGTCATGTTTGTCACCCATCAATCCCCTAGTTATAACACTAAAAAGCATCTAATTATAACAAGATTAATCTCCCCTCAAATTGGCGTCTTTGTTGGGGTTAATTTTTACTTTAAAAGATTGAACAATATGGGCAGGTCTAATTTTACATGCTACCATGTCCTTGACCTTGCTCATATATGCTCATATAGGCATGTTTCTGGACCGATCAAACAAAAGTTTGTCAGGATGCTGTATATTCTGCCCAGACGGAGGCGATCACAAAGAAATCCCTAAATAGCCCGGACAAAATCTGTACATCAGCTAGTACTTAATATTTTACGAATCGATAATCATGTTTTATCCATGCAAATAGATATGTTATATGGCACCATTCTGGTTACACGTCAAAATACTATGTGTTTACTTTTGTACCAACGCATGGTGGGGAATTCCAATTTGAATTAGGAATCACAACACTCGCTCACCTACAAACTGCCAAGAAAAACCGTTATTGTAGGACTTTTACAGTAAATATTATATCCTGATTGTCAGGAAATGTGAGCAGACAACAAACAGAATAATTCCAATTCAAAGAAAGTATTGAAATTATTGGAATTGTGGTCATGTCTGGCCAGTGTATTTTCTGTGAGAAGTCATTTTATTTTTGCCAGGCCGCCAAATATTCCCGGTGGTGAAAAATAACAGATTTCAAAAATCAAAATCTTTTTACGCGGAGCTTTGATAAGTGGGTTCCTCAACTCTATTCATATATTTTAACTCCCAAAGCCGAACAAATAGTAATTTAGGAGCGTTAATTTGGATTATGTATCTTTTAACAGTCTTTACATATAGAAAAGATATATATATTTGTGAAATCTGAGAAAACTTACCAGGATGGCAATTGAAATTTAAAATCAAGAAGAAATAATATATCCAGCTAGTGTCCACACAGAATTAAGGGGAACTAATACAAGTAGGTGGTGTATTAAGTGCAGCCTGACAAACAATAATGTACCTAAAATGAGCAGCCAACTAGTGCAGATCTAATACTCCAGTGAATAACTGCAAACTTTCCATTAATAGTAACAATAATCAAAGTATGCGTCAAACATATATTCAACCCTGGACCCTGACAACGTTAAACTCAAATTGGCATATTACATGCTATGTGACTTATGTCAGGAACACATTCATTGGTGCCTGACCATGACCGACAAACTGGTACAGATCAAATGCTCAATATGAATATATACACTTCATTTACTAACCTGAAAATTGATATCAAATTATAACATGCCATGAACCTCTACTTTGGCTAACACGCTTAGTGATCATATTCGACCAGTACAAAACCTGGAAACTTTTTGATTTTCTGACCTATTCTGAAAGGGAACTTTATAACATTGAACAAACAATGCAGGGAATATATTTCTTTCTTAATACTTGTTCCTCAATAATCTACTTCACATTTCGGGGTGGTCCCAGCTCGAGATTGCTATTCTGTGACTTTATGAGCCGATATCGCAATAAACATTGAATTAATTACCTAGGAGAAATTGCATAATTGTAAGCGATGCAAAGCGAAATTGCTCACAAAGTCACTTAAATAATGCAATTTTGAGTTGGGACCTTCACCTTCGGTGAAGTACATTATTAACCCTTTGAACCCGGCTCGGCCAGAACGTAATTGCATATATACGTGGCTGGCCGGTATTCCAGCCATGACGTAATCTCGCATTCTATGGTGGTCGCTGTGCTGCACTTTATTTTTTATATTTCGATAAATACTCAATGGTACGACTAATAATTTAGTGTTTCATAAAACTCATATTACAACTGTTTTAAAATTAGCTGTTCAAAATTTATTGCGATTAGATTTGGCAGAACGAAGTTTCAGCTGATTTAAAGCCGGATTCAGTCTCCATTTTATCAAATTTCTGCAATTACGGACCCCGCCATCTTACTTATCGTGACCTCTCATTTCACGTTAGGTCATATCGCCTTATATGGCTCATAACTTGACATAAGTGTCCTAAAAACTATAATTATGGGCAGAAACTTTAGTGACGTATCTCGGGACATTTACAACTCCCAAATTTGTGAAGAAATTCCCGCTAATTTACATAATTCGCGCTAGCGATTGTTGGATGTAAACACATGTCATATATGAGTTTGTTCAAGAATATATAGGTTTCTGAGTTCAATAAATCATAACAATTTTGCGCAAAGGTGCACACTAAATCGAGTTAAACTAGAATAAAGTTCAGAATATTGCCTTTAAGCTGGTACATGTATAAGCCAATACACCACGCAATGTCGAGCATTTTAGTTATTATAGTGGGGTATTTAAGTGAATGCCCATATTTTGTTTTGGCTAAAACCCATACGTCATGCATTTACATTGGGATTGCGACGTTACATAACATTTCTTGGCAGTTAGAATAATAAATCCAGTCGTTGTGGGGAGCCAGGGTTCAAAGGGTTAAGGAACAGATAATAACTAAGAAATCTATTCCCTGCATTATTTTTTCGAGTTTAAAAGGTTCCGTGTCAAATACTTAAAACTGTCACAGAGCTTTAACCCTTCCATGACTGCATGGAGCTTCTTGAAATTGTGCGATAACCCTGTGCCTAGTGCTGGGCGGTATTTCGGTATACCGATTATAATCGGTAAGATTTTCAATACCGTTACCGTTACCGTCATTCTTTTCCATAATCGGTAAACCTTGAAGACGGTATTATCGCGGTTACATGTCATACAGGCACATTACGGAGTATATTGTGGTTTTCCTTTGTCGGGATACAAAGAAATTACTTCGTTTCTATACACCGTATTTCATCGAAATCATAATTAAGAGGTAGCGAGTTTGTGTCAGGAGACAGCGTTGCTGTAAATTGGGCTGAGGTAGCTACTAGTGTTGCGGATTCTGTTTACCAAGTCATCCGCGAAATTGGCGCGAATATATTTCAAGATTTACGTTGTGTACCCCATGCACGTGCTCATCGACAATTTTAAAATGACTAGTCCGTTTCAATGATTGGCGTGTGCAAGTTTATGCAACGCCCTTTATGTGTATTCATCCCATGTTGCATTATCTTTTAGTTGGAAAAAACTGTTCAATCTTCACTCATGTCACTTCTTTCCCCATGTCATTTCCAAACAAAATGTATTCCTTCGCTACCTGGGACAAAACCCAGCCCAACATTATAATGCAAGGTATGATTGCATCATTCTGCGCTATTTTTTATCGACCGAATTTATGGGGCAGCTCATTATTTCAAGGGTGTTATCGAGTGGGAATAATTGATCACATTCATAAACCGGGATTTAAAAGTATGATTATAATAATTCAACGGGAAGTCAATAATAGTTCTAGAAGTTAAATACTTTGGAAGTAATACACTTTATTTCCCGGCATTTAATAAAAGCATTGTACTTATTCTTAAGTTATTCACACCCGGCGGAACATTCCAATATCAACATCACAGCACGTGCTCTGCAAGTCGGCACTGTCAGTGGGGGATTGTTTCAAAGCTCTTGGGTGTATCCGGCTTCGCTGAATGATGCTTGCATTAAGTTGCATAAATCGCAATTATTACCTGTATTTAAGATCAGCTCATGAATCCATGCTTGCAGATAATGATACATTCATTGATTGCAATCCATAATTTAATAAAACGGAGCGTACATTTCCTTATTTTATGTAATCTGTAATTTTCCTCCATAAACAGTCGATCTGTGCACCAAACGAATGCTACTAAACGGGGGTTTTAAGGGATTAGTTTAAATAATCGGTAATACCGTATACCGCGGTATTATTTTAGGATTACCGCGGTATTTTTATGCTTAAATACCGCCCAGCACTACCTGTGCCAATGTATTCTCTTATCTATGTAGGTTTCCCATAGGGAGCCTCACATTTTAAGAGAATGCACTGACCTAACAATATTTACTTTGACCTTATGAGCCAGTGAATTCTCTTATATATGCGAGGCTCCTTATGGGAGAATGAGCTGACACAGGATATTTAACACTGCACCAGCGTGGATCCCTATCATGAAAGGGTTAACTTACATGTACCTCCACTGTTACTGAATTTTTCTGATTTATGTCAGATATTAAATTTCATTTCAGGATGAAACAATTGTATTGTCATGTGACATTCTGTCCAGCACCAAATTTTGAATTATATCAGGGATTCAATTGCAAATAGCGCATCTGTCATTTGCAGAATGAGGTCCCCAGAGGGTGAATTTAGTGATGCTATCCCCCACTGCAGGCTAGCATCACCAAATTCACCCTCTGGGAACCTAATTCTGCTTAGGTCTCAAATGTTATGGTAGACCTAGGATCAGATTGAAATTCGCCAGTTGAAGATGATGATGTTCACCCATTAATTAGACACCTCGATTATATGCATTTCTATCTTCTGCAAATTAGTGGATATAGAAACTGCCCAGAAGGGAAAAAGTAACTAAAAACAATGTTAATTTCAGACTATAGATACATCCCAAAGATGAGGCCTAAGCAGAATTAGGTCCCCAGAGGGGGAATTTGGTGATGCTAGCCCACTGCGGGATAGCATCACTAAATTTACCCTCTTGGGACCTCATTCTGCATATGAGTTGACAGACATGCTATTTGCAGGCTTGCAGGCCTTGAACAGATATTCTGAAATATTGGGAGCTTTGTATATAGAAATGATAAAAATATTATTAAAATCTGAGAAAACGTACCTGGAAATTGAAAATCAAGAAGTAATAACCGAATATATCCAATGTCCACCCAGATTTGCGGGGAACTAATACTAGTAGTGGGTGGTTAGCGGAGCTTAACAAACAATAATGCACTTAAATGACAGACCAACCAGTGTATATCTAATACTCCAGTGAATAGACAGTTCATTTATGTAATGTCCTATTTAAGATGCGAGTGGTATGATATCTACACAATGGAGTGCATATACTGGTATTGGCCTATGGAAAACTGGTTATAGGATTTCAATATGACATGCTTTTTATTCTTACTAAAGCATCAAGCTTCTGACTGCAAAGAAACTGCTAATTTTTTTTATATAATTTGTGAGAGTTGCCAAGATCCAAGCTTGGTGATTTTTGAGGGAGGTGAATTAAAAAAGACAAGCTTGGTGGATTTAAATTTTTTAAATCCTTTTAAACGCTGTTTTCATGTGAATTACCGAGTGTTAGAACATTCTGACTCTATGTATGGGAGGGATCTATCCCCCTATTGTGCGGCCCTTGTGTCTGAATGTATTAGATACTGGCTCAGTATGTTTTGGTTTCTTCTTATTCTGGATGAACGCATTCTAATTTTTTGTCAAATCCAAGCAGGGATGTGGCAAAAGGGTCTTTGTTGGGGGGGGGTGCGTCCATATTGAAATGTCCATCTAACCACGCCCTCCCCCTTGAATCAGACCAAACTGCCATGTTCGCAAAATCCCATTTGCATCCCCACCCCCATTTGCTTGGAACTTACAAACCGGTACCTTAAACTGTCCATCTGTTGGAAATTCCCAACCTGACAACTCATAAGGTGGAAAATTTGCAACTGATGGCATTTCAAACTAAAGGTAGAAAAATATGCTATACTGTACCGTAAAATGGGGTGATTTCGGACACTTTAATTGGTTTTTTAATATTACAATCTCTTAAATGAATGAAATGGGTGGATCTTGCAATTGAATAGTGGGTGGTAAGAAATAGGTTCAGTCATCCTGCCATGTGCCTTTGATATTTATGTATCCATGGCAACGGCCCAAAACTCATCCGAAGTCACCCCATGGGTTGGAGTGAATTCGGACACTTACATGTATATAAATATTGAATAAAACTCCAAATTATACAGAGGATCCATACTAAATGTACCTGGATTATGATTTCATACATGTATATAGGCCTACCCTGCCACTGAGATGGACCAACGTGCAATTCTAACAGATTATTCCACAATTTTCGCTGCAGTTAAAAAACATTCAACAGCATGTGGAAAATAATCTACGATCAGCATGTGAAGAATTAAGTATGTCATAACACAGAAGGCCTAATGGCGAATGGCGAATACATTGAAATTAACATGAATGCAAATGCAATGATAAGCTATTCACGGTCCATCAAATGATGCAGGGACAATCATGCTGACATGCTGATTTTCACATGCTTGGGTCAGTTATACATGTGAATAAATTTGTGGATATCATGCAGTATATTGATAGGAAATATTCCAACCTATACACACACATATGTGTACTCTTCACGCATGTATAGGGCATACGTGTATTTTGTTATGACATAAGATCCAACGAGGAGAGCCACCACATACCCCATGCACTTCATATTCACATTGTTGATGGGGTGATTTCGGACACCACCCAAGGGGTCACAAAAACAAATATCACAACATTGCTAAGATGGCTTAAAGAATAATAAAGATTATACTTTCTTTAGACCTAATTACAAGCCTGGACACATTTAATTTATAATGAGATAGAAAACATAGAGTATATTAGCAGTCGTGTGGGAAGATGCATACCCTTGGCTAGTGTCCGAAATCATCCCAAAGGAATTCGAAGGGGCCACAAAATGGTGTTTCCAAATCCAAAAGGTTGAGTTTCGGTTTTTATCTCATTTTAAACCACATAATTGAACATGCATGTTTATTGGTCAGGATTTGGTTTCAATGTGTAATTCAATGAAATTATTAGGGCATATAAAGTTTTGACGTACATTAGAGCACAATCCCATTGTTGCAATCGTTCCCTGATTTTTGGTAAAGTACACCAATTCCCAAGGCTGGCGAAGGAACAGTTCAATGATTATCCCATTGTTAGGCACCCGCAACTTATAACAAACAAATCGCACGGGCGCTTCAAAGTGGGAACAGTCTGTGTTGTTTCGGACATATTTATTCACATTCAGTTCACGTTAATCACGTTTTTGGGCGTGGCTAACCGGCTATTGTGTCCAATCGCGGCCAGCACACGGCACATTTCCAGTTTATTGCATTATGTGTGATCAATTGTGCTCTAAGTCGGTCAGAGCACGTGAATTGTTCTTTATCAGAATAAATCTCGTCTCCGACTCGATTGATTCTGGTAAAGAACAATTCTTGTGCTCTAACCATTACTTAAAAAGCCAAGAAAAACATTCAACTGTGTTAAAGAGCATTCCTGATAATATCTTGAATGTATTCGAGCTCAAACATCATTTAAAATGAAGGTCAAGGTTGATTGATAAGTAAATACAAGTGGATTTATAAAAGCTATGTGTCATAAGAAAACTTCAGATGTTTGTACCCTTAGAGATTCATACTGTCCGAAGTCACCTCGCTGTATGACATCACCCCATTTTACGGTATTTAGAAACAAAAATTCCCCAATAAATACTAGTTGGAAAATTGGAAAATCAAACAATGAGATCACATTCAAGTTATATGTGGTGTTAAATGTTCCAAATAATGTGTCGGGCATGAAATTTCCAACTGTTGAAAATATTCGCTCCTTTAAATCTATATTTTCTTGTACAATGATGTTAACAACTATGTTTTTATTACCATGTAACCAGGGACATTTGGGATTCATTGAAATTTAACATTTCACCCTGACACCAACATTTTAAACACACACTCCATTTGATTCATTTTGCCCGCTGTATTTCAGAACTGGCCAGCCATGACGGCGAGTTGGCTTCACGAAAACTATGCATTATTTGAATTCGCATTATCTAGATAATGATGAGTTATTGTTCTCCGAATGTCAAGTTATTGTTCAATAATGCAGTTATTGTTCTCTGAAAGCAGACTCGACCCTATCGCTTGTCAGTTCTGAAATATAATGCACACAATATCCAAGGGACTGCATGTAGTTTAAGTTGGAATAACATCAGCCAATTACTTATATGGCTGATTTTCGTACATTAATCACCAATATTGGCATTTATGCCCCTGATTGGCTGGTTTATATGGGTGTAGTTACCGAACGAAACCTTGCTTTTTTTAGCCAGATTTTAGGCAGATTTCTCGTTTTAAACATCATTTGCACCTATTTTTTTATTCAAACATGATTAATAATTATCATTCCTCACTCTCATACTTGAGCTTGAAAGTTTTCAACATATGTGACCTGCCATATCAAATCCAGTCGGAAGTCGGGACTTTTTTACCCTGTGCCAATGCATTCTCTTATATATGCGAGTCGACCATAGGTCGCCTCGCATAATGGTCGACTCGCATATATAAGAGAATGCATTGGCCTAACAATTTTTTACAATTTTAATAATTTGTTCTTGTATTATTTAACAATTTTATAATTTCACCCATACAGAGCCCCAGACAAACATGAGCAGACGACACTCTTCTATGTGCTTCTAAATATGTGTGGGGCTCCCTGCAGGGTAATGGATGTTTTTTTATTTTATGTCCTAAAAATTGTAAGAAACATTTATTTAAAAAAACATGATAAAAAATTGTTAAGCCAATGCATTCTCTTATATATGCGAGGCGACCTATGGTCGACTCGCATATATAAGAGAATGCATTGGCACAGGGTAAAAAAAATCCCAACTTCCGACTGGATTTGATATGGCGGGTCACATATTATGCTGAGAATTTTCTACATTTAGATGACCCATCAATCTTGAATTATAAATAAAAACATGAAAATGAATTTCCGCCAATTTTTCCTTTCTAAAACATGTTCCATCTTATTTTCATGTAAAAACATGTTATTTGGTTATCATTTCTCTCTCATAGACAATTATAGTCAAACTTTTAGCCACTATACTTTCACCCTTTCTATACTAAAGCATCACTGACGAGTAGTAATCCCAAAGGAAATGTTCAGATAATAAGTTCAATAAACGACAATAGGTGCCTTATTATCTAAATTTCCGTCAATAAATAAGGACTCCTTCTGTACTTTTATTTATCTGTCGTCTGCTTATATTACCTGTACATCCCTGCAAATAAATAATAGACCTCTCCGAAGTACACGCTTTAACTGTCTGGGAGAATCCATTTAGTATAGAAAGGGTTAAAGGGGACTCACAGTACACTAAATCCAACCATCTCCTTTTATACTCAACATAATATATGCAACAAATGAATGAATTTGAGCCATGGATTAGTGTAAAATACACTCATGTGCTTTATGAACGATGCAAAAAACATGGTAATTATAATGAAAATGAGTTTATGACTTATTAATAAACTCATGTTCAGTATAATTACCATCTTGTTTGCATCGTTCATAGAGCATATTAGTGTATTTTGTACTAATCCATGGCTCATATTCATTCATTTAATTGTTGCATATATTCTGTTGAGTATAAAAGTATAAATGGCCGGATTATGTGTACAGTACGCCTTTAAGCAGACTATTTTATTTCATAAGTTATAGCCACCTGAAGTTATAAGTTCATAAGTTATTGCCCACTGAAAGCATTTAGCATTCAACTGGTATTACTAAAATTTACAGCCACGGTAATCATACCGTTTCAGATAACACAAAGTCTAAACTAAGCACAAATGTAAACGTTTTATACTACTTGATTCGAATTTGCACCGATAAACAATGATTCCTCCAAGGAGTCGCATTATATAATTTATAAGAATAAATTGTATACTGCCAACTTGGATATAATATTTACAAGACTATATAACTACTTTACATGACACCCCTATAATATCATTGAAAAATCCATTAGATATTTTCTGATCTCTCACTAGTGAGTAATAGCTGAATTAATGTCTGACAGTGGTAATCATGAATAAGCGCGTGCTTCCTGCTAATTTGGCAGCGATCAATAAAATTACTTTACATTGTTTAGGCAGATTAATACTATTTTGAAAAGCCGAAAAGCAGACAATACAAAATGATTGATTTGTTCATCAAAGTAAAATTCTTGTCCAACTTATTTGCACTAACAAGAATAGACACAAAAACAAAGAGGACTTATTTTTCGTTGCAATCCTGAGCACGCAATACTGTCATATACAGTTGTGAAGCGTCTCAGCCAACAATGGAAATCTGTGCATTTTTAAGCTTCTGTTAATGATTTGTTGAAAAAGCATATAAAGCTCTAGTATTTTTCATGTGATATACAAGATCTTCAACTCGTTATGTTGGGATATAAGATTTTATGAAACTCTTTTGATAAATTTGATTCACAACTCGTCTATGAATTTATCAAACTCGTTTCATAAAATCTTATATCCCAACATAACGAGTTGGAGATCCTCTATATTCTGCATTCTCATTCAATAACCCACGCGGAGTGTTCCACATCACTTTAATGAAAAATATCATATGTATCAGTATAAAGATATACCATATCAGTATAAAGTTATACTTGCTTTTGACTTGATAAATATAGGTAGAAAATTAGCAATAGCAATCTGTCACTTACATCTACATTTAATTTCTTTTACCAAACAACTTCCAATTGTCCAAGTGCAAAGTACTTATATGTTACAGCTATCAAAGGTCTAATACCACAGGTAAATTTACAATCGTTTCACAATTCAATATCGAGACGCAAACTCTGGTCACGATGTGATCAACAAGACTATATAATTCCGAAGGGAAGGCTGTTGTTATGTTTGTACTGTACTGCCCTGGGCAAAGTCAAAAGCAATTTAAACAATAAATAGGCTGACACACATGTGATAATTATCTGAACCAGGATAACAAAGAATGACTGGAACAAATACTGCACTATACTATTAAAATTTGCTGATAGCAAATATATAATATATGAACAGAGACAACCTTGAAACAACCAATAAGAAGAAAATAACTGTTTCCATTAACCCATCCACTACGAATGGATTCTTCCAACCAAGTACAGTAATACTCTAAATAATCGACTCCCTTAACCACAGCAGAATTATGGGTAACCTTTCAGGATTTAGTCGGAAATATGGCTTGTTCCCATTCATCGGAAAGCTCTCAGTGAGAGCTTTCCGATGAATGGCAACAAGCATCAGCAAATTCTAAGTCGAGAAGGGGTACAACTCCACCTAAAATCGTTAGACTGCAAATTTTAACTTTACCAGGACTTTCTCATATGTAGACCATACGGCATACCAATATTATATACAAGTTTGTAATATAATAATCCATTTATCATCTGGACAACAAACATTTTGGATGCACATACCGCTCATTTCTCTAGTCGCCTGATACAAATTTGGGGGTGGGCAGCGGGCTTGGATTGGGTGGGGGAATTAATGTATGTAAATATATTTTAATCCACTGCTGTATCTATATTTGCGAATTTTTGTCTGTCTTGTTCTATAGAAATTAATGAGTGACCATCTAGATGGCACCAAAGGGGTAACTTTTTACAAGGAAGATAATGGTAGAGGTTAAAATTTTCTAAAGTTACACTGTTGGTGTTAGAGACAGAAAAAGGGGGAGGGGCTGCAGGGGCAAAAATTTATCAAGATTTTTGTCTCCAATTTCCACCAAACTGATACATGTAATCATCTCCATGATATGAGGAGACTAATTGTGTGGTTAAAGATACAAAACGTGGTGCCATTCGAGTCAGGGTTGTGGAGGGGATTTCCACAAATATTGGACTAATGAGCTCTCCCAGATACTTCAAAAACCAGAAATCGAAACAGATTCGTTTTAAGGAGATTTTGACATTCAAATTTCACAACCTCAAAAAATGGTGATCGAATTAAGAATTAACTTGAACACAATTAATCTTATCAATTGTCATATTTATATGGGGACGGGAATCACAGGATCCATAGTGAGCAAAAACTGATACATACAGTAATGCTCTAAGTAATTGGCTTCTTAACCACAGCAGAATTATGGGTAACTTTTCAGGATTTAGTCGGAAATATGGCTTGTTGCCATTCATCGGAAAGCTCTCAGGGAGAGCTTTCCGATGAATGGCAACAAGCCATATTTCCGACTAAATCCTGAAAAGTTACCCATAATTCTGTTGTGGTTATGGAGTCGATTACTTATGGCATTATTGTAGCTCATTTGCTATCTTTTTTGGTCGAGTTATTTATATAGGTGAAGAAAAGAGGCGAGTACTCACTTCAATGTGAGATATCTTGCTGTCATTTCAAGCAATTTATGAGGTAAGATCCCGGCCCTGAGTGACATTGGGGATGGTGAGCCAGAGACTCCAGAATTGACAAAACCATGTTGGTTACAAAACATCCTCTAACTTCATATTAGGCATTTACATAATACGAGGAATCTACTGGTGTGGCACCCTCTGAGTTAGGGTGGGGTCGCAGTACCAAAATTGATAAAAACTAAATTGTCAATTGAAAATTTGCCCAATCAAATTTTGGTTACTTTTTAACTGACAGTCAATTTAGTGATTCAGCAAAACCTGACGAGTGAGTACTCAGACATCCAATCTGGAAGAATGTGACAATGATCTACTATTGCCGAGAATTCCAACCATGTTGATTGTACAATTTTTAAAAAAGAGAACATCTGAATTACAATAAGTTGTAAATAAATTCTTCTTTATTCGTGGGACGAATTAATCATGATAAACAAATGGCAATCATTCTGACAAGGTGAGCCACTGATTATAATCCATGTACAGTAATGCCCTAATTAATTGACTGCTTAACCATGGCAGAATTATGGGTAACTTTTCAGGATTTAGTCGGAAATATGGCTTGTTGCCATTAATCGGAAAGCTCTCCCCGAGAGCTTTCCGATGAATGGCAACAAGCCATATTTCCAACTAAATCCTGAAAAGTTACCCATAATTCTGCTGTGGTTAAGCAGTCAATTAATTAGGGCATTACTGTATGGGAATGACATTTTGTGATGCCCATTTGGATATAAAATTTATGAGAATAACACTTTAAGCAAGGGTATTCTCTATTCCCACCAAATGTCCACAGTGGAGGGATCCACATCACTTTAACCAATTCAGGACGAGAGCCACGCTGGTGCAGCATTAATTATCATGTGCTAGTGCATGCTCTTACATATGTGAGTCTCCCATAGGGAGCCTCGCATATATATAAGAGAATGCACTGACTTACCAGGTCAAGGTAAATATTGTTAGACCAATGTATTCTCTTATATATGAGAGGCTCCCTATGGGATACTCGCATATAAAAGAATGCATTGGAACACAGTTTTTCGCAAAATTTCAGGAAGCTCCAGTCATGGAAGGGTTAACCTGCGTAATGCTGGGTCACCCTGCTAGTGCTCAATATATGGGCCCCATTGATTAACTGTAAATTACAGGGATAAATTCTCATATTATCGCAATTGCCATATTTCATTCAGATTGGCACATTGATAAATTTATCAGCTCAAATCAAGTTCTAATATCTGTCCTTATGTTTGTATATTTCAAGATTCATGGATATACTGGTATTGTTCAATTAAAATAATAGTCTGAATAATTATTATTCATGTTAGGTATGGAATAAAATACCATAAATTTCAGAATTTAGTCAGAAATATGGCTTGTTTCCATTCATCAGAAAGCTCTCAGTGAGAGCTTTCTGATGAATGGCAACAAGCCATATTTCCAAATAAATCCTGAAAAGTTACCCATAACTCTGCTGTGGTTAAGGAGTCGATTATTTAGGGCATTACTCTAATTGCCTATAGTGTGGTGCATGAGAGCGACTACTAAATATACTAAGGATACTTTTAGAGTGAAAATCTGAAATACTGAATATAAAACTCAACAATTTACTTCATGATATTGAGCTTTTGATCAAAGCTATGCCTTGATCAATATAGTTTTTCGCAATTGCCAATAAAGAAATGAAATGGTTAAGAATTGACAGCTATATTGACAATTCAAACTATAAATTGACAAATCAATACCTCAATGCCACATTATAGTATTGATCTAGTCTCTTGAATATTTTCTCAAAGTAGCAATTTCACCCACAATGTATAACACACACAGCGGGATATAAAATCATTTCTAATCATCCACAGATCCATTATAATTTTGGTACTGGCACATTCTTTGTGAGGCCATGAAAACTTTCAAATTTTTCAAATTATTAGCTTTGAAATTTTTATTAATTTACCGCTTTGTTGAAAAGTCAAGTTTGTAAGAAGCGTGTGCAGTATGTTGGTTTCTGACAGCAGTTACTAGTAGATGGTCATTTCAGTTTAAATGGACCGACATCATAATCGATCTTGAACTGTGTTAGCTTGTTGAATTTTCCATAAGATTTCTATCAGCTAAAGGTAAAATGTAGTTTCTACATGTAAGTCTAAAAAGGGTAATTTTCAGCTTAATCCAACCTGCTAATGGTAGAGCTGACGATTACTTGCATATCATGAAAAAATATGATAAAATTTGTCTAATTTTATAACAATTCTACTATTATTTGGGATAATTTAGTGATTAAAATAATAATACTATTCACATTATAGGTAGATATACCAGCACTGAACATTGGATCACACTTAGGCCAGTATAAATAATATGCTTGATTCTCATACCCTCCGGACCCTATTTTTTCTCATGATTTAATCTGAAACGTACATTGCAAAGTATATACCCCATACATTTATGCAAGATATATGATGCTTAAGATTATGTAGTAGCCCCCTATTTCTCGCCCCATGATATAATATCGAGCACCATAATCCACTTGAGCGATTTTGCAGTTAAGACGATGAACTCATTTAACTTTTACACGGTCTATATTGATTCTTTATATATTGGCATGGCTGGGGGTATGGTTATAAGCAATTGTTGATGGTAATCGAAACTATACTCATTTAATTTGTTCGCGATGGATACTTGCATGTACATATGTTCTACATATGTTCTACAATATGCATGTTACTCTATGTTATTTTTCCTTGTACCATGTAACAATGGCTGGAATAAGCAATCAATCAATGACCCATTAATCAGTCTATATCAATCAAATTGATCAATTTAATTCACTTAGTATTGTATAGAACTGACCATGACCATAAAACATACATTCGAATGGTCTATTATTCACCTGGAGAAGTGCTCATGGAAAATTAGCAGATGACAAGACAGACCAAAAGATAATGCAAATGGAGAAGGCTTTATAGATTGATGAGAAATGTTCAGATAATAAGGTCAGTTGTTGAAGTTATTATCTGAACATTTCCTAAGGGAACTACTCTGAGTTTTTAGTATTAAAAGGACAATGAGTAATTAAAATAACCAGAGGCCGATCAGGATCGACAGATGTTAACCCATCCCTTGGCGATAGTAAATTATTATGATCGGAATCATAAATGAGAGTTTTGGTGTTGAATTATAGAGTATACTGTTATGTACTATTATAGACAAATGTACATAACACAAATTATTGGAATGTATGGGTCACTCGCTTTTATATAAGAGAATGCACTGGTACAGGATCTGTAATGCTGCACCACCACAGCTTTGGGTTAAATGTGAAAGGTGACCTGGACATGGAATACTTGGGTTTAACAGAGTCCAATTTTAGTTTACAATGATAATGTATTAACTTCTACCAACAATATAGATCAAGATAAGCCACCTCACTGCTCACCCATTAATATCAAGTATATAGCAGAGCTGTCAATAAATCACAGGAATTGTTTATGTTGAAAGCTGGCATCTATATCAAACCAATAACATTTATAATGACATCAGACCATCTGTAGAGTGATATCTTCAGCTGTGCAAGGTAGCACAGATGTTCAAGTCTACTGTTAATATCATGTGATGTTTATTGTTGAAACTTTATTTTAAAATAGATACCATAGCTTTCTTTATCAGATTATCTGCACATTGGCATAAGAGACATCAGAAAATAATATAGCCTTATCAATAGCTAAGTAGTCCAAAGGCATGGGATGGAATTGAGGAATTGGATGTCGCTCCAAACAAATTTACCAGTACATAACACAAGATTTTGGACCGATTTAAACAAATTTGGTGTGGTTACTCGGGTACCCTTGGCAGAGTTATAATGGTGTTAGTTTTTAAAATTTTGTTAACTCTAACAAAAAAAAATTTTTTTTAATTATTTAAAAAAAAAATATTTTATTAGACCAAAAAAAAAAAGGGTTTTGATTCTCGGGCATAGCCGCGTCTGGAAAAAAGGCCCGCATTGAAGCATTTTATTACGATTTTCAAATTGACCGATGCTGTCAAATGATAACACGAAAATGGGAAACTAGAAAGGAGAAATTAGTTATGTTTCAAACATCGAATATGATAGACATACAATGGTGTATGTGTTGGTATTCAACAACAGACACTATGCAACGACAACTACCAGGTATATTGTCACCACAAGCTGCCCAAACCCCAAGTTTATTAAGTCAAACCGGAAAGAAATATGGTGCGTTTTGGCGATGTGTATGCTGGTTTAATTTAATAGTATTTGAAGTTTTTATGGCTAGCATGTATAGTTACTATAGTATAGATGGATATAAAATGTATAATCCCGATTTAAACTTTGATTGTTTTAGTTCCGTTTCCGTCTTTGTTGTATTCCGTGTTTTATATACGCAGTAACAGAGAACGAAAATCAAACGGACCTCAAACAAATCTGTCCATGCGTATTCTCTTTAATTAAGTTTAAATTCACTGATGTTACTGAATATATTTGGCAACAAAATTATCCGAGAGCACCATTTTATAGTGTGCAAATATATTTTTAATCGTTGTATTTTGGCTTGTTGGAAATAAAGCATGATCCATAACCGAAATATCATAATTTTATTCCCAATGATTCAGTGATTTTAGAAATTAGAGACACTCGGTAGTCGGCTGGTCGGTGTCAAGGCCGTTAATTGTGCATAGATCATAGATGTACTAAACTGTGAATACTATATGGGCATTATCCCCATAACAAAAATAAAAAATAAAAATAAAACCCTCGCCCCCTCATCGATTCTCAAAAATAATTGCCGGAGAATCAAAACCCTTTTTGATTTTGGCCTTATATATTTTTTTTTTATTTATTTATTGAGCAAGGAATTCAATCTTTTTTTCTTTTTTTTGAGAGTGAATATTTTTTCGAAAAAGGGCCATAACTCAGTTTTAAATTATCGGATCATACCCAAATTCTAACTCAATCTGTATTTTGGGCTGAGAAACTCACATACCAAATTTGGTTACGATCAGATAGAAAATGCTTAAGTTATAGCATTATGGGTAAAGTGTCTATGGACGGACTGACAGACGGATGGCACGAAACACGGACGGATGGACGGATGAACGACGAGTGGTCAATCCAGACATCGACACTATTTTTACCATACTATGGTATGGGTAAACATAAAAAGAGTTAAGAATAACATAGCAAGACAGTCAATGACTGTGTAGTCACTCACCAGACTGCAAAGACAGAGAAGACTGGGACTCTGAAGATTGCAATAGTCAGTACTTGTCAAATCACATTAAAACAAGTAGTTCTAAACAGGTACACAGGTAGAGAGCCTTCGTTGAACGGTGTGAGCTTATAGGCTTCATGTGTTATCTCAATTGAATTGAAAATGAATATGGTATAGGTAACACCTTGGAAGGCATTACTTGCACAAACATAAAATAATGACACTGTAGCTCAACTTAGGGAGGGGATAATGTGGAAAATGTTATTCATTGCAGTTATTAGGAGGATTAAAGGACTCAAGGTCTTTCTAAAAATAAATCATATTTTTTCATGAAAAATACTGCATTAATTTATTCCACACATGACATGCGATAACTGCTCTGCGAAATATGCGAGGACTCTGAATGTGCATTCAAAAACTGACACAATGACTATGCTATACGTTGTACTTCGACTCAGTGTGAAATTCCAATCCATGTAGGGGAGATATTATGTAATGTTTCTCCTACCTCAAAATTCCCAATATTTTCCCAAAATACTAGACCAATGGGTATGTTTTTACGAATTGTCTTCGAAAGTATATACATCAAGAGTAAAAAAAACCACAAAGTAAAAACTTTAGGAATATAGATGCCTGATTTGTTTTAAACAAGACAGTCAATGACTGTGGGTCGCTCACCAGACTGTAAGGACTGAGAAGACAGGGACTCTGAAGACTACAAGAGTCAGTACTTGACAGAATCACTTAAGTTCTAAACATGGACATAGCTAGATGTTCTCAAATGAGCAGGGCTCTTCGCCTTGAAATTTCTAATTGAAACATCACTGACAAATTTCCAACCTCTTACCTTTTAAAGAGGACAACCATACCACAGTACTAAGTTCACAAAAATCACTTTGTACATTCCTCTTAGGTTGAATTTTACGACTGGTACCAGCTGTACTTCAAGCTTTCAAACATTTGATAATTACCAACCTGACACCCCCATAAAGTTCAAATTTGTGGCCAATTCGGTCTAACAGTTTAACCTGAAGTAGAAACATATGGACTGATGGTTTAAAAACATACATGTTAGAAAATCAAACCAAACTACGAGAACAGTTCTAACTTATTTTTGGTGTGAACATCTAATCTACAACTAATTTAGTATCGGGCATGAAATTTTTTACTTTTGATCAAAATAGGGGGTCAAATATCCACCCCTCTACACTCCCTCCCCATTGCCCCCACCCAGGCTGTCTAGAAATCAATATTATTATACCAGTACCAAACAGCATAGAGGAGAGTTAAATCTCTTATCTCTGCCCCTATTAGAACAAATGTGAATCCTCATCTATGAGATACATTCATCTAGTAATATCAATATACCCCCCAATTTTCTTTGAAAAATCAGGGTATGATTTCACCTGGATAAGTGCTGGTTAAGACACTAATATTGGAACAGCCGAGTCTGTATTTAGTATCTGACCTTTGCAGGTGAATTTAATGACAATATTCCGCAAGGTGGACTAACATCACCGAATTCACCCTCTGGGGACCTCATTTCCTAAAAATGACCCCATGAACAAATCTGAACCCCATTCACCCAAGGCCCCTCCATACCAAATATAAGCTATATAGGCCTAATGGTTCTTGAGAAAAAACTGTTTTAAGACTTACTATGGAGGGAAAGAGTTATGGCCCTGGCTTGGCACCTACATGTATTTGATGTGATGAACTTAATTGAACAAATCTGATTGTGAGACACCTAGGGAACATGCACACTGAACTATATAAACACATTCCGTCTTTAATATGGAGAATAAATCAATTGTTGATAGAAGGATGGATAGACATCTCAACAGGCAGACGGATGGAAGCCTGACAGATAGAAGAAAAATTTAATCCAATATATACCCCCCCCCCCCCCATTTTTCTTTGAATATTAGTCGTATGATTTCATCTGGATAAGTGGTGAATAAAAAAATAATATGAAATGGCCAAACCTGAATTTAGTATGTCTGACATTTGCAGAATTAGGTCCCAAAAATGTGGATTTAATGACAATATTCTGTAAGGCAGACTAGCATCACCAAATTCATCCTCAATCTGATTAGGCCTCAATGGCCAATAAAACCAAGGAACAGATTGAAGTCCTACAGCTGAAGTTGGTGATACACACCCATTGAGCACCTCAATTATGCATTTTATCTTCTGAAAATTAGGGGGACATTGAAACTGAACAGGTGGAAAAAAGTGACTAAATCAATGAAGTCCTACAGTTGAAGTTGGTGATACACACCCATTGAGCACCTCAATTATGCATTTTATCTTCTGCAAATTAGGGGGACATTGAAACTGAACAGGTGGAAACAGTAACTAAATCAAACTGTCAGTTTGATACTTAGGATACTTCCCAGAAGATGAGGACTAAGCAGAATTAGGTCCCTGGCGGGTGTATTTGGTGATGCTAGCATGCTGTATGGGGTAGCAACACTAAATTCACCATCTGGGGACCTCACTATGTAAATGTCAGACACACTATTTCCAGACTTGAAGAAATCAAAGCCATTCACAGTATCATTGAATGTCAGTCATCACCTAACCAGGGAGCACCAGTTTGTTGTTAAATTGCTACAGATATGTTTAGATTAGAATAATACATGTCATCTGGCTAGTTTATATAATTAATGACCTGTGCCTTTACATATATATATATGCCTCTGTGGTGAGAAGAGGTATTAAATTGAGAGGTGATATGGCCTGGAAGGGATGTTGGTTGATGGCACGGTTGGGTCTGGGCCATGTGGGAGGGGGTGGGTGGGGGAGGGTGGAATGTTTCCATAATTTCATTAAAGAGTAAAGTTTCATAACTCTGCAGATGTTATAATGGTGTCACTTTTTTCAAATTTTAAAACATGTTTAAAAAAAAAATTGTCCAAGAAGATGAGGCCTAAGCAGAATAAGGTAATTGAGGGTGTATTTGGTGATGCTAGCCTGCTTTATGGGGTAGCAACAATAAATTCACCATCTGGGGACTTCATTCTGCAAATGTCAGACACACTATGTCCAGGCTTGGAGAAATGAACAATGGACTATTCCTATTTATTCTTGTAGACTCTGGTAGAATAGTTGTTTAGCTAATGTCATGTCTTGTAATGACAGATGGTAAACTGGTCTGAAGCAAGCAGTCTTCAGCAAGAGTATCAGGTAACCACACTATGATAAATTGGCTTTTTCAATAATACAGGCTTCAGTGTTCTCTTAAAAATTAATAGTGCATAGCAAAGAGGTGTGAATTATAAAGGGCCATAACTCTGTTAAAAAATAACTTGATCTGTATATAAGTGTCAAAAATTCATATACCAAATTTGGTGTTGATCAGATGAAAAATGTTTGAGTAATCCTGTCTTGGATGAATTATATATCAAAACAAGAGTGGAAGGGGTTAAATAAACAATACCAAAATCCATACAGATGAAGAACATGCTAAGAAAAATCTAGGTAAGAAATATGAGGCTGTGATGTGTCCTAAACAAAACTTAAAGGTCAAAATGCAATTTTGTTTTGTTTTTAAAGTTATGTCCCTAGCTCTGCCCCTATAGGATAGGATAATTTATTTACAATATACACATGAATAATACAATGGAAGTAACACATAAAAGGTATTGTTGTATATTGTTGGGGGTTAGCCTAGCCCTATCGGGCTGTCTTCCTGCTACCCCCTATATCACTATAAATAATTGAATCGATGGCTTGTATTTCATATCCCCTATTTGACCCAGTGACCCCATTTGAACAAATCTGAACCCCAGTCACCCAAGGTCTCTCTGTACCAAATATAAGCTAAATCGGCCAAATATTTTTTTAGAAGAAGTCATTGTAAGAATTACTATGAGTTATGGCCCTGGTTTCTCAACTAATTGACCGGGTGACCTCATTTGAACAAAACTGAACACCAGTCACCCAAGGACCCTCCATACCAAATATTAGCTAAATCGGCCTAATGGTTCTGAACAAGAAGTCGTTGTAAGAATTACTATGGAGGAATAGAGTTATGGCCCTGGCTTCGCAACTATTTGACCCAGTGACCTCATTTGAACAAATCTGAATGAGAGTCACCTAGGGAACATCCACACCAAATATGAACCAATTTGGTCTTCCGGTTTCAGAGGAGAAGATGTTCAAAGAATTGTTGACAGATGGACGGACGGACGGACGGTACGACGGATGGATGGACGGACGAACGACAGACGAGGAGTGATGACTATAGCTCCACCGGAGACTTCGTCTCAGGTGAGCTAAAAAGAGCTCATTTTAGGGTGTTTTCCAATCATAAATGCCTGCAAGTTAAAATTGTACAGCCGACATTGTCATCAAAATTGATCAAATATGCCATAACTTGCCATAATCTATATCCTGTTAATTGGGTGATGCATCTGCACTCACTATGCCTCATATTCAAGTCCTAAATAAACGGGAAGGTATCCACTTCCTATCTCCTCGACATTTTACTTATATTGACATGATACAACGAATGGGATAAGTGCATGCTGCTCTGCCAGAAACAACAAACGTAGTTAAAATAATCAACTGAAATGCAACACTATTCTGAATTGAACTGTACGTGCATAACACAAAACAAAAGATAAAGAAACACTAATGGTATGTGATATAGGGTACATATATAACAAACAGACTACACCAGCACTGTGCTCAATTATCACTGATTTTCAATGCCACTGTCTTCATCATCTCCGTAAGACACATCGAGGTCACAATCCATTAGGAAACCCTGTATATCATCAGGGAATGCCTTTTCGATCCATTTAATTTGGAAATCTTCCGTCCAGCCATTATTGTGCAAAGGGGGTATTTCCACTTGCCTTGTGTCTGCTAATTGCCAAATTCTTGCAACAATGTTTGCACGGAGATTGTGTAACTTCAATGATGCATGACATGGTGGTAACAATGAAATATCAATAGCTTTGTTTTGGCCCAAACACTTTCTTTCAAATAGCTGTTTTCGAGCATCATTGACCATTTTGTAGCTACCGATGGTAGCCAGGGTTGCCAATAGGTACTGTACCAGTACTGGAACCGTCGGTAATCAGGAATTAAATCGGTCCCGGTTCTGATGTCGAGTACCGGTTCTGATGTCGAGTACCGACGGTTCTCTGTACTGTTGATTTCTATTAATATACCTCTTAACGAATATAAAGGGTTAATTAAGCAGCTCAACATAATGCCAAACACAACTGCGATGGGTTAACGTGATATCGTCAGCACATTCAAACATCAAAGGCACAGTATCCGCACTATGACAACTTGTCACGAAATTGACAGAATGCATTGTGTGGGCGCTTGTGATAACTGTATTTCTTTGATGCGGCTGGAATTTGTGATATAAAGTTAATGTCACAGACACAGAGTGTATTTGACTATTTTCTCTCAAAATCTATTCCAAATTTTCAAACTAGCCAACTACAACTATGCTTCTGGAATCGACTTTGGTTTCATTGGGTGACATCATTTATGAAATTTATAAAAGTCCACTCAATGAGTACCGATACCGACCCGGTTTGCAGTACTGAACATCAGCACGGACCGGTACCGAAAGTTGTGGTACCTTCGGTACTTTGGCAACCCTGATGGTAGCCATGTTTTTCAATGAATATCGATAATAATCGATGGCTCCCGTTTAGAGGTCACCCCGAAGATACATAGGAAGTTTGTTGACAATCGGAGGAGGGATGTGGCCTGTAGGTTGTGTCGAAGGATTT
This sequence comes from Siphonodentalium dalli, assembly GCA_032622095.1. Lineage (NCBI taxonomy): Eukaryota > Metazoa > Mollusca > Scaphopoda > Gadilida > Siphonodentaliidae > Siphonodentalium > Siphonodentalium dalli. The sequence continues at coordinate 200,371,822 of CP136064.1, forward strand.
AGTCATAGAAAGAAGGTCATCCTAAACATGCCTAAAATTTACAAAACAATTCTCCAATAAATGCAGGCTGCCGCGATGGATTCAAATTTGAAATCAAAGATAGCTGCTGGCAACTATGTTGCTTTATCAAATTTCGGATATAATCAAAACTCCCATCTAGAGTCATAGGAGGCTGGGGGAAAATATCAGATATACTACACCAGTTACAAGGTTTACAAGTCCGATTTTGGGAAAAACACACCATAAATCATATTGCTAATAGATTCTCAAAAGCGTTCAAATCAGTCAGAATATATATCAGTGTGTCTTTAATAATTGGCCATGAAATTTCCTTTCTTTTGCTGTATAATTCCATAATATCAAACAAAGGCAGTCAAGACATCATAAATTTGCAATATCCACTGGAAATTTGGGAGTAAAATGGTCGTCAGTCTCCTTGTCCACCTAATATCTTCAATAAATAAAAAAAATGTCAACTCAGCCAAAATATGCCCCAGTGTATGTTATAGGACATAAAATGTTCTTTCATTTGATATATACTGTAATGCCCTAAATAATCGACTCCTTAACCACAGCAGAATTATGGGTAGCTTTTCAGTATTTAGTCGGAAATCACTGAGAGCTTTCCGATGAATGGCAACAAGCCATATTTCCGACTAAATCCTGAAAAGTTACCCATAATTCTGCTGCAGTTAAGGAGTCGATTATTTAGGGCATTACTGTAACTTGACAAAGTCTATATTTAAGCGAAGTCGACATATCGTATGGGGAATTCGCAAATTTGGCAAATGGGATCGTAATAATTGAATTGGTATCCGTGTATAATCACTACTTACCGGACAGGGAAACTGACAACCGCTTTTCGTCGGTAGATATTGCTAGTTTTTTATACGATATCTTAACTTCCCTTCATTTGATACTATCGAATTATACATCAAAAGAAAGGAAATTTCATGGCCAATGAGACACAATGAAACATATTGTGACTGAGAAGACAGATTTTGAGAATCTATGAGGAATATGATAGATGGTGTGCTTTTCCTAAAAATCGGACTAGTGAACCTTGTATGGTATATATTGGTTTATCTGCTGGTATTTTCCCAGGGGCCTGTGTCTAGAGTTCACTCCGAAGATCCATATTAAGTTTGGTGGCGATCAAATGAGAGATGTGGTCTGTAGGGTGTGCCAAAGTATTTAGTCATGCAAAGAGTAAAATTCAAGACACAGGTCCCCAGAACAAAAATTGACCCCACCCCCAAAAATACTTAATCCTATTAAGTATTATTGGGGTGGGGTTAATTTTTTTTCTGAGGACCTGTGATTCAAGATGGCTGCAGGGGGCCGTGTTTTCCCATCGAAAATTGCTAAAATGTTATCTCTCCCATCTAGAGGTGATACTAAACATGCCTGTAAATTTTAAAAATATTTCTCCAATAAATCTGGCTGCAAGGTGTGCCGATGGGTTCAAATTTGAAATCCAAAATGGCCAATGGCGGCCATGTTTTTTGACAAATTTCGGAAAAAAATAATGGCTCCCATCTAGAGGTCACCCCGAAGATCCATATGAAGTTTGGTAATGATTGGATGAGAGATGCCGCCTGCTGGGTGAGCTAAAGGAAATTGTTGACAGATGCACGCACACACAGACGAGGGATGCAAACATGTGGCAATAGCTCAAGATTGACTTCATCATTTTGAGCTAAAAATGTTAAAAACAAAACTTTAATCATAGTTTTAAATGGGAAATATTGGGAAAAGCATTCTCAGCAAGTACATGTATACAACTGAGTGGTAATGATTAACTCAATGAACTGATGCACAAGAACAAAATAATACTACCTGTCCCCATTGACAAGAAGAATTTTCATGACAATTCGAGCTCTGATGGTGGCAGACATACGATAGGAAAGTACAAAGTTGGTGATTATACCAACACATGTAACAATATGGCATGCATAAATCAGTCAAGGCTTCAAAATAAAAATACATCTGCAAGACAACTATAAAATAAACTCAAACACAGTAAAATCATAATGTAACAATGTCAAAAAAACGGCCCGTGTTTCTACTATTAACCCCCCTACCTCCCCCCCCCCCCCTCTTCGAACAACCCCAATGGTTTAAATTTTTTTGATTTTGTAAAATTGATGAGCAAAAAACATGAGCCATAACATTCCAGTTACCGGTTTATGGGGCTGATCAACACATTGAAATGTGTAAAAAGTTACTATTATTTTATTATATTACTAGGATGTACATGTATAACATGTACAACATAAAGTGGATCACTGCATTTAAGAAGATGATACAATTATTTGCTGATCTTCATGCTACTAGTCCCATCACGATGGTCTGGTCTTCATTTCTAGGGATATACTGATCATATGAGCAGATAGGCAGAAAAAATACCCCTGAAATTATCCATGGATGCCCATTGAACATTTATTTGCAGGGATGTTCATAAATGAGTTCAACAAATTGTTAATAAAGTAACTACTCATCAGCTGGTATCCAGCTAGCAAAGGGTTAACCCTTTACCCAACAGAAGGGCCCTGTGCCAATGCATTCTCTTATATATGCGAGTCGACCATAGGTCGCCTCGCATATATAAGAGAATGCATTGGCTTAACACATTAAAAATTATAAAATTGTTAAAGAATTAAGAAAAAATGGTAAAAAGTGTTAAAAAAAAGATTTTTTTTAGGCCAATGCATTCTCTTATATATGCGAGGCGACCTATGGTCGACTCGCATATATAAGAGAATGCATTGGCACAGGGCATAACTGTAACTATCACAATGTGGTCAAGGAGCCGGTTCCAATGATATCCATATATGTATGGTTCTATTGAGACAGACCGAAGATATTTTAGGCTGTTAAAGCTTTATTTGGCCGGTTTTGGCCGGTTTGTTGGGTAAAGGGTTAAGTAAAGTCAGTGAGTGCACCATCTTGAATATTCTAAATCTATCATTTAAATAGTCAATTACATTACAACTTAATTACAATAGCTAGCTACAGGTACCGGTATGTTGGAGGTTAATTGCATGCTACCAGAAACACAGTTATATTTTATTCTGGCCTAAATACATTGTATCCACAATATCATATTATTCACTACTTGAACATGTAGAGACACTGAGACAGTAGCATAGACTTACCGGAACCTCCAGCCATCAAACTTGCTGCACGATAAGTATAACAATAAGCAGTGAGAAATTATGGTTATTGTGAGAGAAAAAATATAAAATTCCTTGAGTCTGAGATGAAGTATAGATGTATTGAGCTTTCACAATTTCCAATTTCTGCTAACCAATTTACATTGAAAAAACATGCACTGGTAGCGAATGGTACACAAAATCTAGCCAGTGTTGCAAAATGCTATACAAATTTTTAAATTAAATCGACCCCAGCCCTGATAAAACCTCAAATTGTTTCTTCAATAAAATGGACATATCTCAATTGAAAATGCTTAACCCTTTGAGTGCCAGGTCGATTTTTGTATCAACCCATATACCCTGTGCCAATGCATTCTCTTATATATGCGAGTCGACCATAGGTCGCCTCGCATATATAAGAGAATGCATTGGCCTAACAATTTTTATTTTTTTTTATTTTTACAATTTTTTACAATTTTAATCATTTATTCTTATATTCTTTAACATACTTATTTTGTAGGTTTAGGGCCGATGAGATCGGCCCCTGGCACTCAAAGGGTTAACACAAAAGCGATTAAAAGTGACAAGAGGAGCAAATACTGGTAGTAGTGTTTGTAGGCTGATTTGTAATGGCAAGACTTCCAAAGGTAACAATCTGAGCTGAGTCAGAAGTCTCTCATACAAGCTGGAACTACTTTATGTCGATGATATAAACGTGATGACATATATTTTATGTCAACTAGTAGTATCTGCTTGAAATGATGCCTAATATGTTTTTTCATAATCTTGAACTATGATAAAACATAATGACAGTAAAACACAATGACGGTAGTACTGGTATTGCATCCGGGAGCCGAGCGACTTTTTGAGACAAAGTAAAATATGGAAGCGCTGTTGTGGAATGTTTATAAATAAGAATTAAATGGCCAGAATGATTCTGAAGATCATTTCCTCCACACACCAAATGGAATAAAAAAAAAATTCTGACAATTTGGTGAACTCAGCTATCTCCGTATAATGCAAACAATATCGTACTTTGAAATGATTTAGCATGAAACACAAGTGTTTAACGACAAGCGCAAAGCCATGATGTTACGTGCCAAATATGGCTGGGACTACATGTGTCTAGTGCATGGGTTTAGTGTCGTCCATCTCGATTGCCAGAAAATAAAATCCAATAGAATTAACACCCCAATTCATGTGAGATGTCATTTTGGTGAGTCTTTAATTACTTAATTACTAATGTCAACGAAATGACATTTTCCCATTTTTGTGTGCTTTGGCACTGGCTTTGGCTGGATAAAAGTGGATTTGATGTGCAAAAATACAAGAATTTTCATTTGCAATGTTTCTTTTGAAACAGGGTTTGAGCAAAATAACCATTGAAAAATGTTAACAGATCATTGCCGAAATGATACAATCTTATTTTCTTCAATCTTCAAATAAGAAATTTGTTTGATGGTTCCAACCAGAAACTCTCTGTTCTCTATATATTCTTAACACACCTATAGCTTCCTAACATAGGGCATGGGTGCATGTGCCTTTCTAAATGATAATAACAGGATGACTCAATTGCTCCTTCATTACAACATTTAACTTAATTGAATTGATTATCATGTGCCGTCATGGTTAATCATTCTCCTGGACAAAATATATGTATGATACGGGATTAGTGTGACACTGATTTTGAATAATTTGTGTGAGATATGATTTTGGATTATCCCTCTTTTATCAAATTCACAAGACGGTAAATAGTCATATACCCAGACTGATATACCGCTATAATAGTGGAATTCAGGATGTATCTGACCTGTTTAAAATAGTGTTAATTTAATGTGAAATATGTTCATATAAAGAACCGTAATATATCGATTCATATTCCCATTCCATGAGCTGCCATCAAATGGATGAATTAAACGCACGTATGTTACGCGGTCTACATTGTATACAATCGGCGAAACCGGTTGTCGCATTCCCCATTTATTAACTATCGAAAATAGGGAACATGGTATATGTCAGCGTGAAATATTCCCTCCATATCGAATGACTCATTTTACAAAACAACTGTTTATTTCGATGGTTCTTCGGTGGCGTTTAACACATAGATAAAATGTGCATTAATGTATGATTTGCTCTGCAAAACCTCGATGAACATACCTGATTTATCGGAAATATGATCACGGAATTCATTTGGGCGTCAACGATTTTGTGTCATTTAACTCGGATGTCACCAAAGGTTAAGTCTCTAGACGGGAACTTATGGCGGGAAAAGTTCATGTTAGAAATAAAAATCGGCATATTAACACCTGTACCAAAAAAAGACAAAGACCCAACAAAACCAGGGAATTACAGGGGCATAACTATCAGCTCCATAATATGCAAAATCCTAGAAGCAACCCTGCAAGACAAACTAGACAACATACTATTACCATCACAAAATAAAATGCAACGTGGCTTCACTCAAGGCACATCACCTTTAGCTGCTGGGCTTATGATAACTGAAGCATACAATGAAAGCAAAGACTTAAATGAGACATTAATATTAGAAACCCTGGATGCTGAAAAAGCATTTGACGTGGTATGGCATAAAAGCCTACTGAGAAAACTTTTCATTGATGGGATCCACAGCGACCTATGGCTACTTGTAAATTCACTACATCATGAGGCGAATACAAAGGTAAAATGGGGTGGATCATACTCCTCAGATATACTGCTTCACCAAGGAATAAGACAAGGGGATAAATTATCAGCAATGCTCTATAAAAGATTTAACAACGACATGCTAAATCAGCTAAGTAATAATGCAGCTGGGTTTAAAATTGGCACAATTGATATAACAGCCCCCACCTGTGCAGATGATGTAGCCATCTTAGCAAAAACAACATCCGATTTACAAACTCTCACAAGTATTGTATACAACAACTCATGTAAAGATCGATTCGCAATGAACGCAACTAAATGCGAAATTGTCCAAATGAAAACATCTACACAAAAAATGAATGGTGAAATAAAAACTGTCCTAGGTGGAACTCCTGTTAATATCATAGGCTCCACCAAACACCTAGGTGTAGAGCGTAATCCAACAAATACCCCAGATATCCCAAAACGAATAACAATGGGCAGACGAACCCTATACTCCTTGATGGGCACAGGGCTACATGGAACAAACGGTATATCACCAGTAATAGCATACCAAATGTGGAACACTTTTGTCATTCCTAGAATGCTGCATGGTATAGAAATACTACATATGAAAAAAAAAGACATAGATGCACTCGAACGTTTCCAACGAAAAACCATGAGACAATTGCAGAGTTTATCAACACGCACAGCAAATGCTGCTACAAATGCACTTATTGGAGCTATTTCCATCCAAGGCACTATAGATCTCAAAATTACAACATTCTATATTAATATAGCCAAAACACACAACTCTGCAGAGCGAGATCTTGCAATAAGACAACTTATCATGAAAAATGACAACAGCCATAGCTGGTTTATACATGTCAGAGACATACTTTCCAAATATACCCTTCCTGACCCACTGCATATCATAAACACCATCCACAGTAAGGAAGATGCCAACAAATGGAAAACAATATGTAAAAAAGCTATATACCAATATTGGCATGATATTAATGACAGAGAGTTCTCCAGTAAAACAACATTAGCAATGATCAAACTGCAAAAAAATTCCAGCAGCAAATGTCATCTTGTATGGGATTCATCAAAATACTCACCCGCTGCCACAAAAAAGGCTATTATAAAAACATGGTTGATGACAGACACTTATTTACTACAAATAAATAGAAAAAGATTCAGACAAAACTTGACCTCTGCCATATGTCCACTATGCAAACTAGCTGATGAGGACAGAATACACTTCATTTCACAATGTACGAACACTAGTAACCAACGACATCGTTACATACAAAAACTCAAATTATGTCTCTCAAAAACTACCACTGACAAATACATTATTGATCAACCAGAACTCTTAACTCAATTAACCTTAGACTGCACAAAACTAGAAACCTGGAACCTTACCGATATAGAAAAAGAACAAACTGAAAAATTGGCAAGAAATTTCTTATACTCAATCCATGTGCATAGAGTAAACACTTTGAAAACAGAAGCAGACAAGCCCATATAAAATGACAAACTAGCCGAGCTGTACAGGCAAAACAACTACCTGTAAATATTCTTGTCAAAACGACAATTTTAACTATACCAATCTTAAAAACAAAACAAAAATATACATGTACATATGTACATATGAAAGCTCAACTTAAAAGTTTTTAAGTGCAACTTACGCACACACAAATCTTTTAACTCACTAGTACCACAATTTTACTAACTATTTTATCATTACTGTAGTTTTACCTGGTTTTATTTGACTTATTTTTACTTCCATTATTTTATATACCCAATATAATGGGGTGCTCCTCACTTAAAGGAGGGAAATCCACACCAATGCAATGCAATGTTAGTATGAGATCGTCGTTTTGAATTTACCTGCATTATCTCACATGTATTACAAACTAATTTACAGTACACCTGCGTATCATTTATGTACGAGATTTATCATTACATAATTTGTCAGACACGAAGAATAATAGCTCTAAATGTTTCAATTGTTTATGACCAAAAGCTCTGTATTTTACCGTAGGCCTATATAAGAAAATTCCGAACAAACCGTTCTTTTGTATTTAACTGTTTATTTAATCAGTAAAGCCCAAACAAAACAACTATTATGTTAATAGTACCGGTACCCAGATAAACCCAGCTAGGTGAATTGTGCACATATGGCATGTGTAAAAAGGTGTGACTATATAAGGAGCACTGCACCAAATTTGTAATTTAATTTAATTTAAACGTCATGTATTTTCCATTAAATGTCTAGATTTACGGCATTTACGGAAATTTACTTGATTCGTATATGGCATAAATATAGACACAACTTAATGGGAAAATACGTGACATTTAAACCAAATTAAATTTCAATTGTAGTGCAATTTATATTCGAAATAATTTAACACATGTATGGATGCTTTAAATTTCAAATATACGTAAAATTTACGATTAATTTTTATTCGAAATGAATGTTTTGCGGATAAATTTATATCCACATCTACGTGCCCTTTACGAGTAAATTAATATATTCCAATGCTATATGCAGCTTTAAAATCTTTAAAATATCCTATGGTCAGCATTATCCTCATCACCCAATCGCATAATCTTGGTGGTTATTGTAAGATATTGATCTGAAAATAGAGGGAAGTGTGTGAAGATGGTACGATAAAATCATGAACAATGTTCAAAAATAGGAAAACTGCCAAGCGGATATTGCCTGGAAATATAGCAATAGAAAATATAAATGAAAACAAAAGTGCCGAAGGGTACGTACAGGTTTGGAGAACTCGTTAGAAATGACGTTATTTTGTTTTTGCGTCCTAATTGTGTATGTTCCAATAGAAATTAGAATCAACTGAACAAAAAAAATGCTGATGAATGTATGCGTCCCAGACTTTCAGTAACACAGTTCGACAGTTGATGTAGATCATATCTCGATGGTCAGTGCTGATAACAAACATACCACTTCGGCATACAACCCTGTGCATATATACCTTTCGGCATGTTTTAAAGATACGGGCGGTGTTGGCGGTGGATATGCTGTTAACGTATTGACCTCCGTCAAAAACCGCCATAAACATAAAGAATAATAAAATATAGACAGACTTCGTTCTTATACCAATCAGAAATATGGCATAAACAGTATGTTATTGCAATTTTTTCCTTTGTTATGTAAACAAAAGCAAAAAAAAACGTTTCCTGGCTTTTGTTTAGATCCGGATATGGTAAACATAAAGAGCGTTATTTGTTACTTTTTTCTGATATGGAAATCATAAAGAGCGTTTATATCATTTTTATGTGATTAACCAATAGAATTTCGCTGTGTTATGTAAACAGAAGCACAACTTCTGTAACACGAGCAGGCTCCAATTGTTTACGTCCACCATCGTAGGTCTTGACAATATACTATTGCTGAAGGGGTCACTCTCACCAAAAAAAGTGCTGAAGTGTACACATGGTTTCGAAAATGTGCTGAATGGTACACATGGTTTGTGATCGGCACTAACACCGTTTCTAAAACTGTATTTCTGAAAGTCTGATGCCCATTAGCAGTTTGTTTTCTGTTCATTTTAATGTTCATTGGAAAGCAAACAGTCATTCTCTAACAGAAATCATGGCAGATACGAATACTAAACGTCATTTAAAACGAGATTTCAAAACCTGTGTACACTTCAGCACATTTTGAAATCCTGTGTACCCTTCAGCACTTTTGTTTATGAGAGTGACCCCTTCAGCTATACTATTTACTCACTGATTATGTTTGGCATATGAACAAAACTATATATCTTTTAATATGCCTTCTGTTGAAGGCGATTTGAACAAATATGAATATTTCTGCAACGAACGCCGCCCGTGCCCTTGAGAGTGACCAATTCGCTCTACAGTTCCAAATTTCCCAGGGTGCTATAACACCATGCACGAATGCAGGATTCGCATTTCATGCGATTTGCATTAGCGTTTATTGCTTTCCCAGGATAAAAAATATACCGATATACAAAACATGGAATAAGTATATACAGACTGCATATGTCACAGAAATACATATCTGAAGTGATCATATATAATTTATTGAAAAGTAATGTGTGATGGGTCCTTTTTGCATTACATGTAATACGAAATAATACATTACTTCACAAAAAAGTCATATAATGACAATGATGACAAACCGTAATTTTTTGGTGATATCTTTTCTAAACTAGAAGATATGGCAAATACTTCAATATTGATTGCTGGAGACTGGAATGTACCTCAAGATTACTCTATTGACACTGTAAATTATAAACAGAAAAATAATACAAAATCAAATGAGAAAATCAAATTCTGGCAACACAGAATGATGGACTTGCACGATGTTTGGAGGCTTCATAACCCTAGCTCTCAGAGGTATACGTGGAGAGGTCCAGGAAGTAAAATGGCTCGTCTTGACTACTTTCTGGTCTGAAGCCTTCAGCCGTTCATCGCCAAATCAGATATATTGCTTAGTTATAAATCTGATCATAGTCCAGTTAGTCTGAATTTAAAGTTTGTTTGTCATCCTAGAGGAAGAGGTACATGGACATTTAACAATAGTTTATTGAGAGACCGAGAATATGCTGAATTGGTGAAAAAAACAATATCGGATGTGGTTGATCAATATAGCAGTCAACAAGAAGCAGTCAACCAAAAAACAGATTACGACTCCTTTAATATTAACGATCAATTATTTTGGGAAACTTTGAAAATTATGATTAGGGGCGAGACTATAGCATACTCTTCTAAATTAAAAACAAGAGGTGGCATCAGAGATGCTGTGTCTCGTTTTCGGTGGCTTACCGCCGGTGGCTACTGCCCATTGGTGTGCATCAGTATCGGTAGACTAATTAATAGGTAAACTCGGTTAATATTTGTTCAAGTTATCGCGCTAACGAGCTAAAAATTCACGAAAAATTACTAATTAAGGGCCATAACTCTATCAAATGTTATCGGGCCAGGCTGGTTTTCGAACTCGTCCTAACGAGCTAAAAATTCACGAAAAATGACTAATTAAGGGCTATAACTCTATCAAATTTTATTGGGCCAGGCTGGTTTTCGAACTCGTCCAGGATATTATTGGAAGACACCTATATACCAAATTTTAGTTGAATCGGATGACGTTTGTTGAAGTTATCGCGCTAACGAGCTCAAAATTCGTACAAAATGACTACTTAAGGACCATAACTCTATCAAATTTTATCGGACCGGGCCGGTTTTCTAACTCGTCCGGGGTATTCTTGGGAGACACCTATATATCAAAATTTCAATCAAATAGGATGATATTTGTTAAATTATCGCGCTAACGAGCTGAAAATTTGTGAAAAAATGACTAATTAAGGGCCATAACTCTATCAAATTTTATCGGACCTGGCCGGTTTTCGAACTCGACCGAGATATTCTTGGGAGACACCTATATACCAAATTTCAATCAAATAGGATAACGTTTGTTGAAGTTATCGCGCTAACGAGCTGAAAATTCGTGAAAAATGACTAATTAAGGGCCATAACTCTGTCAAATTTTATCGGACCAGGCCGGTTTTCGAACTCGTCCGAGATATTCTTGGGAGACACCTATATCTCAAATTTCAATCGAATCAGATAACGTTTGTTGAAGTTGTTGCGCTAACGAGCCTAAAATCAGTGAAAAATGGCAAAGGGCCATAACTCTGTAATAAATGTGCGGACGAACCCGATTTTTTGTCTGCAGCTTACGTGCATGGATATGTACTCACACACCAATTTTTTTTTAATCCGTCAATAAACGGTTGAGTTATAAGCAAAACACACCGCCCGCCCGCCAGTCCGCCGCCCGCCCCTCATCAAACCATAAGTCGAGTTTTGGAAAAAAACTCGACTAAAAAACGAGACAAGACTGAACAAAAATTGGAAGCAAACCTCTTATATCTTTATGAAAATTAGATGCCGGTGATATGTCTATAACACAGGAGATAGAACATGTAAAAAAAAAAGAATTAAGTACACTAAGAGATAAAAGAATACAAGGAATAATTATACGCACTAAAGCAAAATGGAAAATTGAAGGCGAGAAATCAACCAAATATTTTTGTAATCTAGAAAAAAGAAGTTACACCGAGAAAACAATTCCTAGTTTAATTAAAAGTGATGGATCGGAAACTCATGAGTTCCCAGAAATACTTTATGAACAACATCAATTTTATAAAGATTTATATAGTTCAAAAATTACCTCAAATACTGAAATTGAAGATGAAATTATTTGGGATAAAAATAATCCATTCCTAAATTTTTTAGAACCAGAGGAGTCAGAATCTATGGAAGGGTGTTTAAGTGAATATGAATGTAACACAGCTCTGAAAAATATGAAAAATGATAAATCCCCTGGCTCAGATGGATATACAGTTGAATTTTACAAATTCTTTTGGAAAGACCTTGGAAAATTTGTGATTAACTCACTCAATTATGGCTTTAAGTCACAAAAGCTCTCAGTAACACAACAATGTGGCATTATAACTTGTATTCCGAAACCAAATAAACCTAGAAACTACATAAAATATTGGAGACCTATTTCACTACTCAATGTTGATGCTAAACTAGGAACTTCGGTTATTGCAAACCGTATAAAGAAATATCTACCAAATTTAATTTCCCACAGTTATGATTTTTATCGGGTCGTTACATTGGAGAATCTACAAGACTTGTCTTTGATCTATTAAAATAATGTGATGAAAATAATATTCCAGGCATTGTTACTTTATTGGACTTTGAAAAAGCTTTCGATTCTTTAGAATGGTGTTTTCTAGAAAAATGTCTTACATTTTTCAAATTTGGCCCTGATATAATAAAATGGATAAAGACATTCTATAATGATATCTTTAGCTATATAATTAATAATGGAAATCTGTCTGACAAAATTGATATTGGTAGAGGTGTCCGTCAAGGAGTTCCATTATCTCCTTATCTATTCATTCTAGCAGTTGAAATTCTTAGTTCAGCTATAAAATATAATCCAGATATTAATGGAATAAAAATTAACGATTCAGAATTTATCATAACTCAATATGCAGATGACCTAAGCCTCTTTCTCCAGGATGACTCACACTCTTTGAATACAGCACTCAAATTAATTAATACTTTCGCAAAAATGTCTGGTTTGAAAGCGAATTTTGATAAAACTCAAGTCATATGGATTGGATCCAAACGTGGCTGTGGTGTGGAATAGATCACTGATGAGCGAATATTGTGGAATCACATTAATGCAGTAACTATATTAGGCAAAGAATTTTATTGATAAAGTTAAAAAGATAGAAAAGTTATTAAATGATTGGTCATTTAGACTGCTCAGTCTCATTGGAAAAAACAACAGTTATCAAAACATTAGCACTCCCTATCCTAACACACTGTTTAACTGTTCTCCCCTCACCCTCACACGACATAAAGGACATGATCCAAAAGATGTTTATAACTTCCTTTGGTCTGGAAAAAAATGACAAGATTAAACGCAATGTAATTATTAACCAAATAGAATTGGGTGGTTTGAAATTTCCCCATCTTGATTCATATGATAAAGCATTAAAACTATCATGGGTAAAGAAAATGCTTGACCCTTTATTAACAACTGGATGGAAAACTATGATACTTGATAAATTGGAACAATATAGAGGAAATAAAGTTTGGCACTTGAAAAAAGAAGGACTGGAAACAGTTAGCTTAAAAGTCAACTCTTTCTGGAAAAGTGTGCTACAATCATGGTCTTTATTAGACCATAAATCCACCACAGCCCCTGATGACATATTGTCACAACCATTACATTTGAATGGAAACATTATTGTTGATGGTAAAAATATTATGAATAAAAGCTGGATCCATCATGGAATATATTTCATAAATGATTTGATAAATGACTATGACTTTCTGGACTATTCTGTGTTAAGTATGATATTCACACACCATTCACTACATATCATGGGTTGATAAGCGCTCTTCCATCTTCACGGAAGACTTATGTGAAGGATAATAGAAAATTGAGCTTGGTCACTACGAAATCTATTGGGACTGTACAAAATTCAATTAAAATATTTAACACTTTTTATCTAATTTTCATAGAAAATATTGCCATAACACCTCAATTGACACAGAATAAATGGGAGAAACGTCTTAATACATCAATTTGTGATAAAGATTGGCGAATCATCTATTCAATGCCATATAAAATAACAGATAACACAGGATTGCAAACTTTCCAATATAAAATTACCTACCCAGGATATACTCTACACCATCTCAAAACTTTTCAAATGCAAATTATCTGAAACTGAACTTTGTGGGTTTTGTGGGAATGAAAAAAGAAACAGTCTTGCATATCTTTTTTGAATGTTCAGTCTCAAAGACCGTACTCCTTCAATTTAAAGATAATCTCAGAAGTAAATGCAATATCACTCTGGAACTTACCCCAGAATATATTATACTTGGATTGATGAATAACACCTCTAGTCTAAATATACTTAATATATGTATACTCTTACACAAGAGATACATATACTCTTGTAAAATGAGAAATAATGAACCTTGCATTCAAGGATTAGTTCAGTCAATCAAATATTACAAAAACATTGAGACTTTCATTCCATCTAATTCCAATTCATTAAAAGTAATTAGATTCAGAGAACGGTGGGACGAATTGACAAATTTCTTTGAAACAACAACTTAATTATTTTCAATCATTTATCACAAATAACCCTCAAAACTTCACCTACATATCTCAACATCATTCCTGTTGACAACCACATATTATAAGGAAACAAAATTGATGCCAATTGATGCCATTGATTGATAACTTAATATAATTAACAAGAACCTGATTAATACTTGTTATATAAATTATACATGTTTTTATGTACACTGTAGTTAATATGCTATATTTTGTGACCTAAATAAAAACAATAAAAAAATAAAAAAGTCATATAATTCAATTACTTTGGCATTAATGTTTACAAGCCCGGTTTGAAAAAAAAAACACCGGACGTATTTTGTGATTGGTCTCTCCATTCCTCCGTCCGTTCGCTTTTTGTTTTTGTTTGAGGATGATAATTTTAGTGAAGTTTGAACCGTATGGAACGAAATTTGGTACGTGAATTTACTAGCCCAAAATATAGGTTTCGATTTTGGGTGCCGCCGGCGAATTTTCACCAGAGTTATGGCCCTTTATTGAAATTACAATGGGCGTATTTCGACACGCTCTAGCGATGCTCTTGTTGGATTACTGTATCAAATATGTACTCAGTCTCTTTCGTTAATAAAGATGGTTATCTCACAAGCGGAAGTTTAAATCCATTACAATGATCCTATACTCTAAGAATTAGGGGTTCTTTGGGGTTCTTTGAAGAACTCAAGGGTTCTCTGTAAGAACTTAAAGGTTCCTCGGTGTCAGAAAAGGTTCTCTGTAATAGATAGGGTTCGTCGGTGTGTAACTAGGGTTATCTTGGATGCTGAAGGGTTCTTCATGACCAAACAATAATGCAGTTGATACATGTACCATGGAGCCGAATTGAGTGATTAACATGAATAAAACATCAACCAGAGAGAAAGGCGTACGTGTTTGTTCGCAGGGTTAGAGAATGGTAATGTATAATAGTAATGCATTGCAATGCATTACATTTTCTCAAGTAATGCAAAGTAATGTGTACTGCACACTTTTCTGCATTATATAATGCAGACTTTTATGCGTAGCCTAAAGCAAATAATGTAGGCCTACTACTAACCAAAATGGTGAGTAATATTCTACTATATATTTTGAGAACTACGTATATATATATATATGTGTGTGTGTGTATATTTGTCTTCTATATACTCGAAAACGGCTGGCTCGATTGAGCTCAAACTTCCTATCTAAGAGTAAAAACACGGGAATGGTCGTCGCGGCGTTTTGGAGAAGCCCCGACCACCCGTTCTTCACTCCCAGTCACAAAAACGGCACTGCGGAGTTAATCGGGTTGATAGTTAAAGAGCGTTCCTATCCGCAGTGTCGTTGATAAAGAGGGTATGTGCGTAATGTGATTCTTATGTATGTACACGGGCGTCAGCGTCGGTATCCAGACATGAGCGTGTTGTGTGATTCTTACGTACTAGGGCTTCCTAGGAACGGGGATCGGGTCATTTTTTCCGCCCTAGGTGATCTTCACCTTGAAACGGGTACCCAAAATGATATATATGTGATCTTCACCTTGAAACGGATACCCACAAATGATATATATGTGTGTGTCCTTTATAGACTCGAACCGATTGAGCTCAAACTTGCTACCTACGGGAAGTGTCATGGACGGGTTAAATTGTTACCCCGACCTTACCTTGACCTTGAAAATGATCAATTCAAGGTCAAATCGGGTAAAAATGGCGGATTTCGACGAAATTTTACACCTAGGTGCAGCATACGTGTCTCGGAAGCTGTTGCAATTGCTTTTTCGAACAAAGCCATGGGACGAATGCCGCCAGTGGCGGGCTAACCTGCTAGTCTACTATATAGTTTGAGAACTACGTATATATATATATGTGTGTGTGTATATTTGTCCTCTATAGACTCGAAAACGACTGGCTCGATTGAGCTCAAACTTCCCATCTGTTTCCCCGAGTAATCTAACCACACCAAGGTTGTAACATGCTTTATTGAAGGGATTTAAACCTAAAAAGACAAAATTGTAAAAATCAGAAAAAATATTTGAAATATCCGTTTGCATGTTACACAAGAAAAACTATCCAGACCAAACACATGTGACTAATAATCCACTCCAAATGAATGAGATATAAAATACCAAACCATGATGCTTAAGTATAGGATGAAATAGTAAAGCTTTTAAATAAATAAATATAAACTAATTACGACCATATGCTTGTGAAAATGAATGAATGTGAGATGCAGGTGAATAAACGATATGAAGCAAGTTATATGATGATGCCTAGAGATGAAATGACACGATGAAAGGGAAAAAATGAAAACGCCCATACGCATGCGACCGGGTCAGATGAAGTGTGAAGACATATTAGCGAAACAGACAACGTGAATAAAGATGGGAGATGAAATGAGTGGGAATAATGAAAATGCAAATGGAAGAGAACAAATAATGAAAACGAATAATGATTTAAATGAAATTGCTAATAAATAATTAAAGATACTAAATAAAATGTCCCGAGCAACAAAAGGAGCACACCTATTTAGAAAATAGCAAAATTCAAAGTATGAACACATAAATTCCAATTGAAATTATAAACATTAAACTTACACATTGGCGGGTATAAAAACTGCTAAATTATATATAGATATAAAATGTTCAATGAATTAGATATGTGTAAAGCAATAGCTTGATCAAGTCAAATGTTGTGAGTCTACAACGAACTCCATGTAAAGTAAAAGTCGATACAAAACGTTGGTCGCAACTATAAGCACCACTATAGAACGTTAACAACATTATCACAAAGTGATACACCATCTAAGGGTAAAAACCCACGGGAATCGTCGTCGCGGCGTTTTGGAGAAGCTCTGAGCACTCATTCTCCACTCCCAATTACCAAAATCACCGTCCTCGGCACTGCGGAGGTTAAGGATTGAATTGTTTATTAGCAAAGTCAACATCTAAGTTGCAACATGCCATACAACTTATTTACACAACATTATACAAACAATACACAACATACATATACACCAATGAATGAGTTCATCATATTATATGATATTGATAATAAATACAAATAATGCTAATACATTTGGGAATATGTTTTCTGAAATGGTTTAATTCATATAATATTTACATTATATATAATACTAGCCGATGAGCCCGACGTTGTCCGGGCTATTCAAAAACCAAATTTCAAGTCGATAGCTCTACCCAGCCCGACGTTGTCCGGGCTATTCAAAAACCAAATTTCAAGTCGATAGCTCTACCCGTTTCCGAGATCTCGTCTGTGCATGCGCGAAGCTGGCGTCGCACGGGCTCGGCGACCCGATAAAATTCGTATCCGGGGCAAGATACATTCACATACCAAATTTCACGTTGATAGCTCCACCCGTTTCCGAGATCTCGTCTGCGCATGCGCGAAGCGGGCATCGCACGGGCTCGCCAATACGACAACGTCCACCGCCTGGTCAAACTACACACACGTACCAAGTTTCGTCCCGATCGGTCGAGAATCGTAGATTTGTATAAATGACAGACAAACAGACAGACAGAGATCTTCAAAATATATATGAGACTAGCCGATGAGCCCGACGTTGTCCGGGCTATTCAAAAACAAAATTTCAAGTCGATAGCTCTACCCAGGCCGACGTTGTCCGGGCAATTCAAAAACCAAATTTCAAGTCGATAGCTCTACCCGTTTCCGAGATCTGGTCTGCGCATGCGCGAAGCTGGCATCGCACGGGCTCGGCGACCCGATAAAATTCGTATCCGGGGCAAGATACATTCACATACCAAATGTCAAGTCGATAACTCCACCCGTTTCCGAGATCTCGTCTGCGCATGCGCGAAGCTGGCGTCGCACGGGCTCGGCGACCCGATAAATTCGTATCCGGGGCAAGATACATTCACATAGCAAATTTCAAGTCGATAGCTCCACCCGTTTCCGAGATCTCGTCTGCGCATGCGCGAAGCGGGCGCCGCACGGGCTCGCCAATACGACAACGTCCACCGCCTGGTCAAACTTCACACACGTACCAAGTTTCGTCCCGATTGGTCGAGAATCGTAGATTTGTATAAATGACAGACATACAGACAGACAGACAAACAGAGGTCTTCAAAATATATATGAGACTAGCCGATGAGCCCGACGTTGTCCGGGCTATTCAAAAACCAATTTTCAAGTCGATAGCTCTACCCAGCCCGACGTTGTCCGGGCTATTCAAAAACCAAATTTCAAGTCGATAGCTGTACCCGTTTCCTAGATCTGGTCTGCGCATGCGCGAAGCTGGCGTCGCACGGGCTCGGCGACCCGATAAAATTCGTATCCGGGGCAAGATACATTCACATACCAAATTTCAAGTCGATAGCTCCACCCGTTTCCGAGATCTCGTCTGCGCATGCGCGAAGCTGGCGTCGCACGGGCTCGGCGACCCGATAAAATTCGTATCCGGGGCAAGATATATTCACATAGCAAATTTCACGTCGATAGTTCCACCCGTTTCCGAGATCTCGTCTGCGCATGCACGAAGCTGGCGTCGCACGGGCTCGGCGACCCGATAAAATTCGTATCCGGGGCAAGATACATTCACATAGCAAATTTCAAGTCGATAGCTCCACCCGTTTCCGAGATCTCGTCTGCGCATGCGCTGCACGGGCGTCGCACGGGCTCGCCAATACGACAACGACGACCGCCTGGTCAAACTACACACACGTAAAAAGTTTCGTCCCGATCGGTCGAGAATCGTATATTTGTATCAATGACAGACAAACATACAGACAGACAAACAGAGGTCTTCAAAATATATTATAGACTAGCCGATGAGCCCGACGTTGTCCGGGCTATTCAAAAACCAAATTTCAAGTCGATAGCTCTACCCGTTTCCGAGATCTCGTCTGCGCATGCGCGAAGCTGGCGTCGCACGGGCTCGGCGACCCGATAAAATTCGTATCCGGGGCAAGATACATTCACATAGCAAATTTCAATAGATAGCTCCACCCGTTTCCGAGATCTCGTCTGCGCATGCGCGAAGCGGGCGCCGCACGGGCTCGCCAATACGACAACGTTCACCGCCCGGTCAAACTACACACACGTACCAAGTTTCGTCCCGATCGGTCGAGAATCGTAGATTTGTATAAATGACAGACAGACAGACAAACAAACAAACATACATACAGACAGAGGTCTTCAAAATATATATGAGATAATGTAATACTTGCTTCATGGTAACTAACTTTATGAACGCTAATTTTAAGAAAATGCTCACTCTTTTCAAAATACTTATGTTAAGCAGTGACAACAGTCTGTAGAATTTCTGTTATGGTTTTCCCAGTAATACTTCGGTATATAGGTTTCTCGCAGATCGTTAAGTTCAGTACACAAAATAACAAAATGGTATTCATCACATACATTTTCGCCACATAACGGGCATTTCGTGTCTTTACATGTACTTTTATTCCATCTGCATTGCTCTACTGGTAGTCTGTGATTGGCTGTTCTAAATTTAAGTAAATACGTAGCTAGATGAGATGGCATATATACTAAGTATCGGCTCAATCTGACAGAATCCTTTCGCTTTCATGTGTTTCATGTCTGTCTTGCTTAGTGGTGACTGATTCTGCCACGCACTTTCCATATTTACTTCTCGCAGAGTTTCTTTGATAAACGAAATCCATTTAATCTTGTTTTGTAATATGGCATCACCATCATTGAGATACCTGAGTAGAAGGAATACATTTTTAGCTAATTCTGATCCTTCGTGCGATACTAGTTTTTACCAATATGATATTGCTCGGCACTTAATTTCGATCATTACGGGGTATCTTCCCAATTCTGCATATAGCATGTAGTTTGGTGTGCTAGACTTCATTGTTGTGATAATTTTGCAGAATTTAAGATGTATGGTCTCCAAAATTTGAGTTTTCTCGAAACACCAAACTTCACCACCATACAGCATAATCGGCATAATCATAGAGTCAAACAATTTAAACATAATATCTAGAGGCAGCTGCAGCTTTCTTGTTCTATTCAAAAGGCCATACATGGCTCTCGTTGCTGTATTCTGGGTCTGCTTAATAGATTGACAGAATCTACCATTGTAAAATAATTTAATACCGAGGTATTTAAATTCTTTTAGAATTTGTATTTCTTGGCCCCTATAAGTGAATATTGGTAAGTTCTTTGACCATTTGTTTGTAAAAATTACCATTTTCGTTTTCATTGTATTAACTTGCAGATTCCATGCCTCGGCATAATCAGCGAATGCCGAAAGTGCACGATGCATATTGTCCTCCGAGTCTGAGAGGATCACGGTATCATCTGCATATAATAAACACAATATATTTATAAAACAGCCAATATGTTCAAAATATTTCTCATCAAAATAGTTCAAGTTTGAGATTGCACAGTCGCTCAGAAAACTTTGTATATCGTTCACAAACAAAGAAAATAAAAGAGGTGACATTGGTTCACCTTGAAATAAACTAATCTGGCTGATAAAGAAGTCTGATTGCGAATTATTATTTTTCACACATAATTGTATATTGTCGTACATACTTCGTATTACCTGTAGTATCTTACCGTTTATATCTGCTTGCATAAGTTTCAACCATAGAGCATCTCTCCATACAGTATCAAATGCTTTGCGGAAATCAATAAAAGTACAATAAATCTTCCGTCCGCTTTGTAGGTATACGTTTATTGGAGCATGTAGAATAAATATATTATCTACTGTTGAGTGACCCTTACGAAAACCTGTCTGAATTTTATCTACTATGTCATTGTCTTCTGCAAACGACGATATTCGATTATTAATAACGGATGTAAACAGTTTAGGAAAACAACTTAGAAGGGTGATTCCTCTATATGATTCAGGTAAATTTGGGTCCCCGGATCCTTTGAAGATGGGTTTTATCATCCCAACAGCCCATTGTTTCGGAAAATGCCCACTACTCAGAATGAGATTAAAAAAGCGGACATAAATACTCATCATTTCACCGACCGATTCTTTGATATATTCGTTAAAAATTTGGTCCGCCCCTACTGCCTTACCATTCTTGAGCTTCCTTACAGCACTAAAAATCTCTTCTTGTGTTATAGGTCTATTTAGATGCGACTCGTGATTTTCGTTAAAGTCCATATCGACATTGTCGGAAATATCCGATTCATCATTACAGTCGTTTAGGTTTAAATCCTTAAAGTACTCCTCGAATTGTTCTATTGTGACGTTTCCTCTGCATTTTTTGGTCTGGCTGTCGGAAGTTCGAACACATTTTGTCAAGTCTGTCCCAGAATGACTTACCTGAATACTTAGCTGCATCTCGAAGTTCTGAAACTTGCTGTACTCGCATTTCTTTAATTTTTCTATCCATAACCCCTCTGTACTTCGCGCAATGTTGTTTCATTATATCTTTATCTATAATAGATTTTGTTTTATTGTACTCACGCTTTGAATGGTTAAATTGATTCCTCAGTGTTCGACACTCACCGTCAAACCAGGCTTTGTCTTTGCGCATATTTCCCCGCATTTTATTTTGAGGTTTATAAGTTCCCAATGTACGATCGGCCGCAGTGCTTAGAGCTCTCGTTATAAGCCCGCATATATCATCAATATTTGTTTGGGATAAACAACTATTGTTTTCCAAATCAGTAAGTTCACCAAGAATAAGCGTAATGTCGTCGGAATTAATATTTCTGGGTAACATTCTCCCTTTTTGTGGGTCCCATCGTTTCGTTTTTATCATTTGTTCACCAACAGTGGAGTTCTCGTCGGTGAAGTTATTTCGTATATATCGATTTGGGAAATTCAATTTGATCACCAAGTGTATAGCTCCATGTATATCGGAGAATAGAGAACAATGATCGTGGACATTGAAGTTTTCTATTTTGCTCAAAAGGCGTTTTGTTCCTAGTGACATAAGGCAGGCACGCTCTTTATATTGACCAAATTTGGCGTTGTTAACCGAGTAACGCTCTTTATTGCCATCGGCGTTGCTAAACGGTCACCTGTGTGTACGAAACTACGGATGCAAAACGCACCGGAACGGCGGAATGCATTTATCTTGATTAAAAAGGCAGAATTAACTAATTGGAAAACAACAAATGCGTGTCGTGTGATTCTTATGTCTGTCGTTCCTAGGAACGGGGGAGATTTTCATCGAATCATACCTCTTTTAGGGACGGGGGAGAATTCATCTCTTAAGTTTTTCCGCCCTAGGGACGGGTACCATCATTTATCTTGATTAAAAAGGCAGAATTAACTAATTGGAAAACAACAAATGCGAGTTGTGTGATTCTTATGCCTGTCGTTCATAGGAAGGGGGAGATATTCATCGGGTCAGTTTTTCCGCCCGATGTACCGTAAATCATACCTCTTTTAGGGACGGGTACCATCATTTATCTTGATTAAAAAGGCAGAATTAACTCATTGAAAAACAAAAAATTAAAAAAGGCAGAATTAAATATATATATTTTTTTAAATGTCATGTTTCTGACCAACCACGCCAGTGGCGGGCTAACCTGCTAGTCTACTATATATTTTGAGAACTACGTATATATATGTGCGTGTATATTTGTCCTCTATAGACTCGAACACGGCAGGCTCGATTGAGCTCAAACTTCCCATCTAAGGGTAAAAACCCACGGGAGTCGTCGTCGCGGCGTTTTGGAGAAGCTCTGAGCACTCATTCTCCACTCCCAATCATCAAAATAACCGTCATCGGCACTGCGGAGGTTACGGCAGTCACGCTCTTTATATTGACCAAATTTGGCGTTGTTAACCGAGTAACGCTCTTTATTGCCATCGGCGTTGCTAAACGGTCACCTATGCGTACGAAACTACGAATGCAAAACGCACCGGAACGGCGGAATGCATTTATCTTGATTAAAAAGGCAGAATTAAATCATTGGAAAACAACAAATGTGTGTCGTGTGATTCTTATGTCTGTCGTTCCTAGGAACGGGGGAGATTTCCATCGAATCATACCTCTTTTAGGGACGGGTACCATAATTTCTCTTGATTAAAAAGGCAGAATTAACTCATTGAAAAACATAAAATGCGTGTTGTGTGATTAGTATGTCTGTCGTTCTTAGGAAAGGGGGATAATTTCATCGGGTCAGTTTTTCCGCCCTAGGGACGGGTACCATCATACCTCTTTTAGGGACGGGTGCCATAATTTCTCTTGATTAAAAAGGCAGAATTAACTCATTGGAAAACAAAAAATTAAATAAAAAAATTAAAAGGCAGAAATAACTCATTGAATAAAAATAATTTTAAAAATGTCATGTTTCTTACCAACCACGCCAGTGGCGGGCTAACCTGCTAGTCTCATATATATTTTTGAAGACCTCTGTTTGTCTGTCTGTATGTCCTTCATAGAATCGAAAACGGGTTGACCGATCGAGACCAAACTTCCTATCCAAAGGTAAAATACCACGGACACCGTCGGCGTCGCGTTTTGGAGAAGCTCAGACCACCCGTTCTCCACCCTCAGTCACAAAAAACGGCACTGCGGTGGTTAATCAAGTGATAATTTAATGAGCGTTTGTTTTTGACGCATCGCTATAAAGAGCGTTTGTTTACCATTCAACGTTATTAGCATCTACATAGAGATATACGGGAACAATACTTTTGAGTGGTTTCCTATGCGGGGAGATTTATTGGATGCCATAGTACTCTTACAACATCATTGTTATAGTATGTATGACACTTAGGTCAGGGCTTAGGGGGGTAGTTAGTGTGGATATAGGCATAATGCTTCTCAGAAATCCCGGTTACAAACCAACACTCACAATTTCGTCTTTCGCATCAGATACCAACACCTCGACCGATCGGGACGAAACTTGGTACGTGTGTGTAGTTTGACCAGGTGGTCGTCGTTGTCGTATTAGCGAGCCCGTGGGACGCCCGTGCAGCGCATGAGCAGACGAGATCTCGGAAACGGGTGGAGCTATCGACTTGAAATTTGGTAGGTGAATGTATCTTGCCCCGAATACGAATTTTATCGGGTCCCCGAGCCCGTGCGACGCTATCGACTTGAAATTTGGTTTTTGAATAGCCAGGACAACGTCGGGCTCATCGGCTAGTCTAGTATATATTTTGAGACTTCCGTATGTGTGTGTGTCCTTTATAGACTCGAAAACGGCTCGACCGATTGAGCCCAAACTTGCTATATAAGGGTAAAAAGCCACAGGCAGTGCACTCGGACCATTCGCGAGCCCGTGCGACCACTCCGTCACCATTCAACTGCCACCGTAATGGGGATTGATTGGTTAAATACTTGCCGAAATTTTAGTGTTACTTCGCCTACATCATACAGAATATTGTGATGGCAGAATTCGCGTTTCTGATGAAAAAGTGTTCTCCACTCGATTCTCTTAAAATGCACCATAATCGGTTAAATTCTTTCGAGAATTTTATCTAAATCATCTTAGCTATTATTCAGATCAGCTCTCCCCGTCGAAAAAGTGATAGTTGGACCAAAAAGACACTTGAGAAAAGTTTGTTTACAATATCAACGTATTGAATACGTGGAGCCGACAACGTTATCGCACGTTCGTCGGCTAATCGTAAAATATGTGTTAAAGTGCAGACTAATTCACCACCTTCGTGTATTCAAGAATATGAATCACACCAAAATTAAGCGAATTGTAAATGGAATGCGTAGGTATAATCTGCCATGTATATATCATTCCCCAAATACTTCAATATCATGACAATCTATTAGTTATTATAAAAAACCTCAAAGTTTACGGAACGTCGCGATATACGCAAGAGCGCAAACATACTATAGTATCATCGTACGCTATTCCATCTGGGGTTCTTAAAAGGGTTCTCTGAAGAACCATGTTGGGGTAGATTAAGATCTAAGAACCCTGTTCTGATATATGAAAGGTTCCCTTCAGAACCACCGTGTGACCCTTATGATGAGGTCCTCCGAAGTACCATCTGGGGTTCTTATAAATGTTCCCTGAAGAACCATGTTGGGATATATTATGGTTCCCTAAGAACCATGTTCTGTTATGAACAGACTTCTCTGAAAAACCCTCTTGGGGTTCTTCGGTGGAACCTTATGATATGGTTCTTCGGTAGAACCTTATGATGGGGTCATTTGAAGCATCAAATTAGGTGCTCCTATTGTGACAAGGTGAAGAACCT
The DNA here is from genome assembly GCA_032622095.1 of Siphonodentalium dalli. Lineage (NCBI taxonomy): Eukaryota > Metazoa > Mollusca > Scaphopoda > Gadilida > Siphonodentaliidae > Siphonodentalium > Siphonodentalium dalli. The sequence goes on from CP136064.1 coordinate 200,397,421, forward strand.
TTTTGGGTTCTCTGAATGACTTCTGGTTCTAAGAGTGTATATATATATATATATATATGAGTTTTTGTGAATCAATGGTGATTGTTATCAGCTATATATTTCTCTAATCTTGTTCCAAGAAAATAATAATAAATAAATAAAATTCCCCAGTCAGAGTATTTATACAGAAAGACAGATCCTACTTTTTTATATATAGAGCAGGGGGGGGGGGTAGTACAAAATTTGCAGGAAGGTATGCCGTGGTGGTGGGTGGCCCGCGCGTTTTTTACACCCGAAGTGCAAATGTTTCACTAAAGACCTTTTGTGCCCTTATTTGACATTTGTAACAGTTTAAAACATATTATAAGAATTTATAAATGCAAAAACACCATATTTATGTTACTGGGACCTCATATGGGCCTTAGTAGAGATGACATTAAGCTATATGGCATGTTGCATATGGTGAAACAATTCCTTCCCGACACCCTTCGGAAAGAAGCTTCGAGAAATGTAAAACTGAAATATATAAACTTGTCTTGATGTAACTAAAGCCAAGATCATTGTGTGCATGGAAAAAGAGCAACTGCCTCAAACATTAATGTGACTATCAATGGCTAGAATATAAATGTCATCACACTGTTCATCAGTGCATCAAGCCAATCAGTGAATTATTTGCATGTCTTTAAACTCAGATGATCTCTCACAAGTCTATCCAAGTCTGGTATAGTGCTGTGACTGCTTGTCATCTATATATATAAACGAGTAGGATCTGTCCGGATTTTTCTCTCGGAGCCCTGGACGGAGTTCAACCAAATTTGGTTTTGTGACCCTGGTGGATGTTATAATGGTATTAGTTTTTCAAAATTTTTAATTAAAAAAAAATTAAATTAAATTGGTTTTGTTAAATTGAGCAAGGAATTCAATAAAAAAAAATATATTAAAACAATATATATAAATCAAAATGTTTCAATGACCAAATGTGCTTGAAGCGCACAAATGGGGCCGCCGCTAAGTGAAGGCTCTGTCTAAGATCAAAATGTGTGCGAAGTCCAACAAAGGGGGCCACAGGTATCTCGATCCGATGCTGAATATAGGCTCCCGAAGGAAGCCTGTTTCAGCTAGTTTAGTATAATAGAAGTAAGTTGCTCCAGTATACTAACATAAGTTGTATGGAATATGTTATATAATTAAAACAGCTTCTGAAACAGGCTAAACTGTTATTTGAACTAATTGAGATAATTCCCAGTCAAAAGAGTGATATCAGTAGAGTTTTATGATATTTTAGACCAATTTAGTGAAATTTGGGGGGTGGGTGTTAAAAAATTGGGACTGAATTTTTTTTTTTTGCAGGTTTGGGGGTGGTGGGTACCCGAAAATGCCAGATGCAAAAAAACGGCATACCTTCCTTCAAATTTTGTACTACCCCCCCCCCTGTATAGAGATAAAAGAACATAAAATTGGATAATCAAGTAGGGTCGCGGCGTGACATTTGCATGGGTAGGCAGTGAGACCACAAACACAAACATTTTTTATTTAAAGATACGGGTGGCGTTGGCGGTTGGTATGCTATTAAAATATTCATCTCCGTCAAAAAACCGCATAAACAGAAATAATAGTAAAATATAGACAGACCTTGTTCTTATAGCAATCAGAAATTTGGCATAAACAGTATGTTAATAGCGAGTTTGCGATACCCGTTCGACGGGAACGGGTACGGGTAAATCTGTGAACATCGTCACGGTCACTTGGGTACTTTCAATGCAGCACATAAAGCGATAGCGAATTGAAACGGGTAGATTTGTCCCATTGACCGGTAGCCTTTCACTACGATTTTCTCACTCAAAGGTCCATGAATTCCATGAAATTCCAGTCAGCTATGCGTTAACCATTTATTGAAAGATTTCATGGGCAAATATTATTGATAAAGTTGTCATTTTAACCCAGGATTTGTGTTCAAATTCTCGAGGCGGCTTCTAGCACTTAGATAAATACGGAAGGCCGATTTTTTTTCACTAACGACTTTGTTCACTGCATTAATGACAGGTTGTGATTAATAGAGTGAGTAGATGGTGCTATAGACGCCCGTTGCAGGGACATGGCTATAGGAAGGGTGTCCACCTTCGAATTTCTAACTACACACCTCGAACCATATCAAATTCACAAGTTTGCGCTAAATCCACCCCCCCCCCCTGGCTGGCATCAAGCTTTCCAATTGTTAGAAATTTTGAGACAATTTCCAACTGTTTCTGACAGCCATTTCAGTCCAAATTTTGTTACCAAAAATATGGAAATATGCAAATGTTGGTCTAAAAACTACAAATTATCCACTAATAAATTGTTCGAAAATCAAACTACGAAAACAATTTCAACCTATTGTTTGTGTGAAATTTCCAACAAATGTTGTGTCAGGTATATCAAATTTCCAAATGTTGAACATTTGACCAAAGTTGGTGGGGGTTAAGACACCCCTGTCGTCACGTCCCTGTCTCAACCCATTGTACAAGGACATAAATATATCGTGGATTTATCTATGCATTGCACATTTGAATACAATTACCGTTTAGTTACCTTATCGTATGTAGGTGGGGACTGATTTCTCATTTTAATATATATTTACTATCTGAACGGACATGGCGCATTTGAACCACAATACTTGTGTATACTGTAGTGGGGATAATATAGGTCGCCAAATACACGAAATACCTATATCTACTCCACAAAATCTAAGCATAAGCAGAGCGAGTTTCAGCTGTTTTCTGTGTTTCGCACATAAGTGAAGCAAACGCTCTTTATTCAATCCGTATAATAAACAGACTACATTTTGACACCTTTTTTGTTACCAAGTTAAACATTTCAACCAACCTCCTGGTTTAGATCCGGACAACAATCCCAATTCTTGGGATAAATATTCCCTTGCCCCGACGGTTTACTTAAAGCTACTCAACCCGATCAGACGGTCCCCATATCATAAAGTTACAACAAGAACATTTCTTCAAAATACGCTTTTGTTATCAGAATCGATTAATTACAACAAAATAATGCTAACTGCTGTCAACTATAGTATAAAATTTTGGCCGCATTACCACTTGATTTTAGAGTTAAGCATCTTCATCGGCAATTTTGTCCGAGACCGTCGGTTTGATGACTCTTTTCTGGGCCACAAATAATTACACAATTCAAGAAATAACAAACTTCAAAAATCGATATATGATCACTCTGCGCTTTGATGGTGGGTTCCTCGATTCGATTCGATTTTTAGTTAGATAACCACATTTTGTATATTCACAGTGCATGGGGAATCACGTGGTTTCGAGTTGATGAGTATCACGCATTCAAAATGGCCGAGGCGATCGAAAACGCGACCAGAAATGAGGAAAAAGGTAATAAACTAAGATATGACACATTACATCGTATTTTGTCAGCTACGAGCAGATACTATACTATTTTTCAAACAAGCTGATACCTCATTTGTGTCCAGTTCACATTTGTTTGTTCTTACATTCTCACCAAAGTTGTCAGTCGTGGGATTCTCCAAGATCTATGGACGCACGCACCTGCGACTGGCAGCTTTGGTCAGAATGTTATTGACCCCCCCCCCCCCCCCTGAGTGTTTCCGAACAGATAAGGTATTAACCTGTTTCAAATATAAACTAGCATAATGCTCATGAAGCAGTTAAAATACTATGCTTTGTGTCAGTTCCACAAATATTATGTTTTTTTGTGCGTTTACACTAGCCTCGGCTATTTTGTATGCATGGTTCTCACCAACATCGATACCACGTGATTCCTATCCCTGATATTGGCCATATCCGTTAACAACCTGTATCACTAAATATGCCTGATCTATCATATATAATACATGTGTCAACTATTAACAAGATACGTAGCCTGTAAAAAAAAGCGAAGCGACCTAGGGTATACGTATGCGAATATGACATATACTAATCGACTTTTTCAGCCCACTCTAAAAATAGATTAAATTACCTAAAGTAGAATAATTTATTCATAATTCAAAGGTCAGCTGAGTACAAAAATGATTGTTGGCGACGGCCGCCATTTTACATGTGTCAACTATTAACAAGATACGTAGCCTGTAAAAAAAAGTAGCAATAAAAAATATGATTAAGATGAGTATTATTTGTAGTTTATAGCGCCCGCTCTCCCGCGGCGAAGCCGCGGAAGCGAAGCGACCTAGGGTATACGTATGCGAATATGAGATATACTAATCGACTTTTTCAGCCACTCTAAAAGTAGATTAAATTACCTAAAGTAGAATAATTTATTCATAATTCAAAGGTCAGCGGAGTCCAAAAATGATTGTTGGCGACGGCCGCCATTTTGTTTTGATTAATGCCACCTCGAAATGTGTAATTGGGCAAAATGCTCCAGGGCAAAAATAAAAAACTTTGATCTAGCAACTGTTAGCTATACTTCATCATATGTAGGAACATCATCTCCTAAAGCCAAACTATTTTCAAAAAGTGAATGTAAATTGAACAAAAGCTCTGGTTAACAAAAAAGTTATATTGCATGAAAAAGTTTTGTTTACATATTTCATAAAATTATTAAAAATATTTACCCAGAAAGAGGAATCTAGCGACCTTGCTGGACGTTTACATATTATCTTCAATTTTCTAACGGTATTTCCGCCTAAAATATTGATGAAATATTCTCAAAGTTCAAGGCCGACAAACGGAAACTTTAAGTTCCGATTGAAAGATCGCAGTCATTTTAAGATTGCTTCTTGGGAAACCAGTAAATGCGTCATGACATCAAGACGTACATCATGACGCCACTACCTACACCGGCGCGCAAAATTCCAGACAGGACTGCGTCGATGGCCAGACAGCTGAGACTCGTATTACATGGCAGGCTAAATATCCACATTTACGTTATATGTGATTATTTACATACATTGTATGTATCATTTTCTTGAGTCCCATTATAAGGGTGGATACACACATGCATGTAATTTCTGTATGTAAAATACATGTATTTTACATGGCCACACCAATAATTGACAACACTTATCACCTGCGCGCGAGCGGTTCATTGTTAACAGGCCAGACAAGTGAGTAGTGCTAAGCGAAGTCAAATTGTCTTCTATCAGTACATTTAAGGCCAGTCCAAAACATGTTTTCACTTACGGATGCGGAAATTAGTCAAGTCTGTGTGATATCTGGCATTTTATTAATGCACGAACACCAGAAGCCATACGTCTGGCATACATTGTATACAGGCTTGATGTAGAACATTTTCAACCATGATGCTTGTTTGGGTGGGGTCTCGAAAGCTTCAAATCGCTAAGGGCCTTAGTTGAATGTATCGGTCGGAATAATCTGGGCAAGAAGGTACAATATGATATGTTTTACTTAAATAGCTCAGAGTTAGCCACCCCCGCCTGGTAGCTTTCGGGGTCATATATAGCCCCTGCATGCGTCGGGGAAATCCTAATCCACCACTGCTATAAATAAGAGAGGACTGGTAATTATTTAAATAGAAAGTCTACCGTATGGGTCATCCCACGAACAATTATTTTAAGTGGCCTGGCGACTCGGTCCAAGATAACGGTTTATCTACATTCCGACTTAATTGGAACTAGAACTCAGTGCGTTCAACGCGTAGGCAATGATTGAGTTGTCAGTGGCAGGGATGTGGCTAGAGGGGGTGTGGGGTGTCTCACGCCCCAACTTTGGTCAAAATTTTCAACAGTTGGAAATTTCATACCTGCCAAAACATTAGTTGGAATGGTCATCAGTTGGAAATTTTCCAACCTTAGGGGGGTGACAGGTTGGAAATTTCCAACACTTGGAAATTTTGTGTCCTGGTCCTCCCCCGTGGCTAGTCAAAACTGCTACTAAATTTAAGAAAACAATATTGTCATACATATTTGGTCAACATTGTCATTGGAATTGTCATCATTTGGAAATTTTCCAACCTAAGTGGGGGGGGGGGGGTGTCAGGTTTGAAATTTCCAACTCTAAGAAGACTTGAGGATAGTCTAGATGCTAGGATTGTGCGATTTTCTTGTTCAGATTTCAAAATGTTCGAACACCGGGCCGAACCATGGTCGGCCCGGTGTGTCACTGTCCCTCCCCCGTGACCAATACAAAACAGCTAATTAGTTTAACAAACAATAGTTTAGTGCATTCGGTCAAACTTGTGGACTGAAATGGTCATCAGTTGGAGAATTTTCCAACCTAAGAGGTAGTATGAGGTTTGAAATTTCCAACACTAGGGAAGCTTCAGTTGAGGCCAGTCTAGATGCTAGGATTTGCGATTTTCTTGTATAGTTTTCCAAATTTTCTCACACCGGGCTGAACAAACATGGACCGACACAATGTCCTGGTCTCTTACCCATAGCCGTGTGCATTTGTCTGGAGTAGGCTACTAGATGTTAGGATTTATGCAATTCTCAGGTTAAAGTATATGAATTTTCTTATACCGGGCATATAGAACAACATAGTTTATGAATACATAGGATATTAGGCCTGAGGACTGATGTGCAAGGGGGTGCAAATGGAATTATGCAAAACTTGTGTTTGGTCTGTGATTCTGATTCAAGGGGGAGGGGGTGCAAATGGAATTATGCAAAAGTTGTTTGGTGTCTGATTCTGATTCAAGGGGGAGTGTAATTGGAATTTCCCAAGGTGGACACCCCCCAACGGAGACCGTCTATCCACATCCCTGGTCAGTAGACACATATTACATCGTCTGTATGATCCATGTAAAACGCCAAATACACGATAATTACAGGGATTACATGCATGTGTGTATCCACCCTTTGGGTTTATCATCAAATCATTATATACAGATAACAATTCATCCGATAATCCCATGAACAGTAACAAGCGGGCGCAAATTACGTTTACGTACATGCTCATATTATTTCTATTACACAATACAAATGCTGGTTAGATATGTATATCTATATGTCCTCTATATACATTTACGTAGATACGAGGAAATTACGTTATAACACTATTACTGACCGGATACATGGTGACTGAGCTGACTGATTAGCAGACTGCAACAGATAACGATCCGAATTGAGCGAGAGTTCGGATCCTCGACATCACTACAGCTCGCCGTCACATTTCCCCACAGGACCGGGTCTGTCGGAAGGATCATTAATGCAGCCATACCAGCAAATAGCTCTCAGTAACTACATGTAGTCAAGTAAACCAATTCTCTCGAGAGGTTTGTTTCCGCTGAGGATTATTATCATAACGTGGATGGAGTCATCGCTTGTGTCATTCTAGTGAGTTGGTATGTCAGCGTCTATTTAATTGACTTATGCATGTTTATTTGCACGTATTGGCTTTTTAATCATAGTTTATTCCGCGCTCCGCGTGTATAATGTTTCGCTGATTCTTGGTATACATGGGCCATGGGCGTTTAATTTATAGAAATGGGAATTTTTGGGACGGATTAAAAGTCGAACTGCGACCCGGAGGCCGAGTCCGGTAAAAGTTGTAGTTGGGAATTCTGGTGAGATGCACGAGAAACCTTCAGTGATAAGCCGTATATAGTTGTTGTAATAATTTGAAGGATTAGTTGTTTTAACGGAATTATGAGTTGGTCATTCGTGAAACCAATATATTTTATATTATATAATAACAATCATGGGTATATAATATATGATCTTGAGCGCGTTACCATTTCTGACATTGGTTTTCTTGTCTTAGATTGTGCCTATGATTCTCTATACGCTATACGTCAGAGAAGAGATTCATGACATGACATAATACTCTCGGGGTCCAAATAAGCATAGTGCGGAATAAGAGTATATGGTGGACAATTCTGCTCAATCAAATAAGAGTACGGGCGGAATAACAGTACAGGGTGGCAATTTCCAACATGGAAGCAAGACTATCTGAAATGCTATAAGGTCAGTCATATATATTTCTAAAATTTTGCACTGTTTGTTTTCAAACAGACTTCCAGCAACATGTTTGGACTATCTGATCTGAATAAAAGCTCCAGCAATTCTGATAGGCCTGTAGTATACATTTCTTGACAATCCCATGCACTTTTTAAATAAACATAGGGGCCTACGGACCCAAATAAGCACCATACAGGGCGGCAACTTTTCCAAAAATTATTAAGCATACGGACCCGTATGCTTATTTGGACCCCAAGAGTAGTATATACACAGAACGACACGATGTGTAAATGGATTTGTCGATACGGCACGAGTTCTATCCTTCCGCGACAGCACGAGTGCCGTACCGACAAACCCATTTACACATCGTGTCGTTCTGTGTTTATTACACGCTTCGCGTCCTAGAATCCGTGCATTAAAAATATAGGGTTAGAAAGTTTATTTAGGCTCATACAGGGAGTGTTTGTCATGTGTGAGGATTCTTTTATTTAAATAGTTCCAGTTTCAAGGTTGAGGCGAACGTCATGTACGTCATTTTACGTCAACGAAATGCGTATGGAACGTACGTTCCATACGGATTTGTAAATATGGAACAGCAATAACACTGTACTTCTAGGAACAAGCGTGTAATAAATATGAATATATACACAATAAATCGTGTTGGGTAAAATTTTTACCCAAATTGGGTACATTACACGCGAACTTTTAGTATCTTTTAACTTTTTTGTTGGGTAAAACATATGTTACCCAATTTGGGTAAATTTTACCCAATGTTGGGCAATGTTTTTACTCAATGAGGAGTAATAATTTCCCTTCTGCGTTGGGCGAGGTTTTGTACCCAAAGTTGGGTGAATAATTACTTTATTATTGTGTCAAATCAACTAATGTTGGGGGATTTATTACAACTAGGGTTGGGTTAAAAATAACTATTTTCTCGATAGCATATTCAGATATATCTGGAAAAAACATAAGCCATTTATTTAGATGGACAAAGATAATTATCCCAAGGTGGGAATCGCCTAAATTATGCTAAACTAGCTGGGGTCCCGGCGTTGTGCGGATTAATGAGTAAATTATTAGGGCCCCTTCCAGTCATTTAAATAAATTATTAGTCACTTGAGATAAACATCACATATTTCATGACAATCTCCGGATAAAGTTACCGCTTTATTTTAAGTTTACACTAAACGCTCTTTATTGCTAACTATTATTGCATTTTCAAGTCTCCTGAGCCTGAGGTCAACGGCATATATCCCGCAACATTAATTATCCGTGTCAAATTACGTCTCTTTGCAAATTTTCCCTCATATATCTTCTGAGCTGATAATAAACGCTTTATTGATAATGCAATAATGCATACTGATAATGCATGTTAAACTACTTTATTAGTACCCCTGTAAGTAATCTGAGAACAAAAGCACATATCCAATTGTATTGACTTGGCAAGGTGACCCCCATGTACCAAATGTTCCTAAGATGGTATAAGGAACGCTCTTTTTATTGCTAATTTATTATAATCTTTAAAGACATATTATGGACTTGTTTGGGTGCGTTAAATTGATAAGTTAGTACTCATGCCAACATGGGGATTGTACCATGCTACTAACATCGCCGAAAATTTCAAAGAAATCGACCACACCACTCAATAGAAAACACCGTCTGAACAACGTTCAATTGTAAATATTTACATCTCGAATCGGGACGCAACTGTCGGCGATAATCTAACACAAATGATTTCGCCATCGAGAGTCATTGCATTTAATTAATATATAGGAATGACAGTGTCGTCAATTTGGATTAATATTAGTAACAAATAACCACTTTCAGCAAGATTATTCTCAATTTCTATTTGATCATGTTACCGGAGTGTTTCACATCACTTTAAGTTCCCATTTTGAGTCAACGACACATATCCAATGGTACTCCCTGTGTGAAGTCACCACTGCATATTACCAATTTCCAGCGAATGTCTCTTCGGTCACTTTGCCTAATATCAGACAGACATAAGGCCATTATGAATTGTGAAGGTAATTATTGAATTATTTTAAAAGTCTCATTTGTTTACTAAATATATGTCGTGTTTCGGGTTATCAAATTGTCATTTTTTTTCAACTGCCCTGCCAGTAGCCAACTTATAATTAAAATAAATTGTGTATTAACGTGTTTCGTTCAAACATTTCATTGCCAATGTTTCTTAGCAAAATTAACAAATTGGTTTGGGCACACATGTTGCTACTGATAGAATTGCTGAATTGCTGCATTCCGTGGCATATTGAACGGCCGTTAAAGTTGTGCGAGGGGATTCCATTGTACCTAATAATAAAGCGCGGTTCTGTGTGTTTTGATGTGGTAACAAAATAAAGAGCGTCCGCGTGGAAACTTATAAGAATGACATTTTCTTGTCTCTTTTTTGCGTTGCTAATTGATATATTTTCCATATTCATATCTTTCTTTGGAGCGGGGAGATATGATCGTATAGTTGTGATCTGATTAACTGACCAGTTAGGATTGTCACGCAAATCATTGGATACGTGTGAAACAACCGCCATGCAATGATTGACCAGTCAATTATAATCTCAATCAGACCACAGATATACGAGCACAGTTGTTCGCTCCAAACAATAGAGGTGTGCTATAAATATTAGATATGTACGTCACATAATAACGCAGCTGCGGCGTTTCACAGCAAGCGGATAAATTCTTGTTTCTATTGTTTCCATAGCGATCTATTAAGCATCACATTCATCTCTTAGTCATGATTAGATATGATATGGTCCATGAGCTGCTCTCCGAATTATAAAATTATGAAACACGAACCGTTTGATATATTTGTCACAGTATTATTAGGTAACGTTACAATGGGATGATGATATCCAATTAGACATTAATAATTGTCTCAAATAAAAAGGTATCGTTGCATCATGCATACAGGTTACGACAAAGGGCGTAAACGGGGTCAGCAGAATAATGGGGAGTTCTTTTAAAAGTTCAGCCGAATTGCCAGTTATTTCTTATATTGGGCTGACTTTATGTGCTACGTGAGCTAGTCTCAAATAATCGGCAGATTTTGTAAAAATAAATAAGACATCACTCAGCATTTTTATGGGAATAAATCATCAAAAAGCTATATATCTATAAAAAAATGAATGTGGTGGGTGTGTGTGTTATTGGGGGGGGGGGGGTACGGTGCGTGGTTTACACAATGTGTCCAAACGACCACAGCTCCGTATGCCCAGCGATGTATATATATCTCATTTACGTCCATGGTATGCCCCAATCACACATACGCCCACTACATTTATTTCTTAAATAACTGAAGGACGAATCCTTTTTGTAAAGAAAGGGTTAAATTTAATCAACCTTAAATTACGGATCTTTAACTTTTAAAGTAATTCTAGAATAAACACGACGAACAAAAAAACAATGACATCTAGGTAGGTCGCAATGTTTCATCAAAACAAGATAAAAAAAAGGACAGCCACGTATATCCATTTGATCCAACAGTGTCGCATGACTTATGTGTGTTTCTGAAGCAGTCACGGCCATAACTGTCTCCTCCAGATTTTTTCTCGGAAATATCAGAGCAAGACGCCGGTGCGAAACGATTTTAAAACAATTTTGGGGGAAAAGGTTGACAGTTCCCATATAGGAGGGTGACGACCCCCCTCCCCCTAGCATCCGGCATCCGGCTTAAAATGGACCCCGGCATCCGGAATACGCCAATACAGAGAGGCGGCATCCGGAATACTATTTGATTAAATTTATTGAAAACATACTCAGGAACGAAGTGAACGTTGGCATGAGGTTTTGGAATTAGTCTCCGTATTGGCTACTAACGATTTGATTTAGCAGCTTTTACGGAAAGATTAAACTTTTTACCAAAGGTATGATCTCATATCATACATATATACGCCCTGTCTAACTTACTCGCGGCCATATTGGACCCACCTGGTCCGGTTCCGTGGTTTTAGTGCGACAGTTCAAAGTTTTGGAGTAGCATTTCCATAGATGACATATATGGAAGTCATGAATATTCAAAAGCTCCACATATGGAAATGCTACTCCATAACTTTGATCTCTATAGCAATAAAACCACGGAACCGGGGCTGCATGGAAGAATCTCTGATACCACGGAACCGGACCTGCATGGTGGATCTAATATGGCCGGGAGTTAATGACATAATAGGGTGTATTGGGTGGGGGTGAAAGGCATAGACCATGTTCCAAATGACAGGAGAGGTATAATATACTGAATGAGGAGAAGTTGAAGTGGCATGTGCGGAAACCACCTATATACCGTAGCTAATCTTGGGTGACCGTTCATGGTCGTACACGGTAGTATTGAACACCAGGGACACGCAAATAGAAAACTAACATCTTTTTAATATTTAATATTTCAAATTAAAGGTACTCTATATATCCATTATATCATCACATTCCATCGACATGTTTTAAAATGCCGCTTCAGTTATCAAAATCTAATAATTGCCCAAATATAATGAAAAGCACAATCAACTATAGTATCAACATTTTGTTCAACGAAATTTTGCCGGTTTGTCAAATATCTGACACAAAAAGCCACTTGATTTTAAAGTTATCCATCTTCACCCGCAATTTGGTCGATGAAATTCTTCTCGTTGACTGTCTATTGGGCCACTTAATATAATAGATTTCAAACATCGATATTTGACCACTCTTGAGCTGTGATGGATGGGTTCCTCGACTCGAATCAAATATGTTTTACCCCCCCCCCCCCCACCCCGAAGCTAAGGAAATGGTAATTTGCGAGCGTTGATTTGGATTGAGTACCTTTAACAAACGTATAGCATTATACATGTGCAATATAGTATAATAAATCTAACAATGTTATGATTTCACATAACTCTAGGCGTTAAGATTATAATAATTCATGTTTACAAACACCTCATGTCACACCACACGCTCGCAATATCATGCAATTTGATCAGTGATTAATTATTGAAGCATTTGTGAAGCACAGGCACTCATGTTCCCGCCCAATTTTATTTTGTAGCATATTATTTCATATCCGTGAACTGGTAAATATTTGGCGCTTGTCGCCTCCGTGCAGTCCATGTCGATACAGTACATAATTATGTCCATGCATTTGTTTTTTGAATAAGAACACTTGAAATCACAGCCCATATTGGGTCATATTAGTGTTATATTTACACACTAAGTGTTGTCATCACTAAATCCAACATTCTGATTGGTCGGCGCCCACGTGGCTAGTTGCAGTTATTTCTCGGTGAATGCGTAACGCCTCATAACACCAAGCTAATAACACCATCGATACGTCATTAGGTTTGGAAAGACGAACGCGTAATGCTTTGGGCGCATTTTGACTCGCGCAGGATTGACTTAATACATCATCGGGTTTCAAAATGAAGAGAAATTGTTCCTATTAACTTTTGCCAAGGGTGCTATTGGGTATTTTGGGCTGATCTTGTCACGATACACTTTTCGATTTAAATATATTTACAAAAGCGGCTTTTTCGCTAAATGTATATAAATATAAGGATTAACTGTCATGTGGACTATTTTTATGGAGATGTAACGGTGAGGTAAGTGGACATAACTTGTATGTAAAACCCTTCGGGTTTTACACAAGTTATGTCCACTTACCTCACCGTTACATCTCCATAAAAACAGTCCACATGACAGTTAATCCTTATATAACGCTCAAAGGTGGACGAATATTTTGATTGAATGATCGGGGGTGCGTACTATAATTGATCAATGAAGGTGTGTGGAGCGAATACAATGCATAGGCATATTGTAATTACGACAGACCGTTTTACAAATCAAGCGAATACTAAAGATATTTACATGTACTTTGGATAATGGACCAGTCACCGTAGCTCAAAAGATAACTGACATTGGTCGAACGCTAATTGGCGTGTTATAAATTTTCAGTCAAAACATGTATTCATTATCTTAATATAAATCGTAATTTATATAATTTTAATACAATATTAAAGGTACACAATCCGATCAGACGCTCCTAAATTACTATTTCTTTCGAGGGTAAAAATATTTGATTCTAGTCGATGAACTCACCCGTCAAAGCTCAGATTGATCAATATATATAGATTTTTGAAATTGTTATTTCAAATGTCTGATTACCAGAAACACGAGGTCAAACGGACGATCTTGCAGACAATGATGGATATCTCTAAAATCAAGTGATTATACCACTTGATTTTTGAGTTATCCATCTTTATCGGCAAGATAATATAACAAACCGATATCGCAGATAAGCAATTATATATATATGCGATTTATTTTAACAGTAGGGACGATATATTAATTATCACTATTTAGATATGTCAGATGTGATAACGATTTCGTTGTGTTTTTGCTGTTTAACGTCAAGAAAAATTATCAATGGAAGCATCCGGCATCCGATATATGTACCCGACGGCATCCGGCGTACGGTGGTCTGGCATCCGGAATACGCCATAACAGTCCCCGCATCCGGCGTACGAAAAGGGGGGTCGCCACCCTCATATAGAGACCATCCCAAAGATCAATATGCAGTTTGGTGACAATCGGATGTGGCATGTAGGGTGTGCCGGAGGATTAAAGACATATTATGGACTTGTTCGGTGCGTGAAATTTATAAGTTAGTACTCAGGCACTATGCCAATATGGGGAATGTAGCATTCTACTAACATCGCCAAAATTTCAAAGTAATCAACCATACCACTCCACAGAAAACCTCGTCGGAACTGCGCCCAATTGTAAATATTTACATCTCGATCCGGGACGCAACTGTCGGCGATAATCTAACACAAATGATTTCGCCACCGAGAGCCATTGCGTTTAATTAATATATAAGAATGACAATGTGTATAGTAAAAATTTGGATTGATATTAGTAACAAATAACTACTTTGAGCAAGATTATTCTCAATTTCTATTTGATCACCCAACCGGAGTGTTTCACATCACTTTAAGTCATGTAAAGAGTAAAAATCCATTTTCACACTAAGTTCGTAACTCAAAAAAATAAATGGACGAAACACACTGTTTGTTAATACTATTTCCCCCCATCTTGGTTCATCAGCGTACCGAAGATAATTAAAATCCGATGACCATGATATAGAGTTTCAAAGTTGTTACGGGCGGACGGACTCATGGACGGACGGATCCCATTCCTATATCCCTAGCCTAGCGCACAATCTATCGACTGAAACAACGATAAACCCCAATAAACAAACCTTCATCAAGAAAATGTCGTTCATGCACCCCAGTTCGAAGCAGCATTTAGCATTTTGTTTGATTGTTAAGGCGGAGAAATGTCTCCCGGCCACCGCGACCACAGGAGTCCGGAAACATTTCTAAATTATCTATGACATTAGATATAGCTAGATCGATATATGGTTTATTGGATAATATAGTACACGTGTAAGTGGAGAAATATGTTAGCATAATAAGTGTATATTATCCGGGCGAAGCTATGGCTATATGTTGGTCGCCGCCTTCCTGATACCTGCATGCAGTCTCTCGTGTTTTACTGAATTTCCTAGGTAAGGATGTATAGGAGGGATAATATGAATAAAATGAATTGGTTGACATTTCACGTTGTTGTGTCATACATTGTGGTGCATGTGTAGGTTACGAACTCTATTTATTAAAGTATATACATCTACCACCATTATGTTTATAGTTACAGGAGTCCAATTACTATTATCACTGATGTTGAATCTGCGTTGACATGGGTTGTTTCGGCCAATTTGGCCGTTTACTTCATGGCTGCTTTTCATCTGACGTGTGTGTCGGAATAATGATGTGGAGGATTTATGTAAATGTTAGCCCAAACTACATTTCCAAGTAACGATGGTTTTGTTGTTTATTTTGAGGAATAATACCGCGTCAGATGAATTCAGCCCAAATATGTTAACAGTTGTCGTGTAAAACATTCGGCAGTAGGTTAGCGTTATTTAGTATTTGTGGATGTCCTTTAACATGGGGAAAATAGACTACTGCGCTTGAACGAGCATGTGAATTTGTCGTTTTTAATGTATAGCAACTTTATAATCAATAACAGAGGCATTCTCTGTCAAATAAGGTCGCTCTATTTACGATACCAATTGGGGAACTATGTAAATTAAATTACGCGTAAACCAGCGTAAACGTATACCTGCTGCAAATAGAGAAGGTGCCGGAATCGGCGTACTCGCCCCAGGGCTAACTCGCCCCAATCGACGCGTGCCAATTCGGAATAAAAGGCCAACTCGGAATAAAAGATGTATACGGGGTGTTATATGGCGTTTGGTCCGTTGTTTCTCAATGAATATTATTGAAATTTGGTGTATATGTCCGGGCTGGGACATGGAATACAACAACGTTTGAATTGTTTTTTAATTTACAAATTTGTTGATTTTATTCATTTTTTTTTCGTTCTGAAACACACTATAAAGTGTATTTAATATAATAACGAACACGAGACATACATAATTTATAAACTGTTAACAAAAGATATCAAATTCAATACATGACAAAGATGACTCAGTGGAGTTTATAAAGTGAACATAAAAACATTGAGGTAAGAATCTTTTTAAGGAATGCAACTTTATTTAATGATAATAAACACATAAATTAAAATAACAAACATGAGACATACATTATGTATAAACTGTTAACAAAAGATATCAAACTCAATACATGACAAAGATGACTCAGTGAAGTTTATAAAGTGAACATAAAAATATTAAGGTATGAATCTTTTAAAACATTACTAAACCGTTTAGCACAGTCCACTTCACTCATCCGATCATCACCAAACTTCATATTTATCTTGATATTGATCTATCAGATGAGAGCTATCAAATAATTTTTTAATTTTATAGGAAAAAATGGTCGCCAGCGGCCATATTGTATTTACGTTATATGTTATCGCGTCATGTCGATATCTAGTATTACTTAGAAATTTCACCTTTCCAGATTCATAATTGCTCCATTGACTGTAACAGATGGAATTATTCCCCTCTTCGGATAGAGTGTCACTGAAACTTTATTTTGTCAGACTGTCTGTATAGTCACTGATTATATATGGCAATAATCTGTAATAAGATGTAGCACTATTTTATTTTATATTTACATGCAGTGCTGTTTTTATACAACAATTCTAATCCCCCCTAGATCATCGCGCGAGGACCTGGTTGAATTAGGGGGGGGGGTATGGATAACTTCTGTCCTCAAGCTAGATTATACTTATGACATTTAATGGCATGTTTCTAACGTGGAGGGTTAGATATGCTTGAGACACCACCACTCTTCAATTCATACCAAGTTCTCAGCTGTCATATTCGGATATTAGAACCCATAGCCATGATATATGGTTTATTTTGTGTATACTAGTAATATTGTTATTTTCAGTACCTTTATATACCAGTACTGTGTATAACAATGCTTATAAATTAATCAATGTATACATGTATATTGATTCAACGGATTCAGTGGTTTTGTCCATCAGTCTATCAAATTTGCGGGGAAAACATGGCCACAAGCAGTACACCCTGCTAAATTTCGAATTTGAATCAATTGGCGCACCCTGCAGTCAGCTTTTATTGGAGAACCTTTTCTCATGTGGATAGTTTGGGTCACCGCTAGATGTGAGCCATGTTTTGTTCTCAAGCTGTCCTTGTGAAGAC
Source organism: Siphonodentalium dalli (assembly GCA_032622095.1). Lineage (NCBI taxonomy): Eukaryota > Metazoa > Mollusca > Scaphopoda > Gadilida > Siphonodentaliidae > Siphonodentalium > Siphonodentalium dalli. The sequence continues at coordinate 200,414,961 of CP136064.1, forward strand.
ATCACTGCCAGCGGTGATCTTGAATTTTACTATTTTTATGGCTAAATAATTTGGTTGATCCTACAGACGACACCCCTTGTCCGATCGTCACCAGATTCCACAATGATCTTCTGGATAACCAGGGTGAGAGTAATCTAATTTTCCCGAATTTCGTTGAAAAACATTACCACGGGCAGCAATTTGGTATATTACTGTTTGATCCTCTTTTGCATGACTGAATTGTTTAGCAACTGTACAGACATATCCCTCATCTGATAGTCACCATACTTTATATTGATCTTCGGGCTGACAACTAGATTTTTTGGAAAACATTGTCGCCAGCAGTCATCTTTTATTTTGGTTTTTATATACATGTATATCTCTTCATTCGGATAGCCAGTATTAAGTAGGTACTTCAACTTTCCGCATTCCTGTCATCATTTGAAATATAAAAATTTACCTGATACATGCACCCTTCAAAATTTGTTTCGTCGTATCTATTTTAATGACCCGTATATGGTATTATTGATACAGATATATTTGTCAAACATTTCTTTGTACAATACACAGGTATTTAGTTTGTAACTAAATCTAGAAATATATAATAGTAGCTGGTGGACCCTACTTCGTCCGGGATGTTCCCCTCTGATTTTCGGAGAATTGCGCGATTTAACCTTGAATTGACCATTTTAAAGGTGAACGTCATGTCGGGTCACGATTTGACCCGTCCAAAACACTCCCCGGACAAAAGTCACGACAAAAGTACCCGTCGAAATCCGCCCGGCTTTACCCGATTTGACCTTGAATTGACAATTTTGAATGTCAAGATCAGGTCAGGGTCATGATTTGACCCACCCGAAACACTCCTGGGACAAAAGTAACAGTAGGTATTATATTTCTTTGAAATACTTCCGTTTTACCAGATTTGACCTTGAATTGATCTTTTTGAATGTCAAAGTCAGGTCGGGATCAAGATTTGACCCGTCCAAAATACTCCCTGGAAATAATTTCCCCTAGGTATCAAATTTCGTCAAATCTGTCCGGCAGTTTTCCCGGCCATAGCTAACAGACAAACAGACAGACAAATGTCCAAAATATATATTAAACTAGCTGATGTACTCGACTTCGTTCGGACTATTTAGGGATTTTTTTTGGTGATCGCCTCCATCTGGACAGTACCCAGTATATACAGCGTCTGGCCAAACTATTGTTCAATTGGTCCAGAAACATGCCTATATCAGCACGTTCGAGAACATGGTCCCACGTGAAATTGGACCCGTCCATATTGCTCCCGGGATCGAAGTAGTCCTACACACAAATTTTTAGTCGGATCGGTCAAGGTCCAGAAACATGCCTATGAGCGAGGTCAAGTTGACACGTTAAATACCAAATCCGAGTCGGATCAGTCGAGCAGTGTTAGAGTCTATAACACATACACACATGCATTCATGCATACACACATACATACAGACAGGTGTTCCAAAATGTATAATCGATAGCTACAACAATTCTATGGTAGATAGTTCACGGCCGACCTGATGCATGCATCTTAGTTTTCTTGTTACATCTTGTTCGAGGGTAACTCTCCCGTATATCATTGGGCAACGAGCTATAGATTTTTTGGAAATTGGCGAAGAGATGACTTTTAGTGTATTCAACGCGCGACTTCTTAGTTTTTATATTCCGAGATTCTCCTGAACTTAATGGGAGTTCTGTCAAGGAAATCATGCATCGATGTTGGAAGCAAGCCGTTCTTACAATCATAAGTTTCAAGCAACATATGCAAAATGTATATGGCTTTCAGTTTAAAGGCAAGGGCGGAGTTCATTGCAGAAATATTCCTATTTGTTCAAATCGCCATCAACGGAAGTAATATTAAAAATTAATTTAAAACAGTTTTGTTCATAACATAACATAACATTTTTTATTGACATAATACACCCACGCGGGGCAGTTGTCATAATACAGATAATTTAAACACAAGTGAAGACAATTTCATATAAAAAATATATATAACATGTATTTGTAACTCAACACTATATTCTCAATTATTTGCGGAAAACTGCCGAAACAAGAATTTATCCGCTTGCTGTGAAACGCCGCAGCTGCGTTGTGTGACGTACACATCTAATATTTATAGCACACTCCTATTTCAGTGAAAAATCTCTTCCGCAATTGGTTATGTTTTTCACATCTCATTATAAAGTGTTCTTCCGTTTCAATTTCATTTGCTTCACATTTTTTACATATGCGTTTCTCGTAAGGTATTTTTGGCTGAGCGTGTCGCCCAACCTCTACCTGCAACTTATGATTGCTTACTCTAAGTTTACTGAAACACGATCTCGTATAAACATTAGTAATTTGGAGTAAGTATGGTTCAATTTCATATTGTTCTTTGAAACAACGATACGTTATTAATTTATTCATACCATTTATATGCCAAACATAACCAGCGCGTAAATAGTATATTGTCATCAAGACGTACGATGGTGTATAAACAAGAACCTTCTCGTGTTACAGAAATTTTGCTTCTGATTACATAATACAGCGCAATTCTATTGGTTAATCACACACAAATGATATAAACGCTCTTTATTATTTCCATATCAAGAAAACAGTAACAAATAACTCTCTTTATGTTTACCATAATTATGTTTTGCTTTTGTTTACATAACAAATGAAAAACCTTTGACAATAACATACTGTTTATGCCATATGTCTGATTGGTATAAGAACAAGTATGTCTATATTTTACTATTCTTTCTGTTTATGGCGGTTTTTGACGGAGCTGAATATTTTGACAGCATGCCCACCGCCAACGCCGCCCGTATCTTTAACTACTCCACTCTTGTCGAATAATAATGGGTCAGTATGGGAATTATATGTGGCCATTTATGATTCGTAGAGCTGTTTTATGCGATCTGAAGAAATTATCGGCATGGATAGAACTTTCCCCTAATTTCAATACCATTGACCAAGAGGTTCACAAGTTTACTCTCGAGAAAAAAAATCTGCGCCCTTGTGTATTAATCTCAAAATAAAATCAATTTACATATGATCTTGCGAAACCACCGTGTCAAATAAGATGAAAACAGTTTGAAGCAATACGGCCATAAATATCGACGTCAGATTTTATCAAAAGACTCAGAACAAAACACATGTGGGCGAACAAACCAATGTATTTGTTTCGACACAGAAATCAATGAGCGTCGATATATAGATAGAACAAATGCTATATCAATCAACGCGTCCTTATTGTGGTCACAGATATAGCATACGAGATTAATTAATAATATTAGCTAAGAACGACCAACAAGCATGTATGTTGTAGACTTATACTTTGATAGTCATTGGTACCTCCCATCAAGATACTAGATCAGTCTTATTTTGTCCCTTCTATGACACGAGATGCCATTTGAAACTTGGAACTAATGGGACGTGTCATTTGTTTGATGTCGACACGTGCAAGAATAGGGCAAACAACACCACAGCTGCGTGAGAGAAAATTTACTTCATTGACTTCATCAAAAGCGTTATGTCCCGAGCCTGGAGGAGGACTATAATAGCTGAGGAGTCTGTCCGTCCGTTCGTACGAACATATCACCTGGTTGAACTTGGAAATTTGTGTTCACACGAACTTTGCACCTTGCGATAGCCCAGCTTGTGAGAAAGGTACCCATTTACTACGGTGTTTGTTCATTTATTCGGAGTTACGGCCATTTTATGGGCTTTGGAATGAGTCTATTTTGTGTCTATGTGAACGTTTTACATTGAAACTAGGATATGGATTATGGTGTTCGGTTCTGCTAATATAACTGGTTTGGTGATAGTTCAGCACCGGGGAAAGGACACTCGGTTCTGCTAATATAACTGGTGTGGCGATAGTTCAGCTTCGGGGAGAGGATACTCAGTTTTTATATGATATTTATCCGTTCATTCTTACCGAAGTTGCGCCCTTGTTGGACTCGGAAATTTGTTAATGTTGCATGTGCCCGTCCGGGAATTTCACGTTATAACTTGCATTGTAAGTCTAGTAAATACCAATGGTCAAACGAGTATGATGGTTGGATTGACAACAGACCAACAGCAATGGACACCAACATACAACGGGTTTCGTCATCTATATATTTGTCATCAGAGTTATTGGCCTTTCCGACTTAGAAAATGGCAGCCATATTCATCTGCGCAACACATCGTCAAAGTTAAGCAATGTTGCTCAAGTATACCAACAGTTTGATTGTTTCGTATAATTGTATCAACATTATCCCTTGTTTCTTATTAGGTATCGCTCGTTTCAAATTAGGTAGACACGTTTTCGACGTTCAAGTGAACCATGCATGTGTGCGACGTGCATAGATGATACCAACCAAGTGCCAATAACTCTGATGACAAATATATATATGACGAAACCCGTTGTTTGTTGGTGTCCATTGCTGTTGGTCTAACAGTTGTCAATCCAATCAGCATACTCGTTTGACCATTGGTATTTACTAGACTTACAATGCAAGTTATAACGTGAAATTCCCGGACGGTCACATGCAACATTAACAAATTTCCGAGTCCAACAAGGGCGCAACTTCGGTAAGAATGAACGGATAAATATCATATAAAAACTGAGTATCCTTTTCCCGAAGCTGAACTATCGCCACACATGCATAAATGTCATGACAGTTCTGTACTAAGTGAGGGTTGATCCCATTGACGCACAACGACTAGACAGGTCTATTACTAAATGCACTATATGCACTGGGAAGTGTGACCATCATGTGCGAATGGAAATCAGAACGATATTGATTACTGTATCAGTACAACCAACTCAATTTGAAACTAATTAACGATATCGCTGTGTGTTTAGTATAATTGTGCGAAATCTCGGTATGGACGAGCATAGACGCCAAACAATTCAGCCCTTGTCGATAGTATGAACAATGCATTAGCCAACATTTCCTAAGTAATTTTTCCGCTCACCGAATAAAATATGAAAATTACGTGCAATCACCACATGGTTATCACGAATAACTATAATATTGCATGAAGAGCCCAATTAATGCAACGATAATAATCATTAATTCGCATTTGTAAGAACAAACGGCCTTTAATATGCTCCGTTAATGGTTAAAGGTACTCAATCCTATTTGATGTTCCCCATATCATCAGATTCCAACAATAACATTTTTTGAAAGGCCGCTTCAGTTATCAGAGTCGATTAATTACCCAAGCATAACGCTAACCACAGTCAATTATATTATAAAATTGTCCAAAACGTACTATATTTATCAACATTTTTTCAACGAAATTTGGCCGTATTGTCAAATATCTAAAACCCAAAGCCATTAGATTTTAGAGTTATCCATCTTCATAAGCAATTTGGTCCGAGACAGTCGGCTTAACGAATATTTGCCAGGCCGCAAAAAATTACATATCTCGGGAAATTTCGATATCGGATCACTCTGAGCTTTGATGGGTGGGTTCCTCGACTCGAATCAAATATGTTTTACCATCGAAGCCAAAGAAATAGTAATTTTGGAGCGTTAATTCGGATTATGCATCTTTAACGTATAGGTGATCTTTTTACTTTCAGGTCAAACTAAATATATATTTATAGCATACCTTCATTTAGGAGAATAATATGAACATGTATGAACATGTACAAAACAGGGACACCGCCAGTCTGTAAACTAAACGCGTCCATGTGAGTGCGACTTGGTATATCAGTCAATCTGTTGAACAGTTGAAAGGAAGCAGAACCGTCATGTTATAAAATATACGCCACAGAATTTATAATAATCTGGTCAATTATAAACCGAGTTACGGCATCTGGGGGATTAATAGTGTCAATTCCTAGAAGGAAAGTACACAGTGATAATTCATCACGAGAGTACATGTACATATGATGTAATTATGCCAAACATGTTAACCCTTTACCCAACAAACCGGCCAAAACCGGCCAAATAAAGCTTCAACAGCCTAAAATATCTTCGGTCTGTCTCAATAGAACCATACAAATATGGATATCATTGGAACCGGCTCCTTGACCACATTGTGATAGTTACAGTTATGCCCTGTGCCAATGCATTCTCTTATATATGCGAGTCGACCATAGGTCGCCTCGCATATATAAGAGAATGCATTGGCCTAAAAAAAATCTTTTTTTAACACTTTTTACCATTTTTTCTTACATTCTTTAACAATTTTATAATTTTTAATGTGTTAAGCCAATGCATTCTCTTATATATACGAGGCGACCTATGGTCGACTCGCATATATAAGAGAATGCATTGGCACAGGGCCCTCCTGTTGGGTAAAGGGTTAATAATATGTTCCCAGTAGAAGTTTCCTCGGAGTCACAATAACGAGGGAGCACAACAACACTATCGGATGACGGGTAGTACACGTATATAGCTCGATGCCGCACCTCGAACCACATTCATTACAAATGATTCCATTGTCATTTGACGTTTTGTTCATCAATAATGCCAAGTTTCTGAGATGTGCAACACGGCGAGGATATAGTTTCCAAATGTTCTAACATGAAAGCAATTTTTCAGTACGGAAAGTGTACAGATCATGCCATGAATATAGCCATGTAAGGTAGCGATTCATGACATCATCTCGGAACGTTTTGTACTTTGGATGGTTCATAATTGAGCTAGACCACAGTGTAGATTATAGTAGCCTCTTACAGTATATATCTCATATATATTTTGAAGACCTCTGTCTGTTTGTCTGTCTGTTTGTCTGTTTGTTTGTTTGTCATTGATACAAATCTACGATTCTCGACCGATCGGGACGAAACTTGGTACGTGTGTGTAGTTTGACCAGGCGGTGGACGTTGTCATATTGGCGAGCACGTGCGACGCCCGTGCAGCGCATGCGCAGACGAGATCTCGGAAACGGGTGGAGCTATCGACTTGAAATTTGCTATGTGAATGTATCTTGCCCCGGATGCGAATTTTATCGGGTCGCCGAGCCCGTGCGACGCCAGCTTCGCGCATGCGCAGACGAGATCTCGGAAACGGGTGGAGCTATCGACTTGAAATTTGCTATGTGAATGTATCTTGCCCCGGATACGAATTGTATCGGGTCGCCGAGCCCGTGCGACACCAGCTTCGCGCATGCGCAGACGAGATCTCGGAAACGGGTGGAGCTATCGACTTGAAATTTGGTATGTGAATGTATCTTTCCCCGGATACGATTTGTATCGGGTCGCCGAGCCCGTGCGACGCAAGCTTCGCGCATGCGCAGACCAGATCTAGGAGCTATCGACTTGAAATTTGGTTTTTGAATAGCCCGGACAACGTCGGGCTGGGTAGAGCTATCGACTTGAAATTTGGTTTTTGAATAGCCCCGACAACGTCGGGCTCATCGGCTAGTACTATATATCATAATATAGGTTTCCACGCGCTGGTTTACGTGGAAATTGAGTAGATTGCATGTAGGTGTCCAGAAAGTTATACAGGTTATATTCTTTGAGTAACTGAATTATGTCATTGCTTTCCCAGAAGTTATAGTCGGTCAAATAATTAAAGCGCCTTGGAACATTTTTGCGGCAACGTTATAGGAGCGGATACGGGTGACCTTCTGGGAGATGAATTAAATCCGCAAGGACGAGCAGTTCCCGCACATGTATCTCGTTTTCGACAGGCATCGTGCCCTATTATTCACTTTCCTTTTTTTTCTTTCTGAAGAGATAATTCTTATAAATTAAAACATAATGCTGACTTATTGAATAAAATGAATCAGTTAATATCCAAAAAACTAGATCCCCAGCATGGGAAGAAATGTAGGAATGAATATTGTTGAAAATTCCAACCATATCGATTCTACCATTTCAGAGAACGCATGTATGTTCAACTACGCATAAATGTAAATATTTATTACTTTATTTATTTACAGTGACTGGAGTCATCAATTCATTTTCATTATAATTACCACGTGTGCATCATTCATAGAGCACATGAGTGTATTTTGCACCAATACATGGCTCAAATTCATTCCTTTGTTGCATATATTATGTTGAGCAGGAGATGGTCCCACTAATGGCCGGATTTGGTGTACAGTACACCTTTAAGCAGACTATTTTATTTCATAAGTTATAGCCACTTTTAATTGATAATAAATCTGGATATATGCTTAACAATTCTATATATATTAATTTTGAATTGATACTTTACAGTTATTTTTAATACTTAAAGGCATATTGTGTATCAGGAATCAGGCACTTTGCCCATTAGCATTCAACTAATATTAATAAAAATTACAGCCACGGTAATCATACCGTTTCAGATAACACAAAGTCTAAACTACGCACAAAATTTCACAAATGTAAACGTTTTATACTCCTTCGTTCGTATTTTTGCCAATAAACAATGATTCCTCCAACGAGAGTCACATTATATAATTTATATACATAAGAATGAAGTTGTATACTGTCAATTTGGATATAAAATTTAGGAAAATATACAACTACTTTATTCGTTATTCCGATTCAATAACCCTAACAGAGTGTTCCACATCACTTTAAAGGTGCACAATTTGATTTAAGCACCCCTCAATAACTATTTATTTTGTTTCTGGGTTAAAAAATATGTTCTGCATTGTTCTACCTTAATTCATTCATTCATTGAAAACAGACCAGGAATGCATCATGTTTAACAATCTCTCCATTAGATTATAGAACGAAAACTTAAAAAGATCCACCATAATATCAATGATCTCATTGCATATATTTCCATGTCGTGTGTACAGAAGCCGATTCGATGTTTGGATTTTATAAATACTAGTATTACATGCGTCGAATTAGTTCTTCATTTTACGTAAAATGCGATGATTTATTCAGTTGAAGCCGGTGGTGACATGAAGACTTGACACAATTGATACAACTGATTTATTTATTTATTTGTGATGTATACTTTGGTGTAAATAAAATAGCTTTAATATTTATAATATATATAACGTTTTATAATATATAACATCTGATATTTCCTCGCAGCTTTTGTTTGAGAGCCAATAGATAGATTCCATGACTGACCACGTGTTGCATTCTATTGATTCAGTTTGAAAAGATTCTGCCCATTCACGTTGAAGTGCCAACGTAAGTACGTGTAATTAAGTCCCGCTCATGCCGACATGCAAACACATGGGCCCTGTTTCATGAAGCAATGTCATAAGATTATCTTAAGATGGACTTAATCTAAGATCTAAGGTGGATCTTATGATGTAACTTTTCCGTTTCAAGAACGCGTTTCACAAAACAAGATTAAGTCCTACTTAAGTAGTAAGTTAAGTTCCCGCTCATTTAGACTGGTTATCGACAATTTATACAGTCCGGAACAAAAAAATGTGGGCTTGTGCAATCTTTATGTACGGCATTGAGAGGTTATCGAGAAAGAGCCGAGTCCGAGTTGACATTATTGTGTGACAGGGATGCTGGATAGCGATTGGGGTGGGGTGGGCGAATCAGCGCATGTATCTTACTGTCTATAGTCAGTGGCCTTATATTCGCATATGGATCTTAGACTTGCATGGGTTCCACGATGTAAATTCGAACATAGTACATCACAGGCTGTTAAAATGACGAGTTTTGCGTTTACTGGTGAGTGGCGGTGTCAAAAATAATACAATATAATTATATGGATCGATGCATGACTACCACCGTGCATTTACGCCGAGTTAATCCACTGATAACAATGATCAGGCGGCGATTTTTTTATGTGAGCCGACAAAACACGTGTATTATCAACCATCGCTCTCTACACTGCATGAAAAGCGAGATTTATAAAATATAAATGTCGCATAAATTTAGGACCCTAAATTTATGCATGCATTTATGCATATTAAATTCGTCTTTATACAAAAATATAAATCTCGCATTTATATTTTTAAATCTCGCATAAATGTCGCATTATTTTCGCTCATTACTGTAACCAACAGCGGTTTTAAGTCTTGGCCCATAATTTAATTACTACCATGTGGATATGTGAGACATATCGTATAACAGAAGCTAACTGCCGATACCGATTTCTTTGTCTGCCAACACAACTGCTGCGAAGACGTGCGTGAATTAGGCGGGTACTCTTAATTATAAGGCGAGTTTATATACAAATACATTTGTTTTCTGGTTTTGCATTTTCTGTCTAAACTAGAAGGCATATTTGCAATGGTAGATTAACGCTGTGGACTGTAATGTAGCCATGCACACAGTAGGGACCAAGGTGGTAGGATGGGGTGTTCGTGTGTGGGTGGGTGGGAGGGGTATTGGTGGTGGTATATTTGCTTGGGTTAGAACATGATCGCCACATCATTTCATTTTTAAATTCCCTTTCAATTCGCAGCGTGATCGACACATGTCAAAATTAATATTTGATTATACAGAGACGTCGGAATAAGGTTATTCTATCTCGTGAAAATGTGGTTTTGTGAGAGTGATTCCACCCTTAGCCAGATCACAAATAAAAAATGCCGTACATTACAATTCTTATTTTAGTTTTAATATGTTATCGTTTATACTTATTTCCCATGCGATCATTTAATTATTTAATTTTTATTCTTTATTGCAGAGACTACGAAAATTGATGACGGCAAGTGCCATGTCGAAGTAGTTCATATTATATTTGTGACTGGTATAACCAACAATAGGGCAGCATTTTGTTGGCAAATTACTACATGCACATGGAGATACCAGAATCAGGGCGACACATGTGTATATGTATAGTTAGATATACACATCCGTGTCGCCTTATATGCTGGTTACAAGCCAAATGTCACCATAAAGTAGATTTCACAAATATATATGGATATATATGTTCAAATCCAAATAATTTATACGGGGTATAAATGTGCATAAACTGGAGTTTATAACCAGAATAAATGTAGCTATATGTATATTTATGCAGCTTTATTCAGTGAATAAATTTGCATTTATGCATAAACAGGTCGATAATAAATGTGCATAAACGTACGAATAAATGCCGAGTTTATTCTGTTGAATAAACGTGGGTTTATTCAGTGAATAAATTGTGTATAAATGTCGGCCTTTATTCATGAATAAATTGTGAATAAATGTGCATAAATTTCCGGATTTATGCACATTTATTCAGTGAATAAATTTCTGATTTATCCAGATTTATGCACATTTATCCGGAATTTATGCAATGAATAAATTCCAGTTTTCATGCAGTGCTACGTGTAGCAATGATCAAAATAAATCGGCGATGTCATCAGGACACACATAGGTCATTTTATCGATTCAAAGGGAAATGAAAAATATTTGTTAGAGAAACTTTTTTATGCAGATGTTTTATGCGGCTGTCATACCATGGATATATATATATATATATATATATATATATATATACACTAGAAGGTGACCCGACTTCGTCCGGACTTTGACCTTGAATTGTCCATTTTGAAGGTCAAGGTCAAGTGGGGTCACGATTTGACCAGTCCAAAAACACTGCCCGTCCAAAAGTACCCGACAAACGTGCCCGTCGAAATCCATCCGGTTTTACCCGATTTGACCTTGAATTGATCATTTTGAAGGTCAAGGTCTGGTCGGGGTCACGATTGGACCCGTACAAAACAATCAGTGGACAAAACTAACCCCACGTATCAAATTTCGTCGAAATCCCATCAAAATTGGCGATTTGACCTTGAAGTTATCCGATTTCAAGGTCAATGTCACGTCGCACGGGCAAATGGATATGCGTATGAGACTCGCCATAAGAAAGTACCCCACATACAAAGTTTCATCGAAATCCCGTGATATTCGGGAGTTTGACCTTGAAATTACCCGATTTCAAGGTCAAGGTCACGTCGCACGGAAAATTAATAGGCCTATGCCAGTTCTCGGCCGAAAATACCCCCACATACCAAGTTTCATCGAAATCGGTTCGGCCGTTTTCGAGTCCATCGCGAACACACAGACACACAGACAGATCTTCCAAAATATATAATAGACTAGAAAGTGACCCGACTTCGTCCGGGCTTTGACCTTGAATTGTCCATTTTAAAGGTCAAGGTCAAATGGGGTCACGATTTGATCAGTCCAAAATACTGCACGGACAAAAGTACCCGACAAACGTGCCCGTCGAAATCCATCCGGTTTTACCCGATTTGACCTTGAATTGATCATTTAGAAGGTCAATGTGAGGTCGGGGTCACGTTTTGACCCGTCCAAAACACTCAGTGGACAACAGTAACCCCATGTATCAAATTTCGTCGAAATCCAATCAAAATTGGCGATTTGACCTTGAATTGACCCGATTTCAAGGTCAAGGTCACGTCGCACGGGCAACTTAATGAGCCTATGCCACTCCCCGGTCGAAAATACCCCCACATACCAAGTTTCATCGAAATCCCGTGATATACGGGCGTTTGACCTTGAAATTACCCTATTTCAAGGTCAAGGTCACGTCGCACAGGCAAATTAATAGGCCCATGTCACCCCTCGGCCGAAAGTACCCCCACATACCAAGTTTCATCTAAATCCCGAGATATTCGGGCGTTTGACCTTGAAATTACCCGATTTCAAGGTCAAGGTCACGTCGTACGGACAAATTAATAGGCCTATGCCAGTTCTCGGCCGAAAATACCCCCACATACCAAGTTTCATCGAAATCGGTTCGGCCGTTTTCGAGTCCATCGCGAACACACAGACACACAGACAGACAGACAGACAGATCTTCCAAAATATATAATAGATATATATATATATATATATATATATATATATATATATCTACGTTTTCATTAGCACACTCGCATTAAGGGGTGTCATCGTTACGGGTGTGTATATCATATATACAGTATGCTGTACAATGGTCATCCCACCCCTGCAAAAAAAAAAAACATGACAAACATTTGGAAAATCACGACATATACGGCGTGGGCATAAACTCAATACCAATAATATTCTCTATAGAAAATTGTCACTTTTTCTAAAACATATTTTGATAAAGAGCGTTTGTGTTACCTTTCCCATATGACATATCTGCTTTGTAAACAGCCGACGGAAATTTGGAAAGAGGAAAGAATAAATACATTAATTGATCTCATTTGACCCCATCTCCCCACACACATATGGAGTAACATAGAGGAGATTGTGAGCTTTGAGCTAGGCCATAATTCCTATCAAAAGTTTAATTCGTGGGTAATACAATTTTATAATATATATTATCTATAGGTCACATACACAGCTGATAATTGACTATATCCTACAATTCGACGAGGCTCGGGGTGGCTAGTTGGTCTCCTGGGGGGGGGGGGTACATCGTGCAATATCCAACTGCACCCGCCTCTTAATTGTACCGGGCCAAACTTCCATGTTCGCGAAATGCCATGTCCACCCCACCCGTTGGATTTAAACTTTCCAATTGGTATCTCAAATATTCCAACAGTTCGAAATTTATAACCTGACGCCCCTAAAGTTGGTGATTTTCCAACTGATTACCATTTCGGTTGCTGCTGTTTGTCTAAAACAACACATTCCTTTACTAGTTAGAAGTTCAAAAAATTGAAACCTATATACATTGTATAGTGTACGATTAATGTTGTTGTCAGGCATGAAATTTCCAATTGCTAAACATTTTGACCAAAGTGTGCGTGTGTGTGGGGGGGGGGAGGGGTTGGCAAACAAACTGAGGCTCGGTCTAGTCGAGATGTAGATCATACCAAGAATCTCTACAATGGCGACGCCCGTAGAGATCATATTCAACCAGTTCAAAACCTTGGGACTTTTTTGATGGTCTGACCTGTACAGACAGGGAAATTGATAACATTGAAAAAGAACTCAGGGAATATATTTCTTACTTAATACCTGTTTCTTAATAATATATTTCATAGAAGGGCGTGGCCCAGCCGGGGATTACATGATTTGAGCGACTTTTGTGAGCCGATTTTGCAATAAACATTGAATTGATTATTAGGGGGAAATTCCATGATTATAAATGGCTCAAAGCAAAACGTGCTCAGGAAGTTGCCTAAATCGTGAAATCTCGAGCTGTGACCTTCACCTACTGTGAAATAAATTATTAATGAACAGCTATTAATTATGAAATATAGTATACGAATGACTCCCATTCATGATAGTATAATCATGAAATTTGTTATAAACGGTCCAACAATTTAACACTGGCAGCCATTGCGATAGGAAATTGATATACTCGTTTTGAGTATTTCTCCCTACGTGTATGGACAGCCAAATTAACATAAACTCCAATATTGGAAGATATCTACAAATATTTGCAGATATCTTCAAATATTTGAAGATATCTGCAAATATTTTAACATAACCGCAAATATTTAGAGATATCTGCAATTATATGAAGATATCTTCAAATATTTAGAGATATCTTAAAATATTTTAACATATCCTAAAATCAATTACAGATATCTGAAAATGATTTGGAGATATCTCTAAATCTGTACATATCCGCATATAAATGTTTGAATTAGCGATAACTCTAAATGATTTCAATCATTTAGAGATAGAGATATCTGCAAATGAATTGAAGATATCATCAAATCTTTTGCAGATATCTTCAAATATTTGTAGATATCTTCAAATATTTAGAGATATACTCAAATATTTAGGGTATCTTAAAATATTTGAAGTTATCTGCAAATCATTTGAAGATATCTTCAATTATGCACTTATCCTCAAATGTAGTTTGTATTTGAAGATATCTTCAATTCGATTGAAGATATCTGTAAATAAATATGGAGATATCTTCAAATTAATTGAAGATATCTCTAAATATTTGAAGATATTTTCAAATGTTTCGAGATATCTGTAAATATTTGAAAACATCTGCAAATATTTAGAGATATCTTCAAATATTTCAGTTTATATTAATTTGGCTGCCCATATACATGAAAGCATATTACTTTTAAAACAATTACTTCATGGACGTATCAACTGGTATTCGAAAGAATGTCCGGGAAATCGAATCTGTCGTGAAGCGACCGTTTAGTTGATATTCTTGACATACGGTTTATTTGTGATATATGGGTATGTATGGGCGGCCATTCGGTCGGAAATTACATGAAATAAAAGTTTATGGTGGTTTGTGAAAACAATAACAATCTATTTAAAACCAATAGTCTCCATTTCCAAACCAATAGTCGTTCTTGGATTCAATAAGAGACAATTCCGTTTCAATAGATATAGATTCATATTCAATGTTGACCGATGCAAAATTAATGTTCTATTTTAATTTAATAGTATTCATTCTTCAACTAATATATAATAACAAAAAATTAGTACAGCCATCACATATTCAATAAACGTACATTCCGTTTCAATAGCCATATTTTCTTAATCAATAGCAATCTATTTCAAACCAATAGTCTCCATTTTCAAACCAATAGTCATTCTTGGATTCAATAAGAGACAGTTCCGTTTTAATAGATATAGATTCATAATCAATGTTGACCGATGCAAAATTAATGTTCTATTTTAATTTAATAGTATTCGTTGTTCAACTAATATCCAATAACACACAATTAGTAAGATTCGCGCATATTCAATAAACGTACATTCCGTTTCAATAGCAATATTTTATTAATCAAAATAAAGATATTTCAAACCAATAGACGATTTCCCACGAGCAATGATTACCGTTATAAAACTAATAGAACTTATTGTCATTCTTATATTTAATAGATATAAATTATCACCAATGTACAATTAATAACGTTCTATTTAAATTCAATAGGTTTCGTATTCGAATTAATATCTAATAGCGGAATCAACTATTTCCGATCAAACCAATGACTAAAAATGCAGAATTAATGGACGAGTCTACAGAATTAATAGCTTCAGTTTACAAACCAATAAACAATTCACGAATTAACGCTAGGGGCGCTGGCCACCAATTTTGTTCGAGTCACGTGATGGACCGCAAAATCCGTGACGTCACCGTGGGATATCCCCCGCGATAAAAAATAATCAATTTCTCGCACATTTTCTCGTCAAAAACATGAAAATTGCGATGATATACGGATTGTGGACTATATCCTACATCTGTAGCAGATACCGAAGATGCATTTGAGAGCTTGTTTTTAAATATTGGCCCATGCATGGTTACATGAACCAGATGCCGTCCTGTAAAAGCCAGCTTTGGTCACTAGGACGTAACAAGTACAGATACAAGGACAGCTAGACCAGAAATTCAGTGTCAACAATCAAATTGAATCATTGAATCGATCAAATTATCCAACTATCAAATTATCACTGCCATTCATTGTTGACGACGATTGTCATAATAACTGTTATTCTACAAATGAAGAATCTATTCTATATCTAATTCTAAAAAAAATTATAAGGAAAATAAAGCAACCGAATTTGAGGACTGTATCACTGTCACCAAGTAGCTATCTAATCACCCATTCACTGTCAGTGTTACTGTGATTGTCACTGTTCCCAGTGTTGCAGGGATTGTCTGTCAAAATCCGGTGCAGAACTTAGGATGTGTGTGACAAGTACTAACAACAACAGCAGTACGAATATGATTATGTCAACAACAACAACAACAACATCTCTAACACCGTAAGACAATCGTTCGATCTACTGCGTACTAGCACTGTGCATTACGACGATTTCTTCGTAAAAACAACCATTGAGTGGACCCGCCTTGAACAGTCAGATGTTGATTCAGGCGATCGGTAACACTGAATGTCTGAAGGATTTATTAAATATGGATTCTATTTTCTAGACGTTTCATACGAGTGTCGTGGGGTAGGATTCTGAACATTACTGGAGTATTGATCGAGTACACCTGACAGTGCTCAATCTCAGAACTCAATCATAAGCCAACTAGAACAGAGGTCATGTCAACTTACAGGTTGCATTATACATGTATATATTGTGACCACATAAATGATATACAACTACAGTGACTTCTTCATTATTTCAGTATTCGATACCATAACCATGGTCGTTCCATACCATATTTTTTGGTTGTTACATACCGGATTGTTTGGTTACTTTTTTTTATTTCGTACTTTGTAGAAAATCATTTATTTGTTTCCATATGGTGTGACATAGATGTAGTAACATGGTACGAAATGACCAATTGATTTCCTACATGGTACGAAACGACCGAACAATAAGGTACGAAACTACCAAAAATATGGTGCGCAACTACCAAAAATGTAGTACGAAATGACTTAAGACGATACAACCCGTCCTGTACCCATTTATATCTCATCGGCAAGGGTAACAACCAGACAGTGACCATGTAGACTAGCAGCGCCAACATCGTTGGTTTGATATTAGGCCCTATATCACCCTGAGGTAAACTCATATCACAATCAGCCTGACGTCGAAGGCTGATATGAGGTTACTGAGGGCTGAAATCAGGCCTATAATATCAAACCAACCAAGTAATACCCTATATATTAATTACGGTAGTTCGCCTCTTAGTAACAGTGTAATATTGACAACTCTTTCAAATGAGTGGCATCACAAAAAATTGGTATCTATGCCTTATCTAACAGTGAAATAGAATTACACCATGTCATAAAGCCATACCGTGTATTACTCGGATCCGTGATGTCATAAAATCATATTACTCTAATTAGTGATGTCGTAAAATGATATTACTCGATTTAAGGCAAATTGAAGTGATATTCACCTAAGTAAAAATGGAGTTTGATAACAAGCCATACCGTGCAAAAATGTCATATCTAATTAATAATTTTCGAACTAATTTTGGACCGATATACATGTACCCTGTAGCCATCTGTAGGAAACTTCATTCCAAGGGGGTGCTGTCGGAACATACGTGTATCAAGGTGGACCCCCTCCCCAATGGGAGACGCTATCCATGCCCATTGGAAATAAATTATAATGTGCAATGGAATGAATAGCCAATAGGTTGCTGGCATTTCATACCATGGAAGTTTGACATAGAGATGTTTCGCACCAGGGTTCTGGACATTTCATACCAGTTTCTGTATCATTTCGACAATTCGTACCATTGAGTATACCGGTATTATTTAAAAAAAAAATAACATTAAATTTAAAGGTACCCAGTCCGATTCGATGGTTCCCATGTCATCAGATTTCAACAACAACATTTTTTGAAATGCCACTTCGTTTACTAGAATCGATTAATGGCCCAAAAATAATGCTAACCAGTCAAATATAGTACAAAATTGCCCAAAACCTGTTATTTATCAACATTTTGTTCAATGAAATTTTGCCGGTTTGTCAAATATCTGACACAAAAAAAAGCCACTTGCTTTTAGAGTTATCCATCTTCATCCGTCCTCTTTCGACTCTTTATTGGGCCACTAAAAAAGTATCGATGGTGAAAAATAATTGATTTCAAGCGTTAATTCGGACTATGCATCTTTAACTTTGTCGCCACAATTTCAATTTGTTCATTTTTTTTTCGCAAAAAAAGAAAGAAATATGTTAACATGTAAATGTCGGGTTGTCATCATCACGAACGTTAAATCATGAACATGTTCGCTTTCATTAAGTTAACAAAATTAAATAATTTTTCACATACGAATGACCAATCATCATTTGTGGAAACCGACGAAACATACCGGTATATGGTGTGAAATGACCAAAAACATGGTACGTAACTATTAAACGTGTCGTTAGGGGTACAAACTGGCCATAATAAGAAAAGTCATTTGAGCCACCCAACGGACCTGGGTGCATGAATCGCCGAGCGATCAGTCTTCCACATGCATCTGGGAAGAGGGGAGTCAATCTAATTAACTATTATCAATAACCATTACTTAAAAACAATACAAATTTATTCTGATTTCTTTTGAAACATGTGCACATAATAATTATTTACTCAGAATATTCAATATAAACATGTACAAATCTCAAACAAACGGAATTTCAATGTTCAAGAAATTTAGAGGTCCCGCTCTTACCATGGGTGGCCCTTTTCACATTTATTATTTGTTTGCGCTCAAGCGCAAATACATTCTATTAATTTATTTGCGCTTAAGTGCTAATCATTTGCGCTTAAGCGTAAATGATTTGTGCTTAACCACAAATACCTAACACTCTCTTACTTCCCTCTGATTGTGAAGGATGGAGTCTATATCATAGTATATTACTATGGGCCCATAGTAGCCACATACAGACTCGACAGTTGAAAAGTCGAAAGCATCTCTCTCCCCAGTGTCACAAGAATTGGTGCCTCACTCCCAGAGCTCTAGTATATTTTATTAAAGGGACATCTGCACAGATATATACCATTTCCATGGCAATAAAAGGGTAATTAGGGGTTACTGTGGGTTTGCTTTCCTCATATGGTGTACTTATTGAATTGGAATATGAAAAAAAAAACATATTTTCATATTATCAGCATCCCTGTCCCCAATAATTTGTGTCTCCATCCCAGATATCTAGTATATTTTATAACAGAGACATAATTATCCTGCACAGATCTATACCAATTCCATGGTCATAAAAGGTATCTAGGGGTTACTGGGGATTGCTTCCCTCATATGATGGGCCTATATAGACTTGAGTGATGTGTTTATGCCTATGCCATTTAAAATTAATTCAGGGGGATCAATGCATATTAATTTTTATTTGCGCTTGAGCGCAAATTATTTGTGCTTAAGTGTAAATGATTTTCACTTAAGTACAATAATTCATAAGTAATTGTATGACTCATATAATTTGCACAGTCCTGTCAAATTCTTGTTAAAATATGACTAGATTCATAACGGTGATTTTTTGTGAAATTTCATACTGGGTTCTGTATAATCAATTTATTGACAGATCGGAAGGGACTGGGATCAAACGAATGACATATTTTATTGCTCCAATGATCACTTAACATGAATAATACAAAATGAAGTCACATTTCCGAACCAGGTCCATACATCAGAACCTGGTCTAGAAGATATTAGAGGAAAAACGTTCATTTTCCTCTTTCAGTTGCCATTTTGACGACCATCTTGGACGGGGAGTTCCAATTTTAGCCTTAAATGTGGCATATCTCTCAGAGTCATACGTACTGAATATGCCTAATTTTAAATCGTATATTTCATGGTAAGATTAATTGCGACATTCATTAAATTATATAATAATGAAACGCTCTATAAATTTGGAAAACCCCTTAAAAGAGGGGTTAAAGTGAAATTTCAGCGTGGCTCCATATCTAATATCAATAAGTATGTGAATATGTAGATATGTGCAAAGTTTCATGCTTTAGTCACAATTTGAACAATTGCCTTGAAAATTTGACTTAATCTACTCCACTATCATGATTATTGTGAATATTTATCGTCGTTTGATTTGCACCGAATGAACTACTGCAAATCGTCACACCGACATGAGAATTCCCATTTTTATTTATATATTTCTGACGTCACATGAACACATTTTCTTCACAACATCGCCATCAGATACCCCTAGCGTTAATTCACGTTTTAATCATTGATTTCAAATCCTAATCATTGGTTTGACCGGAAATGGTAGATTGCGCAATTAGATATTGATTCGAATACGAAACCTATTGAATTGAAAGAACTTCATTAATTGTGCATTGGTGATAATTTATATCTTTTAAATATAAGAACGACAATAAGGTCTATTAGTTTGATAACGATGATCATTTCTCGTGGGAAATCGTCCATTGGTTTGAAATATGTTTATTGATTACAAAATATGGCTATTGAAACGGAATGTACGTTTATTGAATATGCGCGAATCTTACTATACTTGTTTGTTATTAGATATTAGTTGAACAGTGAATACTATTAAATTAAAAATAGAACATTAATTTTGCATCGGTCAACATTGATTATGAATCTATATCTATTAAAACGGAACTGTCTCTTATTGAATCCAAGAACGATTATTGGTTTGAAGATGGAGACTATTGGTTTGAAATAGATTGCTATTGATTAAGAAAATATGGTTATTGAAACGGAACTGTCTCTTATTGAATCCAAGAACGACTATTGGTTTGAAATAGATTACTATTGTTTTCACAGACCACCATTAACTTTTATTTCATGTAATATCCGACCGAATGGCCGCCATAGTTATGCCGCGTCTCAATTTCAGTGAATCTGGTCAGTAAAACATAAATATTGCAAACATGCGTACTTTATTTCCATGCACAACAACCACGAGATAACGACCAATTCAACACTGATATTATCTAGACCGCTGTCATTAGTAGCTGATCGTCGAGGAGAACCCGGTACATCTAACACGCAGAAGTGCGTCTGGCATATTATACCATTGACACAAATTGTATAATTATCAATTTATGGTCTAGCAGTATAGCAGGCAGCGATGACAACATGAATTGAAGGCTCGATTTGAGTATTACATGACTGCATATTTATTACTTTTCATTTATTTAATAACGCGTGACATTCGAAACGAATTTCCTGGCGCTCTGGGACGCTGTCGTATTTTCTCAGCAATCCAAATCTTTGATGCCAGAGGATATATGTGTTTGCTTTTCGATCGATACTGAAGATAGAGTGGGCGAATCTTTATACAGTCATGTAATGTATACACTTACGAGATAAAGCTCGTCCAGCGTCACTATCCCTCACCGATGTAACATGCACTCTTGTATGTAAAACATATGACAGTAGCAGCACCATGCGGGCCACACAAATACGATTGGGTGACCGTTTTGAGTGAACGTTAATTGCGGACAAGGGCTGAAAAATACCTGGATATTACCTAATTTACTTAATCTGATTCTGTATGCAAATTAACCACACACCTGATCATTACTAATGACGTTAGTTATCAGTCTGCATACAGGTCAACGATTCAACCGTGACGTATTTGCGTGATCGAGAGCCCATTTAGAAACGGTCTTTCCGCAGCCAGTGAGCCAATTAGGAACGATTATGGTGAGACATATAGATTCGGATTCTGATAGTTGTCCCTGCTTCATTATCCTTTCACGGGTATATTATACCTTTCGTTGATAAATGGATACCCTCGCCAGTTATAACAGTATACATTGCTGTGCAGAAGAAGTCTAATTAATATAGTGGGAAATGTTCAAATAAGTAATAAATTGCACATCGCGCGTTGGTATGGATGTCTAGAAACAGCGACTCGATCATGCATCCGGAAAGGATCAAAACTCATGCCTGTTTTTAGAACTTTGTCGAATAAAAAGCATAATATATATCAGAATTGCGTATAGAGTGATTGATAATCTGTCCCCCTTGTTCTATATATGACAATCACGGTGATATTGCGTGATTTGCGAACAATCGGTGACATTCTGCGAAGAATCTGTTCCGTTCCTCGGTGTGCTAATTGCCGAGTCACGGATCGACGTTCTTTGAAAGTTATAAACTTATAATTACCCTTAAAAATATGGGAGATGCTAAACTTTCGAATGATATATAATATATATTGTTTCATTGCGTAAAACTCGAGAAATAGTGTTTATATCTCTGTTCCTGTTCCTGTTAATGGGAATATTATTACTCGGAACCTGTTTCTGTTCCTCGTTCCGTTCCTGCTACTCAGGATAATAAATCCCTCATGTATTATCTGTTTTTCTGTATGTCGTCTGCTTTTATTACCCAACCCCCTTCAAATGAATAATAGACAGTTCCAATGTACACTTTTATAAATGACGGGATAATCCATTCAGTATAGAAAGTGTTAACCGACTTATAGCTAACACTCACACATGGTCCCCCTTTATGACACTTCCATTTAAATTTCAGAGTAAGCTGTAATAATGTTTGGCTGGTTGTTTGGTCCTCTAGTGGTTGGCATGTCTAGCCAATTCGTTGTTACTTTCGCGCACAGCGACGGATGGACACATCACTTCCATGGACCAATTAAAATGGGCGTGACCGAGGGGTGTGACAATGGCGAGGTGAGTGACATGTATATACAGTCAATCCCGACAAGGTCAACGTAAACGATGTACATGTACACCCCCTTATTCCCCTTCTTTGATAGGTCCCAACGATTCGAGGTTCACAGTCGGTTTGGAATATATATTTATAGGAAAATAATATTTAAAAAAAACTGAATGACTGCATTGGTTGTTGAGAAACAATTGGTGGTGTCGTCTTCATCGGGTCATCATCAGTGGGGTCATCCTGCTTGGCGAGGAATACTTGCAATTGATATATGCACCCCTTCGGCTGTACGATATCTGGTATTATTATCCACCCCTTAACTAACACTAGTTCTTATTGGGAAAAAGCCTTAACATGATAATCAGGGAAACAGTCATATTGGACTCCAGAAAGTCATATTGGACTCCTGAAAGTCATATTGGACTCGATTCGACTTTTATAAAAAATATCAGGACTCCGGGTGACGTCATTTGGATAAACATACAAATTGATAATACAAATTTCATTATACAATGTTGTGTACATGCAGTGTGTGTTTTCTTGTAATCGTCCATGTTGTGGTGAAAAGTGATATATGATCTTTCACCACAACCTGGACTCGTACAAGAAAAACACATACTGTATATGAATTTTCACCACAACCTGGAATCGTACAAGAAAACACATACTGTATACAGCATTGTATACTAACTTGATAAAACACAGCAGTTGAAATATATGCCAACTGTTTATATCAATCCCTTGACGTGCACTGAATTAATCCCATCTGGACTGTAACCGACGCAGTCACACATTGCATGGCCAGTGACGCATTATATATATTATAAAGTTATTATAAAATGTTGTGTACAGTATGTGTTTTCCCGGATTACCATGTGACGGCTGGGCAGAAGCAGTGACATATACATTTATAATCCGGGAGAAAGCCATATTGGACTCCCGAAAGTAATATTGGACTCGAATCTAGTCCAATATGACTTTTATTAAAGTTATCGGGACTCCGGGTGACGTCACGAAGTAATTCTTATCAAAGCACATAACTCTTCCGCAATGATTTTTTTTTAATCACTTCTGTGTTTACTGATCCAATGCTTTCTGAGGATCAAATACAGGGTTTTATAGACAATCAAGTGCCGACAAATACTAAAACCAAACACAAACGTGACTTGGGACTATTCAGTAGATGACTGACCGGTACTGTGGGCGAAGAGCTCCGAATTTCCCCGACGCAAATCAACATTACCACTCCATAGAAAACATCATCTGAACTACGTTCAATTGTAAATATTTACTTCTCGATTCGGGACGCATAAGCTAACGAAAGCGATTTGGCCATCGAAAGTCACTTCATTTAATTAATATATAAGAATGACGGTATGTGCATGTGTTGTCAATTTTGATACAATAAATTTGTAAAAAATAACTACTTTGAGCAGATTATTCTCCATTTATATTAGATCACCCTACCGGAATGTTTCACATCACTTTAAACTGTACGTACATACACAACGGATCCATATATATATAGACTACCATCATCTTCCGATTAACCTGTATATACTAAATACTCATTGACGAGTAGTTCCTCAGGAAATGTTCAGATAATAAGTTCAACAAACAACTATAGATCGCTTGTTTGAACTTATTATCTGAACATTTCCCGTCAATGAATATGAATCTTTCTGCATTTCTGCATCTGTTCATTTTTTCCTGAACACCCCTCCAAATGAATAATATACTTTTCCAATATATACCATGTAATTAGGCTGGAGAATCCACTTAGTGTAGAAAGAGTTACGGATGGAACCAAACGGTTATTGTACTGGAAACCATTGGCAACTCTTTCCATAATGCCGAATAGTATATTCAACGTTCCATTTCAGAAAAATATAGAAATAGACTGGGATCCACGGTCGACGGAGGAGAACACGTGTCTACAAGAGAGATTCAGTCCAAATTTGGTGAGTTCCTGTCAACTATAAACTAATAAATAGAGCATGGCTTAGAGTTGAGTATAATGACCAGTGGGTGGGTATAATTCACGAGGCGAAGCGGAGTTAACTATACCCACATCTCTGGGCATTATACCAGCGTAATCAGTGACAAGACATGCTCTATTTATTATATTTCCCCCAACAATTCGAATTTGTGGTATGCATATCACATAATCGTATCCTACACAGTAAACATGCCGGCTTGTGTCCGGTACAGGCAACATGTCGGTTGCTCGGGCAACATGTCGGTTACGGGGCCGGCCTGTACCGCGGCTGCCAGCGCCGGCGCCATGACATTTTGCACGCTGGCCCGGTGTCGGCCCGGCGCGGCAAATGCTGGCAGCAGAAATAAAGGGGTTATGGCTAAGTTCATTGAATTTCGATTTTGCTCTTGTTTTTAGTGCCTAATATTCTGTCAAATATGCATAATTAGAAATCAATTCGAGTGACAGGCGACATGATAATGGCAACCGGCACCGGCCAGTATGGGCATGCCAGTGATGGCCTTTGCTGGCAACCGGCAGCATGCCGGCACATATCAAAGGATATATACTGACACCAAATGCTGGTTGTTCACATTCCCTTCATAAGAGGTTAATAGAAGTAAAGTACAATTCATATACTCCGAATAAATATGATGATCCACTTACCGATAAACAGTTTAATAGAAACACAATCGTCACAAGAATTTGTTGAAATCTAGTTCAATAAACCGAAATTCTCAGTACTATATCAGGTTTGTTTTGAATACACGAAAACCCGAAACTGTTCCACAAGTTGAATTCAAACGAATTTTGCCACTTCGCAAGTTTACGTCGTTAATGTGAATTACAATAATGTTTTAATTTCATTTGGACACGTCTTAGTAAATTGGTGGACACATTTTCTGTTTATATATGTCCTCGAGATTGTGGCCTGCAACTTGCCTCTGTTCGTTGCTTTTTGCATGTGAGTTTGGTATAGTAGTGTGCTACATTTAGCACATGACTACATAATATAGGACGCAGCTCTTGGTTCCGTTATGCCCACGTCTTCTCCGTATGGATCACAGAATTAATGTCATATATAGGTGCTGGCCTCGTCACACCCAACTCGTCTGCCAGGTGAACTTGCCATCCATACCTTTGCTTTATAATCAAGTTTGAAGTCTGAGCTGTTTCACCTCCTGCTCCATACAATATCTTTATCGAGTAGGTTTTTAAACTGATTTCTTGCGTGTGTATTGACTGCCTCTTCTTCTTCTTTGTTGTTCCAGGGGTCCACAACTCGGTGGCTAAAACACTTTTTCTGTATACTGTCGTTGCTCCTACTATATGTAGAGTTTGAAGCACTTTGTCCTCTGTTTTGTTTTATTCGGGTTTAATTCCGGGTAACATTCAATTATATCTGATCTGGCTATATTCTCTACCTGCAGGGGTTGTTATGCGTTTCAAGTCTTTCTTCGCATGGTAAATTTATCAGCGCTGGAACCAGCTTGGTTGCTCTTCGTTGTAATTTCTCCTGCTGAGTAATGTGCTGCCCAAGCAGGCTATATTCTAAGCGTGGTCGAAACAGTCCTGTGCACAAATTTGCAAGTGTGTCTTCTTCATTTAAATTAGTGAAGATCTTATTACCATCCCATTACTGATTATGCGTCCTGTGTCTTTGCTCATTTGTATATGTATATGTTTCACTCTGCTATCGGCGATATACTTCGTTTGTCGTGCTTTATTCAGGAAACATAAATTGACATAAACCTATTCACCTTTCTCGTGGCTAAGAAATCTTGTTACTGCTAAGAACACATAATTATAACAAATATATAAAACTCATTAGAAGTAGAAAAGCATCATCAAACATAAGCTCAATGAATTTCTACCTTCCGAATGAATTGTAATCACTAGATTCATAATTTGAATTTCAAGGAACATATATATTATACAGGGAAAAAAATATTAATTTATTGATCATACGAAAACTATTTTGTAAGAACTGAGTATTCTGGGAGCCCTGTTAATGATCAAAGTTTGTTACTCGATTATTTAAGTGTCATGTTGAGAAATTACCCACAAAATCTTCGTTTTGTTTTACCATTAATTCCAGGGAACACTGTCAGCTCCGGTAGAAGGGATTTGTGCATGGTAGAATGCCGATAACTTGGGAACCACCACGCCATTCCATAGTTGTTTATCAATCCTTATTTATATATCCAACTGATTGGGGGTCTACTCTTCAGACAATTAGGTCTGCCCAGTCTAACTTCAGAATTTTCACCTGACCTTGGTGTATCTGGTCGTACAAGTTATGAACCTCATTCAGCGTAAACTTGCCATGCATATCCCTCAACTACAGACGGAAGGATATTGTTTACACCACAGCTTCTTGGGGCGAGTTCAATTGCTAATTAAAACATGTTTGATTTCAATTAGTCCACTCCTGGCCTTATCGGATGTAATCTGAACTCCACAATCGCGTCTAAGATGATGTGACGATCGATATAGACACCCATTTTCGACCGACTGTAATTGTCTCAACATATTCTCGTTTCTTTTGAATATATTCTTGTGTGGTGACGCGTTCCAGCCGAAGACATATTTTGGTTACACATTGTAGGTGTGCTATAGAGAACGTTGATTATAGAAGCCTTTCCACTATTTGTTTTTATACTTTTGAGGCGAATTTTGATGCTGTTATCCAGTAACCGAGTAGAAACTGCTACTTTGTATGAGAACAGAAATACGTCACATAGATACAAACCCGATCCGACGAGGGACTGCCCGACCCATTCAGGGGTCACACAGAGACAAACCCGACCCGACGAGCTAGGGACTGCCGACCCATGCAGGGACTGTTTTAATAATCATTCATATTTTGTTTAACAGAAAATAATGAAATTGAACATATGAGTTGATTTAATGGAGATTATTATGGTTATATATCGAGTTTCTAAATTGTATTTTAATTTTTTTTTTAAACTTTGGTCTGTCGAAAACAAAAGTCAAAAGATCACTCTTTATAAAGAGCGTTCATGATTTCGTTTTCCGTTAGCAGTGAATATTAGATATTGTATAGAGATGAAGTGTGTTTGGATGAGCACGTGTACGATACTATACATCCCAAATGTGGGTTTATATAAAGAAAACAGTCTGCGTATTTATTATTTTGAATTTGAGGAATCATGCATAGTAAATTCGTCTTCAAAATTAAGCACACTTTGAGAAATTGTACACATAAAGTACCCATTACACATATAAACTATATACAACTAAAATGTGAATGATTTAGGAAAACACATTCACACCCAAACGAGTAATTTACCGTGCATATACATGTAGTATAATAAGAAAGACACATGTTTAAAACGAACATCCTCCAAACAGTATTGTAAATAGATCTATATAAATAAAAAATATTTAGCTAAAAACCTAGGACACTCCGATCCGAAAAAAAACGGGACGACCTGACCCGAAATGCCCCCGATCGGATTGTCCCTCGTCGGGTGGCCACGATTCCCTTTGTATACGCCATGCCACTAACTCGCGGCCATATTTGATCCACCAGGTCCGGTTCCGTAATTTCATAGATTCATCCAGCCCGGTTCCGTGGTTTTAGTGCTATACAGGTCAAAGTATTGGAGTAATTAACATTTCCATAGATGGAGCTTTTGAATTATTCATGACTTCCATATATGGAAAGCTAAGTCAAACCACGGAACCGGACCTGGTGGATCCAATATGGCCGCGAGTTAGTGACATGCAGGGTGTATACTAACCTATACAATCATGCTTCATGATCATTTCCGTTACGTTCACTTCCTTTTCTTAATTATTACTTGCTTCGCGTAAGCTGAATGTGAGTTATGTCAGTTATCTCTTCAATGGCA
Source organism: Siphonodentalium dalli (assembly GCA_032622095.1). Classification (NCBI taxonomy): domain Eukaryota; kingdom Metazoa; phylum Mollusca; class Scaphopoda; order Gadilida; family Siphonodentaliidae; genus Siphonodentalium; species Siphonodentalium dalli. The sequence continues at coordinate 200,443,644 of CP136064.1, forward strand.
TCCGGACCAAACTCAATCCGGGCTTTCTAAGTAAAATAGCACTTCATTGTCTGCATCTTTCTCTTTCATCTCTGCACTCTGTATTTTTTCTTTTTTGAAATGTTGTTGCTTCTTTCTATAGGTGTTTAATTATCTTCGAGAATGCATCGCCACCAGTTCACCCTGATCGTGTGCCTGTTGCCTTTTCCAAGCAATAGGTGTCCATATTTAGTTGGTCCCTTATTTTGCCTTCACCATGAGCTTCTATTGCATCTGTATCACAAGGAACGTCTATTGCATCGATAGATCAGTTTTCCACCATCAAACTGCATGTGGATATTCATCCAGCAGTCAGCGAGATTGGTTGACATCATTATCGAGTCTGTTTGGACTTGTCGGCGATCCTGCTCAGATGGACTGAAATATCACGATGAAGGCTGGGACCAATATAAGTATAGGCTGTAGTATACCTGGCATCACAAATTTCCTGTTCTGACAATGCGAAGCAATTTCTTCCAAAAAAGTCTTCTTTCTTCTGAAATGGTGTCTGTGTCATCAGCATGTGACGCTTCCTCTGCATGTATCGACTCTCGGCCTGGCCTTTTTACGAAAATCGGAACATTTGTCATCATTTCCAACCCATAGCTGGATTAGCACACCTGTATTTGATGGATGAGCGAACAATTGATACTAGATGAACAGGTCGTAATTTGTTGAGGTTATAATGTCTATATATGTGGGTTATCGTCAGCCAAAAGTTGCTCCCGTTTGGTCCGCAGATGTTTCGTCATATTGTTCGCATATGAACCTTTTGCACATGACATCGATCCCCAGATTAGAACATGCTCTTGTTTTCGCAAATAGCTGTCTCCAATATAACTCGATCATGAACCTAACACCATGCACCCGCTCTGCTGCTATAAAACCCTCCGCTAAAATATCGGTTTCCAGTCCCGGATTGAGTCATTCCAATTAATTTGTGAAGCAGTCATGTTCGTGTGTTGACATCTGTGTGTGAATGTTTATATTTTGTGTAGACATAACTTTTATTTCATATCCTCGTGTATCACATATTCCTTGGATGAATGTTTATGTGAGCGCTTGCTCCACCACTTCACACATGCCATCATCATAGTCCCATATCTTTATGGCCAGTTTTCGTTTTTATAACCCTGTCTTTGTTCCCGAGCAAGCATCTCACAGAGGTTCCCAACACAATATTCTATTTTCAAAAAGTTTTTTGGCATATATAAATTGACTACTTGCTCATTCAGGGAACTGCAACCGCTATTCGTGAAGATTGAACCCCTGACAGCACCGGCCTTTACGTCGATCAATTTCTGTGTTCGAGAAATCCATGTTATCACTTATATAAAAACAAAAAGGATCGAGACAACCACAACAGCGACCGAATATAATTGAAGCCATGCCAAACTGCATCGCTTCGGACAACTGATATAACTAATAACTGAAATTATTATTAACAGACAGCTTGAACAACACTAAAATTCTCCACATTGGGATAAAACTTACTCAACCTCCCAGATATGTATACACTATTAAGATGGTGGTTCTTCTGTGTGGCTTCTTTCCAGTCCGTGACGTATTATTCGTTTCCAAGAAAGAGCTGTGAATTGCGTGCTTGCTGCCTTACACCATGATGCATGCAGACGGTCGATCGTTATGGGACCAGGGAGAGCTTTTACGTGACAATACTGTTGGAGCACGCTCGTTATAGTCAGGAGGCAAGCACCCCAATTTTTTTTTTGCTAAACATTTTTAGTACCATATGCCAACATATCCTGGGTGGTAGAGTTTGGTCCACTGATTTAAAAAAACATTGTTGGCAATTTTCTATTCTCGTGTTAGAGGTCAAAGGTCAAGGTCAAATGTATAGGTGCTTTTCTGTCCTAGCCTGACTTTTTCAACATATAGAATGATATTTTTGTTAGTAAGAACTATTGATGAATGATGTATTGTACCAAGGATCAGTGAGGCATGGTAATCTGATTGCTGATGTGTCTGGGTTCTTGTGTCGTTTCCTTAGCAACCGTTGCTATGAAATTGTTTTTCCATAGCAACCAGCCTCAAACGGTCGTTTTTATCCATGTTATGGCATCTAATACTGAAAATATGCGAATAATTATACTTTGTGATGATCTTGAGTGTGCTTGCATGAAAATACATACATTTAGAGCACAACACAGCGAATAATGTGGAGTGTACAGTATAGCCCAACATAGTAGGCCTATATTGTTACAACATATACATCCAATTGGCTGTAATTTGGCACTAAATGCCAATAGTGGAGTTTCTTAGGGGTTGAATCTTGACTTTAGTGACTAAAGCATGAAACTTTAAAGATAACTTGCTTATTCATAGAGAAAACTTTTTGGAGGGGTGCCCGAGTGGGGGTCCTGTGTCGGGATAAAATCAGGTTTCCATGGCAACGGCATAAAATATCTGGAGACAAATTTTAAAAGGCCAATCTTGAGAACCAACAAACCATGTGTTTGAAGAAATGATCTTAACTTATAGTGTCAATAATGGTTCATCAAGCGGACTGAGTCACTTTGACATATATAGTCAAGGTCAATTGCTACGGTCAAGGTCATTCGAAAAATGTGATATTTTGGTCTATTTTTAGCTCAACCTTGTAAAGTTTGAGCCATTGCCATGGCTTGGTATCTGTCGTCCGCGTGTGTGAGTTCGTGTGTGAGGCGTCAACAATACAGGCTACAGGTCGTACCTTTGGTCTGATCATTATGAAATTTGTCATAGCTGTTGACATGGACATGTAGATGTGAACGTTTTGGGTCATTTTGGGGTCATTTGGAAAATAACATGGCCGCCAGCGGCCATATTGGATTTCAAAATTCAATCCATTAGCACGGGTTACAGGTCGTACTGTTCGTCTGATCCTCATGAAATTTGTCATGGATGTTAACATTGACATGCAGATTGGAACGAGTAACTTTGGAGTCGTTTGGACAAAATAAATATGACCACCAGCAGCCATCTTCCTCCTTGCATGACTAAATCCTTTGGCACGGGCTACAGGTCGTACCATTGGTTGGATCATTATGAAATTTGTCATGGCTGTTGACATTGACATGTAGATGGGAACGAGTAATTTTGGGGTCATTCGGCAAAAGAACATGGCCTCCAGCGGCCATCATGGATTTCAAAACTCAATCCATTAGCACGGGCTACAGGCCATACTGACACAGTGACTCTCCATACCAAATATAAGCTGAATATAGGCCGGATGGTACTTGATAAGAAGACACTTTAACAATTATTATGGATAGAAAAGGTATGGTCCTGGCTCCGCCCTTGTTGTGTACATGGCACTCAATGACCATCCATACCAAATATAAGCTAGATAGCCCCGATGGTTTTTAAGATGTTTTAAGAATTAATATGGACGGAAAAAGCTTGACCCCTTTTGACCCGGCGACCAAATTTGAACAAATCAGAAACCCAGTCACCTGGGGACCGTCCACAATATATATAACTCAATTCTGACTTGAGGTTCTTGAGAAGAAATTGACGGATGTGTAGTGGCGACTATAGCTACACTGGAGACTTTGTCTCACGTGAGCTAAAAACCACCACCCTCATCTAATTTCTAATATATAATGGCCCGATAACAGAGGAAGTTAGTTTTAATAGCATGACTGTCAGATTCACAATTGGGAAGCAACATTTAAGCAATATTTATAACTGCAATGCATTGTTTTGTTATATATTCCTTATTGTGGGAGACCTATGTTATGGGTGGCCCCTTTTGGGGAGAATTCGTCCATAGTAAACATAGGGGCTAATCACTAACACAAACTGTCCTCGCTAGTCTATTATGCCCGGCCACAAACTGAGCGTAAGTAAATGGCGTCAAAACGAACCAAAAAATGTTGCTAAAATTTCAGATTGTGGGACATCTATCACATTTGTGGCACCTAGCTATTCGTGAATTCCTCCATAGCAACCATAGCAACTATTCGTGAATTCGTCCATAGCCACCATAGGGGCAAATCGCTGCAAAAAAAGTACCGGAGTAACCTATTATATCAGGCCACAATTTGGGCGTAAGTATAGTCTGGCATCAAAACCGACTAAACTATTGCAAAATTCCTGATTTTGGTAGACCTATGTAATTGGAGGTCCCTTTCAGAAATGGGTTATGCCGTTATTTTACGGAAGTGAATATTGATTCATCCATTCAGTTATGAAATTATACATTGTAATGAAGTATTCACAGCGACGTGTGTAAAATATTCATATTGTTCTGATAGTTTGCTGTTCCAACCAGTATTTAGTGTGCAATTTGTTGTTTTAGACCGAAAGTCGCATGTTTTCTTACACTATGTCAAATTTTATGACTTATATAATTATGGCTATCAGTTGCAGTTGGACATGTTCAGCCTTATACGTGTGTTGAGCTGGAAGTTTCCAAGTTGAAAAATGCCATCACAAAGAGGGGCTGCAAGTGGATATTTGGGTCTGTGTTCCAAGGGGGGGCGGTGTAGTTGAAAATTATATAAAGATGACACCCCCAAATGGATGGAGACCCTCTAGCCACTAGCTTCCCTGATTATTCGTCTGGAGGGAGTATTCATCACATGCTAAGCAAAAGAGAGGCAGACTAACATATAGCACAAGCGCTGAAGGATTTTTATTCATTCGTGTGAAATACGGGAGCTCCAGTAATGAAAGGGTAATGCAAGGGTTAAAACGGCCTTTGTTGAACTTACTATCTCGATATTAGACCATGCCATGAATCTCTAGTAAATAATAGTAGAGATTCATAGCATGATCTATCTCGATATATGCCACGCGAACTTCTCGTCAATGAGTATTTAGTACAAAAAGGGGGTTAACCGTGATTCATATTATTTCCAAATCGTCACGCTCCCGCCCCTTGTTCGCTGTCACAGATAATTTCTTTAACTTCTTGTTGCCTACGGCGAATAAGATTATGAACTCCTTACGACTGATTGTGGTTCGCGGTGGTCTTTCCTTGTACGCCCACACTGTTCTGAGAACATAAAACAAATAACAGGAAAGTTCATCAGGAATTTGGTCTTGGTGGCTGATGGCGGCACGTAAACTGAAAGCATTTGAAGGCAGTGCTTGATGTAGAAAATTGTTAAGATAATAAAGATATCTCTGTGGCAGCTCGTCTGATCTAGGATCTCGGTCACCATTCAACTCGGTGTGATATGGAGACAGATCACTTCACTGTGGTGATAACTAAAACCGCAGTCTATAGATCATGTCACGATTATCTACTCTGGCTACGCAGCTAACGCCCATAGATATCACATTATACCTGCTCAAACTATGGGAACTTTTCGAAGTTCTGACGGGGAACTTTATAACATCGAACAAATAGCACAGGGAAAAATATATCTTAGGTATTAAAGGTACTCAATCCGAATAAATACCCCTAAATTACTATTTCTTTGGCTTCGGGGGTAAAACATATTTGATTCGAGTCGAGGACCCACCCATAAAAGCTCAGAGTGATCAGATATCGATTTTTGACGTTTGTTATATCAATTGTTTGTGGCCCAGAAACACGCCGTCAAAATGATGGTCTTGGTCAAAATTGCGGATGAAGATGGATAACTCTAAAAACAAGTGTTAATACGGCTAAATTTCGTGAATACTCAAGTGACAATACGGCCATATTTCGTTGAACAAAATGTTGATAAATAACACGTTTTGAGAAATTTGATACCATATAGTTGACAGTGGTTAGCATTATTTTGTTGCAATATATCGATTCTGATAACTAAAGCATATTTTAAAGAAATGTTGGTATTGTTGTATCTTGATGATATGGGGATCCTCTGATCGGATTGAGTACCTTTAATACCAGCTGTTAACGGTACTTTATAAAGTATTTCACATTAGGTGGGGGTCCAGCTCGAGACGTTATATGTTACAGCAAATATAAAAAATGACCCCCCCCCCCCCTGGTGTGCTGTCATCCACACTAACAAAAATCAGCATAAAATCACATCTGGCAGCTGAATGATTGTTTATGATTGGGTTAAAAGTATAATGCTAGAATAAGAAGTAAAATCAAAGCCACCATGCAAATATTATACCTAGATGAATATTGATCCAGAGTGTGTGAAATAATTAACCTGGCATTTAATGGGGGTATGTTTGAAAACTTGATGATGATTTTTGTGCAGAAGTAGGGTAGTATCAAACTCGGCAATTTTAAAGACGGAAAAGGCACACGGACCTATTAATTTATTGGGTCATATTGGGTCCGAAGAGTCATTCTTCAAAATTGACTAGGTTAAGTTCCAGAATTCACATAGCCACATCTGTCTGTTCAATCAGATATCCCAGCCATGGGTGCTCAGGTCTTAATAAAATTTGGTGTGGATGTTTGCCATAATGAATGCTTTTAGTTTATTTTTAATTTGTCTCAGTTATCTACTTTAGTTTGTCAATTTTTCGCAATTTTGGTTTGTCCGGCTTCATAACTCAAACAAATATGAACTGATTTCAAAATTATTTGGTATTCACGCATGTTTTATTTAGTTAACACCGGCCAGATTAAGACATCTTTAGAATTAAGCCACATCATAAAATTAATATACCTCCTCAGCGGAAAGACACCTTGGCGGGGGATGCTCTGGGCGGTGCACTTGTAATTGACCTTCAGTTGTCCATGTAATGTCAACTTCAACTCAATTCATTCTTGCAGTACCTTAATTGGTATGCATATTGTAAGATATATTGGCCTACATATTTCGCTGAATTATTATATGTTTGTTGGGTATACGGTATTGAATTTATCGGACCCACTATAGGTGAAATCAATGGATATTCAGTCTGATACCTTTTCAACACAAATAGGTGCATAAAACAATGTTTTTCGATCAGTAAATGAGTGATAACGATGCATAATTGTTGTAATTGAGAGAAAAATCGAGATTTTTTTTGTCAAAACGGCATCTGATGCCAGTTATCTTCTATACCGATTACGTTGTCGTTGCTAATTGCTTGGACATCTTACATTGGGGTGATTTAATATGCTGGGTGGGCTAGTCTCAAATTCTCGGCAGATTTTGTGAAAATAAATAAGAATTCATTCAGCTTTTGTATGTGAATATAAAATCATCAATTAGCTATATAAATTTAATAAATGAATTTAGTGGGCATGCTATTGTGTGATATGGCGCTGTGGTCGTTCGGGGAACACTTAGTGAGAACCGCTTCGAGGTTCACACAATGTACCTCATCGACAATATCGCCGTATCCCACAATAATGCACACACCCACTACATTCATCGTTACCACTGGGGGGGGGGGGGGGGCACCGGTTTCCGGCGAGAGAAAGTCTACCATGCCCAGAAATTTGTGAGAAGTATATATAATAAAATGATGTTTTCCCCTCAATAAAAGGAAATTCACTGTAAACAGCTGTATATGAATTTCTGTGCATACTATTTATCATGGATGTTAACATGGACATGTAAATAGGAATGAGTCATTTTGAGGTCATTTGGCCAAAAAAACATGGCTGCCAGCGGCCATCTTGGATTTCAAAATTTGCAACAAAACACAACACGATATAACTGCCTGCAGTCAGTTTACCAGTTAGAATTACATTATTTCTCTCATTCAAAGTGGTTTTGAAGCCCAACTCATTGCCAAAACACTAAAAAAAACAAGCAGGAATTTATTTTTTTTAGTTGCGGAAAAAATTGCTTGTTGGTGGCTTTGACCACCCACCCACCCCGGCACGAAATTTTTTTTCACCCCCCCCCCCCCCTACATCAAACAGCATTTGTTGGAAATTTTAGACCACTTATAGGTTGAAATTGTTAGTTGGTTGATTTTCCAGCAACTAATTAGTGGGATATTTGTTGTTTTAGATCAACTCTAGCAAATCTTTTCTATATATCTAGTCCATTTTTGGTCTGAAATTGCTATCACTGAGTTGGAAATACACCATCATTATAGATAGTGTGATTAGTGTCTGGTTGGTTGGAAATTTCCAACAGTTGGAAAGTTTAAACCCAGTGGTCCTCTATTTGGACCCCTCTGGACCATTTATTTGAGTGAAATATTAAATGTTCAAATAAGGAACCATTTATTTGAGTGAAATATTAAATGTTCAAATAAGGAATAGAAGTCACATTCGTCGTATACGTTGAGTAAATGCTGAAAACGGCGGCCAGTTCGTAAAAGTGGTCGCCATTTTGAATATGTCGACCATTGCGATTGGTTTGTCGGAAAAAAAATAATTCTTCATAATTGACATACACTGGCCATTCATGCCAAATGTCAGATTTGCACCATAAAGTGGACGATTCTGTTACTATTCAAATGAAACTTAGCCGCCTTATATATTTTGCAATGGTAACATCACACGGCACAATCGTTTCGACGATTCTACGACCAATTCCACGATTCTGCGGCTTGACAACCACGGTGCTACGGCAGTTTAACGATTCTGCGACCTTATTATATGTGATATTTTATGACAAACTTAGATAAAGGGACTTTTTACTGAATTGGGACGATAAAAGTGGGCTTCTTCTTGTATTCGTTGTGTAGAGTAGACCTTGCAGGTCCACCAGGTTGACTCATGGAATTCATACGAAGATGAGATCTATACATAAAATGAGTCACAATCGGCTCGGTCAAATCTGAATAATCAGATCAAACCGCGAACCGATCGCAAAAAGTCATTTCTTGGGTTACAAGGGGACATCAACAGTGCGAAAATTAACATCCAACGTAAGCTTTGATAAGCATAAATGTATTATTTGTCAAATTCGTACCTCTGTTGACCCAATATTCGATTAAACTAAACACAGAAATGCAGTAACAATGTCAACTATTTGACAACGCCCCGCTTCGACCATGACAACGACGATTGTGCGACTAGTTGAACGGTAATTTTCATTTGTATACGACGTATCTGTTACTGATCGGGCAGCTTAGTTCTGCCCAGGTATGCTGCATCAACAATGTTTGGAACTGTGCCTTCGTTGTACAATGCACATGTCCTGGACTCAATACAGTACTGTGTATTTACTGATCCCCACATGTGAAGATATAGAGACCAATTAAGTCACATAAGAGATTTGTCGCTAAACGAGCATTCTTAGATTAGAACATGACAAAATGCCCAACTTACACGTACCTGAACATTTTCCTTCTTAGTGCACCCAGCGGTTTTATAATTTTTGTAAAGTTGACTTGTTCATTCGAAAATGTCACCACTTAGCCTACCATAACATGAGTTTTTTTTAGTCATATTCTGATTAGCAGGTAGGCCCTACATATAAATATGTCATCGAAAAATAATGGACCGGTTTAGTTACTTTTATAAAGGTATTTGTATGAAAGTATTAGTTAAAATTCTTCGAAAGAAATAAAGGGTGTGGTTATCTGAAACTGAAAATAATGAGCAACAATTTAAAAAAATAAAAATAAAAGGGATGGATACCAGGAAAATTGCAGTAAAAACGTATACATACATAAAATAGTAGAACACTGGGTTCGTGGGTCCCGAAAGTGGCCAAAATAAGAAAAAATAACATACACGGATACGTCTGATTTATGACCCTGATCCCCGGTTCGGACGCCAATTTGCCGGTATATTATTAACATGGGGTGTTTTGTTGCGGTAGTATTTTTAATTGGGTAAACCTGACTGGTGTGTACATACTTCAAATGAGGTAAGAATTAAGATCGTGGGAAGTTGAGTGGAAATAAATGTCATAGAATTGTCATATCTGGAGGCAAATCTTAACTGCGCAAAGCAATTATATTTTAGATAACTAGATTTTAATCAAAAATAAATACATCATTATAGAATATCATTTTCACTGATTATAGATTTAATTGTTAAAATGATTACGGTACGTTAAATGGGTACTTTACGTTATTTTCAATAAATTCCCGGTAATAACAACGATCTAATATCGATAATATATAGGAAAATAAGTAGGCACTACGTTCAGTTGAAGATGTTTTATGTAAACGTTCAGGTTAATAGGTTATCTTAAAATCAAAGTTAGTAATTTGATATAAATTTAATTTAATGTTGGATTACGAATTGCCGTGTACAAGACGTTATCAAATTAATTTACGGATAGTGGATTGGGCAACGTGTGGCACACATCGTGTAAAATATATGTTGATACGGGCCGTAAACTCAAGCCAATCTCTGACTAGTGACTATAAATGAGTATGTTGGACTATTATGCATAGAGTATGAATTTTATTTGATACATTTTCTTGAAAACTGTACAAAACTTACTCGACAACACTAATTTGTATTTTCGCATTCCGGCTAATCTTCATCCGTAACATTATACTTCGTATTCAACAGAGTTTCAAATAGACAATAGGAACCAACAACGACATGAAAAGACACATTTAAAATGGAACATTATTTTGTCTTGAAGGTATCTTTACTTCCTCTTGCGTTATGGTAAGGAAATCAATATTATTTTTGTTTTAATCGCAGTCTTTTTGAGCTCGTTTTCCTTGTTAAAATGTTATAAAGTGGATTTCAAATTCGTCCCAATTATATGCAAATAATTTATTAACCTCGTCCATTAAAGTCGGTTCACTAATGATCAGCTCGAATAAACTCATTAGATAATATATATCCCTCATCCTCCCCTGTCCCTTCCTCCCTTTCCCGCTCTCCCTCTTTCTCTCCCTTCCCCCTCTCTCCTCTCTCTCTCTATATATATAGAGAGAATATATATAGAGAGAGGGAGATAGATTAAGAAATGAATAATTCCAGAAATACGGACAGATATGTACCATATATTATATTTCTATTAGGTACGGCGATCTTCGATTCGATAATCTGTAAAGAGTTCAGAACTAGACAGTTAGCACAACAATACATAATCTTTGACACAAATAGACCGGTTGCGACCATTCTCCACCATCGATACAACAACGCAACTGAGAATAAGACATGTTGGCGATAATTAAGAAAATACCGAGGCATTGTGAGTCGGCTGCTAGTTAGGCGTACAGACAAACGGAAGGAAAGTTGGATAGGCGGAAAGGCAAATTAAATCATGTAATGTGTGGTGCACAAATATGGAAATTAAACCTGTACAGTATAGCAATATACGATTCGACATCACTTTATTTTCCTCAGCTGGCTCCAAATAAAAGAGTCTTAATCTCGTATCCTTGAGGTCGCGTGACTAATATGCGTATTCATGTCTATATATGAGCATGTCATTCATTAGAAAACGACTTCTCGTGAGCACAAGTTAATGAAATTTCAATTGCTGGTCGCACAATCGTCGTTGTCATAGTTGACTACTCGGCGTTGTCAATTGAGTGCGATGATACCCCCGCAAATATGGACACACCGCCATCAATCATAGAACTGAGGTGAACATTAGTTGTGTAAAATCATCAAAGACGTATGGCTATGTTATTATTTGGTTTCCACCAAAACTACCGGTCTATATTTGTGTCAAAGATTATGTATTGTTGTGCTAACTGTCTAGTGCTGAACTCTTTACAGATTATCGCCGTACCTAATAGAAATATAATATATGGTACATTCCTGTCCGTATTTCTGGAATTATTCATTTCTCAATGTTTTTTTCGTGTTTATCGCATTAGCCTGGTCGCAGAATCGTTAAACCGCCGTAGCACCGTGGTTGTCAAGCCGCAGAATCGTGGAATTGGTCGTAGAATCGTTCGGAAACGATTGTGCCGTGTGAACATCTATATATATTTTTTTGCCCTGCAAAACACACAGAGACACATTTGTGCACAAATATTAGATGAAATGTCATTGTGCTCTTGCTATAACGCCTATAATCTTCTAAATTATCGATGAATTATGTGCAATATCGAAATTAATCATCGTGGAGCTTATAATTTTTGCTCGTTTTCGACCTGCAGCCATAAAAATTTCGCACTGGAGCCACGGTGTGCTTGTCTTTTAATGTGCCACCTGTAGCACTGTTCAGAGTTTTCGTGTATATTTTTGCATATTAATTTTGTGTCCCGGAGATAACAAACTTACCAGAAAACTAAGGTTTGCCCATTGGAATGTCCCATTTCTGGTCTAAAAACTAATTTTATCGCCGAATGTTATGGTAAAATGTCGAAAACGAAGTGATAGACTCCCGATTGTTCAATCTTCCGTCAGTGCAACAACTCAAACTCAACACACACGGATACAGGCGGTGATATTGAAAAATCACAATTCAATTTTGAAAGAATAATTTGGATTTTTAAGAAAATACTTACCATTTTAAGTGCCGTCACGCTAATTTTTATAAAATTGCAGAGATGGCATCTTAGCATTTATCGATACGCGCTGGACGATTATACGATTCCGGACGGATTTAGCAGGATCGGTGGGCCCCCAGTGGTTACAGTCGTGTCACGATTGATACAAATTATCTATTAAATATTTTAGGAAATATGTCTGTCTGTGTGTCTGTCTGTGTGTTCGCGATGGACTCGAAAACGGCCGAGCCGATTTCGATGAAACTTGGTATGTGGGGGGTACTTTCAGCCGGGGAGTGGCATGGGCCTATTAATTTGCCCGTGCGACGTGACCTTGACCTTGAAATCGGGTCATTTCAAGGTCAAACGCCCGAATATCGCGTGATTTCGATGAAAATTAGTGTCTAGGGATACTTTCATATGGGGAGTGTCGTAAGCCTATTCGTTTGCCCGTGCGACGTGACATTGACCTTGAAATCGGGTCAATTCAAGGTCAAATCGCGAATTTTTATGGGATTTCGACGAAATTTATACATAGGGATACTTTTGTCCACTGAGTGTTTTGGACGGGTCAAATCGTGACTCCGACCTGACCTTGACTTTCAAAATTATCAATTCAAGGTCAAATCGGGTAAAACCGGATGGATTTCGACGGGTACTTAGGGTACTTAGGGTACTTAGGTCAAATCGCGCAATTCGCCGAAAAGCAGAGGGGAAACAGCCCGGACGAAGTCGGGTCCACCTGCTAGTATTATATATTACAGGAATCCATTAACCATGAGGAGTACCCATAAGATAATGATATTGTATATTACACGCTACTGTAACTTGTTACAGTCATGTCATGATTGATATAAATTATATTGTATATTACATGATACTCAAACTTTAACAATCATGTCATGTCATGATTGTTATACATGTAAATGCCATTAAAGGCCCACTTAATTCTCGAATCCCCAGATCACATATATAAAATATATGTCCTAGTATATACCATTTGAAAGAGGAAGCTCCAAAACATTGTATTATCTGTTACTGACGTGTTTTTTTTTCATCTGGATTGTAGTTCAAATTGTATTATTTTCAATTATAAATCTTAAAGACAGAGTTATTCCCCTTCCATTTAAAATACATTTTAGTTTGAATTCTGTTGCATTCTGGGAGCCAAACGGGGGGTAATCTTTCTATGGGCATCTTCTGAGACACAGACGTTTCAAATGGTGATGAATAATAGTATTTTAATAATATTTGATGGCATAGATTGTTATTAAAACCGTGTATCAAGGCACTATAAAAAAAAAATAAGTGACTCGAAAATTAAGTGGGCCTTTAATATATATTACAGGATACTGTAACTTGATACTTATATGATAATGTAACTTGTTGTAATCATGTGGTGAGTGCATGCTATAAATCATTTTATATATTACAGGATACCGTTAATCACGAGGAATGCACAACAGATGTCGACGACGTAAGTTATTGGGTATACAGTGCGCTAGTCCAATAGTTCAATAGTCCGAGTGTTCAATATCCGATGGTTCAATAGTCAGATGTTTCAATATTCCGAGGGTTGAATAGTCTGACGATACAATAGTCAGTGGGTTCGATAGTTCAATGATTCAATAGTCTAAGGGTACAATAATCTGAGGAGTCAATAGTCCGAGGGTTCGATAGTCGGCCATACACATACATGTATATAGGCCCAATGTGAATTTTAGAATCCTCAGACTAACGCACTATCCCATGCAATCCAACATAATTATTATGATATTGGTGATGAATATAAAAAAATTTAATTATTATTTCAGTGAAATAAAACAAATCCACCAAAGTACATCCCCAACTATTATTGTGAAAACCCACAGGGATCTGGGATTTTTTTTTATTATTTTAAAATAAAAAAATTAATCCCGGACCCTGTGTGGTTTTTAAATTTTTTTAAATTTATTATTTTTCACCATCGAGAATTATTAGTGGCCCAGTAAACAGCCGATGGTCTCGGACCAAATTGCAGATGAAGATGGATAACTCTAAAATCAAGAGGCTTTCTGTTGCTGATAAGCTAAATTTCGTAGAACAACATGTTGATAATATAACACGTTATGGGCAATTTTATTTCGCCCAATTTGGGCGGTTGTATGATGGTGGTTTTTCATCTAATGTGTGTGTCGGGATAAATGAGGTGGAGGATTTCTGTAAATGTTAGCCCAAACTACATTTCCAAGTAACGATGGTTTTGTTGTTTATTTTGAGGAATCATACCACATCAGATGAATTCAGCCCAAATATATTAACAGTTTGCAGTAGGTTAGCGTTATTTGGTATTTGCGGATGTCGTTTAACATGGGGGAAATAGACTACTACGCTTGAACGGGCATGTGCATTTGTCGTTTTTTAATGTATAGCAACTTGATAATCAATAACAGAGGCCTTCTCTGTCAAATACAGTCGCTCTATTTACGATATTAATTGGGGAACTTTCTAAATTAAACTACGCACAAACGGATACCTGCTGCAAATTAAGGCAGCTTGCTCACGATTATAAAAGGTGCCGGAAACCGGCCCACTCGCCCAGGGCCCACTCGCCCCAGTCGACCTGGGCCAGCTCGGGACACACTATAAAGTGTATGCCGAGGCCGAGGCCGGCTCGGAATAAAAGGTGTATACGGGGTGTTATATGGCGTTTTGGTCCGTTGTTTCTCAGTGAATATTATTGAAATATGTCCGGGCTGGGACATGGAATACAATAACGTTTGAATTGTTTTTAAATTCACACATTTGTTGGTTTTATTCAACTTTTTCGTTCTGAAACACACTATAAAGTGTATGCGGCCGGCTCCAAAATAAAAGGTCTAAGCGGACTTGATGTCGCATTATCTTCTTTGTTTATAAATGGACATGACTGAAATTTAGTACATATGTCCGGGTTATGACATGGAAAACATTAACGTTTGAATTGTTTTTAAATTCACAAATTTGTTGATTTTATTCAACTTTTCGTTCTTTCATTCTATAAAGTGTAAGCGGCCGGCTCCATTTAAAAGGTGAAAGCGGCCTATGTGCTTAGTGTTATAGGCAATCGGATTAACTAATTGGCGACTCTAAACTATTGTGTTTTGGGGTATTTGAGGTTTTTTGTGAAATAATAATTTAGAAAGTGATTACATTTATTTTAAATGATAACTTTATTTAATGATAATAAACACATAAAATATAACAAACATGAGACATATTAAGGTAAGAATCTTTTTAAGGAAGCCGATAAAATTAAATTTTAATTAAATTTTAATTTAAAAGTGGCAATTATTAATTTACTGTTTTAAAAAATATTATTGAAATTATTATGTCAATTTTGTCAATTAATTATTAATTAACTTTTTTTAAATATAAACTTTATTATTCATATATATTGTTGTCACCGATTTAGGTTGTCTTTTGTCTATGAAAATAAAATATTCTGTCGATATATAGTTTCATCATTGTGCGGTCGAAACATCCACAGCAGTCTTACAAAAATCAACTTTTCTGGTTTTGCATTTTTTATGTTTAGAACAGTATAGAATGCAGCAAAAATGGAGATAACTTGCCAAATGTCATTAAAACATCGATAAATCTGGTGTATAGATCGAAATTGGGTACAAATTTCGGAATTGAAAAAAGACCACACAATGATGAAACTATATATCGATCGAATATACATATCTCAAAGTTATCGGGGCGGAAATGCCCTTAACAACAATTTTTTCAATCCCATCATTTTATAGACAAAAGACAACCTAAATCGGTTGAACAAGGAGAGGTGTTAACAATTAAAGTGCAAGATAACTAGTTGTGACTGGTATGCAAAAATTAGGCATTTCGATTACACCCTTTTACGACCGGGTAGCATCATATCGCACGTTCCTAACTTGATTTTTACGTGCCACAAATGTACATTTTTATATTTCCACAGCCAATATTGCTACTTGTGCTAACAAATATTTATTAAAATGGTCAAATGTCACAGTCAATATATGAGCTGCATTAGATAATCCTACAAATAGTCCTTGAATGTCGAAATGTTTGACAGTTCCGCTTGTTTGTTATCTTAACTTGCACTTTAACTATCATAAGTAACCATGAAAAACCCTCACACTCTTTTGTTAATGGTATTCTTTTATATTTTTAAACTATAGATTAACTATATAGTTTACAATATGCTAGAATTTATCCAAAATACGACAAATTGTATCTTGTTTTATTGGAAATAAGTCACATGATAGCATGTTCCAGAAAATAACACAATATAACACAGTATAAACAGTATACACCTTATACACAATCATACACCTCTACCAGCCTGAGAATTTTTTTTAGAATATCGGAATTGTCCGGTATAAGAGAAGAATCGAACGCATTCTGAGAGGTGCCACCCAGCACCGAACATGAAACTGTAAATTCTATGAATTCGGTAGGCCATATTGCCGATTTGCTTAGATTAATCCACTGGCGGATTTCAGCGTCGACTTGTTTAATAATCGAGTCGACCCCGATTAGTCAAATAATTGTTTCAATTAACACTAGTCAGAAACCGTATATGCCTTGTGTAACAACAGTGAACTACTTGAAAAAGATCGATTGAACGACACATAGTTGTCAGCAGCTTTTGAGATAAACTACATGCAGGTCACTGCGGATGGTCAGTTGAGCTCTTGATCTGCATGGCAGGTGTTACACATGTGGTAATCAAAATGTAATTACATGGAGTAATAACTGGATTTCCTTATAATCTTATATAGCCATCAACGTTTTCCGAGTTTCGATGAAAAACATGGGCGCCAATGACCATCTTCGATTTTATTCTTTCCATGATTCAATAATTTGGTATACCCTACTTGTCCAATCGTTAATAAACTTCATATGGATCTTCGGGATAACAACAAGATGGGAGTAGTGTAGTTTTTCATTTCGTTAAAAAACGTGCCACTGACAGCGATTTTGGACGTTACTATTAGCATTACTAAACCCTTTAGCACAGACCACAGTCCACTTCACTCATCCGATCATCACCAAACTTCATATTTATCTTGATATTGATCTATTAGATGAGAGCTATCAAATATTTTTTGAATTTCATAGGAAAAAATGGTCGCCAGCGACCATATTGCATTTACGTTATATGTTATCGCGTCATGTCGATATCTAGTATTACTTAGAAATTTCAGCTTTCCAAATTCATAATTGCTCCATTGACTGTAACAGATGAAATTATCCCCCTCTTCGGATAGAGTGTCACTGAAACTTTATTTTGTCAGACTGCCTGTAGTCACTGATTATATGTGGAAATAATCTGTAATAAGATGTAGCACTGTTTTATTTTATATTTACATGTAGTGCTGTTTTTGATACAACAATTCCATCCAGGCTTCTCAATGGTACGCAGTACCGGTACCGCCGGTACTCGGGCATTTTTGCGGTACCGGTACTGGTGTGCAGTGCCGCCGGTACTCGGTACTGTGGTTGCATATATGCACATTCGTAGATCAGCAGGCTGTTTGGCAAAATGCAGTAGTATCAAGTTTCGCTCTTTAAACTACACGCGATGTACATCGATCGTGATTGTATTCATGGCGCGAGAGGTCGGTCTCGGAAGGGTGGGTCCTGGTTTTTATGTGTCAATTATAACTCTTCAATGGTTAAATTCCAATTGTTTGAAAGCACGGCGTTGTGATATTGTTTTAATGTTGTGATTGGAACTTGGGATTGCAACTTATGTTTTTGCCTTTATTATTGCCCAGTTGTGGCAATTATACACTAAACCCAGTTACAATTTCTAATCATTTATTCACCAACAACCCCACCCACAAGTATGGCCCCACACGTTTTGATTAATCACATACACACGTACCCGTTCACATGTCGTATCAGTTTGCAAATAATGTCGACCATTTTGAATTTAAATGGGACTCATGGAACCTTCAGTTATAGAATCAAATCGGGAACGAATATCCACGAACCGTGCACAATGTAATTTGCTGAATAGACATGATAGTTCATATTTGGTATAGGAATGTCGGGGATTGTGTATATGTTTACCGGATATCGGTTCTTTACCGGATATGCGTGGTCCGGGTTTTTGTATTCCATGTTTTGAATAAGTTGGAAAATAGATTTCGATTGAATCACATTTTCTCTCTCTCTCTCCCGATTATAACTCCTACATTTGGTCCATCGAACCGTAATATGGCAGACAAACTATTCCGAGTTAGACGAGCGCATCGTAGCCAATGCCGCAAACTCATAATCGAACTGGAGGCGACAATCGAAGCAAAAAACTCCAATCGTGCATCGGTGACACTGATGAAATTCAGAAAAAAAATCGAATTTCTCGAACAACTCGACGCCGAAATAACCGACTCACTCGACCCAACCGATGAGAAGTTCGAAGAAGCAATCATCGAATACGATGAATACATCGACATACTGCATACAAAGTCCCAAGAATGCGAAATAGCCCTAAAATCAATGACAATTTCGCGGGAATCACGGGAAGACGTTTCGTCCCACGTACCGAAAACAACCATGTGTCTACCGAAAGTTGACATTCCCAAGTTCGGCGGAAATATAATGAACTGGCCTTCATTCTGGGGCTTGTTTAACACCATCCATTCCTCAAAAACACTGAGTGAAATAGAAAAATTCACCTACCTAAAGACATTCATAATCGGTGAGGCTGAATCCTGCATTGCTGGCATGTCAATGACAGGGACCAACTACATGAAAGCGGTGGAGCTACTGACCGCCAGATTTGGACAACCACATCGCATCGTCGACGCCTATATGAAACATCTCCTCAATCTACAAAAACCGAGACCCGACCTACAATCGATGAGATGTTTTTCGGACAACCTGGAAGCCTCGATCAGAACTCTGGAATCGTTAGGAAAAACGGAAAATACTTATGAAGCAATGCTAATGCCCTCTTTGTGGGAGAAAATTCCGCATGATTTACAACGCAACTTAGCACGAAGTCACGGCAACAAGGAATGGACGCTCAAAGAGTTTAGAAGCGAACTCTGCTTAGAAGTTTCTGCCCTTGAATCATGCTCAACACCAAGCTACACATCCAGAAATGAGTTCACCAACGACGATTCACAGGAACCAGGAACAATCACTTCACTTTATGCGGGTGCTTCATCGAGCAGAAATTATAATCGATCACCTCGCTCATGTGTTTTCTGCTCAGCGCCACATTTTCCGTCCGACTGTGTGAAACTGAAAGACGTCCCATCAAGAATAGACTTCATCAAAAGATCAAACCTGTGTTTTAACTGTTTAGGACAGCACAGAGTTAACGTATGCCGATCTATCAAGAGGTGCCTCATCTGCAAAGGAAAACATCATACGAGCATCCATCGGAATTCTGAATCTGAGCAAATGGACGAACCATCACAACCAGAACCAACGACGAATGCTACAGACGCAATTGTGACAACGACAATGACACACACACCTCAGATCCTTCTGAAGACTGCAGTTGCTACCATATATGACGAAAAATTAGACTCTCACACCACAGGACATTTACTCTTCGATGATGGCTCACAACGAACATTCATAACTAAAGAGCTAGCGGACCAGCTGGGACTTGTGACGCGTAAAACTCAAACATTGAATCTCTCAACCTTCGGTGGTGAATCGGCACAAACACGACAACTGGATGAAGTTATATTCAATGTTGCAAGTGCATGGCAGCTCAATGACTCAAATCAAAGCATTGGTTGTTCCAACCATTACCAACCCAGTTCCGATAACAATCAAGTCTTGTGCGGCTGTACCTGAACTGTTTGGTCTAAAACTGGCTCACCCACTAGATTATGACTGTAATCCATTTACCATATCAATTCTAATTGGCAGTGACAATTATTATGCATTTGTCCAGAATGACATAATAAAAACAACCGCTGGTCCTGTCGCCGTGAATTCTACTCTAGGATACCTCATATGCGGTCCATCTGACAAGAAAGCTGAATCAACAAGCTCAACAGCATCTATGCTGCATGTTCTCATAGAACCAGACGACTCGGACCTAAAACAATTTTGGTCTCTCGAAACTATTGGCATTGACCCTGTGACCGACGACGCCAATGATATCGTGAAACAATATTGCGATACATCGATACAGTTTACCGATGGTCGTTATGAAGCGAAACTCCCATGGTTATCCGAACACGAACAACTGCCATCTAATCTCGAACTCACCCACAACAGGACCCGATCAACGATTAGACACTTGGCAACGAAACCTGAACTGTTCTTAAAGTATGGAGAAATCATACAAGATCAACTCAACCGTGACTTTATTGAGAAAGTACCTGGAAACACATGCAGTCCAACCGACACAGTGGTACATTATCTGCCACACCATCCGATGTGCAATGACTCTGCCACTACACCAATTAGAATAGTCTTCGACTGCAGCTGCGCACAGAAAGGACTACCTTCGTTGAATGATTGCCTTGAGTGTGGACCGCCATTACTCAACGATATTGCTTCCATTCTCATGAGATTTCGCGTTGGAAAGTACGGCGTCACCACAGATATCGAGAAGGCGTTCCTCAACATCGGCCTGGTGCATAGTGATCGCGACGCAACACGATTCTTCTGGTTGTCCGACCCGAACGACCCCGAGAGTGATTTCGTGATTTACCGATTCAAGCGTGTTCTGTTTGGTGCTAAATGTTCTCCGTTTATTCTCAACAGCACCATCATTCATCACCTGAAGGATCTGTCTCATTCCGTGACAGCCGCTGATGTGATGTTGTCAAATATCTATGTTGACAACAGTAGTGTATAAGTAGAATCTTTCCGTATACTTGATAGAAGGAGAGATATAGTAAGACATACTAAAAACTATTTCTAGGCAGATGGTTATAGTAAGCAAACTATTTCTAGGCAGATGGTTATAGTAAGCAAACTATTTCTAGGCAGATGGTATAGTAAGCAAACTATTTCTAGGCAGATGGTTATAGTAAGCAAACTATTTCTAGGCAGATGGTTATAGTAAGCAAACTATTTCTAGGCAGATGGTATAGTAACGCAAACTATTTCTAGGCAGTTGATATAGTCAGACTAACTAGTAACTATTTGAAGGATTAGTACGCACGATTGAATACATGTATTATTATGTAATATAGTGATGATATGTTAGTAAAATAATAGTCCTAAATGAGATGAATTATTCGCTAGTGAATAACCTCGTGCATGTAAAAACCACAAGGCTAAAACACATGGAATATTTGTTAGTGTCGGAACTTTTTCTTCTTTATTGTAGATTTGTAGGTAACACTATTCGATCTCATAAAACTCGATATTACAGAGTCTCGTAGAAATCGAAATGTGGAACCCAACACTTTAGTTCATGTAATGAATATAAATGGTATAAATAAATCTTAGTATACAAACAGATATCAAAAAACATAATCAAATCAATCTTTTGTTAAGATATGGACAGTCTGGTCTCCCCGTCGAAATATCTTCTGGCAAAACAGTATCAATATTTAAAGTCAGACTAATTATTTCTAGGTTGGTCATAAAATTACTACTTCTAGTCTATGGGTTATACTCAGGCAAACTATTTCTAGGTTAATCAAAAATATCAGAGTTGTAAACTAAATCTACAAATATTAATTGGAATATAAAGAAAAGAGTTAGCTCCCCTGTGAATTGTAACAGTATCCAAATGTATCAATATTTTAAGTCAGACTAATTATTTCTAGGTTGGTCATAAAATTACTACTTCTAGGCTATGGGTTATACTCAGGCAAACTATTTCTAGGTTAATCAAAAATATCAGAGTTGTAAACTAAATCTACAAATATTAATTGGAATATAAAGAAAAGAGTTAGCTCCCCTGTGAATTGAATAATCTGTTTTATTAAGTTCAATATAGATGTTAAACGATTGATATATGTTAATGAATGATACAATGATATATTCGTTAGCGAATAAACCTATGCATGTAAAAACCATAGGTCTAAACACATTGAACTTTTTTTTTAGGAACGTTCTTCTGTAGATTAATAGGCAACACATTTCAAAAACACCATTTCATAGTGATAGAAATCGAAATGTATAACCATTATCGGTTCCTTTAAACATTATGAATGATGGAAATATATTCAAATCAATCAACTTATGTTGGAATATATAAAAATATGTGTATCAAGCATGTTAAATTGTGAATAATTAGTTATTTATATCACACCAACGTTAATTCATAATCTATAGTATTTTTGGAAAGAAAACTGGAACAAATAGTAACTATTTTCGGTTTATATCAAGACAATGTATTTCAATTCCAACACAAATTCAATATTTCAGAAAAATTAAAAAAATCTCTCTTTTAATGAAATATTAAATGTAAAAGCACGATAAAGCAATTAAAACACAATTTAAGTTACTTTTTCGTCAACAAAATTGAAGTTATATGTTATAATGCTTAAAAATACATCAAAATATGAAAATCAAATATCTCAATTCAAAGCCAAATTTAAAAAAAACAATTTCAATGTTAACGGAAACAATTTAACAACAAAAAAATCTTTATCTGTTTTGCTAGCAAGTATCAAAAGTCCTTTTTCATTCCCACAATAATCGTAAAACACAATAAATGTTTTGTCTTTAATAAAAAAAAATATAAAAATATTATAATCATAGTCAAAAAAATTCAAGCACAAACTTTATATGTAAAAAAAATATGAAAATTAAATAAAACTTACTTGCCTACTAAAGAACAGATCTATCGAAGTACAATTCTCTCTCAATTTTTACCTATGCGAATGTATCTGTTTATATAAGGAAAAAACATTCTATCTTTAGTCCCAAGCAAATGATGTCATTCGAGGAATCTTTCTTTAAGTCGAATAATCTACCAACATATATCACAAAACATGATGAGGTCTTCGTCGAGAATTCATGTCCGACTCTGTTTAACATAACTAGACTTACTTACTCATCAAAGAACAGATAATCTATCGAAGTATAATACTGTCTCAATTTTACCTATCCGAATGTATCTGTTTATATAAAAAAACATTCATTCTATCTTTACTCTCAACAAAATGATGTCATACGACCCAAGTCGAATAATCTAATATCATTCGTCGAGAATTCATGTCGAGCTCTAGTTATATACAGTAACACATTAATTTACTCAATCTATCTATAGTCACAAAAAGTGAAGTCGAGCTATCTTGTTAAATGTCCTCGTATGCCTATCATAATGTACCCTCCTATTTTATCCCACGACATGAATAATATAATTCATGTCGACATATATCTGTACAAGGCGACTAATTTATTCAACTAGGCTACCTAGCTTGGATCATATTTCAAAGAACGCATTCGTTAACGATCCGTCCTTACAAAACGAATAATTTATACTACACCTGTCAAATTTGCATATTTAAGGTATGTTACGGTAAACATTCCAATGTATGCTATATAAGCCAGCTAAAATAGGAAATCAAAGCATGGATTCAATAGTCAGATAAGTTTATTATATTATGATTTCAGATAACTTTTAATTAATTATTATCTTGTTCAACATATATTCTATGTAATTTAAAACAATAAATTATATAAAGTTTCTATATTAATCGGAGCGAAACATATTGAGGAAGTTTAAAGCAGTTGTCTTAAAGTGACACTAAGATTTATTTTCTTATTTGCGCACAGTATACTTTGTTTAAACCAGATGTCTTAAAATAGCACTAAGATTTATTTTATTATTTTTTATATCTCACACTATTTATAAACAAGATGTCTTAAAGGGGCACTAAGATTTCATTTTATAATTTCAATACCAAAAGTGTTTGAGCATCACAGCCAAAAATTTAACCTCAGAATTGTTAATAAATAAGTCTTCTTCGCATCTTAATTCTTAAAAGGGCGCTAATAATTTAACTTAAATATGGTTGAAAATTTATCGTTAAAGAGCGTTTATTATCTGCTTGTATGCAACTCTTTCAATCCCTCGTAATATTCGGATACAGTATACTTTGTTCATCCCATATGTCTTAGAATGGCACTAAGATTTATTTTATTATTTTATCCATCTATTTATAAACAAGATGTCTTAAAAGGGCACTAAGATTTCATTTTATAATTTCAATACCAAAAGTGTTTCAATATCACAGCAAAACAAAAATTGTAATAATTTTACCTCAGAATTGTTAATAAATAGGTCTTCTTCACATCATAATTCTTAAAAGGGCGCTAATAATTTGACTTAAATATGGTTGCAAATTTATCGTTAAAGAGCGTGTATTATCTGTTTGTATGCAACTCTTAATTATCAAAAACGGATACTGTTACACTATAATACACAAATTTTTAGATAGTATATTACAGTATCCAAATTAACATTGTTACAATTCAGATTCTACGGAAAGTTATCTTTAAACATGCAAATAAAAACAATAATCATAGTTTTACAATTGTTTTTTTATGTAAAATTTTATTTGTCTACACGTTGTGGCTAAGCATATCATAACAGTATATTTACATTTATCTAGCAAATGCGCTCTAATTTCTACACATTAACATTCCAATTCATAAATTGTTTGTTTTTTTGAAAAAAAAAATACTGTAACAGTTTTGTTTACATACCAACTCGTATAGTTTAATAAATAAAGATAACACTTACCTGATTATGGTAAATAATTCTCCCTTAATCATAATGGCAACACGATTTGGAAAAACAAATGCTGATGAATCCGTACGCAATTTAGCATCAGATGTAAACATGCTCGGACAGAAACAATTCCCGGTCGTTCGTTTTTAAACTTACAATTGATGCAGGGTGAAGTGTCAAGCGTTAAGTTTCAACAAGCAGTGAATGGTCATTATATATCTGATTAATTTACCTTTGTATACAGCATAACGCCCGTGTTGGCATCTGCACGCACGCTTAAAACTCATTAGTCATTGAAATTTGAAAATTTAGAATAATTATTTATCGCGCATTCATCGTACAGATTTATACGATGAAAGCAAATATAAACTGCGTATGTGCACACGACTAATATATACTTTCAATGCTATGCCTATAAATAGTATGCAATTATCTCACAGAATCAATCAAACAATAATATTAAGCTAATTCTGTTAGTTACACCATTGCATCTGAAATTGCTCGATGTCGTTAGACTATAGGTTAATGTGTGTTTTATATGCATGTTCCCGTTCATTATCTGCACATTTTTAAATCGTCACGGAAATCTACATACTAACATATTTGAACGCACATTATAATTTGGATAGTTAAATCATACATCTTATCACTGGAAAAATATGAATATATGCTCTAAATCTGTTGGCAGGGCTATTTCAATATACAACATCATATGTATTCAATGTTTCTAATATATAAATTATACCCCAAATTATCATACAAAAAATATGTTTTCAAGATGGCATCCAATATGGCTATTCAGAAATGTGAGCTTCAAAATATATCCTGATAAAATGTACACATTTACTGTGATCATATATCGTACAACTGGATGTATTAACGTTTATAGCGTAATACCTATGCTATCTCCATTACAAAAGATGGCTGCCGAAATGGCCATCGTTTACTTCAAGATACAGGGCTTAAAAATGTATTGCATTTTTTACAAAGGCTCATATGCATCATTTAGGTTTGTAGTTTGTATAGTATATGCTAAATTATCATACAATTTGTCATCACAAAAAAACAATATATATTTTCAAGATGGCGTCCAATATGGCTATTCAGAAATGTCAGCTTCAAAATATATATTGATAAAATGTACACATTTGCTGTGATCATATATCGTACACACTGGATGTATTAACGTTTATAGCGTAATACCTATGCTATCTCCATTACAAAAGATGGCTGCCGAAATGGCCATCGTTTACTTCAAGATACAGGGCTTAAAAATGTATTGCATTTTTTACAAAGGCTCATATGCATCATTTAGGTTTGTAGTTTATATAGTATATGTTAAATTATCATACAATTTGTCATCACAAAAAAACAATATATATTTTCAAGATGGCGTCCAATATGGCTATTCAGAAATGTCAGCTTCAAAATATATCTTGATAAAATGTACACATTTGCTGTGATCATATATCGTACAACTTAATGTATTAGCGTTTATAGCGTAATACCTATGCTATCTCCATTACAAAAGATGGCTGTCGAAATGGCCATCGTTTACTTCAAGATACAGGGCTTAAAAATGTATTGCATTTTTACAAAGGCTCATATGCATCATTTAGGTTTGTAGTTTGTATAGTATATGCCAAATTATCATACAATTTGTCATCACAAAAAAAAAACAATATATATTTTCAAGATGGCGTCCAATATGGCTATTCAGAAATGTCAGCTTCAAAATATATCTTGATAAAATGTACACATTTGCTGTGATCATATATCGTACAACTGGATGTATTAGCGTTTATAGCGTAATACCTATGCTATCTCCATTACAAAAGATGGCTTCCAAAATGGCCACCTTTACTCTAAAATACAGAGCTTAAAATTACATGCATAATTTAGAAAGTTGATTTTGATTAGTTATACTACTTATTTCTTCAAAGAGTTAATATTTCCTTATTCTTATCACAGTTTTAAAAACAATCAACAAAAATCTTCATTGTGTATCATATAATGAGTTCTTGGTAGGCTATCTCATTGTACAACATATACGTATTCATATTTGTTTGTAATATCCAATGGAGTATTTCGTAAATAAAGTTGTCAAATGCTATAATATAATATAAACTCTCAATATCAAAGTATTAAACAAACGAAAAAATAGTCACAGAACCGTCCCATGGGGTAGAATCCCTCTAATACATATCTCATACACAATATTACTTTGTTTTAAACCGAGTTGTGTGGAACATCGACATTTTAATATCATTTTAATCAACCGTTCTAGAACAAATTACTTACACAATCTTTTCTTAAAAGCTGTTAAAAAAAAAATTGTCTACCTAATTCACAATTATTTTTTTGCTAGGTTCGTAGTATTATCATATGGAGCGTAGGTTCGAAAACGAAATTAGTAAGAATGCTTTTTTTTGGTAGTGGGAATGTGTCAGGGGTAAATTCTGCTATAATTCACTTAATGCTATGTTTTCAAGATGGCGTCCAATATGGCAACTGAGAACTGTGAGCTTCAAAATATATCTGATAAATTGTATGCCTTAGTTAATATGATCACATAATTATGCGCTTGGCTGTCTTCGCGTTGATAACGTATTAGCAACGCTGACGCCATTATAAAATGGCAAACATTTACTTCAAAATATACAGCTTCAGAGAAATGTTCGGTATTTTACAAAATAAGACCGAGTGATATTTTGTCTTTCTTCTCAAATGTATGAACAAAACAAGAGATGATATACATTACAAACAACTGAAATGTAGTCAGTTGACGACCACTATACACAAAAATAAATTTGATTACTGCCAACACAGTGTCAGAATTGAAAAATAAATAGTAAATGTGTATCATAAACACTATAATATCGCATTGAATATTCATTTTATTTATTTATATTATGCCGACCTTATGTAAAACGGGTCGGCATAATATAAATAAATAAAATGAATATTCAATGCGATATTATAGTGTTTATGATACACATTTACTATTTATTTTTCAATTCTGACACTGTGTTGGCAGTAATCAAATTTATTTTTGTGTATAGTGGTCGTCAACTGACTACATTTCAGTTGTTTGTAATGTATATCATCTCTTGTTTTGTTCATACATTTGAGAAGAAAGACAAAATATCACTCGGTCTTATTTTGTAAAATACCGAACATTTCTCTGAAGCTGTATATTTTGAAGTAAATGTTTGCCATTTTATAATGGCGTCAGCGTTGCTAATACGTTATCAACGCGAAGACAGCCAAGCGCATAATTATGTGATCATATTAACTAAGGCATACAATTTATCAGATATATTTTGAAGCTCACAGTTCTCAGTTGCCATATTGGACGCCATCTTGAAAACATAGCATTAAGTGAATTATAGCAGAATTTACCCCTGACACATTCCCACTACCAAAAAAAAGCATTCTTACTAATTTCGTTTTCGAACCTACGCTCCATATGATAATACTACGAACCTAGCAAAAAAATAATTGTGAATTAGGTAGACAATTTTTTTTTTAACAGCTTTTAAGAAAAGATTGTGTAAGTAATTTGTTCTAGAACGGTTGATTAAAATGATATTAAAATGTCGATGTTCCACACAACTCGGTTTAAAACAAAGTAATATTGTGTATGAGATATGTATTAGAGGGATTCTACCCCATGGGACGGTTCTGTGACTATTTTTTCGTTTGTTTAATACTTTGATATTGAGAGTTTATATTATATTATAGCATTTGACAACTTTATTTACGAAATACTCCATTGGATATTACAAACAAATATGAATACGTATATGTTGTACAATGAGATAGCCTACCAAGAACTCATTATATGATACACAATGAAGATTTTTGTTGATTGTTTTTAAAACTGTGATAAGAATAAGGAAATATTAACTCTTTGAAGAAATAAGTAGTATAACTAATCAAAATCAACTTTCTAAATTATGCATGTAATTTTAAGCTCTGTATTTTAGAGTAAAGGTGGCCATTTTGGAAGCCATCTTTTGTAATGGAGATAGCATAGGTATTACGCTATAAACGCTAATACATCCAGTTGTACGATATATGATCACAGCAAATGTGTACATTTTATCAAGATATATTTTGAAGCTGACATTTCTGAATAGCCATATTGGACGCCATCTTGAAAATATATATTTTTTTTTTTTGTGATGACAAATTGTATGATAATTTGGCATATACTATACAAACTACAAACCTAAATGATGCATATGAGCCTTTGTAAAAATGCAATACATTTTTAAGCCCTGTATCTTGAAGTAAACGATGGCCATTTCGACAGCCATCTTTTGTAATGGAGATAGCATAGGTATTACGCTATAAACGCTAATACATTAAGTTGTACGATATATGATCACAGCAAATGTGTACATTTTATCAAGATATATTTTGAAGCTGACATTTCTGAATAGCCATATTGGACGCCATCTTGAAAATATATATTGTTTTTTTGTGATGACAAATTGTATGATAATTTAACATATACTATATAAACTACAAACCTAAATGATGCATATGAGCCTTTGTAAAAAATGCAATACATTTTTAAGCCCTGTATCTTGAAGTAAACGATGGCCATTTCGGCAGCCATCTTTTGTAATGGAGATAGCATAGGTATTACGCTATAAACGTTAATACATCCAGTGTGTACGATATATGATCACAGCAAATGTGTACATTTTATCAATATATATTTTGAAGCTGACATTTCTGAATAGCCATATTGGACGCCATCTTGAAAATATATATTGTTTTTTTGTGATGACAAATTGTATGATAATTTAGCATATACTATACAAACTACAAACCTAAATGATGCATATGAGCCTTTGTAAAAAATGCAATACATTTTTAAGCCCTGTATCTTGAAGTAAACGATGGCCATTTCGGCAGCCATCTTTTGTAATGGAGATAGCATAGGTATTACGCTATAAACGTTAATACATCCAGTTGTACGATATATGATCACAGTAAATGTGTACATTTTATCAGGATATATTTTGAAGCTCACATTTCTGAATAGCCATATTGGATGCCATCTTGAAAACATATTTTTTGTATGATAATTTGGGGTATAATTTATATATTAGAAACATTGAATACATATGATGTTGTATATTGAAATAGCCCTGCCAACAGATTTAGAGCATATATTCATATTTTTCCAGTGATAAGATGTATGATTTAACTATCCAAATTATAATGTGCGTTCAAATATGTTAGTATGTAGATTTCCGTGACGATTTAAAAATGTGCAGATAATGAACGGGAACATGCATATAAAACACACATTAACCTATAGTCTAACGACATCGAGCAATTTCAGATGCAATGGTGTAACTAACAGAATTAGCTTAATATTATTGTTTGATTGATTCTGTGAGATAATTGCATACTATTTATAGGCATAGCATTGAAAGTATATATTAGTCGTGTGCACATACGCAGTTTATATTTGCTTTCATCGTATAAATCTGTACGATGAATGCGCGATAAATAATTATTCTAAATTTTCAAATTTCAATGACTAATGAGTTTTAAGCGTGCGTGCAGATGCCAACACGGGCGTTATGCTGTATACAAAGGTAAATTAATCAGATATATAATGACCATTCACTGCTTGTTGAAACTTAACGCTTGACACTTCACCCTGCATCAATTGTAAGTTTAAAAACGAACGACCGGGAATTGTTTCTGTCCGAGCATGTTTACATCTGATGCTAAATTGCGTACGGATTCATCAGCATTTGTTTTTCCAAATCGTGTTGCCATTATGATTAAGGGAGAATTATTTACCATAATCAGGTAAGTGTTATCTTTATTTATTAAACTATACGAGTTGGTATGTAAACAAAACTGTTACAGTATTTTTTTTTTCAAAAAAAAAAACAATTTATGAATTGGAATGTTAATGTGTAGAAATTAGAGCGCATTTGCTAGATAAATGTAAATATACTGTTATGATATGCTTAGCCACAACGTGTAGACAAATAAAATTTTACATAAAAAAACAATTGTAAAACTATGATTATTGTTTTTATTTGCATGTTTAAAGATAACTTTCCGTAGAATCTGAATTGTAACAATGTTAATTTGGATACTGTAATATACTATCTAAAAATTTGTGTATTATAGTGTAACAGTATCCGTTTTTGATAATTAAGAGTTGCATACAAACAGATAATACACGCTCTTTAACGATAAATTTGCAACCATATTTAAGTCAAATTATTAGCGCCCTTTTAAGAATTATGATGTGAAGAAGACCTATTTATTAACAATTCTGAGGTAAAATTATTACAATTTTTGTTTTGCTGTGATATTGAAACACTTTTGGTATTGAAATTATAAAATGAAATCTTAGTGCCCTTTTAAGACATCTTGTTTATAAATAGATGGATAAAATAATAAAATAAATCTTAGTGCCATTCTAAGACATATGGGATGAACAAAGTATACTGTATCCGAATATTACGAGGGATTGAAAGAGTTGCATACAAGCAGATAATAAACGCTCTTTAACGATAAATTTTCAACCATATTTAAGTTAAATTATTAGCGCCCTTTTAAGAATTAAGATGCGAAGAAGACTTATTTATTAACAATTCTGAGGTTAAATTTTTGGCTGTGATGCTCAAACACTTTTGGTATTGAAATTATAAAATGAAATCTTAGTGCCCCTTTAAGACATCTTGTTTATAAATAGTGTGAGATATAAAAAATAATAAAATAAATCTTAGTGCTATTTTAAGACATCTGGTTTAAACAAAGTATACTGTGCGCAAATAAGAAAATAAATCTTAGTGTCACTTTAAGACAACTGCTTTAAACTTCCTCAATATGTTTCGCTCCGATTAATATAGAAACTTTATATAATTTATTGTTTTAAATTACATAGAATATATGTTGAACAAGATAATAATTAATTAAAAGTTATCTGAAATCATAATATAATAAACTTATCTGACTATTGAATCCATGCTTTGATTTCCTATTTTAGCTGGCTTATATAGCATACATTGGAATGTTTACCGTAACATACCTTAAATATGCAAATTTGACAGGTGTAGTATAAATTATTCGTTTTGTAAGGACGGATCGTTAACGAATGCGTTCTTTGAAATATGATCCAAGCTAGGTAGCCTAGTTGAATAAATTAGTCGCCTTGTACAGATATATGTCGACATGAATTATATTATTCATGTCGTGGGATAAAATAGGAGGGTACATTATGATAGGCATACGAGGACATTTAACAAGATAGCTCGACTTCACTTTTTGTGACTATAGATAGATTGAGTAAATTAATGTGTTACTGTATATAACTAGAGCTCGACATGAATTCTCGACGAATGATATTAGATTATTCGACTTGGGTCGTATGACATCATTTTGTTGAGAGTAAAGATAGAATGAATGTTTTTTTTATATAAACAGATACATTCGGATAGGTAAAATTGAGACAGTATTATACTTCGATAGATTATCTGTTCTTTGATGAGTAAGTAAGTCTTGTTATGTTAAACAGAGTCGGACATGAATTCTCGACGAAGACCTCATCATGTTTTGTGATATATGTTGGTAGATTATTCGACTTAAAGAAAGATTCCTCGAATGACATCATTTGCTTGGGACTAAAGATAGAATGTTTTTTCCTTATATAAACAGATACATTCGCATAGGTAAAAATTGAGAGAGAATTGTACTTCGATAGATCTGTTCTTTAGTAGGCAAGTAAGTTTTATTTAATTTTCATATTTTTTTTACATATAAAGTTTGTGCTTGAATTTTTTTGACTATGATTATAATATTTTTATATTTTTTTTTATTAAAGACAAAACATTTATTGTGTTTTACGATTATTGTGGGAATGAAAAAGGACTTTTGATACTTGCTAGCAAAACAGATAAAGATTTTTTTGTTGTTAAATTGTTTCCGTTAACATTGAAATTGTTTTTTTTAAATTTGGCTTTGAATTGAGATATTTGATTTTCATATTTTGATGTATTTTTAAGCATTATAACATATAACTTCAATTTTGTTGACGAAAAAGTAACTTAAATTGTGTTTTAATTGCTTTATCGTGCTTTTACATTTAATATTTCATTAAAAGAGAGATTGTTTTAATTTTTCTGAAATATTGAATTTGTGTTGGAATTGAAATACATTGTCTTGATATAAACCGAAAATAGTTACTATTTGTTCCAGTTTTCTTTCCAAAAATACTATAGATTATGAATTAACGTTGGTGTGATATAAATAACTAATTATTCACAATTTAACATGCTTGATACACATATTTTTATATATTCCAACATAAGTTGATTGATTTGAATATATTTCCATCATTCATAATGTTTAAAGGAACCGATAATGGTTATACATTTCGATTTCTATCACTATGAAATGGTGTTTTTGAAATGTGTTGCCTATTAATCTACAGAAGAACGTTCCTAAAAAAAAAGTTCAATGTGTTTAGACCTATGGTTTTTACATGCATAGGTTTATTCGCTAACGAATATATCATTGTATCATTCATTAACATATATCAATCGTTTAACATCTATATTGAACTTAATAAAACAGATTATTCAATTCACAGGGGAGC
Source organism: Siphonodentalium dalli (assembly GCA_032622095.1). Classification (NCBI taxonomy): domain Eukaryota; kingdom Metazoa; phylum Mollusca; class Scaphopoda; order Gadilida; family Siphonodentaliidae; genus Siphonodentalium; species Siphonodentalium dalli. Next base: position 200,477,213 of record CP136064.1, read on the forward strand.
TAACTCTTTTCTTTATATTCCAATTAATATTTGTAGATTTAGTTTACAACTCTGATATTTTTGATTAACCTAGAAATAGTTTGCCTGAGTATAACCCATAGCCTAGAAGTAGTAATTTTATGACCAACCTAGAAATAATTAGTCTGACTTAAAATATTGATACATTTGGATACTGTTACAATTCACAGGGGAGCTAACTCTTTTCTTTATATTCCAATTAATATTTGTAGATTTAGTTTACAACTCTGATATTTTTGATTAACCTAGAAATAGTTTGCCTGAGTATAACCCATAGACTAGAAGTAGTAATTTTATGACCAACCTAGAAATAATTAGTCTGACTTTAAATATTGATACTGTTTTGCCAGAAGATATTTCGACGGGGAGACCAGACTGTCCATATCTTAACAAAAGATTGATTTGATTATGTTTTTTGATATCTGTTTGTATACTAAGATTTATTTATACCATTTATATTCATTACATGAACTAAAGTGTTGGGTTCCACATTTCGATTTCTACGAGACTCTGTAATATCGAGTTTTATGAGATCGAATAGTGTTACCTACAAATCTACAATAAAGAAGAAAAAGTTCCGACACTAACAAATATTCCATGTGTTTTAGCCTTGTGGTTTTTACATGCACGAGGTTATTCACTAGCGAATAATTCATCTCATTTAGGACTATTATTTTACTAACATATCATCACTATATTACATAATAATACATGTATTCAATCGTGCGTACTAATCCTTCAAATAGTTACTAGTTAGTCTGACTATATCAACTGCCTAGAAATAGTTTGCGTTACTATACCATCTGCCTAGAAATAGTTTGCTTACTATAACCATCTGCCTAGAAATAGTTTGCTTACTATAACCATCTGCCTAGAAATAGTTTGCTTACTATACCATCTGCCTAGAAATAGTTTGCTTACTATAACCATCTGCCTAGAAATAGTTTGCTTACTATAACCATCTGCCTAGAAATAGTTTTTAGTATGTCTTACTATATCTCTCCTTCTATCAAGTATACGGAAAGATTCTACTTATACACTACTGACAACATTGTCACAAGTTTCGATAGTGCAGAAAATGTGTGTTCGTTCTCCCAGCAAGCCTGTGAAATCATGGGCAGTGCAGGTTTTAACCTGAGAAGCTGGGCTTCAAATTGTGCGCAATTCACTGACGCACCCACCGATACTTCTACGAAAGCTGATCCTGGGAAAGTGTTGGGTGTCAATTGGGATGTTAACAGCGACATCCTCACACTCAACCAAGGCTGTCTACCTTTCGAAGGAGCTTCGATTACAAAGCGTTGCATCCTGCAGCAAATTTCCAAAATCTTTGATCCGCTCGGTATTCTATCACCCGTGTCCATACGTGCGCGCATCCTCATGCAGGATATTTGGAAGGAGTCTATCAGCTGGGATGCACCGCTACCAGATCAGTATTGTGCGCGATGGAAAGAAATATCGACCGATCTCAACCGAGCGTCCAAATTGGAAATTCCGCGACAGTACAGTTGTTGCCGAAATCACTCAAGTGGTCAGACAGTCCTACACGTATTTGCAGATGCTAGTTCGCACGCTTACGGGGCGGTATGTTACCTTCAATCGTCCAGTGGTACCTCCTTTGTGATTGCGAAGTCGCGCGTGGCACCGCTAAAACTCATGACAATACCGAAATTGGAGCTCATGGCCGCTACCATTGCCGCACGATTAGGCATTCGAGCATTCGATTCGTTGATATCAACATTTCCTCAACTCCACATCAAATTCTGGTCAGATAGTACGATTGTCCTGAGTTGGCTTTCATCCGAGAAAAAACTTCCAATATTTGTCGCCAATCGTACCAAGGAGATTAAAAACCTGACCCAGACACACACATGGAGTTATTGTGCCACAACTTCAAACCCCGCCGACTTGTTGACGCGTGGCATATCGGCGGACGAACTTACAAAGAGCGACATTTGGTTCCACGGTCCACTGGACTTAATCGACAATACCCAGCCTTCCATTAGTCTAGTGGCTAATACAAATGAAAACACACTGACGTCCGATCAACCAACTGCGACAACAGAAATCACTGAAACTGGTATTCACATTGTCGTTCCAATCAATCGTTTCTCAAGTATGACCAAGTTACTTCGAGTCTCTGCCTGGGTTTTCCGGTTCATTAACAATATACGTCGCCGAACAAACACCCGAAACGGTCCACTTGACATTTCCGAACTTGAAAATGCAAAGACACATTGGATCCAATGCGCACAGGAAACAGCATATGATAGTGTACTACGTGAACTTTCTCAGTCTAGGCCTAAGACACCAATAATAACACAACTACAATTATTTCTCGATCCAAATGGTGTCATTCGGTGCAGAGGTAGATTACAGAATGCTGACCTTCAGGACAACACGAAATTTCCAGTTCTCCTACCAAAATACCACCCATTCTCTAGACTGCTCGTACAGGACATTCACGAAACAGTCAAACATTCTGGTGTCAACTCGACTGTTATCGCGATACGTTCAGCCTACTGGATTCCATGTGTCAGACAATTGGTAAAATCGATACTCAAACAGTGTGTTCCGTGTCGCAGAGTTACCTGTAAACCTTATCAGTTACCAAACCCACCGCCATTACCACCTTGTCGCGTAGCGGAAGTACCGCCATTCTATTATACAGGTGTAGACTTCTGTGGGCCACTTACCGTTAAGACGACAGCGGGTTCTTCCACAGAGAAGTGTTATATCTGCCTTTTCACATGTACCGTAACACGCGCCATACACCTCGAACTTACATCTGATTTGACGACAGAGTCATTCATCGCTGCACTGCGCCGTTTCTCTAGCAGACGATCACTTCCCAGAAAAATAATTTCTGACAATGCTAGTACGTTCATGTGCGCCAATTCAACTATTCGCGATTTGTTTAAGTCTGATGAGGTATCTGACGAACTTAGCACACGTGGTCTACAGTGGCAGTTCATAACAAAGCGTGCACCCTGGCAAGGTGGATTCTACGAGAGACTCATAGGCGTCACCAAACTAGCACTAAAGAAAGTGTTATACCGATCGATAGTAACATTTGAGGAACTTCGGACCCTCATTACTGAGATTGAAGCATGTATTAACAACCGGCCACTCATGTATGTTTCTGAAGACCTTGTCGATGGCGATGCTTTAACACCGGCTCATTTTCTTCACGGACACATAACAGCCTTACCTCACCCTTCAGTATTTGACGATGAACTTAATGACCCTCAATTTGACATTCGACCCGATGACCTCCTTAAACGCGCCCGTATACGTGCATTACTCATGCAAAACTTTCAAAAACGCTGGAAACATGAGTACCTCACGGGTTTAAGGGAGTTCCACAAGTTCACGGATGATAGTTCTAAATGCGTTAAAGCTGGGTCAGTTGTTCAGATCAAAGAGGACAACGAAAAGAGACTTAAATGGAGATTGGGCGTCATTACAGACATTATTCGCGGTAGAGATGGACTCATTCGATCAGTGTCATTAAAAACTTCAACAGGCGTCACAAATAGACCAATATGTAAACTATATCCACTTGAAGTTTATTGTACTGAACCAAATAACATTTTACATAGAACACTACCCAATACCAGTGACCTTAAAATCAGTACTAGACCTCGTAGAGAAGCTGCAATTCGCGCAGTTGACAAAATACGTAAATGTTTACAAGACCAGGATTACTAACTTTAAAAAGGGGGGAGTATGTCGGGGATTGTGTATATGTTTACCGGATATCGGTTCTTTACCGGATATGCGTGGTCCGGGTTTTTGTATTCCATGTTTTGAATAAGTTGGAAAATAGATTTCGATTGAATCACATTTTCTCTCTCTCTCTCCCGATTATAACTCCTACAAGGAACTCGTGGAGAGAAATTGTTGCCTAACTTGACTCATTATTGTTTAGATTTAAAATGGCCGACCGCGCGACTTTGCAAATACATTTATTCTGATTGAATAGTGTGAAGTGAAAACCACTGATGTGTGTCGCGTTACGGAACACTTTCTATCAGTTGATCTTGAATTTTACTATTTTATGGCTAAATAATTTGGTTGATCCTACAGACGACATCCCTTGTCCGATCGTCACCAGATTCCATAATGATCTTCTGGATAACCAGGATGAGAGTAATCTAATTGTTCCGAATTTCGTTAAAAAACATGACCACAGGCAGCAATTTTGTATCTTATTCTTTGCATGACTGAATTCTTTAGCACCTGTACAGACCACATCCCTCATTACATCTGATAGTCACCAAACTTCATATTGATCTTCGGGGTGACCACTAGATGGGAGCTATCGAATGCTTTGAATTTCTTTGGAAAACATTGTCGCCAGCAGTCATCTTCTATTTTGGTTTGTATATACATGTATATCTCTTCATGCGGATATCCAGTATTACTTAGGTAGTTCAACTTTCCGCATTCCTGTCATCATTTGAAATATGAAAATTTACCTGATACATGTAGTCCAATGAAAATTAACAAGCGTCCATAAATTAAATTTACCTATGATCCTATTATTCCTCACAATCACATGCACCCTTCAAAATTTTGTTTCGTCGTATCTATTTTTAATGACCCCCATGGTAATATTGATATAGATACATTTGTCAAACATTTCTTTGTACAATATACAGGTATATAGTTTGCAACTAAATCTAGAAATATATAATACTAGCTGATGTACTCGACTTCGTTCGGGCTATTTAGGGATTTCTTTGTGATCGCCTCCATCTGGGCAGTGCCCGGTATATACAGCGTCTGGACAAACTATTGTTCAATTGGTCCAGAAACATGCCTATATCAGCACGTTCGAGGACATGGTCCCACGTGAAATTGGACCCGTCCATATTGCTCCCGGGATCAAAGTAGTCCTACATACAAAATTTTAGTCGGATCGGTCAAGGTCCAGAAACATGCCTATGAGCGAGGTCAAGTTGACACGTTAAATACCAAATCCGAGTCGAATCGGTCGAGCAGTGTTCGAGTCTATAACACACATTGATACATGCATTCACACACACATGCATACAGATATTCCAAAATGTATAATAGATAGATACAAGAATTCTATGATAAATAGTTCACGGGCGACCTGATGCATGCATCTTAGTTTTTTTGTACTATAGTTGACAGTGGTTAGCATTATTTGTGGGCAATTAATCTATTCTAATAACTGAAGCGGCATTTCTAAAAATGCTGTTGTTGTCTAAATCTGATAAAATGGGGGCCATCAAATCGGATTGAGTACCTCGCCTATCGAGATTTGGACCAGATTCGCTATATGGAACGAGTGTATATTTGAAGGCACCATCCGAGATTCCTGAAGATACATAAGGTTTTTTTTTTTGTTGCCGTTTGTGTTCAGTGTGGATGTGAATATTAGGGTTACCTTTGTATACTCATTGTACTATATATCTACATTATACCCGCACTAACCAGGATGGACTCAACAATTAACCATTATTCTTTCACAACTAGTAGCTAAATGTCAATAATAGGAAGAGAACTTTGTCAAACCATTTTGTCAGCCATCACGGTGGATTATACTTTTCGCTAAAAATGCAACAAACACCGATAGAATCACAAAACGACACACTTATATATACATGTCTATCTGTCTGTCTGCTCGGATTTTTCTCTCAGACCGCTGGACCGATTTCAACCAAATTTGGTGTGGTGTATATCACTTGGGGTATACCCTGGTGGAGGTTATAATTGCGTTAGTTTAAAAAAATATATTATTTAAAAAAAATTAAATAAATAAATATTTAAAAAAACAAATAAGCTCACTATCAGTCACTATGGGCTTATTTCAGAATCTATCTTAAGTTCAATATGTGAATATTTATGACCTTGAATTGACCATTTTGAAGGTCAAGGTCAGGTCGGAGTCACTATTTGACCCGTCCAAAACACTCCCCGGACAAAATCACCCGTAGGTATCAAATTTCGTCGAAATCCGTCCAGCAGTTTTCTCGGCCATAGCTAACAGACAAACAAACAGACAGAAATCCCAAACTATATATTAGATCATTTGTGGGTACCCGTTTCAAGGTGAAGGTCACATCGGGCGGAAAAACTGACCCGATGAAAATCTCCCCCATTCACAGGAACCCCTATAGTCCAGGAGATATTGGTCGACCTCTGCACCCCCCCCCCCCAGGACTTAACTTCACCCCACTAATTTTCTTCCTTAAGGTCTCCTCTAATTTTTTTCACTTGTTAACAAGAAAAAAAAGTGGCCGCAGAGACTCCAGACAAGATGGCGTCCATCATGGCGGCCATTTTTTTAAAATGCGCCAGGTCTCTTTGATCGCCATTATAGTAAAGATGATAGCACATGCGGTCTTGTTTTCCGCTCGATTAGTTATGCTAATATTTAACCCTTACAAATTAGCCAAAAATCCAACACCAGAATCCAATATGGCGGCCAAGATGGCCGCCGAAATGTGAAAATATGCTAGTTTTCTGACATGTTACCACCTTTCGTTTGTCTCTGTGGGAAAATGTTAGAATATTTGCGTCATGTTATACATTTATCATATAGTGGAGTCATTGGCGAATACATGGGGACCATAATATGCATTCATTGTGGGATATTTTTGTCCGATATCACGTTTTTCCCAAATGCCGGTATCATAGGTCAAAGCCGAATCTCCGTTAATAACGCGATGTTATGTTTCGAATCAATGAATGTTATTGCTATTATAACAACACCCATGCATATATATTTGCAGGAGATACTCGAGCTAGGATTTCTCTTATACCTGAGTTGAGGAATATTTACCCAAATCCAAGATGGCGGCCAAAATGGCCACCAGAAATAAAAAATCGCCGAAAATTGCTGATTTTAACATCAGTGAGCATTATTGTCATGACAACTCCACACCTGCTTACTATTGTAAGTTGGGAACACTTAGGCGAAGAACTTTCCTTGTACCATATCCAAATAAAAGTCCCCCAAATCCAAAATGGCGCCCACAATGGCGGACAGATTTTGAATAATCACCGAAATTCCCGCATATTCACATCATTGGGCATTATTGTCGAGACAACTCCACCCATGCTTACAATTGAGTTGGAAATACTGAGGTGAAGTAATTACCTTACATCTCATGCAAGAAATTGTTTTCCAAATCGAGAATGGCGGCCAAAATGGCGACCGAAATTTGAAAACAAATCTACATTCCTTTACTTTCTTACGATGGGCGTTATTGTTTCGCGATTTCTATCCACCATTACATGTTGATATATAATAGTGACATGAAGTATTCATTAGGGTTTGGCAATTGATACTCACAGCCAAGATCGCTGCTAAATTGGCGGCTAGAAATTTGAAAGAAATCGATATTTTCACATATTAATTTCAACTTTTTGTCATAATATCGGTATGTATGGACGAAACTGTACATAAACCATCTACTAGTTCAACTTAAAGGTATCAAAACGCATAACATAGCTCGTATCCTTCTGGAAAGATGAAACACCACAATTAATATCGCGATGTGGCATTTCGAAATCCAGTCTCCACTTAGCGCCGATAATGGTCGTAAGCGTAGGTGCTCCGAATAGTTATATCAGAACAATTACCTGATGACAGATTCTGATTTGCCACGTCACGTCCATAATTATCTGGACCAGCTTCCATTTCTTTGTCTCATAAATCTAGGTCGCTCACACCGACAAAGTATTCACCACTTCCTGGGAGTAGGGTCCCTCTAATCATAACGTTTCAAATAATTCATATTCCGGTGTCTAGCTTACATAAGGTCACCTCTATGTATGTGTCTCATACCCCATGGGATAACGACATGTACACCTGGCGAACCAGTTAGCTAGTCACTTATCAATAGATGGTTCGTCAACTCACAAATTCAGCGAACGCATTGGCATATGTGGACAACTTCGACAGTGTTTTGAAGGTTGCTAGCTGTCTCATTCCCTTGGACAGATGTCTATCTGCTAAGGAGAAGACCCTAGTGTACAGACTACCCACACTTCTTGACCATTATCCGAAGCAAACTGTGTGACGCCCCGCAGTGTCTCGTCAAATATCTCCCAGCAGAGAAGAACAATGCTCGCGGTGCTAGTTTGTGGACATGCGCCATGATAGTGGGAATGAAATGGGCCACTGTATACACCACCCCTAGACCTGGTGCATGTTTAAGATATCGAATGTCATGCGTGTCCGTTTTATTTGGTGTGGTAAGATTGTATTTCCCCATCCGTTTCGAAGCCTTTCTGATTCAACTTCGTACACTTTTGTCTGGATAATAATATGCTAGCCTCCCTCAAAACAGTCGGATGGACTAAAGGATAATGTCTTTATAGCATGAATGTATGCGTGTCTTGTTATCCTCTCTCGGGGTTAGTGTCAGTATGTGGGCGGTATTATTCAAGAAAATGTCAGGAACTGTGGTGCATTTATTTCACTATGTATTTAAAGAACAATTTAAAAAGTCTCGATGGCAATGGCTGTGGCCGTTGGGGAACGCGACCTTTATGATCATATAGCTTTATATATAAAACTTTAGAATATAGTAGTTAATGTCTCATGCAGGAAAATGGTGATGTTACCAAGAAATCACTTGGTGTACCAACGTTTGTTGAACTGAATGCAAGAGCTCATCAACGTAACATTCCTCTGGATGTTCTTCGCGTTGAACATTTCACCCTTTTGTTGATGGCATTTGTACTTTCTTGAACCATACCACACAGCGTGGGTATGACATATCAACCAACTATCAAAGGTATCGCCTTTAAGACTACACCCAGTCTTGGTGGAGATTATACAACAGTAGCCAATGGCATACTCCTGGTCCAGTTGTTTAAGAACGGCTTCCAAACGGATGGGAACATACAATCTTAGCATACATGGAAAGCAAAGCCACACATGAGATCCTGTCTGAATCTAAAAGATAACAAAATAAGGGGCGGTGCAGTCATGGTCCAATTTCATTTCCACTATCATGACACATATCCACAAACTAGCACCGTGTGTATTGTTATCATCTGCTTGGATCTGTTCGGTGAGACGATTGCTGGACGCCAACAAGCTTGTTCTTATGATCATGTTCAAGGAGTTTGGGTATATTATGCATTATGGTCTTCTACGCCTTAGCAGAAATGCATCCGTCAAATGTCGGGCTTTCAATATTCGAAGCCATATACAGAAGTTGTCCGGGTACGTCAGTGCATTAGATGAGTATGTGAATTGATGAACCATATATTGAGAAGTGGCTGTTTGCGAAGATCACCAGGTGTACACGTTGTTATCCACATTAGGTCACCAAAGCTGACAATACGCAGATAGATAGGTCCTTCTGAAAGCTAGTATACGCATCGACCGAATACCTTTATGGTGTATCGTACAAGATGACGCATATACCCCATATGTAGCATCTGGATTATACCATAAGCTATACCACGAATGAAGCTCGCTGAGAATTCCAAGCTTTCGAAACCAACACGTGAGTTGGACACCGGCATATGTATTGTTTGAAACATTCCGATTAGTGGCACACTCCTACAAAGAAGAGTAGTGAACTGTTGTTGTGAGTGAGATAGATTAATCTGACGAAGAGACGGAAACGAGTCCAGATAATGCTGAATGTGGCAATTCAGAATAAGCTCATGTACTGTTGTTTTGATTCTTGGAAGTCATAATATGACTATTCGGCGCACCTATATACGGTTACGGCCAGTATGATCCCTTAGTGGAGAATGGATTTTGAAATGCCACATTGCGATTGTGGGTTTTCATCCTTCCAAAAGGCTACGACTTACATTGGAACTAATATATGGCTTATATTATGTACCGTTTCGTTTATACAAATCAATATTATGACAAAAAGTTGAAATTAGTATGTGATAATATCGGATTCTTTTCAATTTCTGCCCGCCAGTTTGGCCGCCATATTGACTGTGGGTATCACTTGCCAAACCCTAATGGATAATTCATACATATCAACATGTAATGGTGGTAGAAATCGCGAAAAAATAACGCCCATCTTAAGAAAGTAAAGGAATGTAGGCGTGTTTTCAAATTTCGGTCGCCATTTTGGCCGCCATCTTTGATTTGGAAAACCATTTCTTGCATGAGATGTAAGGTAATTACTTCACCTCAGTATTTACAACTCAACTGTACGCATGGATGGAGTTGTCTCGACAATAATGCCCAATGATGTGAATATGAGGGAATTTCGGTGATATTTCAAAATCTGTCCGCCATTGTGGGCGCCATTTTGGATTTGGGGGACTTTTATTTGGATATGGTACAAGGAAAGTTCTTCGACTAAGTGTTCCCAACTTACAATAGTAAGCAGGTGTGGAGTTGTCATGACAATAATGCTCACTGATGTTAAAATCAGCGATTTTCGGCGATTTTTTATTTCTGGCGGCCATTTTGGCCGCCATCTTGGATTTGGGTAAATATTCCTCAACTCAGGTATAAGAGGAATCCTAGCTCGAGTATCTCCTGCAAATATATATGCATGGGTGTTGTTATAATAGCAATAACATTCATTGATTCGAAACATAACATCGCGTTATTAACGGAGATTCGGCTTTGACCTATGATACCGGCATTTGGGAAAACGTGATATCGGACAAAAATATCCCGCAATGAATGCATATTATGGTCCCTATGTGTTCGCCAATGACTCCTCTATATGATAAATGTATAACATGACGCAAAAATTATAACATTTTCCCACAGAGACAAACGAAAGGTGGTAACATGTCAGAAAAATAGCATATTTTCACATTTCGGCGGCCATCTTGGCCGCCATATTGGATTCTGGTGTCGGATTTTTGGCTAATTTGTAAGGGTTGTATATTAGCATAACGAATCGAGCGGAAAACAAGACCGCATGTGCTATCATCTTTACTATAATGGCGATCAAAGAGACCTGGTGCATTTTAAAAAAATGGCCACCATGATGGACGCCATCTTGTCTGGAGTCTCTGCGGCCACTTTTTTTTCTTGTTAACAAGTGAAAAAAATTAGAGGAGACCTTAAGGAAGAAAATTAGTGGGGTGAAGTTAAGTCCTGGGGGGGGGGGGTGCAGAGGTCGGCCAATATCTCCTGGACTACTAAGTACGAACACATACTTAAGAATCACACAACACGCTCATGTCTGTACACAGGCACAACACGCTCATGTCTGGACACATACGCTCTTTATCGACGACACTGCGGATACGAATGCTCTTTAACTAGCACGCGATTAACCCATGAATTTCCATTGCGGTGGCGGGGGATTGGAGAATGAGTGCTCTGACGTTCTCAGAAGCGGTCCGATGACCATTCCCGTGGTTTTTACCCTTAGATAGCAAGTTTTGGCTAAATCCGCCCGGCAGTTTTCCCGGCCATAGCTAACAGACAAACAACAAACAAACAGACAGAAGTTCCAAAATATATATTAGATAAATAATTCACAACAATACACCCCTATTAACTCAATCATACCGCATGCTATTATAAATCGTCATGTTGGAGTACATGTATCTGACGAATCGTTCACAGCCAAAGTTTTTCAATAACATAGTTAATCAGTTATGCAGTATATATTCATCTTTTTGTCTCCACAGCCAATACACATTTGCATGGACCAGGCAATTCAATATAAAGACAACATTCCAACCAGGTATGTATGAACGTATAATACATATCATCCCAGTCAGTAATACTGAAAATGACTCAATGGCGTCTATTGCATCTTTCAAATTAAAGCAAGCCTGGTGGATATAGTGTGTACAATTTGCAGAATGTGGTCCCCAGATGGTGAATTTAGTGACGTTATCCCACACGATGGGCTAGCATCACCAAATTCTCCCTCTGGGAACCCAATTTTCTGCTGTGTTGGGTAGCATAACTAAATTCACCCTCTGGAGACCTCATTCATCAAATGTGAGACACACTATATCCATCCCATGCCTGAATTAATACAAGTGTAGGAATTTTACTCTTTAACCCTCTCATGATGGGATCTGCGCTGGCACAGCATTAAATACCCTGTGCCAGTGCACACTCTTATAAATGCGAATCGACCATAGGTCACCTCGCATTATATAGAGAATGCACTGGCTTACAAGATCAAGGTAAATATTGTTAGGCCAATGCATTCTCTTATATATTCGAGGCGACCTATGGTCGACTCACATATATAAGAGAATGCATCGGCACAGGGTTTTCGTAAAAATTCAGGACGCTCTATTCATCAAATGGTTAATTATCCCCCGCCAAATTTAAAATTTGCGGGGGATATAGTAATGGGTTCCGTCCGTCCGTCTGTCCCGAATTTGTAAGAGTCATAACTTGAACAAATGTCAACGGATTTCAAAGATTTGTGGTATATGAGTTCACCTGACCATTACCTAGAATGAGTTCGCAAGCCAGGTCCGGCCGGATATTTTTACCGGAGTTATGGGACTTTGTTTATTATTTTGGTCGAATTTACCAAATAGCAAATAGACGACGTCACCGGGCTCATTTCCACAAATCTCAACGGATTTTAAAGATATTTGGTATATGAGTTCACCTGATCATTACCTAGAATGAGTTCGCAAGCCAGGTCCAGCCGGATATTTTTACCGGAGTTATTGGACTTTGTTTATTATTTTTGTCGAATTTACCAAATAGCAAATAGACGACGTCACAGGGCTCATTTCCACAAATCTCAACGGATTTCAAAGATATTTGGTATATGAGTTCACTTGACCAGTATCTAGAACGAGTTCGCAAACCAGGTCGGGCCGGATATTTTCAGCAGAGTTATTGAACTTTGTTTATTTTTTTATGTGCAAATGGACGACGTCACAGGGCTCATTACCACAAATGTCAACGGATTTCAAAGATTTTTGGTATATGAGTTCACATGAACAGTATCTAGTACGAGTTCGCAAACCAGATCCGGCCGGATATTTTCAGCAGAGTTATTGGACTTTGTTTATTATTTTTGGTGCAAAATGGACGACGTCACAGGGCTCATTTCCACAAATGTCAACGGATTTCTAAGATTTTTGGTATATGAGATCACATGACCAGTATCTAGAACGAGTTCGCAAACCAGGTCCGGCCGGATATTTTCAGCAGAGTTATTGGACTTGTGCAAATGGACGACGTCACATGGCTAATTTCCACAAATGTCAGTCCTAAAATGAGTTCGCAAGCCAGGCTTTTTGACAAAATCCCACCTCTTGTTTAGCACATACTGAGAACGCAAACATTATTGAGAATGCACTTCCCCAACTGCACATTTCGGCGGGGGATACCGCCGTCTATGACTGCTTGTTGTACCAGAATTGGTTAATCCCATACCATCTGATTTGACATCATAAAACTACCATTGGTATATATGTATTCTATAACAGAAAATAATTAGATCGCGATCACCATGCGCTTATTAATTTGACAGACATATATCAACTTACAAAAGTGATAGTTATAATACGTTGTCAGGCAACCAAACATTCCAATGATGTTCTCTGATAATTAGAGCGTCCATTCATTTGTGTCCCAAAAGCGATAGATAATAAAGAGCGTTCTCGAATATGATCTTATTTAATTCCTTAGCATTTGTTGATTTACATAATGCCTGTGTTATACAAATGTAATTGCAAATATTGCATACGCTTTGTAAATTCTGACTAATTTCTTGTCAAATCGGACCAGGCATCTTTAAAATGACTGCAGCTTCGTCATTCTGTCTATAGCCTATCTTTGTCAACCGGTCCCACTCTCAACCATTTCTATACTAAAGCATCATTGACAAGTAGTTATCCCATAGGAAATATTCAGATAATAAGTTCAACAGACGACCATAAAAGGTCGTTTGTTGAACTTATTATCTAAACATTTCCCTCACTGAGTGGGGCTCCTTCTGCACTTTTATTTATTTGTCGTCTGCTTGTATCACCTTAGAATCCATGTATTATAGTAACTGTGTATAAATGGGAAGCAATCAAGAACGACCATACAATATCATATAAGCCTTATTTCTAAGTCGCTGCCATATTGGATCCATCCAGCCCCATTTCGTGCAGTCAATGCTATACAGGTCAAAGTTCTGGAGGTGCATTCCATATATGGAATGCATCTCCAGAACATTGACATTGTAGCAATGAATGCATGGAATAGGGCTGGATGGATCCAATATGGCTGCGGCTTATAAATAAGACTTATTGCAGGACTTTTGGTATTAATGATTTGGTATACATGTATATAAGCCGTTGGTGTGAAGTAATCGTCTCTTGTTCCATGGATCACAATAAGTATTGAAAGTTGTATACGCCGCTTTTTAACCCTTTCTATACTAAATGGATTCTCCCAGTCAGTAAACAGTGTGCATTGGAATGGTCTATTATTCATTTGCAGTGAAGTTAAAGGTACTCAATCCAATCAGACACTCCTAAATTAATATTTCTTTGGCTTCCGGGGTAAAAAATATTTGATTCGAGTCGAGTAACCTACCCGTCAACGCTCAGAGTGATCAGATATCAATTTTTGAAGTTTGTTATTTCTATTGTTTCTGGCCCAGAGAAATACGCCGTCAAAAGGATGGTCTCGGTAAAAATTGCGGACGAAGATGGATAACTCTAAATTCAAGCAGTTATTATTACCACTTGATTTTAGAGTTATCCACCTTCATCCGCAATTTGTCCATTTGACCTCGTGTTTCGGGGCAAATTATTAGTACACATCTCGAGAAATAGCAAACTTCAAAAATCAATATCTGATCACTCTGAACTTTGATGGGTGGGTTCCTCGACTCGAATCAAATATTTTTACCCCCGAAGCCAAAGAAATAGTAATTTAGGAGCGTCTGATCGGATTGAGTACGTTTAATATGATAAAAGCAGACGATAGATACATAAAAGTGCAGAAGGAGCCCAATTAATGGAGGGAAATGTTTAGTTAGTAAGTTCAACAACGTTTGTAGAACTTATTATCTGAAATTTCTTATGGGATAACTATACACATCAACGATATTTAGTATAGAAAGGGTTATATCACCCAAGTGAATTGAATTTGATCTTCTTTGCAGTGGTAGGCACAGGCCAGTGTGGCCAGTGTATGGTCAGTATCGATACATTCCTCCACAACGGTGGCTCCATTCCCTCGAGGTTAGTGAATAAAGTAATGCCTTAAATAATCGACTCCTTAACCACAGCAGAATTATGGGTAATCTCACTGAGAGCTTTCCGATGAATGGCAACTAGCCACATTTCCGACTAAATCCTGAAAAAATACCCATAATTCTGCTGTGGTTAAAGGTGGTTATTATTGTTAATAGTAACCACTTGATTTTCGAGTTATCCATCTTACAACCGCAATTTGTCCATTTGAGCACGTGGATCTGGTCCACATCTCCAAAAATTAACAAACTTCAAAAATCGATATCTGATCACTCTTGAGCTTTGATGGGTGGGTTCCTCGACTCGATTAAAATATTTTTTACCCCCGAAGCCAAAGAAATCATAATTTAGGGGTGCTTAATCAGATTGAGTACCTTTAAAGTCAATTATTTAAGGCATTACTGTACACATTTAATTTTATACATGGTGTTCACTCATTAAATAATATACTCCAGATGTAGGCTGGATGTAATATTTTGGGAATCTGTTCCCCATCTCATTTAGATTCTAGTGCAACAACTATGTTAAATTGTAGTTTGTATGATGTTTGTGTGTGGAGGTCTTAAACCCTTGGTGTACCTTTAAGCATTATATTCATAATTTCTCTAAATCAGTTACTATATGAATAGACCACATTTCACCGAATTTCAGGTTTAATTTCCCTGATTTTAATCATTTTTGTTTCAGCACGGAGCAGCTGTATTTTTATATCACCCGTGTGCAGAGCAGGGTGAAATTGAATTGCTCATGGACCTCGCAAAGACATGTCTCAGGCGCCATATTATAACGCCCTACAAAAAACTGTCACAAGAAACTGTAAGTTTCCACCCCAGCTGACATCATACATGTTCCTGAAAATATTTTGAAGGCACTTAGAGGATTTAAAAGGCATCATAATCTTCACGGTTGACACCTAACATTAAGAAGGTGCCCCATTTGTGAATTAAATAACAATCTCAATTTCAAACTATTATTTTGAAGGAAAAATCATTGTCCTTTATCACCAATGTATGGAGCCTCGGGAGGTGACATACCAATGTATGCTATAGTACTATAACAACACCTGTTTACCCTCACAATATGAGATATGTTTCTAATTATGTAAAAAAAAAAGTGGTTTAAAAAAATAAGATTTTTTAATGAGAATATAAATCGAACATTTTTCATTTAATATATCAGTATATTTTGGTAGCCATTTGCAGAACTATTTTTGGAGGAAAAGTCACCACAAAACAACATAATATCTGAAAATATCAATCAGTATTGAGTGCTTATGTCTGCCAAATTATTACAAATGTGAATGAATAATATTTGTTTTGTTTTATGTTGTTTTGGTCCTTCACACGATAACAAAATAGTTTAACAAATCACTACCAAAAAAACTAAAATATACAATGAAAAATGTTTGATTTTTATTCTTGCAGACGGTCATGATTTTAGATGGTAAGCTGAGTGCATGCATTAGTTGGGGTATTAAAGGTACTCAACCCGTAAAGAGGGTCCCCATCTCAACAGATTCCAACAACAACAATCCGATCGGAGGGTCCTATATTACTATTTCTTTGGCTTTGGGGGTAAAAAATATTTGATTCGAGTCGAGGAACCCATCAAACAAAGCTCAGAGTTATTAGATATTGATTTTTGAAATTTGTTATAAACTCGAGATCAGTACTACTAACTGACGTAATCTGCTCTGGATGTGTTCTCCGAATCTATTCAAACAGACAAGGATGGATAACTCTAAAAAGTTCTGGGCCAGATAGTATTCCCGATAATGAAAAATAATAGATTTCTAAAATCGATATCTAACAAATCTGAGCTTTGATGGGTGACTTCCTCGACTCGAATCAAATATTTTTGACCCCCGAAGCCATTGAAATAGTAATTGAGAGGAGTTTTATCGGGTTGAGTACCTTTAAGCTAGGTTATGCAGTGTGATTTTAGAAAATATTTTCTGTCAAACTCTCTATCAATCTACCTAAAAATAATTGTTTTTATTTTTTTAACCACTTTTGTTTCACATAATTAGAACATATCTCTCATATGTTGAGGGTAAGCAGGTGTTTGTTATAGTATTAGAGCGTACATTGGTTATAGAGGATAATGATATCCCCCTTCAAATTAATAGTTTGCAATTGAGATTTTGGGGG
The DNA here is from genome assembly GCA_032622095.1 of Siphonodentalium dalli. Lineage (NCBI taxonomy): Eukaryota > Metazoa > Mollusca > Scaphopoda > Gadilida > Siphonodentaliidae > Siphonodentalium > Siphonodentalium dalli. The sequence goes on from CP136064.1 coordinate 200,494,549, forward strand.
GGTTGAGGGGTATTTTTTAGGAGGCTCTGGGAAGAACATACAATAAAGATAATGTACAGGTATGTCGAGTTATTAAAGATGGTGTATCTCTTCTGGTCCACAATTACAACAACATAATTGTTTATAAAACTGGATTTTAATACTTCAAATACATCTTTATTTGAGTAAACACCTACAAAACTGAAGATTTGGCTTTTAATTGTTAATATTAATTAAAGGCATAATAATGTGGTTTATTCCTGATGTAGCCCTGCAAAATATCTAAATCAAAATGACGTTTGTCTTGAGTGAGAATGCTAACAAGATAGAGTTATCCAAACGTTTCCACTAGATCCCCTTAAGTTTATCTTCTAAAAATAGGTTGTAAACCTGGCGCGGAAGGTCGTATTATCATACAAAAAACAGAAAAAATCAAAATCAAATAAATATTAATTGATAGTATTTCCAGACAGGTGTCTTCGATTCATATTTAATATTTTGTACCCCGGAAACTATATATAAAACTTGTTCGGGAGAGATACACTATCTTTAATTATGTATCTTTAATACTTTACTATGATTATAGACTAACCTCACATAGGATCACCCCTGGTTAACCATTTCATGATGGAAGCTGCGCTGGTGCAGCATTAAATATCATGTGCCAGTGCATTCTCTTATATATGCGAGTCTCCCATAGGGAGCCGCACATACATAAGAGATTATATGCACTGGTTTACAAGGTCAAGGTAAATGTTTTTAGGCCAAAGTATTCTCTTAAATATTCAAGGCTCCCTATGGGCACCTCACATATATAAGATAATGCATTGGCACAGGGTTTTCACAAACTTTCACTGGCAGGAAGCTCCATTCATGCTAGGGTAAATGTGATCCTGCCAATTTAAATACCATGATACTGGTGTTGCTATGATATGCTGGTAGACCAAAGCGATGCTGTTAAGAAAAAGTACCGTTATTTTTTTTTTAAAGTTGTCATTTTTGTGCTGGTTGGCTAATCTGAACAAATCGAGGAAATTAAACCATTCAAAGACACGTATATTGTGAAAAATGTTGAAAACAGCTGTGTTGGTTGTTGCAAACAGGCCATGATTGAGATCACTATTTCTGTCATTTTTCAAACACCAGCCCCACCATTATTGAAATAGTAAAAAGTATACGTGTTCTTGAATGTTTTATACAGACACTGGGTTTCGCTCATATTTATGGTGTCCTGTTTCTGCCATATATGTTTTTCACTTCCTTCGCTTGTTTTTTCACTTGCTTCGGTTCCTTTGCAGCGAAATAATCCCAATTAAATTAAGGAACCAACGGAAGTGAAAAAATCAATCGAAGCAAGCGAAAAAATCAAACGACAAAAGCAAAAAAACATTATTGTTATTTCGCTTGCTTCATTTGTTTTTTTCGCTTCCTTTGTGCGACATTTTGTTGTTTTTTTCGCTTTCGGTGGTTCCTTCAGGAACCACTGAAACCCAACAACCAAGAAACAAGTTTTTCTTGGTTCTTATTGTTGTTGGGTTTTGGTGGTTCCTTCACTTGCTTCGAATACTTCTCGAGGCATGCGAAGGAACCACCGAAAGCGAAAACAAAAACGAACGAAGCAAGCGAAATAACAATGATGTATTTTGCTTTCATTGTTTTATTTTTTGGCTTGCTTCATTCAATTTTTTTGCTTGCTTCGCTGCGAAGTAACCGAAGCAAGCGAAAAAACCAAATGAAGGAAGCGAAAAAAACTAAATGGAAGACACAGTACACCATACATATTAGCCAAATAAAGTCATATAAAAGTAGATGCATGTTAAATTGACGTGCTACATTTGACTTTTTATGTTTGTTTCAGCCATTTGCTGTTGTCACTTATGGATGTAAGCTAATAATGGGGAGAGTTGATCCAGAACAAGTTCAGATGTTTCTAATGGTTTGTACTCTTAGATATTCTGGTGAATCTTCAAGATTAATACTTTTGTTAACTCTTTTAGGAAGATGGATGAAGAGATTAAATCTCCTGCAACTCTTGCCTCGATTTATGCACAAGTACTTGAAATTTAACCCTTTCTATACTAAACACTCATTGAGGAGTAGTTCCCACAGGAAATTGTCAGATAATCACTTCAGCAGTTGTTGAACTTATTATCTGAACATTTCTCACCAATGAATAGGAATCATTCTATTTTAGTATCTGTCTGTGGTCTTGATTATATTACCGGACCACCCATCCAAATGAATAGGACCATTCCAATGAATACTTTTATAACTGAATGGTAGCATATATTGTGTATACAAAGGGTTAAAGGTGGTGTATGTCTTCCCTGAATTTTCCGTATATATTCAGCGGTATTGAATATTCCATTTGTTTCATGGATGACCAGATCAAATCTCCTGCATTTCTTGCCTCGATTTATGCACAAATACTTGAAGTTTAAACCTTTCTATACTAAACACCCATTGATGAGTGGTACCCATTGGAAATGTTCAGATAATAAGTTCAACAAATGACCATTGTTCAACTTATTATCTGAACATTTCCTACCAATGATTATGAATCATTCTGCTCTTGTATTATTTGTCTGTCGTCTGCTTTTATTACATGAACACCCTTCCAAATGAATAATAGACCATTCCAATGGATACTTTTATAACTGAATGGGAGAATCCATTTCGTATAGAATGGGTTAAAGATGGTGTAACTATGTCTTCCCTGAACTTTTTTTTATAGATTCAGTTATATCAAATAATATGTTTGTTCACGATAGTCAACTGGAGCTTCTTTCATTAGTTTTTTTTTATATATATGGCTATTCTTTAAGTCATTGCGGAATTTTGTATTGAAAATCTTAACGTTTAAAACACATTTAGTTGAAATATTTCAAACACCAGATGTTTGACTTGGGTTTGTTTTGGAAAACAATGCAAACATGCTTTCATAACAAGTTTCATAGAAACTCTGATAATTCCATTGCAGTAGGTCTAGTTCAGTATGCAATTCAGCTGTTCTGTCTACACCTTGCTGCATCCTATACTCATAATAGCTATTCAAATAAATATACAGGGATCATCCCACCATAATTGCAAAAGGGGCCAGGTCCCTTTCTTTGGGGAAATTTAATACATTTGGGTTCAATTGGGAAATTTCAAATCATTTCAAGATACGGGCGGCGTTGGCGGTGGGTATGCTGTTAAAATATTCACCTCCGTCAAAAACCGCCATAAACAGAAAGAATATAAAATATAGACAGACTTTGTTCTTATACCAATCAGAAATATGGCATAAAACAGTATGTTATTGTGAATTTCTTTTCCTTTGTTATGTAAACAAAAGCAAAAAACGTTACGTTTCCTGACTTTTGTTTAGATCCGGATATGGTAAACATAAAGAGCGTTACTTGTTACTGTTTTCCTGATATGGAAATAATAAAGAGCATTTATATAATTTTAGTCTGATCACCCAATAGAATTGCTCTGTGTTATGTAAACAGAAGCAAAACTTCTGTAACACAAGCAGGCTCTTGTTTACATACACCATCGTATGTCTTGACGACAATATACTATTTACACGCTGATTATGTTTGGCATATGAACAAAACAATATATATTTTAATATTCCTTCTGTTGATGGTGATTTGAACAAATATGAATATTTCTGCAACGAACGCCGCCCGTGCCTTTAAAGAAGGTCTATCTCTTCCAGGCCACAATTACAACAACATAATTTATTATAAATCCCGATCTCAAGACTAAAAATAACTGTGCTGTTAATAAAATACCGATACAACTGAAGACTTGATATATTATTTGTATATAAAGCCATAATAAAGTGGTTTATTTTGATCGTAAGATTGTGGTATAATCTTTTGTCAAAATGAAATTTGCCATAATTGGGGGTGCTAAGAAGATAGAGTTCTCCTTCTTGGTATGCTTATGGTACACAAAGTTTTCGCGTTAATTTCTCTTATAAAAATAGCCCTCAAAACTTGTCTTGAATATCCATCTATTCTCAATAAAATTTATATTAATTGATAGAAACTCCCTGAAAAATGTTACGCATGTCATCCAGGCAATTGGATATACATGTAGACACACATTACAGTCAAGTCTGATTATAATTTTCAAAATGTTTTAGTTCAAAATGAAGAGTATGTCAAAATAATGGGAAATTATCAGAATGTATAATGATTACCAAAATAAGCAATTTAAAGGTACGGTTGGCCTTGGCGGTGGGTATCCTGTGAAAATATTTACACCCGTCAAAAACCGCCACAAACAGAAAGAACATCAAAATGTAGACAGACTTTGTCTGTATACAAAAAGTTACTTTTTTGGTGTTTGTTTATATTATGATGGTAAACATAAAGAGCGTTCTTTGTTGGTGAATTCCTGATATGGAACTAATAAAGAGCGTTTATGCCATTTGTGTGTGATTAGCCAGTAACACAATCAGGCTCTTGCTTAGGTAAAATATAGTAGGTCTTTGTGATAACATGCTGTTTACGCGATGGTCATGGTATATATGAACGAAACTGTATGCGTTTTAATGTTTTTCTGTTTACGGTGATTGGAAGAAATATGAATATTTTCGACAACTAAGGCCTCACGTGCCTTTAAGGATAAATTTGTTATTTTTGTTTGTAATTAATGTGCATCACTATCATGATAATGGGTATACTGACAATGGCCAGACCTTTGTTAAAAAAATTTAAATATAATTTTTAGGAGATTGGTCCTGCAGATATTGGGGATATCATTTTTTGTTTGAAGGATAAAACTTTTATGTAAACTACAGTAATGCCCTAAATCATCGACCCTTAACCCCAGCAGAATTATGGGTAACTTTTCAGGATTTAGTCGGAAATATGGCTTGTTGCTATTCATCGGAAAGCTCTCACTGAGAGCTTTCCCGATGAATGGCAACAAGCCATATTTCTGACTAAATCACCCATAATTCTGCTGTGGTTAAGGAGTCGATTATTTAGGGCATTACTGTATCACACTTGACTCATGTTGTGCTACACCAACACAGTTGAGTAGGTCATTTCAAGTTTTGTTTAGGAAATGCCCTTGACCAAACACTTATAATCAGGCTTGATTCCAGTGTTGTTGGGGAATTTGGACAATGGAACAGCTATGTTAAACAGGTTTTATTTCCTTTCAGCAACATGCACTTGATGCACCAGAAGCGAAGACAACAAGGGATGGGGAGTACTCAGCTGGATTGATTCAAAAAGCAGAAACTGTCACAGATTTTGAGGATTCTGTTGTATGTCCAAAATTCCAGTTTGAAATTGACTCATCAATGTAGAGTTTGTGGTTCATTAAATGTTCAACAAATTCCTTTCAAGTTCAACCGAAGCCCACAAAGCTTCATGTCCATTGCCAATTTGAAAGCTCTGTTTCTCTGATCCATTTGACATTTTTCAGATAACTGACAATCATCGTTGGAGATAAATACTCCAGAAACACAATTTCATTCATAAGCAGCCACAAAGCTTGTCTTAATTAATGATAAGTATACATTTCTGTGGAAGCTGTGTGCCAAATTTGTAAACAATAGCCACATAGGCAGTGTTGTCATTTTTGCTGGTCAGAAATCTACTGGTTTTAATTTATTATTTATATATATAATTATTTTTTTTAGGTCATTTAAATGGCATTGTGATTTGAGGCACCATCTTCCATAATTATCACCAGGAACTTGAAATAGGCCTTCCAAATGCTCAGTGGACGTGAAAACTCACCCACTTGCTTTATGATGCTATTATTTTATCTAAAATGGTATTTCTTCTGTCTGGGATCATATCGGTCAGGCCATAACCACGGTGCAGGGTAAATGCATTATTTGGCACGCATCCCTGTTTATTGTCCCCTGAAATTCCATCGGAGGACAATAGTAATGATCCCCTTCTGTCCGTGCGAGCCTGTATTCTGTCATTTCTGGTCATTTTTTTTTTAAACTTGCTACATATATCAACCAGCATGGTAATCTGCATATCTGTGATTTTGAGTTCGGTCGGACTCATTTTGGCAGAGTTATTGCCCTTTTTCGACATAGAATCCTACATCCTGGGACGCATCTTTTGTCCGAGCCTGTATTCTGTCATTTTCCAGTCATTTTTTTTAACTTGGCACATATGTCAACCAGCATGGGAATCTGTGCACCTTCGATTTTGAGTGATTGCCATTTTTCAACATAGAAATGTTCCATGTTTTTTATTTTAGAGTTATTGACCCCTTTCTCGACACATTGAAGATGTGCAACATATTTAGAGAATATTCACTTTGTATCATATTGGTGTATTCAATTCCTCCTACATAATTAGGGAGCCCGCATATGTTCCATTTACACTTTTGCGTACAAAAGGTTTGACCCCCTAAAGTTGGTACCAATAATGGAACATTCTGAAAAACCGATTTCTTAAGTTGCGCATTCCTGGGGTTTAGGGGCCGCTGAACCCCAAAAAGTGCCAAAAATCACTTCTATTTACACTTCCGCGTACATCGATGAATTTTGGTTTGATGATACACCTAAGTGTACTGATTAAGAAAACACAACTTAAGAAAGGGATTTTCCTGGGGTTTTCAGATAAGAAAGGGGGTCCCATGCTGAACCCCAAAACGTGATTTTTCACTTTTTTTTATACTTTCGCGTACATCCATAATTTTTGGTCTCAAAGTACTTTGATATATACTAATTATAAAAACACAACTTAAGAAGCAACTTTTCCTGGGGTTTTAAGATAAGAAGGGGGTCATCGGGTCACCCCTCAAAACGAAAAAAATCACTTTTATTTACATGATTGCATTCGTCCAACGTGTGTGTATGTGCGTACACCCCTGGAACGTTGCACTATTACAACCAATACATCCCTAAATCGATACGATCAACTTAAGAAATATATATTCATGTCGTTTTCTGATAAGAACGAGACTTGTCCCCCCCCCCCCCCCACAACCCGATCCATTTTCTAGAACTATAAGTGAGCCAGTTTTATAAAAATTATAGCGGGAAAATCTAGTAAAATGTATACAAATGTATATATTTTCGTGAAGCTAAGACATAATGACACTTTTTTGGGCCAAAATTGAAACTCACCATCCAAGATGGCCACCAAAATGGCCGCCGGAAGTTGAAAATGACATTTTTTCACAAATATCTTCTAGATCAATTCATGCTGTTTGGAACTGGTTGAGTAATGCAACTTTATTTTGTGTTTTGTATATTAACTGATAATTTGAGCAATTAAATATGCAATGATTGGGGTCCTAACCCCTTCCGATCCCTCAAAAATTCGATTTTACAGAACGCAGTACAAAATTAAAAAAAAATCACAATTGGGATTCTAGTCATATTTCAACAAGAAATGAACAGAACATTGTAATGTAAGTGAGGCATATCATTACCTATGAATATTCCAAATATCTGGAACCATAAATCTTACCTTGGCTCAAAATGGCTGCGAAAATGGCCGCCAAAATATGGAAAATGGTAAATATTGCCCCAGGGTGTCCTGCAATCGCTTACAAGTTGTGGTTGATGTACACAATTGACTAATCTGTTTTCTATACATTGCATACTAACATGTCTGATGCACCATGGATCATTTTTACTATTGTCACCACTGACATCACCAGAAATATTGTATTTTTCTCTCACAAACTTGACATAAATATCGGCAAAAATTCACTTTTCAGGGTTCGATCATTTGTTCAAGTAAAATGTAACTATCTTTGGATTGAAAGGTGTTTATTGTTTTGGTCTATCTTAAATGTATCACACTACGGTGTTTATAGACTAAATTACTCAAGATGGCTTCCAAAATGGCAACCAAATTTGTAAAAAGTTAAAAGTTAACATATCCCGAACATTATTCTCTGCATTATCCGAAAAAAGGTGGCAAATTGTGACTCACTTGGTTATTGTACGTGTTAGTTACAATGTAATTAACTGACAACTACGTTCTATTATGTTTGTCCCAGTTCCATATGGGGCATGACAAATTCATTTTAAAGTTGCAGTATGGAATTTTGCGGAAAACCTCTTTTGTGCTTCTGGCCATATTATTGAAAGGGAATGGGCAGAACTTTGAGACGGAACTGAGATGAGCCATGATATGTGGGTATTCTGGCCCATTATGATAACAATTTATCAACTGGATACAGGGTGGAAGTTAATATGGCATCCAGGGAGTTACTCAATGATCATAGATGATGATAATAGGTATACACAGAGTTATTGTATGGTCATGAATGATGTGTGGGTATAAAGGGAGTGCCCTGTTTGTAACGGTGGGACGTATATTTATATATGTTGTGGATGTGTTATCATTGGTGGTGTATGGGGAGTAGATTTATTATCATGTATGGCGTGTATGAGTATGGCAAGTATGGAACCTGTGAGTGGTCGTATGTGCGGATATTGGTATATCTGGAAGGGATCACCATTGGTGGTTTGCATATGTATACTTGGATTGACTCTATGGTCATGTGTACGGCGAATAGGTATACATGTAGTGGCTGTATGGTCCATGGTGAGGTGAATATGTATACAATGAGTGACTGTATGATTGTGAATGTAGTGAATATGTATACATAGAGTGACTATATGGTCATGTGTCGGGTGTAGGTGTATACCTGGTGTTCATGCATGGTGACTCGTGGCTGTATCGTCATTTGTGGTATGTACGGGTATAACCAAGTATAGGGCTGTACGATCAGGTGTACTAGTACATGTACGTGTATAAAGTGGGTGACTGTGTTGTCATTTGTGTGGTGTTTATGTACATATGGAGTGACTGGGGTAATGGGTGGGTTGTACATGTGTACCTTGGGCGGCTATCGCTTTCCACAATAACTCAAGGATATGTTAATCAATAGAGAGGTCATGTCATATCGTGGAAAGCGATAGCCACCCATTATCACACAGTCATTACATATATACATAAACACCACAGACATAACAATATAGTGACCCACTGTATACATGTACACCTGACCCATGACCACGAATGACCATACAGCCACGCGTCACAATGCAGGCACACCGGGTATACTCCTAAACATGACACATAACCATATAGTCACTCCTTGTATATCCATTCATCTCACCATTGGCCATAAGGTCATCCCCTGTATACCTATTCTCCAAACGCATGGTCAAATATACAATCAATATAAACATCAACACCACAACAATGACCATAAAGTCACTCCGGTATACATATGCACATCACCAATGGCCATATAGCCACTCGCTTCATACACATACCCTCACCCATGTTACCTGGTATACTCTTTCACCTGACCTATGGCCATATAGTCACCCCGTGTGTACCTATTCAAAACATTCATACACGATCATGGTCAATCCTTGTATACATATTCACCTCAACATTGGACATGTCAATCCCTGTATCCCTATTTGTCACACCATAGCCGAATAGCCACTCAAGATATACTAATACACCCCAGCCATGACATGTCAGTATAGTCACTCCATGTATGCATATGCACCTCATCCATGGCCATATAGCCACTCGCTATATACACATGTACCTCGCCAATGACAATAAAGCAACACGTGTGTGTACTGGTATAACCTACACATGACGATACCGACACGAGTCACCAAACAGAAACACCAGGTACATGTATACTCATACGCCTGTCACCCTCTGTATATATGTTCATTACATTTATGATCATACAGTCACTACTTGTATACCTACATGTAACCATATCACCATTAACCATACGGTCACTACCTGTATACCTATTCGACACTCATAGTCACATAACCACTCGATATACATATGCAGCCCACCCTAGACCATAAATTCACTCCAGGTATACATGTAAACCTCACGAATGGCCATTCAGCCCTTCCAGATATACAAAAAACCCACACAAACGACCACTCAAACAATCCATACTTGCATATACACCTCACGCATGACAATTCAGAAATTCACTGTATAATCATACACGCCATCCATGATAACACAGCTAAGCCATATACACCCACCAATGATAATACATACACGAGATATATAAATATACATCCCACCCGTTACCACAAGGACACTCCCTATGTACCCACACGCTCGATAATGTCCACCCAGCTTACTCCAGGTATTCATATTCAATCATGACCGTACAGTCATTCCATGTATACCTATACACATTACCTGTAACCATAACATCACACACCCCATCCATGATCATACAGACAACGCATGTACATCCCACCCATGACCTTACAGTCACTCCATATATACATAATCAACACATATATGACCATGTAGCTATATACATACACCACACCAATGACCATACAGGCACACCGGGTGCACCTGTACTGGATATACACAATAATACACCATACAGTCACTCCATGCATACCGATTCACCTCACATCTGACCATGACCTCTCCCTGTATACCTAGATGCATCTTACCATGGACAACCCACTCATAACCATATAGTCACTCATTGTATACCTACTCACATCAGTCATGCCATACAATAACTCCCTGTATACCTATTCACCTCACATATGATCACAGAGTAACTCCCTGGCTACGATCTTTGCATCCACACTGTATCCTGTTGACATTTTTTTTATCATAATGGACCAGAATAGCCAAAGATTATGGTCCATCTCAGTTCTGTCTCAAAGTTCTGCCCATTTCCTTTCAATAGATATGGCCAAAATCACAAAAGAGGTTCTCGGCAAAATTACATACTTTAAAATGAATTTGTCATGCTCCATACGGAACTGGGGCAACTGGGAATAGAACATGTAGTTGTCAGTTAATTAACTAACACGTATAATAACCAAGTGAGTCACAATTTGCTACCTTTTCGGATAATGCAGAGAATGTTCGGGATATATGTAAAAAAAATTACATTTTGGAAGCCATCTTGAGCAATTTGGTCTATAAACACTGTAGTGCGACACATTTAAGATAGACCAAAGCAATAAACACCTTTCAATCCAAAGATAGTTATATTTTACCTGAAAAAATTGTCCAAACCTGAAAACTTAATTTTTGCCAATATTTATGTCAAGTTATTTAGAGAAAAGTCCAATATTTTTGACGATGTCATTGGTGAAAATAGTAACAATTAACCATGGTGCATCAGACATGTTAGTATTCAAAGTATAGAATGCAGAATAGCCCATTTTATACATCAATACAACTTGTAAGCGATTGCAAGACACGCTGTGTAATATTTACCATTTTCCATATTTTGGCGGCCATATTGGCAGCCATTTTGAGCCAAAGTATGAATTTTGGTTCCAGTGATTTGGAATATTCATAGGTAATGATATGCCTCACTTACATTACAAAGTTCTGCTCATTTCTTGTTGAAATATGAATAGAATCCCAATTGTATTTTTTTGTGAAATTTTATACCGCATTCTGTACAATCGAATTTTTGAGGGATCGGACCCCAATAATTACATATTTAATTGCTCCAATAATCAGTTAACATACAAAACACAAAATAAAGTTGCATCACTCAACCAGTTCCAAACAGCATGAATTGATCTAGAAGATATTTCCGGCGGCCATTTTGGTGGCCATCTTGGATGGTGAGTTTCAATTTTGGCCCAAAAAAGTGTCATTATGTCTTAGCTTCACGAAAATATATACATTTATATACATTTTACTAGATTTTCCGCTATAATTTTCATAAAACTGGCTCACTTATAGTTCTAGAAAATGGATCGGGTTGGGGGGGGGGGGGGGGGGGTGGTAACAAGTCTCGTTCTTATCAGAAAACGACATGAATATATATTTCTTAAGTTGATCGTATCGATTTAGGGATGTATTGGTTGTAATAGTGCAACGTTCCAGGGATGTACGCACATACACACACGTTGGACGAATGCAATCATGTAAATAAAAGTGATTTTTTTCGTTTTGAGGGGTGACCCGATGACCCCCTTCTTATCTTAAAACCCCAGGAAAAGTTGCTTCTTAAGTTGTGTTTTTATAATTAGTATATATCAAAGTACTTTGAGACAAAAAATTATGGATGTACGCGAAAGTATAAAAAAAAGTGAAAAATCACGTTTTGGGGTTCAGCATGGGACCCCCTTTCTTATCTGAAAACCCCAGGAAAATCCCTTTCTTAAGTTGTGTTTTCTTAATCAGTACACTTAGGTGTATCATCAAACCAAAATTCATCGATGTACGCGGAAGTGTAAATAGAAGTGATTTTTGGCACTTTTTGGGGTTCAGCGGCCCCTAAACCCCAGGAATGCGCAACTTAAGAAATCGGTTTTTCAGAATGTTCCATTATTGGTACCAACTTTAGGGGGTCAAACCTTTTGTACGCAAAAGTGTAAATGGAACATATGCGGGCTCCCTAACTAACAGTTTGTAGTCCAGGGATCTGAAACCCATAAATCCTTCAAACCTGCCACCTTCGTTCGGAGACATTTTGGTCAGCAAACTTTTATTCACATTCTATTCTACATAAACATAGGACCCTCTCAAATACAACATCGCTACAGCCAGATAAGCGGCCTTGTCGGCCAGAGATGTGGAAAATCAAATGGTAGGTGTGTGAATAACAAGAACCATCAACATTTGCGCTATTGGGTACCAAATGCACCAAACACTTTTATTTGGGAAAAAAATGGCACACATTTAAGTATAAATTAAAATATAATTTAATGGATACAACAACTCCAAACAAGGAGAGACAATATAATAACTTGAATTACGAACTTGCCAATATCATTGTCAACGCAATGTATTATGTTCAAAGATGTTGGGGGAAACTACAAAGTTGAAAGCGTTGGCACAATATTGTCGCCTGATGATGGCGGCCACGAAGTTAAAAATTGGCCTGAGCACATCCGATACATGTTGTTGCGGGTATCGATAGAAAATACATCATTCTCTGTGTTACAAAAATTTATAAAGATACTAAATAGAAGGGAGAAAATGCTTTCGGTGTCTTCATGTCCAATAGAAACAATAAGTGTTACCCTGAGAAGATTGAATGCACAGAAATTAGGAATGATCACAAATTTTCATCCTCTAGGTTAGTAATTCATGATTTTAACAAATATGACTCCTGTACAATTCAAGGATAGCATGAACACATAATGCATACAATTAATAATTCTGAATCAAAATATTTCATATCTTAATTATATGTAATAATGATTGAGACTAAAATATTGCTTCAAGTAAGTAAATATGGTTTAATCATGGTTTAATTAAAATGTACATTTTCCATAGTAAGGAGAGTAATTATAAAAACAATGAAGATATGTCATAAAATATAGCCAACAAAAAAAAAATATATATATTTGACAAGAAAATCACATTTATTTGGTACTTGCTGAATTTTGATCGTTATGCCCTTTTGAAATGAAAGTGTCAATGACACTGTAGCTCAACTTGGAAAGGGAATAATTTAATGTATTACAGTCAATGGAGCGATTAGGAATGTGGAAAGTTGAATGTCTAATACTATACATGAAGAGAAAAGTAAAATCCAAGATGGCTGCTGGCGGCCATGTTTTCGGCCGAATGACCCCAAAATGAGTCGTTCCCATCTACATGTCATCATTAACATCCATGAAAATGTTTATGACGATCAGACTAAAGGTACGACCTGTAGCACATGCTAAAGAATTTAGTCATACAAAGAGTAAAATCCAAGATGGCTGCTGGCGGCCATGTTTTTTGGCCGAATGACCCAAAAATGACTCGTTCCCATCTACATGTCATTATTAACATTCATGACAAATTTTATGATGATCAGACTAAAGGTACAACCTGTAGCCTGTGCTAAAGGATTTAGTCATACAAAGAGTAAAATCCAAGATGGCTGCTGGCGGCCATGTTTTTTGGCCGAATGACCCCAAAATGACTCGTTCCCATCTACATGTCATTATTAACATTCATGACAAATTTTATGATCAGACTAAAGGTACAACCTGTAGCCCGTGCTAAAGGATTTAGTCATACAAAGAGTAAAATCCAAGATGGCTGCTGGCGACCATGTTTTTTGGCCTATTGACCCCAAACTTACTCGTTCCCATCTACATGTCATTATTAACATTCATGACAAATTTTATGATGATCAGACTAAAGGTACAACCTGTAGCCAGTGCTAAAGAATTTAGTCATACAAAGAGTAAAATCCAAGATGGCTGCTGACCGCCATGTTTTTTGGCCGAATGACCCCAAAATTACTCGTTCCCATCTACATGTCAATATTATCATCCATGACCAATTTCATGATGATCAGACAAACAGTACTACCTGTGGCCCGTGCTAATGGATTACATTTTGAAATCCAAGATGGTCGCTGGTGGCCATGTTTTTTGTCCGAATGACCCAAAATGACTCGTTCCCATCTACATTCCAATTTCAACAGCCATGACAAATTTTATGATGATCAGACTAAAGGTACGACCTGTAGCCCGTGCTAAAGGATTTAGTCATATAAAGAGTAAAATCAAAGATGCCTGCTGGCGGCCATGTTTTTGGCCGAATGACCCCAAAATGACTCGTTCCCATCTACATGTCATTATTAACATTCATGACAAATTTTATGATGATCAGACTAAAGGTACGATCATTCTCTGTGTTACAAAAATTTATAAAGATACTAAATAGAAGGGAGAAAATGCTTTCGGTGTCTTCATGTCCAATAGAAACAATAAGTGTTACCCTGAGAAGATTGAATGCACAGAAATTAGGAATGATCACAAATTTTCATCCTCTAGGTTAGTAATTCATGATTTTAACAAATATGACTCCTGTACAATTCAAGGATAGCATGAACACATAATGCATACAATTAATAATTCTGAATCAAAATATTTCATATCTTAATTATATGTAATAATGATTGAGACTAAAATATTGCTTCAAGTAAGTAAATATGGTTTAATCATGGTTTAATTAAAATGTACATTTTCCATAGTAAGGAGAGTAATTATAAAAACAATGAAGATATGTCATAAAATATAGCCAACAAAAAAAAAATATATATATTTGACAAGAAAATCACATTTATTTGGTACTTGCTGAATTTTGATCGTTATGCCCTTTTGAAATGAAAGTGTCAATGACACTGTAGCTCAACTTGGAAAGGGAATAATTTAATGTATTACAGTCAATGGAGCGATTAGGAATGTGGAAAGTTGAATGTCTAATACTATACATGAAGAGAAAAGTTAAATCCAAGATGGCTGCTGGCGGCCATGTTTTCGGCCGAATGACCCCAAAATGAGTCGTTCCCATCTACATGTCATCGTTAACATCCATGAAAATGTTTATGACGATCAGACTAAAGGTACGACCTGTAGCACATGCTAAAGAATTTAGTCATACAAAGAGTAAAATCCAAGATGGCTGCTGGCGGCCATGTTTTTTGGCCGAATGACCCAAAAATGACTCGTTCCCATCTACATGTCATTATTAACATTCATGACAAATTTTATGATCAGACTAAAGGTACAACCTGTAGCCCGTGCTAAAGGATTTAGTCATACAAAGAGTAAAATCCAAGATGGCTGCTGGCGACCATGTTTTTTGGCCTATTGACCCCAAACTTACTCGTTCCCATCTACATGTCATTATTAACATTCATGACAAATTTTATGATGATCAGACTAAAGGTACAACCTGTAGCCAGTGCTAAAGAATTTAGTCATACAAAGAGTAAAATCCAAGATGGCTGCTGGCCGCCATGTTTTTTGGCCGAATGACCCCAAAATTACTCGTTCCCATCTACATGTCAATATTATCATCCATGACCAATTTCATGATGATCAGACAAACAGTACTACCTGTGGCCCGTGCTAATGGATTAAATTTTGAAATCCAAGATGGCCGCTGGTGGCCATGTTTTTTGTCCGAATGACCCCAAAATGACTCGTTCCCATCTACATTCCAATTTCAACAGCCATGACAAATTTTATGATGATCAGACTAAAGGTACAACCTGCAGCCCATGCTAAAGGATTTAGTCATACAAAGAGTAAAATCTAAGATGGCTGCTGGCGGCCATGTATTAGGGCCAAATGACCCCAAAATTACTCGTTCCTATCTACATGTCAATATTAACATCCATGACAAATTTGATGATGATCAGACTAAAGGTACGACCTGCAGCCCATGCTAAAGGATTTAGTCATACAAAGAGTAAAATCCAAGATGGCTGCTGGCGGCCATGTTTTTGGGCCAAATGACCCCAAAATTACTCGTTCCTATCTACATGTCAATATTAACATCCATGACAAATTTGATGATGATCAGACTAAAGGTACGACCTGTAGCCCGTGCTAAAGAATTTAGTCATACAAAGAGTAAAATCCAAGATGGCTGCTGGCCGCCATGTTTTTTGGCCGAATGACCCCAAAATTACTCGTTCCCATCTACATGTCAATATTAACATCCATGACAAATTTCATGATGATCAGACAAACAGTACGACCTGTGGCCCGTGCTAATGGATTAAATTTTGAAATCCAAGATGGCCGCTGGTGGCCATTGTTTTTTGTCCGAATGACCCCAAAATGACTCGTTCCCATCTACATTCCAATTTCAACAGCCATGACAAATTTTATGATGATCGGACTAAAGGTATGACCTGTAGCCCGTTGCTAAAGGATTTAGTCATACAAAGAGTAAAATCAAAGATGCCTGCTGACGGCCATGTTTTTGGCCGAACGACCCCAAAATGACTCGTTCCCATCTACATGTTATTATCAACATTCATGACAAATTTTATGATGATCAGACTAAAAGTACGACCTGTAGCCCGTGCTAAAGGATTTAGTCATACAAAGAGTAAAATCCAAGATGGCTGCTGGCGGCCATGTTTTTGGGCCAAATGACCCCAAAATTACTCGTTCCCATCTACATGTCAATGTTAACATCCATGACAAATTTCATGATGATCAGACACACAGTACTACCTGTGGCCCGTGCTAATGGATTACATTTTGAAATCCAAGATGGTCGCTGGTGGCCATGTTTTTTGTCCGAATGACCCTAAAATGACTCGTTCCCATCTACATTCCAATTTCAACAGCCATGACAAATTTTATGATGATCAGACTAAAGGTACGACCTGTAGCCCGTGCTAAAGGATTTAGTCATACAAAGAGTAAAATCAAAGATGCCTGCTGGCGGCCATGTTTTTTGGGCCGAATGACCCCAAAATGACTCGTTCCCATCTACATGTCATTATTAACATTCATGACAAATTTTATGATGATCAGACTAAAGGTACGATCATTCTCTGTGTTACAAAAATTTATAAAGATACTAAATAGAAGGGAGAAAATGCTTTCGGTGTCTTCATGTCCAATAGAAACAATAAGTGTTACCCTGAGAAGATTGAATGCACAGAAATTAGGAATGATCACAAATTTTCATCCTCTAGGTTAGTAATTCATGATTTTAACAAATATGACTCCTGTACAATTCAAGGATAGCATGAACACATAATGCATACAATTAATAATTCTGAATCAAAATATTTCATATCTTAATTATATGTAATAATGATTGAGACTAAAATATTGCTTCAAGTAAGTAAATATGGTTTAATCATGGTTTAATTAAAATGTACATTTTCCATAGTAAGGAGAGTAATTATAAAAACAATGAAGATATGTCATAAAATATAGCCAACAAAAAAAATATATATATATTTGACAAGAAAATCACATTTATTTGGTACTTGCTGAATTTTGATCGTTATGCCCTTTTGAAATGAAAGTGTCAATGACACTGTAGCTCAACTTGGAAAGGGAATAATTTAATGTATTACAGTCAATGGAGCGATTAGGAATGTGGAAAGTTGAATGTCTAATACTATACATGAAGAGAAAAGTTAAATCCAAGATGGCTGCTGGCGGCCATGTTTTCGGCCGAATGACCCCAAAATGAGTCGTTCCCATCTACATGTTATTATCAACATTCATGACAAATTTTATGATGATCAGACTAAAAGTACGACCTGTAGCCCGTGCTAAAGGATTTAGTCATACAAAGAGTAAAATCCAAGATGGCTGCTGGCGGCCATGTTTTTGGGCCAAATGACCCCAAAATTACTCGTTCCCATCTACATGTTATTATCAACATTCATGACAAATTTTATGATGATCAGACTAAAAGTACGACCTGTAGCCCGTGCTAAAGGATTTAGTCATACAAAGAGTAAAATCCAAGATGGCTGCTGGCGGCCATGTTTTTGGGCCAAATGACCCCAAAATTACTCGTTCCCATCTACATGTCAATATTAACATCCATGACAAATTTCATGATGATCAGACACACAGTACGACCTGTGGCCCGTGCTAATGGATTGAATTTTGAAATCCAAGATGGTCGCTGGCGGCCATGTTTTTTGTCCGAATGACCCCAAAATGAGTCGTTCCCATCTACATGTCATCGTTAACATCCATGAAAATGTTTATGACGATCAGACTAAAGGTACGACCTGTAGCACATGCTAAAGAATTTAGTCATACAAAGAGTAAAATCCAAGATGGCTGCTGGCGGCCATGTTTTTTGGCCGAATGACCCAAAAATGACTCGTTCCCATCTACATGTCATTATTAACATTCATGACAAATTTTATGATGATCAGACTAAAGGTACAACCTGTAGCCCGCGCTAAAGGATTTAGTCATACAAAGAGTAAAATCCAAGATGGCTGCTGGCGGCCATGTTTTTTGGCCGAATGACCCCAAAATGACTCGTTCCCATCTACATGTCATTATTAACATTCATGACAAATTTTATGATCAGACTAAAGGTACAACCTGTAGCCCGTGCTAAAGGATTTAGTCATACAAAGAGTAAAATCCAAGATGGATGCTGGCGACCATGTTTTTTGGCCTATTGACCCCAAACTTACTCGTTCCCATCTACATGTCATTATTAACATTCATGACAAATTTTATGATGATCAGACTAAAGGTACAACCTGTAGCCAGTGCTAAAGAATTTAGTCATACAAAGAGTAAAATCCAAGATGGCTGCTGGCCGCCATGTTTTTTGGCCGAATGACCCCAAAATTACTCGTTTCCCATCTACATGTCAATATTATCATCCATGACCAATTTCATGATGATCAGACAAACAGTACTACCTGTGGCCCGTGCTAATGGATTAAATTTTGAAATCCAAGATGGCCGCTGGTGGCCATGTTTTTTGTCCGAATGACCCCAAAATGACTCGTTCCCATCTACATTCCAATTTCAACAGCCATGACAAATTTTATGATGATCAGACTAAAGGTACGACCTGTAGCCCGTGCTAAAGAATTTAGTCATACAAAGAGTAAAATCCAAGATGGCTGCTGGCCGCCATGTTTTTTGGCCGAATGACCCCAAAATTACTCGTTCCCATCTACATGTCAATATTAACATCCATGACAAATTTCATGATGATCAGACGAAGAGTACGACCTGTGGCCCGTGCTAATGGATTAAATTTTGAAATCCAAGATGGCCGCTGGTGGCCATGTTTTTTGTCCGAATGACCCCAAAATGACTCGTTCCCATCTACATTCCAATTTCAACAGCCATGACAAATTTTATGATGATCAGACTAAAGGTACGACCTGTAGCCCGTGCTAAAGAATTTAGTCATACAAAGAGTAAAATCCAAGATGGCTGCTGGCGGCCATGTTTTTGGGCCAAATGACCCCAAAATTACTCGTTCCTATCTACTAAAGGTACGACCTGTAGCCCGTGCTAAAGAATTTAGTCATACAAAGAGTAAAATCCAAGATGGCTGCTGGCCGCCATGTTTTTTGGCCGAATGACCCCAAAATTACTAGTTCCCATCTACATGTCAATATTAACATCCATGACAAATTTCATGATGATCAGACGAAGAGTACGACCTGTGGCCCGTGCTAATGGATTGAATTTTGAAATCCAAGATGGCCGCTGGCAGCCATTGTTTTTTGTCCGAATGACCCCAAAATGACTCGTTCCCATCTACATTCCAATTTCAACAGCCATGACAAATTTTATGATGATCAGACTAAAGGTACGACCTGTAGCCCGTGCTAAAGGATTTAGTCATACAAAGAGTAAAATCAAAGATGCCTGCTGGCGGCCATGTTTTTTGGCCGAATGACCCCAAAATGACTCGTTCCCATTTACATGTCATTATTAACATTCATGACAAATTTTATGATGATCAGACTAAAGGTAACGACCTGCAGCCCATGCTAAAGGATTTAGTCATACAAAGAGTAAAATCCAAGATGGCTGCTGGCGGCCATGTTTTTGGGCCAAATGACCCCAAAATTACTCGTTCCTATCTACATGTCAATATTAACATCCATGACAAATTTGATGATGATCAGACTAAAGGTACGACCTGTAGCCCGTGCTAAAGAATTTAGTCATACAAAGAGTAAAATCCAAGATGGCTGCTGGCCGCCATGTTTTTTGGCCGAATGACCCCAAAATTACTCGTTCCCATCTACATGTCAATATTAACATCCATGACAAATTTCATGATGATCAGACAAACAGTACGACCTGTGGCCCGTGCTAATGGATTAAATTTTGAAATCCAAGAAGGCCGCTGGTGGCCATTGTTTTTTGTCCGAATGACCCCAAAATGACTCGTTCCCATCTACATTCCAATTTCAACAGCCATGACAAATTTTATGATGATCGGACTAAAGGTATGACCTGTAGCCCGTGCTAAAGGATTTAGTCATACAAAGAGTAAAATCAAAGATGCCTGCTGACGGCCATGTTTTTGGCCGAACGACCCCAAAATGACTCGTTCCCATCTACATGTTATTATCAACATTCATGACAAATTTTATGATGATCAGACTAAAAGTACGACCTGTAGCCCGTGCTAAAGGATTTAGTCATACAAAGAGTAAAATCCAAGATGGCTGCTGGCGGCCATGTTTTTGGGCCAAATGACCCCAAAATTACTCGTTCCCATCTACATGTCAATATTAACATCCATGACAAATTTCATGATGATCAGACACACAGTACTACCTGTGGCCCGTGCTAATGGATTACATTTTGAAATCCAAGATGGTCGCTGGTGGCCATGTTTTTTGTCCGAATGACCCCAAAATGACTCGTTCCCATCTACATTCCAATTTCAACAGCCATGACAAATTTTATGATGATCAGACTAAAGGTACGACCTGTAGCCCGTGCTAAAGGATTTAGTCATACAAAGAGTAAAATCAAAGATGCCTGCTGGCGGCCATGTTTTTTGGCCGAATGACCCCAAAATGACTCGTTCCCATCTACATGTCATTATTAACATTCATGACAAATTTTATGATGATCAGACTAAAGGTACGATCATTCTCTGTGTTACAAAAATTTATAAAGATACTAAATAGAAGGGAGAAAATGCTTTCGGTGTCTTCATGTCCAATAGAAACAATAAGTGTTACCCTGAGAAGATTGAATGCACAGAAATTAGGAATGATCACAAATTTTCATCCTCTAGGTTAGTAATTCATGATTTTAACAAATATGACTCCTGTACAATTCAAGGATAGCATGAACACATAATGCATACAATTAATAATTCTGAATCAAAATATTTCATATCTTAATTATATGTAATAATGATTGAGACTAAAATATTGCTTCAAGTAAGTAAATATGGTTTAATCATGGTTTAATTAAAATGTACATTTTCCATAGTAAGGAGAGTAATTATAAAAACAATGAAGATATGTCATAAAATATAGCCAACAAAAAAAAAATATATATATTTGACAAGAAAATCACATTTATTTGGTACTTGCTGAATTTTGATCGTTATGCCCTTTTGAAATGAAAGTGTCAATGACACTGTAGCTCAACTTGGAAAGGGAATAATTTAATGTATTACAGTCAATGGAGCGATTAGGAATGTGGAAAGTTGAATGTCTAATACTATACATGAAGAGAAAAGTTAAATCCAAGATGGCTGCTGGCGGCCATGTTTTCGGCCGAATGACCCCAAAATGAGTCGTTCCCATCTACATGTTATTATCAACATTCATGACAAATTTTATGATGATCAGACTAAAAGTACGACCTGTAGCCCGTGCTAAAGGATTTAGTCATACAAAGAGTAAAATCCAAGATGGCTGCTGGCGGCCATGTTTTTGGGCCAAATGACCCCAAAATTACTCGTTCCCATCTACATGTTATTATCAACATTCATGACAAATTTTATGATGATCAGACTAAAAGTACGACCTGTAGCCCGTGCTAAAGGATTTAGTCATACAAAGAGTAAAATCCAAGATGGCTGCTGGCGGCCATGTTTTTGGGCCAAATGACCCCAAAATTACTCGTTCCCATCTACATGTCAATATTAACATCCATGACAAATTTCATGATGATCAGACACACAGTACGACCTGTGGCCCGTGCTAATGGATTGAATTTTGAAATCCAAGATGGTCGCTGGCGGCCATGTTTTTTGTCCGAATGACCCCAAAATTACTCGTTCCCATCTACATGTCATTATTAACATTCTTGACAAATTTTATGATGATCAGACTAAAAGTACCACCTGTAGCCCGTGCTAAAGGATTTAGTCATACAAAGAGTGAAATCAAAGATGCCTGCTGGCGGCCATGTTTTTTGGCCGAATGACCCCAAAATGACTCGTTCCCATCTACATGTCATTATTAACATTCTTGACAAATTTTATGATGATCAGACTAAAAGTACCACCTGTAGCCCGTGCTAAAGAATTTAGTCATACAAAGAGTAAAATCCAAGATGGCTGCTGGCGGCCATGTTGTTTTGGCCAAATGACCCCAAAATTACTCGTTCCCATCTACATGTCAATATTAACATCCATGACAAATTTCATGATGATCAGACAAACAGTACGCCCTGTAGCCTGTGCTAATGGATTGAATTTTGAAATGCAAGATGGCCACTGGCGGCCATGTTTTTTTACCGAATGACCCCAAAATTAATCATTCTGGTCTAAATGTTGATGTCAACAGCTATGACAAATTTCATAATGATCCGACCAAAGGTACGACCTGTAGACTGCATTGTTGACGCCTTACGTACACACGCACACACGGACGACAAAGCCATGGCAATAGCTCAAACTTTACAAAGTAAAGTTGAGCTAAAAAGGTCGTATTATGTAATTAGTCTGTCCATCTGTCCATTAACATTCTTGGTATCCGATCGATAATTCCAGTTTGGATTATTTGATCAGAACCAAAGTTGGTATGTGTATTTCCCAGCTAAAAATACAGGACATGTTCGAATATGGCATGGGTTCCGTCCAATTATTGTCACATGAGTTACGGCCCTTTTTCAACTTATAATTTGTCTGCATTTTGGCATTGGAAATAGGGGTATATCAGATAATCCTTGTAATCTCAAACTGTTATTGTAGTTTGCGGTAGTACAATTTAAAGGTGTATTTTGCCACGCCCTAGCGATCCTCTTGTTTAAAGCTGTCAACAGAAGGTATATAAATTGATAGTCCGGGAGCTAATAGGGGTACCCTTGCACCCCCCTGGGACTTAACTTCACCCACTCATTTTGTTCCTTATTATGTCCTTCAACTTTTAAGCAATGTTAACAAGAACAAAAAGTGGCCGTGTAGACACCAGACAAGATGGCGTCCATCATGGCCGCCGTTTTTCAGACCAGACCCTTAGTCAGTTTTATGCAAATTATAGCGGGAAAATCTGGTAAAGTGTACACAAATGTATATATTTTCGTGAAGCTAAGACATAATGACACTTTTTTGGACCAAAACTGAAACTCACCATCCAAGATGGCCACCAAAATGGCCGCCTGGAGTTGAAAATATGACATTTTTTCACATATATCTTCTAGATCAATTCATGCTGTTTGGAACTGGTTGAGTAGTATGACTTTATTTTGTGTTTTGTATATTAACTGATCATTGGAGCAATTAAATATGCTATTAATGGGGTCCTAGCCCCTTCCGATCCCTCAAATATTCGATTTTACAGAACGCGGTACAAAAAATCACAATTGGGATTCTAGTCATATTTCAACAAGAAATGAAACGAACATTGTAATGTAAGTGATGCATATCATTAGCTATGAATATTCCAACTCTCTGGAACCAAAAATCTTACCTTGGCTCAAAATGGCTGCGAAAATGGCCGACAAAATATGGAAAATGGTAAATATTGCCCCAGGGTGTCCTGCAATCGCTTACAAGTTGTGGTTGATGTATACAATTGGCTAATCTGTATTATATACACTGCATACTAACATGACTGATGCACCATGGATCATTTTTACTATTGTCACCACTGACATCACCAGAAATATTGGATTTTTCTCTCACAAACTTGACATAAATATCGGCAAAAATTCACTTTTCAGGGTTCGACCATTTGTTCAAGTAAAATACAACTATCTTTGGTATCAAAGGTGTTTATTGTTTTGGTCTATCTTAAATGTGTCACACTACAGTGTTTTATATAGACTAAATTGCTCAAGATGGCTTCCAAAATGGCAACCAAATTTGTAAAAAGTTAAAAGTTAACATATCCCGAACATTATTCTCTGCGTTATCCGAAAAAAGACAGCCAATTGTGACTCACTTGCTTATTGTACGTGTTAGTTAATTAACTGACAACTACGTTCTATTGTGTTTGTCTCAGTTCCGTATGGGGCATGACAAATTCATTTTAAAGTTGCAGTATGGAATTTTGCGAAGAGCCTCTTTTGTGATTCTGGCCATATTATTGAAAGGAAATGGGCAGCACTTTGAGACGGAACTGAGATGAACCATGATATGTGGGTATTCTGGCCCATTGTGATACAAATTTATCAACTGGAAACAGGGTGGAAGCCAAGATGGCAGCCAGGGAGTTACTCTATGATCATAGATGAGGATAATAGGTATACAGGGAGTTATTGTATGGTCATGAATGATGCGTGGGTACATAGCGAGTGCCTTGTTGGTAACGATGGGACGTATATTTATATATGTTGTGGATGTGTTATCATTTGTGATGTATGGGGAGTAGATGTATTGGTATATCTGGAAGGGCTCACCATTGGTGATGTTCATATGTATACCTGGATTGACTCTATGGTCATGGGTATGGCGAATAGGTATAAATGTAGTGGTTGTATGGTCCATGGTGAGGTGAATATTTATACAATGAGTGACTGTATGATCGTGAATGTAGTGAA
This sequence comes from Siphonodentalium dalli, assembly GCA_032622095.1. Taxonomy (NCBI): domain Eukaryota; kingdom Metazoa; phylum Mollusca; class Scaphopoda; order Gadilida; family Siphonodentaliidae; genus Siphonodentalium; species Siphonodentalium dalli. Next base: position 200,519,747 of record CP136064.1, read on the forward strand.
TGTGTATACATAGAGTGACTATATGGTCATGTGTCAGGTGTATGTGTATACCTGGTGTTCATGCATGGTGACTCGTGGCTGTATCTTCATTTGTGGTATGTACGGGTATAACCAAGTATGGCTGTATGATCAGGTGTACGTGTATAAAGTGGGTGATTATGTTGTCATTTGTGTGGTGTTTATGTACACATGGAGTGGGTTGTACATGTGTATCTTGGGTGGCTATCGCTTTCCACAATAACTCAATGATATGTTAATCAATAGAGAGGTTATGTCCGAGAGTCATATCGTGGAAAGCGATAGCCACCCATTATCACAGTCATTACATATATACATAAACGCCACAGACATAACAATATAGTGACCCACTGTATACATGTACACCTGACCCATGACCACGGATGGCCATACAGCCACGCATCACAATGCAGGAACACTGGGTATACTCCTAAACATGACCCATAACCATATAGTCACTCCTTGTATATCCATTCATCTCACCATTGGCCATAAGGTCGTCCCTGTATACCTATTCTCCAAACGCATGGTCAAATAGACAATCAATATATACATCAACACCACAACAAAGTCACTCCGGTATACATATGCACCTCACCAATGGCCATATAGCCATCCGCTTCATACACATATCCTCACCCATGTCACCTGGTATACTCCTTCACATGACCTATGGCCATATAGTCACCCCGTGTGTACCTATTCAAAACATTCATACATGATCATGGTCAATCCTTGTATACATATTCACCTCAACATTGGCCAGGTCACTCCCTGTATCCCTATTTGTCACACTACAGCTGAATAGCCACTCAAGATATACGAATACACCACAGCCATGTCAGAATAGTCACTCCATGTATACATATGCACCTCATCCATGGCCATATAGCCACTCGCTATATACACATATCCCTCGCCCATGACAATAAAGCAACACGTGTGTATACTGGTATAACCTACACATGACCATACTGCCGCGAGTCACCAAACAGGTACACTCATACGCCTGTCACATGACCATTTAGTCAGCCCATGTACAGATGTCCATTACATTTATGATCGTACAGTCACTACTTGTATACCTACATGTACTCATCTCACCATTAACCATACAGTCACTACATGTATACCTATTCGACACACATAGTCATATAACCACTCGATATACATATGCAGCCCACCCTAGACCATAGATTCACTCCAGGTATACATGTAAACCCCACTAATGGACATTCAGCCCTTCCAGATATACAAAAATCCCGCACACACGACCACTCAAACAATCCATACCTGCATATACACCTTACACATTACAATTCAGCAATTCACTGTATAGTCATACACGCCATCCATGATAATACAGCTAAGCCCTATACACCCACCAATGATAATACATCCACGAGATATATAAAATACATCCCACCCGTTACCACAAGGACACTCCCTCTATACCCACATGCTCGATAATGTCCACCCAGCTTACTCCAGGTATTCATATCCAGTCATGACCGTTCAGTCATTCCATGTATACCTATACACATTACTCGTAACCATAAAATAACTCCATATTTATCCACACACCCCATCCATGATCATACAGACAACACATGTACACCCCACCCATGACCTTACAGGAATCACTGAACTAAATGGTTTCCCATAGGCGACAGTGTTAACGTTTCGGCCAAATTCACTGAATTGAAGCCTGCAGGCCATACCAGTGATGTTTACCCAGCTAGATTGACACCAGTTGATCACGAAAATGCAAGAAAAATCATAGGTCATGTGTTTACTTTTTAAAATAAATCCCCAAGTGTACGACAGGGCTATCCCACAGCCAAATTTGATCTGGAAAAACCCAGATCTACAACAGCTAGTTAAATACATTTCCCGCTCACAAAAATCCGTTCCCCCATTCATTCACCAGTTTAAATTATTTAGATATTATGTACAAATCAAATAAACGCGATGTCATCCTTTAATAACGTGTCGCATGTATCAGGTGAAGGTCATTCTTCAGTTACCTTCACCTTTAGCATTCCACAGTGTACTCGCTCCCCGACTCTAGAACACATTTAGCTCCCCGATTCCTATATATATGTATATGTGTGAAACACAGCGTTTCTTATAGTATTTTATCAAAATATAGACCTTACTGAAATCAAAAATGGATTATATCGAGCAGTAGTTGTTTATTTTTCCAATATGAGGCATCCTGAAAATTAGTGTCAATCCTCAAAATAAAGCCAAAAAATTTAGCTTTTTTTTCAATTTTACTAGCTAATGCATCTTGTATAACTGAAGTATGTCCTTATATACCATAATATTACTAAATTGAAGAGGAAATGTTAATATACATTTTGAGAGGGATATATTGTCCAATTTTAAACCCTTTTCATGCAGAATTTGGCAATTTATAATAAATATTTACCAAAATTAACATAAAATAAAAATTAAAAATATTTTAATAGCAATGTAAAGCAACCATAAGTCAATTTAAATATCGAAACATTATGATACAACATCAGACACAGCTTCAGGCATGAAATTTTACCAGATGACAGGGCATACTGTCTGTTTAACAAAGCTGCCATGACAGTTTTGCACGACAGTAACTCTAGTGGTGATGCCATCACCACCACCCCCCCCCCCCCCCCCAACTTGGGGTGGGGCTACGGTCCCAGATAAGGCTACTGGGTGCCGAAAAAGCTTAATTGGTCAAATGACACCTTTTCCCAATGGGGGGGGGGGGGGGGGGGGGGGGCTAACACTCCTCAGAATTGTGGGGAGGGGGGCTTTAGACCTCCTGACCCCCTAATGGTACCCGACATCCATGCAAAATTACCAGATTTATCACTTTCTTTACTATCTACAGGCGAATCCATGCGTTTCTTCTTTAAATCTGTCCTAAATGTGGTCATTATCATTTGAAAATAAGAAAATATGGAATTAACAACTTATCAACTTATCAAATTTTTCTTATAGGAATCACTGAACTAAATGGTTTCCCATAGGCGACAGTGTTAACGTTTCGGCCAAATTCACTGAATTGAAGCCTGCAGGCCATACCAGTGATGTTTACCCAGCTAGATTGACACCAGTTGATCACGAAAATGAAAGAAAAATCATAGGTCATGTGTTTACTTTTTAAAATAAATCCCCAAGTGTACGACAGGGCTATCCCACAGCCAAATTTGATCTGGAAAAACCCAGATCTACAACAGCTAGTTAAATACATTTCCCGCTCACAAAAATCCGTTCCCCCATTCATTCACCAGTTTAAATTATTTAGATATTATGTACAAATCAAATAAACGTGATGTCATCCTTTAATAACGTGTCGCATGTATCAGGTGAAGGTCATTCTTCAGTTACCTTCACCTTTAGCATTCCACGGTGTACTCGCTCCCCGACTCTAGAACACATTTAGCTCCCTGATTCCTACAGTCACTCCATATATACATAATCAACACATAGATGACCAAATAGTTATATCCATACACCACACCAATGACCATACAGGCACACCGGGTGCACCCGTACTGTATATACACAGGCATACACCATGCAGTCACTCCATGCATATCGATTCACCTGACCATGACCATGACCTATCGCTGTACACCTAGATGCATCTTACCATGGACAACCCACTCATAACCATATAGTCACTCATTGTATACCTACTCACATCAGTCATGACATACAATAACTCCATGTATACCTATTCACCTCACATAAAGTTATGATCATAGAGTAACTCACTGGCTACGATCTTTGCATCCACACTGTATACTGTTGACATATGTTTTTTTTGTATCATAATGGACCAGAATCTAGCCAAAGATTATGGTCCATCTCAGTTCTGTCTCAAAGTTCTGTCCATTTCCTTTCAATAAATATGGCCAAAATTACAAAAGAGGTTCTCGGCAAATTACATACTTTAAAATGAATTTGTCAATGAATTTGGGACAACCAGAATAGAACATGTAGTTGTCAGTTAATTAACTAACACGTATAATAACCAAGTGAGTCACAATTTGCTACCTTTTCGGATAATGCAGAGAATGTTCGGGATATATGTAAAACATTAACATTTTACAAATTTGGTTGCCATTTTGGAAGCCATCTTGAGCAATTTGGTCTATAAACATCCTTGGGTGTCACACTTAAGATAGACCAAAACAATAAACACCTTTCAATCCAAAGATAGTTAAATTTTACCTGAAAAAATGGTCCAAACCTGAAAAGTTAATTTTTGCCAATATTTATGTCAAGTTTTTGAGAGAAAAGTCCAATGTTTTTGACGATGTCAGTGGTGACAATAGTAACAATTAACTATGGTGCATCAGACATGTTAGTATTCAATGTATACAATGCAGAATAGCCAATTTTATACATCAACCAAAACTTGTAAGCGATTGCAGGACACGCTGGTGCAATATTTACCATTTTCCATTATTTTGGCGGCCATATTGGCAGCCATTTTGAGCCAAAGTGAGAAATTTTTTCCAGTGACTTGGATTTTATTGGTAATGATATGCCTCACTTACATTACAAAGTTCTGATCATTTCTTGTTGAAATATGACAAGAATCCCAATTGTGATTTTTTTGTGAAATTTTATACCACATTCGGTAAAATCGAATTTTTGAGGGATCGGAATGGGTTAGGACCCCAATAATTGCATATTTAATTGCTCCAATTATCAGTTAATATATAAAACACAAAATAAAGTTGCATTACTCAACCAGTTTCAAACAGCATGAATTGATCTAGAAGATATATGTGAAAAATGTCATATTTTCAACTTGAGGCGGCCATTTTGGCGGCCATCTTGGATGGTGAGTTTCAGTTTTGGTCCAAAAAGGTGTCATTATGTCTTAGCTTCACGAAAATATATACATTTGTGTACATTTTACCAGATTTTCCCGCTATAATTTGCATAAAACTGACTAAGGGTCTGGTCTGAAAAACGGCGGCCATGATGGACGCCATCTTGTCTGGGGTCTACACGGCCACTTTTTTTTCTTGTTAACATTGCTTAAAAGTTGAAGGACATAATAAGGAACAAAATGAGTGGGGTGAAATTAAGTCCCAGGGGGGGTGCAAGGGTACCCCTATTAGCTCCCGGACTATGAGATATTCAAGATGAAATTACAAAACAGGTTTTACTTTTTATTTAGACGCTAGTATATAAATTAACATATTTGCAATGACAAGCGCCACCTGTAAAATATCGTGTTTGATATTGAATTGATATTGATCGCCAATGGTTATTTTGTTAAGGTTTCAATATCAAAATGACATTCTTTGGTACTTTGAATCCTACTATATATGCCATATATGTCCACAGTCCATCCATTCATCCATACATAACATACATCCGTTCTCCCAGTTGTCTGACCGTGCATCGATCTAGCGGTAAATCGGGCCATCCAACCATCCATCCATCCATTCCACCCATATATCTGCCAAGCCAATTTTGCTTATCGAATGTTGGGAAATGCTATGCAATTTAATATTTCCAATAGCATGTTGCTACCCATATATTGTGGGTCAACTGGATCAAGTTACATATAGTTGCATATGTATGATGTATTCCAACCATTTCCAGCCAACCTTGTAAGTACATATTGTCTGAAAGTTGGGATGGGTAGGAGAGATGATATTTTAAAACTATCTTCGAAATATATGTAACTGGATTAAGACAACACTCTTTTAAGACTTGCGTTATGGTTTTACTGTGCAAATAGGTTCAATCATTCCATTTAACAACAGCTGTGCTGCCATGTTTATTACTAAAAGCGTAAACAAATTCAGTAGGGGAGAGTCCGGTACCTTCGGACACCTTGCAGCATTTTACTTTTGATCTGTCCGATCGATCACTGCAACCCACCAATCAAAACGGCATGCACTTGATTGACATCTCCACGAAGAAAATCGGCGGAAAGAACACTCGTTTTCCAAGAAACTATAGCAAGTCCCGCCCTATATAGTGGGTCAGGTGACTGACTGGTACGTTCGGACAAGGGATGGTATCTTCAGACAGGGGGTCCGGTACATTCGGACAGGTGAGTTACTGTTGGTGAATGTCCATGGACATCATATAGGACATTATATAATACAGCTATAACTCCCCGTGGTCATCCCCACAACTTCAGAGACTTGTAATAAACTCAACAAGTCAGCCCATTTTAATATAAATATAGCCCAGAATTATGACGAGATTGCGACTTAAAATCCAGGTGTGTTTCCCCCTCCCCTTGAAGCTGTCTTTCACAATGGCAGTGAATGGCTGAGTTGCTATTCATGTTCCCAATTTGCATAACATTTTGCTATGCAAAACAACAAAGTTAGTTTACACCCTGCCCATCCATCTACCCATTAATCCATCCATCCATCAATCAATACATCCAGCCATCAATAACCCCCACCAATCCATCTAATTAATTATCCATCAATTCATCTCCCCAACCAAACATCCATCAATCAATCAATCAATACATCCAGCCATCAATAACCCCCACCCATCCATCTAATTATCCATCAATTCATCTACCCACCCAACCAAACATCCATCAATCAATACATCCAGCCATCAATAACCCCCGCCTATCCATCTAATCATCCATCAATTCATCTACCCAACCAAACATCCATCAATCAATCAATACATCCAGCCATCAGTAACCCCCACCTATCCATCTAATCATCCATCAATTCATCTACCCAACCAAACATCCATCAATCAATCAAATAATATCAAACAAGAGGTGTGCACTCGCGTGCTAGCATACCCCCACCATGGCAAATTCAACCCGCATTATCCGTAAACCCAACAAAAAAGATTTTTAACTTTAAAGAATAATTTGGATTAATAATATCGATAATAATATGGTGTCGCAAGAAGCTTGTACAGAAAAAAATATTCAAATTGGTTCATATTTGTTCGAATGATTGCAGAAACCCAAAAAAGGGTAAAAAATGAAACGCAACCTTAACATCTAAGATGGCTTTTGTCGAGTGTGATAGCATCCACAAAAAAAATTCAAAAAATTTCCCAAATCAAAATAAGTCGTGAAATGAAGTGTAATGTTAGGAAAAACAGTCCGAGCCAACCCTGAGCCGCATCATGTAGAGAGGGTGTTGTGAGAAGCATGTATATACCAAATATTATTGAAATCGGTTCATATTTGTTAAAGTTATTAAGTCGGACAGAATTTTCTAAGTCAAAATAAGTCGAAAAGTAAGGCGTAATTTAAAAAAAGAAAGTCGGACCGCACCGCAATTAGCATCATGCGGAGAGGCGGTCCTAAGAAGATTGCATACAAAAAATTATTGAAATCGGTTCATAGTTGTTCGAGTTATGAGGTCGGACGGACGGATGGACACACAGAGGGAGAAAGTGTGACGGACAGACACAGAAAGTGTGATGGAACGACGCAGAAAGTGTGACGGACAGACGCAGAAAGTGTGACGGACAGACGCAGTCAATCCAGTATACCCCCCATTTTCTTCGAAAGTGGGGGTATAATTAGAGCTTCCTCATAATTTTAGTTGGGAAATGGAATATATTTGTTAAGATGTACGAAGCTTGTGTATTACAATTATGCTCAAGTGTGTAACCAAGGCATAATGAACACGTGAAGTATTGCTTGTGCATTGTGCCATTGTGCATGTATCCAATGCCTCCCATTGCATGCTATGGCATGATTGTTTGCTAACCTCAGGTGTTAGATTAGCATGGAGATTAACGGTTTATATTGCCCAGTCAATGTTGCTGTTGGGTGACTTGTCAGTGGCAGAAATAGACGCTCTTTTCTTATTTTATTTTGCACATTATTTTTTTGCTTTCTTCATTTTGATTTCTGGTATAGTTACAAAAAACTCATATGCCCCCGCATTCTAATCACGCAGTCACAGCCTGCAGGTATATAAGACGCTGATTGTGTTATTAACTGATATGGACGACTGATCGCCCAAAAACTTGACATGCGGATACACTGGCAATATCTTGTCATTACAAAAGAATGAACAAGTTTTGCTTGTGTATATCTCCTGGATATGCATGTGTATAATGCACAAGCTTTGTACATCTCGCTGCATATTTTAAAAGATATATGTATGGTGCTGAAACATATTTTGCTTCTCAGTTAAATTATAATTGCTTGAAATAACATTCTTGAGCCATAAAGTGCCATTTATATCAAAAGTAGTTTCTAATTACGTTTTATGTAGGCTCAAGCCATTAAAGACTTAATTGTAAATTTTGTGAAAAGAAATATGATATTGTAACTGGATGTCTAGAAGACTCAATTCACATCTTTAACTTTTACATATCTCTCACATTTCATGGATATTTAAGTCACTTTATAACACAGTGCAGCCACAGCAACATGTCTGGGGGTACGTAGGCGCATAAATCTTCTTCTCGAAGCCATACACGAAGAAATCCAAGGTCTGGTCCTTCCATGTGTACATGACTTTGGTCACTGGTACAATTCTCACACGATGTTTCTGAAATTAATAGGAATAATTAAAGAATAGAGTAGTGTTTAGACAAATCCATTGCATCCATTATGCAAAAGCCACAATGCATACCATATATGGCATAGAAGTGCATGCGTCATGATGTTTCTGTAGTGGTTCGTGTTTATAATCGATCAAATATGGCGACTTAGTCTTTGAATTGAAGGAAATTTGACTTGTATCTGTGTGAATAAAGATTAACATGTTGGGTTTAGCATTATCATAGAATGCACCATTAAGATATAATTTTTTGCAATATTTCATTTATCCCCATATCGAACTAGCTACTATCGGAAGGTTTGTTGTCCCCCGAAAAATTTATTTTCGGGGGACTATAGAAACGGGCTCCGTCCGTCACACTTTTGAGTACCTTCATGGTGTAATCATCTCCTCCTACAGATTTCATCCCAGAGATTTGATACTTCAGAATATTGTTGCCCATATAATGAAGATGTGCAACATGGATATAGATGACGTAAAGAATATTTTTTGACAGAGTTATTAACCCTTTTCGACTTAGAAAATTTCAACATTTTTTATAACTTTCTGTATGAGGGTACCTTCATGGTGTAATCAACTCCTCCTACAGTTTTGATCGTTGATATTTCAAACTTCAGATTATTGTTACCCACATATTGGAGATGTGCAACATGTATATAGATGACGGAGTTATTAACTCTTTTTTTAACAAAGCGGCATCGACTTGCCACGTTGTCGGGGGACACTGTGGTCAGCTGACCTTTTATTTATTTAGGAAGGATATTTTACTCATCAATGAGTATATATAAAGAGAAAATATATTATGGAAATGTATCCACAACAATTTACTAAGGCATGTCCAAATGAAATTAAAACATTACTGTGAAAACTACTTTCATAGGAAAGACGTCAACTTGTTAAGTGGCAACATTCTTTTGAATTCTTCTTGTGGTACAGTTTTTGTGCATTAAAAATAAAACATAAATTCTACACGTTTCGGTTCATTGAACTCGAGTTAAATGCATTTTTGTTGCTAATCCTCACCCCAAGATTTCGGTGTTAAGTGGGCACTGTGAATCACTCACTGTGTTGAGTCTTTTGTGGATAATATCACATTCATATATCATTAAACTGTACTATTAGTATATTCTTGAGGAAATTTTCATAATTTGATAACTTTTATTTCTAAATTATAATCTACAACCAAGGCCATCTGTGCCTTTAAAATGTGTATCTCTTCAATCCCAATGGAATTTAGTAAAGAAAGTTTTATTTATTAATACAAACCTGCATTAGCATTTTCTCTCTTGAGAACGCTGTGCTATGTTGTACCACAATATTCTTTGATGCTTGGTTGATCTCCTGTTCAGGAAAGTGGTTCACAGGCCACACCTGTACAGATATATAAAAACTTATCTTACAATCATTTACAAGCTGCTTATTTTCTCTCAAATACACATAAAAATGAAAGTGTCAATGTCACTGTAGCTCAACTTGAGAAGGAGTTAATTTTTTGCTGAGAAATGAATAGAATGTTAAAGAAGGAAAGTCAAAAAGTTACAGTAAATGGCTTGTATTGTGTAAATGAAATTATTTTCATTTCAAACATTTCACCAATAAATGTGGGCTGCAGCGTGTGCGAATGGATTCAAATTTGAAATCCAAGATGGCTGCTGACAGCCATGTTTTATAACGAATTTCAGAAATAATCGACGACTACCATCTAGAGGTCACCCTGAAGATTTAGCCTGTAGGGTGTGCCGAAGGATTTAGTCATGCTCATGGCTGGCTGTCATGTTTTAAATCGGAAATCACTAAAAGTCGATAGCTCCCATCTAGATGCGATCCTAAACATGCAGAGAAATTTTCAAAACAATTCTAAAATAAATGCGGGCTGCAGGGTGTGCTCCCATATAGTGGTCACCCCAAAGATCCATATGAAGTTAAGGTGATGATGAGGGATGCGGCCTGTAGGGTGAGCCAAAGGAAATTGTTGAAGGACACCCCACTGCACACACAGGTGGATGACGGACGCCAACCCATGGCAATAGCTGCAAGCTTGACTTCGTCAAGTTCAGCTAATGACTAGTTTACGATTCCGTACCCTGGGTGACAACATGTCCTATCCTGGATGACAACAATCCTATCCTGGAAGGCAACATTGAATGCACGTAAAAATCTGCCCTGCACGATGATTATTCCTTTATGCACGTTTATTGGAAGATTTCATCACTCATTTTCTATATTAAAGGCAAACTTCAGAAGCTACTGATGTTTATGTGTTGTTTGTGTCGTATTCAAAACAACTGCTATCATTGTATTATTGAGGAATTGTTCAATTAAGCTTTCGAACAAAATACTAAATACATTTATTGTTTTACTAAAAGTTTCATTGTCGCTACGGGAATTATCACGGAAAAAACTACCACGAAAATCGGCAATATAAAACATGAATGAAACCGAGTATTTCAGGCTGATGGTCTTAATTCCAATCGCTTATATGTGTATAGGAGCATGGAGAAGTAGATATTTTAATTAGTTTGAATACAGCTAGTGGGCAAGTGATTGGTGGAAATGTTCATGTCAAATTGAACAGTTTTCTGATGCATGGTCTGCACGACTAGAGAATGCAAAAATGTGTAACCCTACTTTGATCCAGTAGGGTGGTCAAAAAGTTGGAATGTTGGATGTAACGAAGCGTAACTGTTGTTTGTGCCACTTTATTACGTGTACCGATCGGATAGTTAACAATATTTACAAAGCTATACAAGTACAGGGGACTGTACTTTCTCAATATTCAAGGACTATTCAAGGACTGAATGGTTGTTCAATTCAAGTACTATTCAAGGTTCAAATCTGATCCAAGGGCTATTCATTCCAAGGTCCGAAATTCAAGGACTATTCATTTCTGTTGGAAGCTTGGCATTTCATGAATTGATTGTCTCATCAGTTATAAAAGTATATTTACATAAAATCGATATATTGCTTCCACTTTTCCCATAGCGTTAGACACGATAACAATACACATGCCCCCAAGTCAATTTGTTCTTAAACCTATGAACTACATTGACCCCAGAAATCACCGGAGATTGTAGGACATGAGCGATCCACATATAGACTGCTTGAGTATTCAGCAAGTTTGTATTAGTCAAGATATTAGTTTTGGTCTATAATTAGTGTTGTTATCATTCCATCACATTGTCCTCTCTGATTGGCTGAGGGCGTTTCACACATGTCACACCCCCAGAGTATCAATTCGAGTCTGAATATAACCGTCAATGGAATGACCATCATAAAGTAATGCAAAAAGCAAAACTAAATAATATCCAACATTTCAAAAAGTGTCATAACAACTGAATCTTGACTACAATGCTATTTGCCAACATTTGGGCTTACCCTAAATTGGCTCTCTTCAAATGCGACCTTGCCAGTGACATCACGAATGAGTTCATCCGGCAACTCGGTCCTCTCAACGATATGGTCATTCAAATGGTTTTTCCTGTAAAGAATGGGAAATTGGCAATTTGCTTTATTGTAAATCAGGTGTGATGAATTTTCCAATGGTCCATTTAAAATTGTGGATTGTAGAGAGTGTAACAGGATGTTTCTTTCAATTTGAAAAAGCCGGCGCTTATCGGATGGCAAAAAAAAACCACAAGTAAACAGTACAGTCATACAGATTTCCAGCATTACATTTTTCTCCAAAAAAATATAACTGGATTAACAAATGAACATGAGTTTCCTGTGCATTACGGTTTATTATCAGTCCAACAGAAATTATTTAACAGCTAGTCCAATATCCTATTAGCACCAGTGGGTTGTGTTGTGTTGATAGACAGTGTATGTGGATCGCCAAATAGTGGTCCCTGTCATGACAGACATGATTTTATCTTGATTGGTTTGACTCGAATTGCAACCGCTGTGTAATTGCATGTTCCAATAAATACTCATTTGTTGGATATTCATTCTATGTTGGTTCCCAATGATGCATCTACTTAAGTAATGGTGTAGAGCCAATAACAGGATGGAGGGGTGTTAACAATTTCTGAAGGATCCTTTATATATGTGCTGCTGAAACAGCTTAACATTCGATTTAAACATATCTGTCATACATACAAGCCACAAACGTATTGCTCCATAGATTTTAAAAAGAACAATTATTTAATTAGATCAGCAAGATGCAAAGCAGGAATTTAGTGACACTATCCCACAAAGAGGGCTAGCATCACCAAATTCACCCTCTGGGGACCTCATTCTGCTTTGGCCTCATCTTCTTGAAATTATCTGTAGTCTCAAATTAACATTGTTTTCGGTTACTTTTTCCCTTCTGAGTTTCTATATCCCCTAATTTCATAAGATAAAATGCATAAGCAAGGTGACCTCTGGGGACCTCATTCTGCAAAGTCAGACACACTAAATTCAGACTTGGCCAAAGCAGATTGAAGAATATGTGAATCTACAGATTGATTCGGAGTATTCGCAGGACTTTATGAGAATACTCACCACTGAACAGTTAGTTTGATGTAACACTTCAAGTTCCCATTTCCGAGGCACACTGGACAAGGTACAATACCTCTTCCATGGCAGGTATGACACCTGAAACGCAATAGAGCAAGACAGTCAATGACTGTGGTGTCACTCACCAGATGATCGGGACTGAGACGACAGGGACTCTGAAGTCAACTGCAGTCTGTACAATTTAAAAATAACTTTAAAACAAATTATTAACTTCTCAGTGACTCTCACCTATGCTAAAATGAAAATTTCACAAGAACTGCATTTTCTTTTCTTTGGATGCATTTTTATTAATACCATGTGAAGTGATACCATGTTCCCCAAAGGTAACAATAATTATGAAAAGGGTTAACAGCCTATATACAGATGACATTATAACATTTATATAAACCGATAAGATACTATACTATGATCGTAGGAATCTATATATAGCAAACTTTAATTCTACAGGACAAATAATTTCTCTTGTAGAGCAGTGGGTGGGGGTGTTTATTCTCCTATCCCGGCTCTGTTTGATCCAATATAAGTCCAATCATTCAAGGACTTAGAGTTCCATTTGTCTAGTTAATTAACCCTTTCATGACGGGAGCAGTGCTGGTGCAGCATTAAAGATCCTGTACCAGTGCATTCTCGAAAATGCCAGTGTGCATTCTCGAGAATGCATGGCTTACAAGGTGAAAGTAAATATTGTTAGGTAGACAATGTATTCTCGCATGGGAGACTCGCATATATAAGAGAATGCATTGGCACAGGATTTTTGCAAACCATCAGTCATGGAAGGGTTAGATTCACCTGGCTAAGTGGTGGTTAACAAAATGAACTTAGACAGAAACATAAGAGACAGTGACATACTGGTAGAATCCTGCCCACACAGCTCCATGGAACTTGTTTGTTTATTCAAATATGTCAGATAAGATAAAATCTGACATGGTGTGTGGTCAGGTAATTAACTCAAGAAGCCTGAAATGCTAATTATTGTCAAGCAAGAAAGAGATATAACTTTGAACAAGAAACTGTGAGGGTAGGGTAGGCGGAGCGGGAGGTTGGGGAGGGGTTGCTTGGAAAGTGTGACACCCGCTCTGGCCCTTTTTAACAGGTCAGTTCCCATTTTAACAAATCTGAATCCCTACCATCCAAGGTCCCTCCACAACATATGTCAGTTTAATATTCCCCTACCCAATCCACAGATTAATGCCTATATCACCTGTGTATCTCTCACTAATTAAACCAACAGGGAGTGGAAAGGAATGTAATATTATTTGCCTGCTAATACTGATCACAAGTTAACTATTTTGCGGGAAAATAAGCATATCAGTTCTACAAACAACAATTGCCTTATTCTGAAAGATATTGAAGCAGATATTGCTAAATGCACGTGGCTGATTCTGCCTGGTCACGATTACGTTCTCAAATGGTTCTAATTTATGATTACATAGACGAGGTCCAGATATTATCCACTGTAGGATGAACATGAATTTTTCATGGCATTGGCAATGGTATAACATATTTTCATGAATGTAATGCATTGCAAATTTTAACAATTTCCTCTTCCGTTGTTGGTGGGGGTATGACAAATTGTCAGTACATTTATGTTATCTGCGAATTTAACTTGACTCTTATCACAAAGTTTATGGTACCTATTTGATATCAATGTTTATATGCTGTGTCAGATGACAACACCCTTACATTACTTAACCCTTCATATTCTTGGTTTCTTGACTTTTCTACTTATATTTCAGTTGACATTCAGAATTAAATTATCAACTGATTTGGTACTAAATACTGTTAGATATCCGCAGAATGTTGATGGACTGAGATTCCCCCAGCGGCTATAGGATTACCATTTCCCTAACCCCTACAGGAAACCCTACCTAATGGTTCTTGAGAAGAAGTCATTTTAAAAATTACTATGGAGGGAAAGAGTTATGTCCCCTAGCTACACCCCTAGTTGACCAGGTGACCCCATTTGAACAAATCTGAATCCCAGTCACCTAGGGACTATCCCCACCAAATATTAGTCCATTAGGTCTTGCAGTTCTGGAGATGTTTTAAGAATTACTATGGAGGGAAATAGTTATGTCCCTGGCTCCACCCCTATTTGACCTGGTGACCCCATTTGATCAAATTTGAATCCTACTATCTTAGTCATACAAGGACCCTCCATACCAAATATATGCTAAATCGACCTGAAGGTTCTTGAGCAGAAGACATTTTAAGAATTACTATTGTGGGAAAGAGTTATGTCACTAGCTCCACCCCTATTTGACCTGGTGGCCCCATTTGAACAAACCTAAATCTCAGTGAGCTAGGGAATATCCAAACCAGATATGAGCCAATTTGGTCTTATGGATCTGGAGAAGATGTTTACAGAATTGTTGACGTATGGATGGACGGACACCCTGATTGATGGGGAGTGATGACTATAGCTGCACCGGAGACTTCGTCGCAGGTGAGCTAAAAAGCCAGTAAAAGCTAACAGGATAGCAAAAACCTCTATCTCCTCTAGCTTCTGCATATATAGCCATATCAGGAGTTCTGATAACCTGGCAGAAGGTCCATAAAATGGACCCAGTTTGGTGCCCAGAAAAATAAATAATAAGAGCTGATTTGCATGGGTCCGTCAGGTTTTCTTTGCTTTCCGATTACTACAAAACTCACCAGGTCAAAGTAGTGGGCTGAGTCCCCGGTCGACTGTGAATCCAACAATTTGTCTATCGGCAAGCAAGCAAGTTGCAATATACAACAAACAGAATCCAACCCAAAGGGCATCTGGATCGATCAATGTAAATGTGACTTGGACTGTCAATTTCGTCCAAGACAAATTCAAGGCAGAAGGTGCTGTCGACTATTTAGGGCGCTTTCCCATTTAATAATAATTTAGATTATACCACATAATACACATATCTATGTACATGTATAAACCTATGGTAAGGAGAAACAGAAAATACTTTTTATTTGGGATCATAGTGTGTTTACATATAATGAAACCTTTACCTCCTACGACCAGTTCCACAACAGGAAGAGCATACTTCATTAAACCACTCTCCATCTCTGCACCGTCGTTCAGTTCCACGCCCATTACAAAATCCGCATCTCACCTGCAAGAAAATAAATTACTGAAATAGTGTGCTGGATTTGGGCTGAGTTCTGTTCAGCCAGCAGAACGCTAACAATTTTAATTATCGATATATAATTTTTATCATAAGCTGTCGATCCACGGAATACTATAACACAACTGGTTGTCACCCATTTAGCCATTACAGGTATTTTTCGATAATTTCTTGATTACTTTCCACTACAGTAATGCCCTAAATAATTGACTCCTTAATCACAGCAGAATTATGGGTAACTTTTCAGGATTTAGTCGAAAATATGGCTTGTTGCCATTCATCGGAAAGCTCTCAGTGACTAAATCCTGAAAAGTTACCTATAATTATGCTGTGGTTAAGGAGTCGATTATTTAGGGCATTACTGTACAACCTGTCAACTAATTAACAAATAAATCGACAGCATCATCGAGTGATATGACCAGGCCTATTCCGTGTGCCTAAAATGAAAATGAAAATTATTCAATATGTTTTATGATTTAAAAGGGAACTTTGATGCTGCATCATAAATTTCTTTGGGTAAGACTGCCCTGCCAATAACCATACTGCTCCATGCACAAGAACCTCGAGACTCATGCTAACATTTGCAATGAAATTAAACTATTAACAACAGGCGAAATATATCATGCATGATCACTTGCCACTATCCAATAAAAAAACAATGAATTGTAGTATGTCTAATATAGTCATCGCATGAACATAAAACAAGACGATACTGTCCTGAGGCTATATATTTTGAGAGACTTCCTGATTGGTTAATGCCAGGTCGCATCCTTGACCTCGATATCAAGCAAAACAACTGACTTGGGGATTTTTTTATAAATTAACTTGAAAACATAGAGCACAAACACACCGGGTGAAATAAACGAGAGGCCGATCACGATCGGCAGATGTTTAACCCATACCTTGGCGATAGCAATTAGCTATAACTGATAATTGGTCAAAGATATGATCACAGTAATACATATATCAGTACTTAAACTTAAAATCAAAAGCTCATATAATTTGTCTTAAGAAGGGGTTAAAGTATTTGGGATGGGGGGACTCGTTTTAAATCTCATAACTCTGTCCCTATTCACACAAGGACCTCTCACTGTGAGATCCAATGGTTTAGCCATTAATCAATTTGACAGATAGGATAAACAATTATCCAGCCAGCAGGTTGTTTATCTTTACCTTCATACAACCACCCCCTAGAGCTCTATAACATATGTCATCACTCAATTAATAACAGATTTCGCTTGGAATGACATCTATTAAAGGTACACTCATATAATCTGGATATTGGATGTTCACATGGCAATTTATTGATATCATTATATTACATGCAACTATTGCAATAAAATCTTCATATTTTAAAAACAGGACATCACACCTAATTAATGATATACAACTAAAACAAATTAGTGTCAATGACAAATTTTGTTTTTAATTAAATAATTTTTTTATTATTATAAAACTTTTTTAATATTTTTTGCGTGTTAAATTGAGCGAGGAAATTCAATATAATTTTTTTTTTTTAAATTAAAATTTTGAATCTTTAAAAAAAAAGAAAAGGGGGTCATAACTCCTTTAAAATAAATCGGATCGAACCCATATTCGAACTTGATCTGTATTTTGGGCTGACAATCTCACATACCAAATTTGTTGTCAATCAGATAAAAAATTTGTGAGTTATGGCAGCATGCGTGAATTCTAAGTAAAAAAAAGGGCCATAACTCTGTCAAAAAACTTGGATCAAACCCATATTCGAACTCGAACTGTATTTTGGGATATGAAACCTATATACAAAATTTGGTTTCGATCAAATAGAAAATGTTAGAGTTATCGCATTATGCCTAAAGTGTCTACGGACGGACAGACAGACGGACGTACAGATGGACGGACGAACGACGAGTGGTCAATCTGGACATTGACAATATGTGTACCATACTATGGTATAGGTACACATAAAAAGTTTTATCTCATGCCGAGTACAAGAAAAATATATCAAACCTGGTGTGCCCCTTTAATATTTCTATTCACATTTGTAATCAATTGAAATCAATGTCAAAAAGGCTTTCCATTAATATATAAATAAAACAAACTAGGCCTACAGTTCTAAAAGTGTTATGAACAATTATTTTGTTCTCATAGACTGATACAGAGCTCTCAAGTTTTTAAAAATTTGAAAACCAAAGTTGTCTTCCCATGCAACCAACAAAATTCCAACAAATCTACTAAACACAATCACATTATTAACCTCCAATAGTAATGCTATTAAACAATAAAACCAGATTATGCCTTTAACTTAAAGATGAAATTTAAATAACCATGCATATAAAATATAATAGCATAAACATTCCATCTATGATATCTCATCATATGGCCAAAGCATCTAGCAGTTAATTAAACTCAATGCAAGAGAGAGTCAGTGTTACTGGATACTATCTCTCTTGGTCTATGTGAGAAGACAACTTCATGGCTTTGTAAACCTGATTTATGAGATTCTACCTGGACAATGCAACCTGTATCTTTGATATATTTTAGAGATGAATAAAATAATCAAAGGGCCATAACTCCATTAAAAAATATCAGATCAAACCCATATTCGAACTCGGTCTGTATTTATAGTTGAGAAACTCACATACAAAATTTGGTTCCTATCAGTTGAAAAATGGTTGATTTATAGAAGCATGCATGAATTCTATGTCAAAGGGCCATAACTTCATTAAAAAAGATCGGATCAAACCCATATTCGAACTCGATATGTATTTTGGGCTGAGAAACTCACATACCAGATTTGGTGCCGGTCAGATAAATATTTTTTGAGTTATGGCAGCATGATGAATTCTAAGTAGAAAAAGGGGCCATAACTCCGTAAAAAAAACTCGGATCAAACCCATATTCGAACTCGATCTGTATTTGGTGCTGAGAAATTCATATACAAAATTTGGTTCCGATCAGATAGAAAATATTTCAGTTATCGCACCATGCATAAAGTGTCTACAGACAGACAGACAACCAGACAGACAGACAGACGGACGGTCTAATGACGAGTGGTCAATCCAGACAACGACACTATGTTTACCATACTATGGTATGGGTAAACATAAAAAAGGAGGAGGTGGCTTCAGGTCTTATTTAGGGCATTACTGTACCTAAGTGACAAAATGTTCGGTTTAGGTTGAATGAGTGCAGGCAACATGTGAAACACAAAAGTTTGGGTTGTGGATATGAAATCGACATCTATCTCAGATGTAACATTTATGCACAAAGCATTTTAATTGCAAATTAGAAACAATAATTGTGCGCATTAGGCAAACATCACAGTTCGCGATTTCTACAAAAGTTTAAGGTTTATCAACAGAGTGTTATCAGGAGAATATTAGAGAGCGGCGATGGAATATCTCCAAGTTAACCCTTCAATGACTGGAGCCTCCTGAAATTTTTTGAAAACCCTGTGCCAATGCATTCTCGTATTTATATATATGTGAGTCTCCCATAGATAAAAGAATGCATTGGTCTAACAATATTTACCTTGACTTTGTAAGCTAGGGTATTCTCTTATATATGCAAGGCTCCCTATGGAAGACTCGCATATTTAAGAGAATGCACTGGCACTGGCACCAGTGCAGCTCACGCCATGAAAGGGTTAAGCAATTCTTAGTTTTATACTTACTTGTATTGGTATA
This sequence comes from Siphonodentalium dalli, assembly GCA_032622095.1. NCBI lineage: Eukaryota > Metazoa > Mollusca > Scaphopoda > Gadilida > Siphonodentaliidae > Siphonodentalium > Siphonodentalium dalli. Next base: position 200,539,574 of record CP136064.1, read on the forward strand.
TTTACTGCGCATGACTGTCAGGGCAACAATTATCGAAATGTTACCCTCGAGGATGAAAGTAATTTGTGGCCAGGCATGTGATGCGCACCAAGCCAATCGAAAGAGAGGAGAATGGGATGAAGGATAATAAGATAAATTGATATTACTTACTGCTCCTCTGCCATGACATCTGTGACAAGGAGTGAAACCCAAAGCTGTACAATTAGGACAGGGCTGAAAAGATGTAGAATAAAATCCATAGTGGCATAATTATGACAGGGCTGAATCAGGCTGAAATGGAATATTTGATAACTTATAATTTATGTACAGTAATGCCCTAAATAATCGACTCCTTAACCACAGCAGAATTATGGGCAAATTTTCAGGATTTAGTCGGAAATATGGCTTGTTGCCATTCATCGGAAAGCTCTCAGTGATAAGTTCAAATATAAGCACAAGCCTTGAAATAGTGTCTGTCAATTACAGAATGAGGTTCCCAGAGGGTGAATTTAGTGATGCTACCCCACATATACCGGGTAGTGTGCTATCATCACCAAATTCACCTTCCGGGGACCTCATTCTGCTTGGGCCTCATCTTATGGGAAGTATATATAACATGTAGTCTCATATTAACATTGTTTTAGTTACTTTTTCCCCTTCTGTTCAGTTTCTATATCCCCTAATGTGCAGAAGATAAAAATAGATTTGACTAATGGGTGAACATCACCGACTTCAACTGGGAAACTTCAATCTGATCCTAGGTCTCCCATAACAGTTGAGACCTAAGCGGAATGGGGTTCCCAGAGGGTAAATTTGGTGATACTAGCACACCGTGTGGGATAATGTCACTAAATTCGCCCTCTGGGGACTTCATTCTGCAAATGTCAGACACTCTATTTCAGCTCCATGGCTGATAAATAGATAGTACAACAGAAGTGTGTTAACTGGTAACGTTTTTGCATGAGTTTGTTGTCACGATAGTACAACGAGAACTGGATGTTCGAGTTGTTGCTCGCTGAATGGAAAACAAGTGAAATAACTATAGTTTAACCTGTTCACGCCACTGTGTTGCTTCATGTTTATTGCACTCTCGAGACTGTAGATTACTAAAATTAATGTAGGTAGCTAGGCTACTACCGTAGGTAGCTAGGCTACTACCGTACTTTATTTAATTGTACAAATTAGTAATTTAGATAGAGTACAGTAATGCCCTAAATAATCGACTCCTTAACCACAGCAGAAGCCATATTTCCGACTAAATCATGAAAAATTACCGATATTTCTGCTGTGGTTAAGGAGTCGATTATTTAGGGCATTACTGCACACCTCATACACACACCAAATTGAAAAGGAAACAGGAAGATTACCCTTCTATGAATTCCGTTTGGAAGGTAATTGTATTAATACTTTGATGTAGTGCACTGTAGTGTATATACAACGCTATTGTGATGTCAAAAATGTAAATGTGTGATATTATTAACCGAGACTAAGAGTCAAAGGACTGATTCTCAAATAAAGAAGATGACAATGATAATAAGAGTGATGGGAGTTCAGTTCATCAGGAACAATGTTGACATAATTGCGCTGTACCAATACTTTTATTGTACACTTTCAGATCATCTGTATTTTGCTGTATTTCCTGGTATTTCTCATAAAATAAAGACAAGGGTGTGCAATAAATAATTTTGTTTCTTCACCATAATACCATCAAATATCCTCTTGTGCTTTCTTACCTTAACAGACGCTGTATGTGGTACCTCAAACTTCTGAGAATGATCGACAAACAAAGTGGGAGTTTGAGCTTGTATATCCCATGGTCCTGGTGGGATGCCGTTCTCCGGTCCATCAATCGGCTGTCCTGAGAGGTGGAAATATTTATGTTTTAAAGAGCAAATTTTTTTGGAACATCTTTTTTAAAACTTTTATATAAAAAAAAAGAATAACAAAAATCATTTCACACATCCGTGTTCAATGTCCCAGATGGAGGAAAGATGGCCTACTCTCTTTAAGTGATGCTCTAATTAATCGACTCCTTAACCACAGCAGAATTATGGGTAACTTTTCAGGATTTAGTTGGAAATATGGCTTGTTGCCATTCATCGGAAAGCTCTCACTGACCATAATTCTGCTGTGGTTAAGGAGTCGATTAATTAGAGCATTACAGTATCTGCAACATCAAGCATAGTCAGTATTCAATTTTGGGTGATGGATGTTGCATTAAGTCAGGGTTTCCGCTAGGGGTTGGGGGAATGGTACCCCTATGGCCTATGGGGAAAATATCAGTCCATCAACAAACTGCGAATATCTATATAATCTCTGTAATTTAGTATTTAGTAACTCAGTTGATAATTTAAGCCACGTTCTGAATATCAATGGTAATATAAGTAGATAAAGTTAAAGAATCATAATTGTGTTTTATTTTTGACAATTTGAAGGGTTAATGTAAGGATATAAACATTGATAGGCACCAGTAGGTACCATAAACTTTGGGACAAATCATCAAGTTAAATTCGCGGGTAAAATAGTAGATGAAATTGTTAAATTTCGCAATTTAGTTCGTCGTCCAATAAATTCATGACAACATGTCATACCATCACTATAAATATACCTTGATCATCCTTCAATGCATGGCTAACATCTTGACATCGGCTACATAATCATTAATCAGAACCAGTCAGAACAGTGTGTTATAGTTGAGAACATACATGTAATAGCGATGTATCCCGGTAGAATCAACAATGTGGCTTTTAGCAATTTCCACTTCGATATCTTTCAGAATAAGGCAAAGATAATTGTCAATGTATGTAGCCCTGAAAAGCATTCTTTTCCTGCCAAATGGTTCAACAGTGAACAGCGTTAGCGGGCAAATAAAATTATCTTTGTTTATTACTTCCTGTTGGTTTTATTTAGTGGCAGATACACATGGCATTAAACTGTGGAGCGGTAGGAGAATATGTTGGAGGGGAAACTTTAGTGGGGGGAAAGGGACCCTAAAAGGGACTGACCACCCCTATAGCAGAAACCATGAATAACTACAAAAAAGTATCTCATTTGTCACCAATCTGATAATTCACCCTCTTATTCTTCTATTATGCCATCCAAAATTAATTATTTTTTCTCAAGCAATTTTTTTTCATATCAGTAAGGGAGGGAGGATTTTTTTTTTTTTTTTATTCCCAATCGCATTGATGGATGACTACTGCAATCCTACCGGGATTGGCAATTCTTTATGGTGGTTGGAAACCAACTCTCCAAGGAATATTTTGTTGGCAAAATTCTCCCAGTCAGTTAAAAAGTTTACATCAGAATGGTCTATTATTGATTTGGAAGGATATTTAGGTAATAAAAGCAGACAGCATATAAACAAAAGTGCAGAAGGAGACCAATTTATAGAGGGAAATGTTTAGATAAAATAAGAACTTATTATCTGAACATTTCCTATGGGATAACTATTGATCAATGATGCTTTAGTATACAAAGGGTTAAACAGCCAATAGATAGCAATGCGTGCCATGCCATCTATACAGTAATGACCTAAATAAAATCGACTCCTTAACAACAGCAGAATTATGGGTAAGTTTTCAGGATCTAGTCGGAAATATGGCTTGTTGCCATTCCCCGGAAAGCTCTCAGTGAGAGCTTTCCAATGAATGGCAACAAGCCATATTTCCGACTAAATCCTGAAAACTTACTCATAATTCTGCGGTGGTTGAGGAGTTGATTATTTAGGGCATTACTATAACAGCTAGTAACACACTTACCGATGTATGGTTCAAATGCCCAATTTAAAGTTCTGGCCTCACAAAAGCTCTCCAATGTGTACTGCAATGTAATATGAACAACATTAAAATCATCCACAATTTTCATTTGTTAAAACACCAGCTTTTTAACCTAGGATTTGGATCATAAATATCAATAAGGCCAAAATAAAATAGATCTGTGTTAACCCTCTCTATTCTACATGGATTCGGACAAGTAGCTGGTTTTTCAGTTTTGGTTTACAATCAACAATATAGAAAATTCAACCTAGGGCCCTGCGAAGCTTCGAAGATTTGATTCGGTGCTAACATCGGAGATCAGATTCGGGATCGGCCTATTCTTTCCCGTTTATGGGGACAAACAACTAATTTTGTTATTGATGGGCAATTACCGCATTGTACCATGTTTTCCCATCTGGAGGTCTCGCCGGAGCCGCGTATGATGTAATTTAGAGTTTACACCAGTTATGCGATTACGTCCAATTGCAGTCCGTCACCCTTTCACGGATGTCAGTACGTGTAACACTGGTGGTTCTTGGACATTATCGGGGTCATATATAGTATATAAGTGACTATAATCAAAATATAAGGTCAAAAGTCAAGACATCTACCGTCTATATAATTTAATATGGTTTATAGTGTTGAATTAAGTTAGATGAATGTGCATTCAAACCTATGTTAACTTATCAAGTGTGTTTTGTGTCATTACTATGCTACAGTTGCATATTAATACATTTTAATCCCCCCCCCCCCACACTGTTAATATAATATCCAATAATCAACCTATATTAACATGTCATTATTAACATGTCATGACGGTCCCTCACATAAATTAATCAAATGATTTCTGATCAACAAAATATCTGGTAATGCCAACTTTAATAAATTCAGGAATAAAATGCACATGATGATTATATACATGTAGAGTTACCTCCCATCAAAAGGATTGCAATATTACTATAGTAGCCATCTGGGTACTGATGCGCCGATGTGGCGGGTCATACACATCAATAAGCATGCCATTGTTTATGATACAGTGTACATCAGTCCTGAAATCCTTGGAATACAGTCATAGTCATTGGTGACTATCAAATTAATAAACATTATTATATATATACACTACTAGATGTTGGTTGGTTGAAAACAAAGTCATGGGACTTCATGCAGACCTCTTAATATGCTCCAAAACTGACTTTGTTTATCAACTTAAATTACATTATTATAATGGCATATAATTCGAGCATTCTAACGACATTGATCGGAAACCTCTCAGGTTATTAGACAGAACTATTAAATATCAATTTAAAAGTCAAGTTGTTTTTCATCCACCAATTCAGAAAAATTACCGTAGATTATTTATAACCTAATCGTGTTCACCGATGCTCACATGAATATGAAAAGCAGGCTATAAATGTGATCACCATAGAAAAGCTGGGTACAGTTGTGATCAATTTAAAAATCTGGCCACGATTGTGATCAATGCCTTGTGACAATGACCCCATCAGCGGTACTAACTTGAACTTGACACAGGATTTGTAAGATGAACAATTTTAAAAGAATGTTCCTTGAAGTTTATGACCTTAATCTTCATCAACTTCCATGGCTTCTATGCATGATCCCTTGGGAAAATCAATTCAAGTTCAACTTATTCTCGGCAGCCACCTGCACTGCACTGGAACATCACTGGAATTTCATGGTTGCATGATCAACTAAATCCGAATTTCATGGTCATTGAATTTTCCTATCCAGTCTACACTAGCTGTTCATCCCATTCAAAATTTGCGAGCTCGCCGGTTTCCGTGTCAACACACCATTTCACTTCGAAGTTTGAGTTTAAATTTGGATGACATGTAACTGTAAACATAGTTCAGTCATGAATGTACATGTAGTGCGTATCCTTCTGGAAGCATCAATCTCATGAATCTGCGAAAGCGGTCATGTTGACCTATTGTAAACAGTACTATTTCCTTCAAGTTCACATAATAATGATCAAGAATGATTACGGTATTCCAATTTATTAGTTTCACGATGTGCATACACTGTCATAATAATCATATTCCATATAATTAATTAATTATATTCCTCAACGTTCCATCAACTTCAACAGATCCACTGAATCATGGCAGCGGCGGTTTTTAATTTCAAAATTTGGCCGCTCAAATTTCGCCTGTTTGAAAAGGCAGCTTGCAGAAAGAAACGGATCATTGAGGTTGTTTTATGGGTATTTTGCTTCATCTGGATTATTTCTACACAAAGAATATATACAATCAATGATTTATATTGGCATTATATTTAATAACTGATATATCTAAAACGGCGCACATTTTGTATGACTCAATTCCATATTCCAGTTCCCGTTTCACTTTTTAATTTTATAACTTTCGATTTCAAAGGGCACTTCCGCCATGATATATTTGTTTTGTTTTCATGATAACAAACCCAGAATCGCGACAATAAAGCTATCCGACAATAGAACTGTTAAAGCCACATGGGGTATTGAACCTTTTAAAAACAATATTTGGAATTTTGTTGTCCATAAATTGCATAATCCATCGCTTGTTAGATTGGAATTTAAAAAAAATAATCAGCCCCCGAAATTAGGAAAAATGTCCCCACGGCAAATTTAATCAAGCTGAATATAGATATCACAATAATCACATGTTACCACGGTGTTTCACACAGCATTGCTGTATTTTGCTGTGGATTATGTTGAATCAATGATGCAAATTATCAAACCCAAATTTTAAACAAATATATGGTGAAAAAAAAAATTGAAATATTCCAAGTTTAAAACGCACATGCGGCGAACCAAGATTCCAATGCACTAACTGTGAACTTGAAACTAATATAAAATTCACTATGAACTTATCGCAAACTTTTGCATCCAATCTAAATTTACTGCAAAAAAATATACATGAAATATTTGTGGATTGCTAAAATAAAAACACTCGGCCAAGGATTGATGCCTTAATTAATTCAATGTTTCAAATTATTAAATCCAAACTTTAAATAATTATTTTGTGAAAAACAAAATGAAATTCTAAGTTTGAAAAGCACATGCAGCGAACAAATATTCCAAACCAAGATTCCAGCACACTTACCGCAAACTTGAAACTAATCTCAAATTTACTGTGAACTTATCGCAAATGGTTTGCCTTGAATTTAAATTTTCTGCAAAGTTGCAGCAAACAAACTAAATTTACAGCAAAGTTGCAGCAAACAAAAAGTTTGCGGCAAAGATCTGCAAATATGTGCAATTGACTTTCTGCGAACAAACCATTTGCTGCAAACATGCCGCACATTTGCCGCTAACTTGCAGCAAACAACCATTTCGATAAGGGTTGGACAATTTGCAAATGCTCTTTAATCTGCTAGTTAAGTGTAAATATAAGGAATTGATGTTGATTTTGTTGCGGATGCAAGTTGGTTTGACATTTTTTTATATTTGGAACGCGTTCCACAGAACATCCATTTCTTACATAAGCCTTATGTAAGGTACTAACATGGAATGCAGTACCGGAACCTAATGCAAATGATACTACTACGGTATTAACATGAAATGCACAGGATACATGTAAGTCAGTTATCTTCATATCTGTCACTATTCCTTTACCGTAACAGTTTCTAACTGTGGTATTATCACAAACGAAAATAAAGGCATATTCAAAGCAGTCGTTAGAGTGAAATTTTCTTTATTTTCACTGACTTCAGTAAATTAGGAACTCATTTATTATAGAAGCAGAGATATTATGTAAATGCCACTAACATGAAATGCACTGGAACCTTGTAAGTCAGTTATCTTCATATCCGTAGCCGTTCCTTTACCATAACAGCAGAATTGTGCCACATACTCCAGCAATGATTCATGAGCTTCCTCCTCTGTTAAGGCCACATTGCTAATAAAGAGAGACAATCACTTTAAAATCAGCTTTTGGTATCCCCTGGAATTGAAACTCTTCAATATTAAGAGAAATCCGAGTACAAAACACATTTATGACACGCTTTGTCTTACAACGGCATAAACAAATTTGTCAAGATATGTGTTGACAGAAGTTGGTCATGACATGTGGAATTACAGACCACCGAGACCGGGCCATGGAATCTGTGTGTGATTGTCTGTGATCTCCAGCAGTAAACTGTGCTAATCCTCTTGATCAGCGAAGGTCAACATTTACATGGGGGAATTCCCTGATTTTTCAGAATTTAGGTGGGGGATCGCCTGATTCTACATTATAGGAAATCCAAGTTTCTGAAAACAAATACATGCATTAGTTTATAATCGAAATTTACACAGTTTTAACTATAACTCATATAGACTGATTAGGGAATACGATTATGTAGAGTGATTGTTAATTGTACATAGCATTATATAGGCCATGAATATAATCCCTAGATCATTATTTAACATTTATCTATATAGGCAATATGCCACCACCACTGCGGACACAGTGATACAGGCAAGCCTGAATTTACTGTGTCTGACATTTGCAGAATGAGGGGATACAGAAACTGAACAGAAGGGAAAAAGTAACAAAAAACAATGTTAATTTGAGACTATAGATACTTCCCAGAAAATGAGGCCTATATAAGCAGAATGGGGTCCACAGAGGGTGAATTTGGTGATGCTAGCCCATTGTGCGGGATAGCATCACTAAATTTACCCTCTGGGGACCTCAATCTGCAAATGACAGACATGGTATTAGCAGGCTTGGTGACACAGGTGGCGGAAACATCGCTAGGATGAATGGTAATCCATATGCCTGTCATCTGCTGAAATCCCTGAAAAATAACGGAATGTTTAGTTCAACACCCTTAGTCTGTTTGATAATCTTAGTATCTGAAGAACCCTTAATTATGAATAGAAGGAAATAAATGGTGTTTGTCTGACTGTCATCTGCTTAAATTAACTGATTCGCGGTTTTTGAAATGAGGAGTAACTTATAGTATAAACAGGTCAGGCACATCCAGACTTCAACTATTATAGTTATATTTAACTAATACACTGTTTTAAGGCATGAATGGCCTTTAAATGTTGTAGGTTATAATTTAGAAATAAAAGTAACTAAATTATGACAATTTCCTCAATAATATACAAATAGTAAGTATGGATGCAATATCTACAAACACACTTCATGTGCAAAAAAATTCTGTTCAATCATGTTATTTTTTCCGCGAAAAACAAGTTGTTTGGTTTATCATCAGAAAGTCACGAAGATACCCGTAGATATACGTAAATCATCGGCTATTGTCACAAAACTTCCATATAAGACAACAACCATGTGTTCGCACAACATCACAATACAGGGCTTAAACCTTCGCCATCTGGTTCGAGGTGCAAACTTCACTATGTACGATATCTCCTTCATGGGATTTATCATAGACCCAAAAAGCAATTGCCACATAGTGACAAAAATGTATAATAAACATGAAGAAACAAGAAAGAAATGATATATTGATAAACGCACCATCTGCTTAATGTAGCATACCATTGCATCATCTCCTTACTTAATTGGGGGCATGCAAATTACTAATACCCTGATGATTGTGAAACATTCCTTATTTGGTGTGTATTTTATTAAGAACATGCGCGTGCAACCTAAACTTTCCAGATACAACTAATAGTAAATTCCTTACTTGGCATGTGACATTATTATAACATCTTGGGAGAAATTTAACTCACTGGATAAATAAAATTTTATCTATTTGCAAAAACAATTATTATTAGGTCTATTTTTACAATGTCGATTTATTGTCTACTTCTGTAAATGTGAAAACCGTGAAAATAATAAAAGTCTGAATGTTTAAACTTGTTACACCTACTGTTTACATAACCAGGTTTATGATGATTATCTGAGTGCACTTCTGGCGATTCGTGGCAAATAATGATTTCCGGCATTTGCAGCAGGCCCTACAAGAATGTTTCACATTACTTGAACAACAGGGGTTGTAAATTGCAAGATAGAAATTCTTTTGAACATTGGAAAACCCAAACAAATACAAAACAAAACAAAAGAATACAAAGAAAAAATAAGTAAAAATAAAAGGTCACCAACCACGTGTTCCCCGAAAATGTGGCGTTTAGTAAGAATAGATTTTTTTTAACTCTGTCTAAATTCATCGGAACATGACCAAATTCGAACTTTGTCTCGGTCTTCTGAAATTTTAACCATGTACCAAATATCAAGAGATTCAGTTGAATTAAAAAACAATCAGATAACAACCTGGTAAAATTAAAAGTTATAATCCAGAAATCAAAATAATCAGCAAATTCTAAGTCGACAAAGACCATAACTCTGGTAATAAAGAGCGGACCAAACTCATATTTGAACATGACCTGTATTTGGAGCTGATAACCTCACATACCAAGATTTGGTTCAGATCCGAGCATACAAACTAAAGTTATCATCTGGAAACCTGAAAATGACAAAATTCTAAGTCGAAAAGAGGACATAACAGACAGACCGAACCCATATTCGAACGTGACCTGTATTTTGGGCTGAAAAACTCACATACCAAATCTGGTTTCGATACGATAGCCCAAAATAATGTTCTCATCCAGAAAATTTCTGCACGGAAGGAAAGCGGACGAACACCGGCTATTTTAATAGTTTCCCAAAAATATTTTCGGGGGATTACAATAAAATCCTACTATCTGAAAGAAAGTCATTTTATAGAAGACATCATTTAAGCAGTTGTGTGGGATAATGGATAGCAATAGTGTGTATGCATGTGCATCCTGAATGGTTTGTACAGAAATATCAGTGCAGTCGGTATCACAATGACATAGATGGCCACTCATTAGCATATTGCCTGACTTGATGTCAATCCTAATCCTGTCAACTTGAAACCATAGAGCAATATATAGTCAATAATAATTAAGAAACTACATAGTAATCCTAGTCATTATTCAGACACCATTTAGTTAATAAATTCAATTTTAGTCAGTAAGGCATCAAATCTCAAATTGAATCATTGCATCAGATGTAAAGTGAAGATGTAGATATAGCTTGACTGGTATCATTTACTAACTTCGTAATGACGATAAGTGATCGTTGCTATATAATGTAAATATCCATAAATGGATAAAATTCGCATTTAACCAATTAAGTGCGCATTCTTTGTCTATCTCTGCTATAGAATATCGAAATGGTATCATAAGGAATAATGAAGTCAGTAAGCAATCACATTCGCATAGCTGAAGTTCGACATATATATGAAATTATGCTAGATCAGTTTCATCAGTCATGCAATGCTTCGGTGGTCTACATAGTATAGCTCAGTCTACAACAGCATATGTAATGTGTGGTATTGGTATCAATAGCTATCTTCCCGAAAAAGCAATGTTGTCAGTTGCCGTAATGAGAATACAACTGGTGCCAGTGATTCGATACAATTCGTATCAGGACAGCCGATTTCAAATCGAATCCAATCAGACGAAAGATTCCGAATCGCATTGATTCGAATAGATTCGCAGGACCCTACATGATATGCTCTATGTTTATTACACAACCAATTGTGTGCTTCTTTGTTCCATGATGGTTTGATTTTGTACTATTAACCATACATAAATCATACTTTTACCATTCATATTGGAATCTAATAGAAAACTTATGTTCAGATTGACATTAATAAAGATAAGGTCAACTTTATTAATACTTAATCAATATTGTCCATGGACAAGACATTACTATTTTCAGAATGTTTCGAATTGCTTGTGTTTTGCAAAATTAAGCAAATTAAGGGAGTGTGGGGAAAACGGGAAAGTACCTGTCTATCGGAGACCTATCTAATGGTTCTTGTGCACCAGTAACTTCATCATATGATGGCGGTGGTGCAGCTAAAATATAAATATCCCTATGTATTTATACACCCTGGAAATGGTGGGGGTGGGTCAGCTAAAACACGAATAACGCTATGTAAGAAAATATAGCCTGTGGATTTTTTATTATAAGCGTATGATATTTCATAACATCATGACTCTGTTGAGTCAGGAGATTGCATGATAGCCAATGGTTAGTGTGTTCGAATGTTAGCAACATAGCGATATGATTTTGACTCTTGCTGGCAAACTACTTAGTTTCCAAACAGTGGCTTGGTTTCGATTTAAGCAGAGTGTAACTGTAGAGTTATACACTGTTCAAATCTTGAGCCAAGTTGTGGTCCATGAGCAATGCCACTCGTACTGTGACTACGTCGTACCACTCATGCATTTAAAGGTACTTGACCGGTTGTTGATGGATAGTGTTGGCATGATTAATCATAATGCGCATGCATATACGTTGCAGATAACGTATAAAGCATCTTAGAGCAGACTGCATGGTGGATTAAGCATTTTATCTCAAACCAATTTGATTTTTACTGCGCATTAAACTTTCGCTATACCCCATATACCGCATCTTTAACCTTTAACCTCGTGACATTGCTATTTTAGTAATGTATAAAAAAAAAACTCTCGCTTCGAAATTGCGTCAAATTTACTCTAATGGTTTGAAGAATAAATTGATTGATATCAGTGAAATACAAAAGCAGTTCCATATAGCTATGTACATCCCATCAAATATGACTAAAGTTCCTAATAGGAATAAATGTAAAGTTCTTGGATCCATTATTTTTTTTCTGACATTTTAGATGTCTTTCTTCACTGAAAATTTACACTATTTTTGTGTGCTGTGGTTAATTTAAATCTAGTGGATTCTAGAGAATAGTTGATCGGACAGACTTTGCTTTGTGTTTCAGAACATTGACATTTGTTTGAGAAAATTTCATAGTTTTTATTTCTGAACATGGATAAATAGCAAATCAGGAAATATATTTTGTCTATTATTGACAATTAAATCACCCTCAAAGTTCCATAAATCTGCAACCTCATCCCATTTACTGTAACTGCGTATTCATGCATAATGGGAATTACTCTTTGAAAATGAGAAAGAATATAGGTTGTTTTGTCTCAAAACTGACAAAAATTTGCCCAAAAATGATGTCAGTAGGCATAAGAAAAATACAATAATAACATAGTGTGTTTTGAAACAGAGCCTTGCTCAAAATCATACTTCTAATTCATTGAGACAACACACATCTCAAACACACACTAAGCTATTATCATAAATGTATCAGGGTTTCCACTAAACACAGTGGGTCCCTTTCCCTTATCCCATATTTCCCCTCTTGAAACATTTCCCTTCCCAATCCAGAATAATGTCGACATCATCTGCAATTTCCCACCAAATAAAACCAACTGGGAATTATGATATTTGCCAACTATAAAAAACAGTCTACTTTTATTACTAGATTGATGACATAGATGTTCAGCATTTGGATTTATGTTATGGGTTGATTTACTAATACCGTATTAGATATTATTTGCAGTTGGTTGCAATTGAGATCTTCCACCAGCAGCAATATGTGTTCCATTCCCCCCCCCCCACCAATGCCTAGCTAGAGGAAACATTGGCCATATATAACTGATTATTAATATTAAGATGAGGTACTGTAACTAACCTCCACCTCCGATGCCTGTGTTTTCATAGCCTGATATGACATCCATCTTCTCCAGCGGGGGCGCTGACGGAGCGGATGGCATAGCATTAGGATCATCATCCACATCTTGGTCTGGTACTGGTCCCTTATACTGCGGACATATCTCTCCACCTTCACCTATAACACAAGGTTAATGGACCTTAAAATGTTCAATGGTTAACTGATGATATGAAAGCTAAAGTTGACCTTTGTCATGTTACAATAATCAAAGAAGGCTGATAAACATAAAGTATAGATGGATTTCAATGTGACATCAGAAGATAAACAAAGGTCATGGGTTGCCCGATCTGCCCTGGGCAATGGGGTTTCTTCAGTCAATGGCTAAAAAGACCCTTTGGCCTGGGAGGGATATGACGGCTTGAGATGCTACAACCCATGCAATGGGAATGTCCTTGGGGGGAGCGGATGTTCATAGGGATTGGGCTCTCTGGGTTCCGTTGACCCTTGATGGTTGGGAAAACAGTGGTGGTCGCGTCAAGAGTCTATAGACATATGGGCAAATATCAAAACACTAACAAGCATCAATGATCTGTGCTGAACCCAGGAGAAACTCAAAGTTACCAGAACTAAATATATTTATTTAATATATACATTTAAATGTATACACTAGAGACTTACAATATGTACTAAGGCTGATCATGATCGGCAGATGTTTAACCCATACCTTCCAACATACTGACTACCATTATTGAAACCATCAATCTAGAACTGGATATACACCTGTACACAAAAAAAATTAATTGGAAAGAAACATTATATGCATAAGTCAAGAATTCCTGTTTTTTTAGGAATTTGTTTTGGCATTTTAGCCAACCCGGGCCCACAGCAACTTCCTGTTGGCACACATGCTCATGATAGAAATTGGATGGATGATATTTATGGTAAAAAAAACTAGAGGTGTGACTGTCCCAATGGGACTACGGATACACCCTGTTTTTAAAATACTAAGATGTTTCACATGTCAGTAAACATTTAGTTAAAATAAAAAAATAACAGTTCCCATTGCAGGTGTACAACCATAACCCTAATCTTAAACCTATTGACCGAAAAATGTAGGAATAAAAGCTTGGACAAAATTATGTATGTTGCGAAACAAAATTCTAAGTCGAAAAAGGGGAATAACTCCACCAAAAAATGTCGGACAGACGTCATAATCGCAGGTGCACAAGTTCCCATGGTACTAAATATCTGTGCCATGTTTTTAAAAAATTGACCGAAAAATGTAGGAATAAAAGCTCGGACAAAAGTATACATGTTGTGAAAATTTTCTAAGTCGAAAAAGGGGGGATAACTCCACCAAAAAAAGTCCGACAAACGTCATAATCACAGGTGCACAGGTTCCCATGGTGGTTGATGTCTGTGCCAAGTTTCACGGAAATTGATAAAAAAACGACTGAGAAAAACTCTGGACAAATTTGTGTCCACGAACGGACGACGGACGGACGACGGACGGACGACGTTGCGGGGGGGTATAACTATTAAATATGTGTTTTATAGTGTGTTCATTGATAAACCTGGTTCAAAAGTAAAATGGTTAGTTATCAATAACAAAATCCATACAGGTGAACAGTGTACCAAGTTAAACCTAGATAAGAAAGATGACATGAATTTCTGCATTGTATGAATAGCATATCTCTATGGAATGGGTGGGAACTTGGGAAGGGTTAATTTTTTCGAAGCAGATCAAAGGAGAAATCAAGACAAGAGATATGTGTCAAGAGGTGATTAAATAATTGATAAGAGCTGGGGCAGTGGTCACTGTCCAAATATATAAAACTAGCAGATTAGCCCGCCACTGGCGGGATTGGGCCCATGGCTTTGGTCGATTCATTCATTTTTGTTTTTCAAGGTAACCCCGTACAGGCACGCCGACAGCATGCTATCATTTGCGGGTACCCGTTTCAAGGTCATGTTGGGTGGACAAAATAACCCGACAAAAATTTGTATAATTGAATATCTACTATACTCCAACTCTCACATTGTAGAAATATCACAGACATATGTCACATTGGAATAAGTTAACTAATACTGAAGTTATCAATCAGAAATCATCTCGGACGAACGGACGGACAGACAGACATGCTGATTACACATTAATTTTTTTTTATGAAACGCCTAAAGTTCTGGTTATCGGGCTCACGGAACCACAAACCAACTGTCCACATTACATTGAACGTTCGGCAACAACGAAATAGCGCATAATGATAGGATGTTGGCCATGTTGCCTATATCGCGGCGTTGCGAACACTTTGGGGTTTTGTTATAATAGATTGTCATGATATTGAAGCATTTGGGGAATGATATGTACATGTCAGCTTATATCTGCACATTCCGTATACAATTTGCTTAATTTTGGTGTGATTCATATTCTTGATTACACGAAGGTGGTGAATTAGTCTGCACTTTAACACATATTTATGTATATTTTACGAATACACGACAAACGTGTAATGTTTGTAAGTGATACGTATATCCTAACGTTCAATACGTTGTGTGAATTTAGAGTTGTCCTTCCTGCATCGGGTCACACACATCAGAGACCATTTAACCCATCAATCCTCATTGAAGGGGGAAGGTCGCACGGGCTCGTGAATGGTCCAATGACACTTCTCGTGGCTTTTTACCCTTACACAGCAAGTTTGGGCTCAATCGGTTGATCCGTTTTTGAGTCTATAAAGGATATATATATATATAATGGCGTAAATAAATAACTTTTTATAAAACGCTTGTTATGGTGATAAAATAACCCTATATTCTATATATATATCTACACATGGACCTTTGTAATAACTGTATATATACATATATACGGAAGTCTTAAAATATATAGTAGATAAACAATACCTGGCAAGTTGTTTAATTTCTGTAGTCAAGACAGCTATGCTAAATTAATAGAATATGTTTTAAAGCAAGCATCAAATTTAATAGGCATCATCTGGTACTGGTAGATACCTGATAGATATATTATTGCCAATGGTTTAGATTGCTCATCATTAGAACGACTGATCCAATGAAGGAATTGCATATTCAAAACAGGATATGACATCTGATAATAGATCACTTCTGAATTATTGCTATGACATGTCTCTGGGATGAATGGATATATAGAGTTAAAAATTTGAACACTATTAATTGATCAATCATATGAGAAATATTTGAGTTATTGTATCAGGATGGATGGCATGTATCTATGGGATAGATGGAAAGTGTTAATAGTAAGGTATTCTTTAGTGTTTATCAATAAACCTGGTTCAAAGTAGAAGGGTTAATTTAATATGATCTGCCCAGTCGAAACAATAAAACACATTTGAGACAGGTACATGTATATTCACCAGCTTGCTGCACATTTCACAAATTCACATTTGCAAGCATGCAATATTTTAAGTTATTGATAGCATGTCTATTTGACGAGTGGAAAGATTTAATCTTTTCAAAACCAATCAAACAATCAATATCAAAATCCATAGATGTGCAGAGTGGGCCTTGATAAACTAGATCTTGATAAACTAGATATGAAAATGAACAGATTGAAAATATTTGAGTTATAGCATCGGATAGCAAGTGTCTATGAAATGTGTTGTAAGGGGTAGTTTTTCAACTAATCAATACCAAAAACTATACAGATGAGGGGTGTGTCATCATAAACCTGCATAAAAAATATGAACACAATCTGACAAAAAATATTTGAGTTATCACGTGGACAGAATATGTCTGTGGGTGGATGGAAAATGATAATAATTTCTAAACCAATCAATAACAAAAACTATAGAGGTATGGGATGTGTCTTCATATTAACCCTTTACCCAACAAACCGGCCAAAACCGGCCAAGTAAAGCTTCAACAGCCTAAAATATCTTCGGTCTGTCTCAATATAACCATACAAATATGGATATCATTGAAACCGGCTCCTTGACCACATTGTGATAGTTACAGTTAGCCCTGTGCCAATGCATTCTCTTATATATGCGAGTCGACCATAGGTCGCCTCGCATATATAAGAGAATGCATTGGCCTAAAAAAAATCTTTTTTTAACACTTTTTACCATTTTTTCTTACATTCTTTAACAATTTTATAATTTTTAATGTGTTAAGCCAATGCATTCTCTTATATATGCGAGGCGACCTATGGTCGACTCGCATATATAAGAGAATGCATTGGCACAGGGCCCTTCTGTTGGGTAAAGGGTTAAACAAACAAATACATGAGTTATCACATCGAATAGCAAGTGTCTACCGACAGATTGTTGATCCAGACGTTGGCATTATGTGTACCAAACATGGTATGTGTACACATAAAAAGTATGTTTACACCAGTTATAACCTTTAGTGACCAATAAGGAAATATCATAGCTTATTGTTGATATTTTGTGTTATTTTGTAGTAATTTTGGTTGGTTTATATTAAACTTACAGGGGCAATAGGGTCAATGAGGAGCTTATACTGGTCAGCTTTATAATGACTGATCAGTATGAGCCGCATATATAGCATCGTCACTGAATTTTGTATAGTTTTATCATATTTACATGGGCCCTAGTTAGACTGACGGTAGTCAAACATACATACATCAGACACATCGTTATTGGGTGATTTTTTCGATTTGGGAGGGCGATTACACATATTACCATTTAAATTAACCAGTCCGATTGAAGCCCGGACTCGTACATTGTTATACAAACCTGCTGGGGCCCCTTGTGGTGCTGGATAGCCTGCCTGTGTCTGAGTGCCTGGATAGCCTGCCTGTGTCTGAGTGCCTGGGTAGCCTGTTTGTGGCTGAGCACCTGGGTAACCTGCTTGTGGCTGATTGCCTTGAGAGCCTGCTTGTGGCTGAGCACCTGGATAATCTGTGTGCGGTGGAGCACCTGGATAACCAGCCTGCGGTGGAGCACCTGGGTAGCTTGCTTGTGGCTGAGCAGCTTGATAACCAGGTTGTGGGCCTTGATTGCCTGCAGGAGGTTGACCACTTGAATATCCACTCTGTGTGGCAGGGTAAGCAGACTGTTGTTGCCATTGGTTATTTTGATAACCAGCAGCTGGTTGGCCTTGATTTTGGTCAGACATTTATTACACCTGAAACAATGAGTAGTGTTTATCAACAGTCAGGCTGAGTACTTTCGGCCACCATGAACATTCTTGAGTCGATTAATCAAGTTATCAATAAAACATATACTTATGTTAAAGGTACTCAATCCGATAAAACTCCTCTCAATTACTATTTCAATGGCTTCGGGGGTCAAAAATATTTGATTCGAGTCGAGGAAGTCACCCATCAAAGCTCAGATTTGTTAGATATCGATTTTAGAAATCTATTATTTTTCATTATCGGGAATTCTTTCTGGCCCAGAAGACAGTCAAAATTTCGTTGTTATTACCACTTGATTATAGAGTTATCCATCCTTGTCTGTTTGAATAGAGTTTTGGCGTAAAATCTCGAGCAGGTTACCAAATTGACGGCAGTTATTAGTACTCATCTCGAGCAATTAACAAATTTCAAAAATCAATATCTAATAACTCTGAGCTTTGTTTGATGGGTTCCTCGACTCGAATCAAATATTTTTTACCCCCAAAGCCAAAGAAATAGTAATACAGGACCCTCTGATCGGATTGTTGTTGTTGGAATCTGTTGAGATGGGGACCCTCTTTACGGATTGAGTACCTTTAAACTTTAAAGGCACAAAACAGTTTTAAATCATGTGTTTCCATGATCAAATCTTGAAGAAATAAACATGTCCACTCTTAAGTGGAGTTTTGTTGTCTAGAATGTGTAATTGATGTGTTAAAGGTACTCAACCCGATAAAACTCCTCTCAATTACTATTTCAATGGCTTCGGGGGTCAAAAATATTTGATTCGAGTCGAGGAAGTCACCCATCAAAGCTCAGATTTGTTAGATATCGATTTTAGAAATCTATTATTTTTCATTATCGGGAATTCTTTCTGGCCCAGAAGACAATCAAAAATTCGTTATTATTACCCACTTGATTATAGAGTTATCCATCCTTGTCTGTTTGAATAGAATTTTGGCGTAAAATCTCGAGCAGGTTACCAAATTGACGGCAGTTATTAGTACGCATCTCGAGAACATAAGAATTTTCAAAAATCAATATCTAATAACTCTGAGCTTTGTTTGATGGGTTCCTCGACTCGAATCAAATATTTTTTACCCCCAAAGCCAAAGAAATAGTAATATAGGACCCTCTGATCGGATTGTTGTTGTTGGAATCTGTTGAGATGGGGACCCTCTTTACGGGTTGAGTACCTTTAAGTATATTTAAAATATTATTGGTTTATTATTTTTTTAAAAGGCAGAAAAAGGGGGTATAATTATGACAATTGTCATTGAACCAATGCACAGACTTTCTAAACAGTGACTGCAATATTAATTAATTAAATATTCATCTATCTCTATCTTATCATATTAGGGTAAGTGGACTAATTAATTAAAAAATAGATATTATCACTCAATATTCACAATAAGCACTGTTCAGAAGGCCTGTGAAACAATGTTTAATAATCTATATATCTATCTTCTTTTATACTGACATATCCACATTAACTCTTTCGTGACTGGAGCTTCCTGAAATTTTGCGAAAACCCTGTGCCAATGCATTCTCTTATATATGTGAGTCTCCCATAGGGAGCCTCACATATATAAGAGAATACATTGCCCTCACAATATTTACATTGACCTTGTAAGACAGTGCATTCTCTTGTATATGTGAGTATCCCTACGGGAGACTCGCATATATAAGAGAATGCACTGGCACATGATCTTTAATGCTGCACCAGTGCAGCTCACGCCATGAAAGGGTTAATGAGGGTTATGGACAGGCTCACAGAGCGGGTATGTGCAAGAAAGGGGAGTGTTAGACTTGGAGAGGACAGTGTGACAGAAAAGATACGTCAGATAAGTTGGGTTGGGAAGATGAAAATCACTTAAAACAGTGTAGTCAGGTCATGCAATATAATGATCCAGGAAAGCCAGCCACTGGTAGTACTACAACATATATACAATCTCCGTTTTCCGCAACAGTGATGGTTACAGCACACTCAAACAGCCGTCAAATGCATACAAATGGTGTCTGGCCTTCGCAAACTTCCTCGGACTGTATTCCACTTCCGCGCAGGATTTATCTCCCTGACCCTGACTCGATAAGAAGTGAGACTGGTACACATCACATCGTACACACGTGACTTAACTTTGCAACATGCAGGCCCACCCAGGCCCATCTGAAGTAGAGACACTCGCTAACTAACAAGGCCTCTGATATTTCGTTTAAATCAGTGATGTTATGGGGAGTGATGTACCATGGCAATCTCCAAATAAAAAAATTACTTTATAATAGACATATTAGTTAATCCGCAAAAGGACTGTCTCTTATAAGACTAATAAGTATATATATATCGTCGCTTTGCAATCAAAAGGTCGTATATCGTGTTTTGGCGCGAAATCGTTTTTTGGGGGAATCATGATCTACGGAAACAAAGACGTCAAAAAAATTCAGGCATGTGTTCATTAGCCAATCAAAACATATTTTATATGAGTTTTAAAATATGCGAATAATTCTATTGGTCAATTTTGTACTGTCAAATAGTCGTATATTCATATACGACATATTGGCAGCACAACATAAACGCGCGAAGCCAGTATCGTGACGCATACCGGTTATTCCACATTTTGACAATACAGTTTTGAATGCGTTAGTAAAGTTGTCTAACTTCTAAGGAACTCAACATCTCATCTCGCAAAAATACCTCGAAAAGGACCATACGCAAATGGAGTGCGACTCAGTGCATAGTTCAATCGAACGAAGTAAACGTAATAAACCAATATATTCTGATATATTCGCCATTTAACTATATATGTCGAGCTTATCAAGGCAGCCCCCAAGGAAAAGCCGTACATTGTCAAGTACTTAACACCCGATTCTTCAACAGGAGTCTTAGTTATTATAAGTCGATAAAAGACCAGGCATGGTTTCCTGGGGACCCGGTTGCTATCGATCTTCGAGCCCTTATGTATACACCGGATGGAAATATTCAATACAAGTGTAAGTTTTCTGATGACTACAGTAATATACCAAGAAGAAATAGCCGTCGTTCCAAGAAAAGTGCTGGCGACCCTGACGATGTACCTTCTCTGCATATGTCATCAATACCGATCAACGAAACCAAATACCAACACCTACAATAACTGAGAGCGGTCATACCCCGTGACTATCACGGATTTTATGATTCTCTCATTCATGAATTGAGCGCCCTCATGCACTTGTGCAGATGCGTGCATGGTTGCAGTTTCATTATACAATATTTGTGTTAGAAGACAGACATTTTTGTTTTTATAACAAGGGTTCCTTTCGCGATGTACACCATTAATGGTTGAATGTGCCATAATCGACAATTCCGACATGATGTGACGTATTTGCGTGTAGTGTAACGCGCACAGGGGTTCAAATATGAGCCGAAACTAATTATTTCGACAAATGGTAGTGCCTTCAAAATAAGTCTCTTCGGTTCCGCATGCACGCCAAATAAAATCTAATCCTTTTCGAGTGAGCCCCTCAGATTCTTTGCTGAGATCCCTGCCAATTTCCATGTCACCCCAGAATTCAATTGGGACCTTTAAAATCAGAAACGGCGTCCCTTTTGACGTTAACTTCCGGAAAAAGAAATGTCAATCTGCTATGCTCCATGACTGAGTATGATGTGCAATATATCGTAACAATTTAGCTGGGCGGCTGTGCCGTCTACTGACAGTTTAAGGGGCAGAACCCAGTCAAGTTGTAATTCACGGACACTCGAGCCCTACGTATAGACAGTCACGCCAACTGCACATCGGCAGCCAGCACCATGTCAACCAATTTATTTGTCTTGAGTTTTCCCCTTGACTTCCATGACCGAAATCGCCTATCTACCCGACCATGTGCACAGAAACAATTGCTGCATTCGCCAGCCTGAAGTGGTCCAGGGCGTTGTATAGTATGAATACCACCATTGATAAATCATGATCTATAGGTTATGACCCTCGCCTTTGTAAATTTACATCAGTTGTGTACAACAAGGGAAGGAATCCGCGACGGCAACATTTGTTTGGTGAAAGATTTGTATTCTCATAGGTGTTGACAGTGGGACCACTAGGGAGGGAAACTACATTTCCCGTCTTGGCCCTAGCTAGTCTCAGCTCTGTCACATAATAAGGGGAGAAACCACATTTCCCACCTGGCCCTAGAATTATTAGCTCCAGATCCCACCATCAAAACCGCATGACCGAGGCATCACGGCATGTAATGATTATTTACTTTCACATCTTTATCAAACAAAATGCGCACATCTGGAGACGTTACCATGTCGCAGTTTCTCTATTTAAAATGTGACCAACCCACCATGTTGGCGACACATACCGGTACATCCTGCCTGGACACAGCTCTTGGCCAGCCTCTGCATATCTCTTCTGTACAGCTTTAATAGGCGCCTACTATACTAAGACCTTAGGGTGTCCAAGTTGGTGTTACTCCGGTATGACCCGTCAACCAAGTGGTATAATTCGGCATTGTTTTCGTCAATATCTCTGCACATGTCAGGTAAGAATAGGATTCCGAGGGTTAGCATATCATGAGTTGCTCACGGGGTTGAGTGCCTGTCACCTGACATATTCGGTCCGGTCACTCAACCCAGGGTGGTCGACCATCAGGCAGGGTGTCCCAAAAATTAAGTGGTATATCTTTCTGGTTACCATCATCACTGGTGACACAGAGACGTGGCGACAGGGTGGGTGTTGGGAGGGGATGTATCACCCCCAACTTTGTTCAAAATTTTCAACAGTTGGAAATTTCATACCTGCCAAAACATTAGTTGGAAATTTCACACCAACAATATGTTGAAAATGTTCTTGTAATTTGATTTTCAAACAATTTATTTGGGGGAATTACTTGTTTTTGGACCAATATTTGTATATTTTCCCATTTTTGGTCAAAATGTTTGACTGAAATGGTCATCAGTTGGAAATTTTCCAGCCTCAAGGGGGTGACAGGTTGGAAATTTCCAACAATTGGAAAGCTTGTGACCTTGTCCCTTTCCCGTGGCCAGTCAAAAACTGCTATTTAATTTAAGAAACAGTATTGTCATACATTTCATCAACATTGTCATTGGAATTGTCATCAGTTGTAAATTTTCCAACGTAAGTGGGATTCCAGGTTGGAAATTTCCAACTCTAGGAATGCTTGAGGCTAGTCTAGATGCTAGGATTTAGCAATATTCTTGTTCAGATTACAAAATTTTCGCACACTGGGCCGAACCATGGTCGGCTCGGTGTGTCATTGTCTCTCCCCCGTGGCCAATACAAAAATGCTAATATTAAGTTTAACAATATTTTACTACATTTGGTCAAACTTGTGGACTGAAATGGTCATCAGTTGGAGAATTTTCCAACCTGAGGGGGAGTATGAGTTTTGAAATTTCAAACACTATAGGAAAGCTTCAGTTGAGGCCAGTCTAGATGCTAGGATTTGCGATTTTCTTGTTCAAATTTCAAAATGTTCTCACACCGGGCCGAACAACCTTGGTCGACCCGGTGTGTCGTGGTCTCTTTCTTGCCCCGTAGCCGTGTGCATTAGTATGGAGTTAGACCACTAGATGTTAGGATCTATGCAACGTTTCAGGTTAAACTATCTGAATGTTCTCATACCGGGAATACAGACCATGGTTTATGAAAATATAGGATATTAGGCCTAAGCACTGAGGTGCAAGAGGGGGTGCAATGCAAAACAAAACTTGTGTTCGGTCTGATTCTGATTCAAGGGGGGGGGGGGGGTGCAGTTGGAATTTCCCAAGGTGGACACCCCCAACGGAAACCTTCTAGCCACGTCCCTGCACTGGTCATCCAAAAATATCTGCCTGGTCCGCCACTGATGGTCGACCCCCAACAAGCGCTCCATCCGTGATGCCAACCCAGAATCAGGGATGTCAACTTCTATAATTAATATCGCCGGTCTAAATGAAGTGGGAAGCCCTCAGTGTGTTAACCATGTGGTGTCACTGTGATGGCGCCCAACTTCAGCTCCTCTAGTACGCCAACTTGGGACCCGATTGTCACACCAACCTTTGACTGATGTGGGCAGCCACCGAAGCAGACAATAGGGATGAGAAGATGTATCCTTCAGAGAATTCACGGTCAGCCAAATACATTGGTAACCCTTACTATCGCTTGCGATATATTGGTAATCCCAGGTATTTGGTGACCAATGTGAACACCCGTTGGTGCATCTCAGTGCGGCGTACCTTGACACATAAACAGGATTCACTGAGATTGATCGTGCTTGGTTGGCATCCCACTCGTTGGACAACCTCCACAGCCAGAGAAGTACATAGGAAGACCAGAGAGCTCTTAAAGAATGATAAGGCGATGGGCTGGCTGTGATTGGTATGCCCTGTGTGCGATCCAACATTGCACGATCGATGATTTTGATGGGATAACGTTTTCATATATAATTTGATATGTCTAGGTGGTTGGCTGCCCACAACTGCCCTGGTGGTTGGACGATAATTGGGTCCCAAGGAAGTTGGGTACCAGAGGAGCTGAAGTTGGGCGCCCTCGCAGTGACACCACATGGTTAACACACTGAGGGCTTCCCACTTCATTTTGACCGGCGATATTATATAGAAGCCTTTTTGGACAAGTTGGCATCCCTGATTCCGGGTTGGTATCTCAGATGGAACTCTTGTTGGGGGTCGACCATCAGTGGCCGACCAGGCAGATATTTTTGGATGACCAGTGATGATGGTAACCAGAAAGGCATACCACTTGATTTTGGGACACCCTGCCTGATGGTCGACCACCCTGGGTTAAGTGACCGGACCGGTTATCACAGTCAACGACTCCGTCGCAGATGGCAGGCACTCAACCCCGTGAGCAACTCATGATATGCTAACCCTCGGAATCCTATTTTACCTGACATGTGCTGAGATATTGACGAAAACAATGCCGAATTATACCACTTGGTTGACGGGCCATACCGGAGTCACACCAACATGGACACCCTAATGTCTTAGTATAGTAGGCGCCTATTAAAGCTGTACAGAAGAGATACGCAGAAGGTCGAGAGCTTTGTCCAGGCATGATGTACCGGTATGTGTCGCCAACATGGTGGGTTAGTCACATTTTAAATAGAGAAACTGCAGCATGGTAATGTCTCCAGATGTGCGCCTTTGTTTGTTGAAGATGTGAAAGTGAATAATCATGCCGTAATGCCTCGGTCATGTGGTTTTGTTGGTGGGATCTGGAGCTAATAATTCTAGGGCCAGGTGGGAAATGTGGTTTCTCCCCTTAGTATGTGACAGAGTTGAGACTATGGCCAAGACGGGAAATGTAGTTTCCCTCCCTAGTGGTCCCACTGTCCTTTTAAATTGAGCTCAGAATATACCAGGTATACCTAGAGTATAATAAATAATTGTCGCTTTGTTTACATTCAATTCCCCGTGTAACCGTGCGAGGTCAATTTTAAATGAGTTCACATTTATGTAAGCAATCCATATATTTTAGTTTTTATATTAAATTACTTATTTTGTTGACAACTCTTGTGGAGTTCAGAACAAATATAAGAAATTTTATGCAAAAGACCAGTTTACTGTCACAATTCTGACATATTATACAGTTATTAGGGATGTTACATGTATGTGAGCTGGCCAAAATCGACAAACACCGTCATATAACTATATGCGGACGGGGCTTATGCGTAAAACCAACCGATTGCAATAGCTTGTTTACTTGGGCTATGTACATGTGGGTGTGATGTCGCCATCTTGGAAAGGTCAAAGGCAAATTGGAATATTATTGCAACTATTGGTCATTTCTTCATCTTTTCGTTTGCTTGTGTGTTTTCGATGAGAATACTTAATATAGAACACACATAACTTATGCTTGAAGTCGAGTTGAAAATTGATAAAATCATGATTTACCTTTGACCGTTCTTTGACTTATTTCATAATATAGGGACAACTGATAGTCATTTTTCTTTGCAAATTAAATTATGCCAATGACTGTTCTATTAATAATGACCAAAATCTTACCCACGTTACTACTGACAAAAGGTCGTATAAGAAGACAATTATATCCACATTACCACGATGTCTGTGACCAAATATCGTATACAGTTTTTCGCATTTGTGATGCCATGTTACTGGCGTCAAAATGTTGAATCACAACAAATCAGCAATTATCTCGAGAAATTGCTCCAGTTTACTCATAAAACTGCTTTGGGATAACACTCGTTCATGTGTGGCCACTATGGTATCAATAGCATATCCAGTTTAACTTCTTTCTTCCATAAAACAGTTTTTTGTCTCTCCTGTAAAATTGTAAAAATGCTATATACGACCCTTTGATTGCAAAGCGACGATATGGAACAACGTTGAATAACTCAACAAGTATAATTATGCAGGCCATGCATGCAGTGTCGAGATTGCATGGTGACGAGTACTACTTAATTTTATGCTGCAGTGAACTTAGAGAACATAGAAAGTATCTTAAGCCATAAATGACCAACTGTATTGAAATTAGCCACACTTTTCAGAACCCACAACGAGAAAACATTGACAAAATATTAATTAAAGGTACTCAACCCGTAAAGAGGGTCCCCATCTCAACAGATTCCAACAACAACAATCCGATCAGAGGGTCCTATATTACTATTTCTTTGGCTTTGGGGGTAAAAAATATTTGATTCGAGTCGAGGAACCCATCAAACAAAGCTCAGAGTTATTAGATATTGATTTTTGAAAATTCTTATGTTCTCGAGATGAGTACTTATAACTGCCGTCAATTTGGTAACATGCTCGAGATTTTACGCCAAAATTCTATTCAAACAGACAAGGATGGATAACTCTATAATCAAGTGGTAATAATTGACTACGTACTGGGCCAGAAAGAATTCCCGATAATGAAAAAAATAGATTTCTAAAATCGATATCTAACAAATCTGAGCTTTGATGGGTGACTTCCTCGACTCGAATCAAATATTTTTGACCCCCGAAGCCATTGAAATAGTAATTGAGAGGAGTTTTATCGGGTTGAGTACCTTTAACATTATTCATACGAAATGCGCTACACTGAGTACTGCATTCTGAGTCCTCTTGAGGCTTAATTCCTATACTATATAATATTGAACCCGTATCCACAACATGCAACTTCGATAAACACAATGACTATATATCCGAAGATAAATCCATTTACGAACCTCACGTTCAGCAACACTACCCCTCCCCCAAATCATAATAAATGAAAACAAATTAAAATCCACTGTGACGTATTGGGGAAATATCGCACATGGGGCTGCATGCGCGCATGCGGTCAAATGCATGGTATCGGGGGTGTGGAGCTAAAAGTATAAGAAATCTCATCTGGGGAACCACATTTCTGCAGGCCTGCAGATAATCTACACCGCAAAAATTGTAATTTTAGCAAGAACACAGGACCAACCCCATGGTGGAAATTGAAATATGGGCAGGTCGTAAACCAAATTGTGAGAAAAAAATGTGATGAACGAACATATTACTTGACAATTCTAACAAACGACGGAAATCCGACATTTTCAGATAAAGAAAGATGGGTAACGCTTGAACGGAAAATGTGACCCTCGTTTGAAAGCACTCCTGATGCCAAACATGCATACCAAATTTCATCAAGATCATATAAACCATGGTTGAGATATATAAGCGGACGGACAAAATCCAACATTTTCAGATAAACAGAGGGATAACTCTTGAACGGAAAATGTGAACAACGTCAACGGACCTTCTTTTGAAAGCCCTCCTGATGGCAAACCTGCATACCAAATTTCATTGAGATCCGCGATCAACCATGGTTGAGATATATGAGCGGGCGGGCGGACGGACGCACTTCTATACGAGCGGACAGACGGCTAGACGCATGCAATCCAGTATACCCCCCATATTTTGGGATGTGGGGGGGGGGGGGTATAACTACACATTACATATGTATTCAGACCAAAGTTTACGAAACCTGTTTCGCATTTTAAAGAGATTAGATTGTACTAGCTGGGGTATATGCGTAATTTATCAGTCGCCCTTCAAGTCAGTTAAAACAGGTATTAGTTATCTGGTGAAAACATCATAATATATTGATGCACGACTCTCCATATAAAGTTACATCTATCTTTTAAGTTGATGATAAAACGTTTTTTATTCTAATTATTAGTGCATCTTTAGATAATTTTGATGTCAACAGCACCTATCTCGTGACATTCCCCTCACCAATGCCACATATCTTCTTAACTGATAATACACGCTCTTTATTGATCATATAATGTATGAGGTCCCTATCCCATGGGATTCCACTGGTCAATGACCCATATGCACCAATTATTAGTGTCATTTAAAGTCATTTAAAACATTTGCCATATGGAGTAAACAGCATATATTGCATTACTCTCCAGATAAAGTTACATCTATCTTTTAAGTTGATAATAAACGCTCTTTATTGCTAATTATTATTGCCTCTTTAAATCATTTGAGGTCAACAGAACAAATCCCGTGACATTTCCCATGTCATTTTACTTGTGTGCACCAATGTTCCCACATATATTCTGGACTGATAATAAACTCTCTTTATTGATAATTGGCACCTATTCCACGACATTCCCCTGGTCGGGTAACCCGTCATACCAATGTTCGTACACATTTTCTAAGCTGAAAAGGAACGCTCTTTACTGCTCATATTTGCCCCTTTAAGTCATCTGAGATAAACAGCATGCATCTATCTCATGACACTCGGCTTGTCAATTTATCCCCGTGTTTCAATTTTCACCGACCAGATTGCAACCATTTTGGGCACATAATCATTTAGTTAAATTGATTAGTAGTGCCCTTCTAAGTAATCTGAGGTCAACGGGACATATCTAATAAGATTCACAGGGTCAAATTACGCATATGTAAAACAAAATCACCTCCGAGGGTTCAACGGATTGGTCGCCTCTATCCAAAATATATAAAATAATTATTAGTGCCCTATTAAGACATCTGAGGTGAATGGGACCTATCTGATAACGCTCCCCGGGTCAAATTACCCATATATGCAAATGTCCAGCTCCGATGGTCAAGCCGTTTGGCCAATAAGGAGCCAAACAAACAAACATACGGCCAAACAATCAAAGAAAATTGAGTTTTATTAGTATAGATAATATTATAAAATAACTCGTTTCGAATGAGAAGAGCCATGCAGGACAATATCTTGTATAATGTTGATTTTTATCCATTTATCTATTTTGGAACTTCTGTCTATATGTATGTATGTGTTATACACTCGAAAACTGCTCAACCGATCCGACTCAAATTTGGTATGTAGGCCTACTTTGATCCCGGGAACAATATGGGCGGGCCCAATTTCACGTGCGACATGTCCTTGACCTCGCTCATTTAGGCATGTTCTGGACCTCGACCGATTCGACTCAAATTTGGTATGTATGCCTACTTTGATCCCGGAAACAATATGGGCCGATAAATTTTCACGTGCGACAGTGTCATTGACCTTGACCTCGCTCATATACGCTCATATTGGCATGTCAATTTCTGGACCGATCGAACAATAGTTTGTCCTGACGCTGTATATTCTGCCCAGACGGAGGCGATCACAAAGAAATCCCTAAATAGCCCGGACGAAGTCGGGCACATCAGCTAGTACTATATAGTTTTAGCTTCTAGAGGGACATAATAATAGTTTTGTTAAGTTTTGATTAACAAAATATCTTCCGTTTTATGTGTACATAAAGCTAGTTCATATACTCCTAATTTTGTTCACGAATAACCACACAATTCACTGGTCACACAAAGCACAAGTCTTACAATCAGTGTCGCCCGAAAGAGGTTAACTAATATCGTCGGTGGACTTTCAAAATGCTGTACCTTGCAATGCTAATAGCATTGCAATGCTAATAGCATTGCAGGTACATCATTTCTGAAAGCCCACCGACGCTATGCTGTCACGGTTTTTGTGACAGGAGGTTTGGAACACTGAATGCTTCTTTAACAAGTCTGTAGAATAGTTCACTAACATGGAAACACACAACGAACACAAGGTTTGAAATAGATAGACATTTTCAAACCTTCAGCTATGTCCCTGTTTAGAACTACTTATTTTAAGTATTTTGACTAGTACTGACTGTTGTAGTCATAAGGGTCCCAGTCTTCTCTGTCTTTAGTCAGGTGAGCGATGCCAGTTATTGACTGTCTTGTTACGAATACAGATATATATGTAAATCAGCGGGTAATAGACAGAACGTACCCACTACGCAAACACCCCAAGTCAGAACGTCCCACTTTGGACAGAACGTACCCGGCCAGATATGATCAAAACGTACCATTCTGAGAACAAAATTTACCAACATTTCTCATGCAAATTTCATGTGTTGATTGCTAAAACTTTGCATTTCGCATTTTGCATGACGTTGAGTGGGAAACACAAAAAATCCAAAAATGAACATATGCCAGAGAAATTTATTTATTAGAGTCAATTTCGTAAATACATTTGAAGAAAACAGTTTCAAATAAGACCAATATTGGGTAATTAAATTACAAATAAAATTGAAAATAACTTACATAAATTCTGAACATTGTTCATTTTTTGTTTCCAGCTCAACGTCACGTAAACAGCACATCTTGAATGTAAAGTTTTAACAATCAAACATGAAATTTGCCTGAGAAATTTTGGTTAATTTTCGTTTAGTCATGTCTGGTCAGATCTGTTCTGACCGTGACAACATTTTCTCTTACCTTGATGGTATATGGTAAAAAGCAATATTATCATATTTCAGAAGATACAGAGAAGGAAAACACGTGACAACTAAAATTTACCATCAATAAGTTTCATAACTTTATTGAGACTCCATGCATAACATTAGCAAACTTATCTATCTGTGAGACAAATGTATCACTATAATTTCACAACAAAACTTTTTTGATATTGATTCATTATTGAACCAAGTTCCATCTGAATATCAACACATCAAGGTTGCAGAGGAGAGTATCGGATTAGAGTTATTTCACTTTGGAGTAACAGAAAAGCAGGTACGTTCTGACCAAGAAGTTTGGGATTGGGTTGGATTCGAACCCCGGCCCATGACGGCGAGCGCGCCTTGCAACTCAAAGTCCGTCGTCAATGGGCTGGGGTTCGAATCCCACCAAAAATTTGCACTGTCTCAAAAATTTAATTTGCTTCTAAAAATAGGCGCCTGGTGTATTGTATGGTCCCAAGCATGTTCAAAGAGCAATGCTCTGCATGTTTCCAGAGACATAAATATAACATGCTACTGTGCTGTCTCCTATATATATGGTAATGGTACATTTTGTCCAATTTGGTTAATTTTGTCCAAGTACTTAGGTAAGTTTTATCCGACACCCAAATCAGCAAATGTGTTGCCAAAACACAAGCTCCATGCAGAGTTCATTCCCATACACAGGACTAATTACACAGACATTTCAAAACACTTTCCCCAACGCAGGACTTACTGCTGCCAGCACATACACACAATGTGAAGAAATCGCACATTTATTTATTTTAAACTTTTGTAGGTTACAACTCATTCTGCATTCTGAGAAACTGAACTCTCCATATTCATTTGAAAATTGTCTAGATCAAGCCAGAATTAATTGTAACTGACAAAACACTTCAATAAAAAATGTTAGACATATTATGGACTTGTTCTAGTGCGATAAACTTATAAGTTAGTTCTCAGGCTCTATGCCAACCTGGAGAATGTAGCATTCTACTAACATCACTGAAAATTTCAAAGAAATCGACCATACCAATCCATAGAAAACATCATCTGAACTACGCACAATTGTAAATATTTACATCTAAATTCGGGACGCAACAATGGTGATAAACTAACGCAAATGATTTCACCATCTAGCGTCATTGCATTTAATTAATATATAAGGATGACTGTGTGTGTTGTCAATTTGGATTAATATGCATAAAAAATAACTACTTTGAGCAAGATTATTATCCATTTATATTTGCTCACACGGCTGGAGTGTTTCGCATCACTTTAATTAAGAAAATACACATGTCAGCAGCAGTCAGACATAGCGTAGCGAGGGTTCTGAACTCTGTTTTGCAGCTTGGCCCGAACATGCACATTGAGAATTCTTATGAGAGATGCTCTGTGGGGTTCTCTTGTACATAAAAGATTGGATTTTAAAAAGGGTCCATTCATACACTATGAGGTCAAATATTTCAGATTATGTATTTGGAGGTTGTTTTGCCCACCCATGCCTGTATGCTTGTGGGGTTATTTTTGCAATATTTATAAATATTTTAAAGGCAACAGCAATTGAATAGCACGGTTTACAAATATTTTGAAGAACAAAAATAGATTTAAAAAAATTCAAAATCAGACTTAAATTTTCCAAATATCTTGATTGATGTGTGATATCATGAAAAAGATAAGTTCATATGTGGTCACTGTAATCTGAATTCAATAAAAATAGATAGATAAATAGTGCATAAAGGTAGTGAAAATATAAAATTAGACCCTTTTGATATAAGAATTAGTTATCACACTACATGTATTTGAATATCCCAAACTGCTTTATAAATTTTCTATAAAATTGCAGTGGCCAAAGCTTCACTATGTGGTTGGCATTACAGAAATGTGCGGTTGACATTTCAAAATACATTATGAGGTTGTTATGTCCAACCAGTATGAGGTTATTTTTTTTATTGTGAAAAAAGTATCAGAAGCTAAACTGTGCGGTTACATTTAAAAATGAGGTTGTTCTATTCAAACGACTTTGAGGTTATTTTTTTTATGAAAAAAGTGTCGGAAGCTACACTGTGGTTGACATTCAACATACATTATGAGGTTGTTTTGACCAAACCACTGTGATTGATCTAGGTTAGGTTATTTTTATCATGGAAAAAGTATCCAAAGCTACACTGTTTGGTTGACATTTCAAAACACGCTATGGGGTCATTTTGTCCAAACTAGTATGAGGTTATCATAGTTTTTATTATGAAAAAAGTGTCCAAAACTACACTGTGGTTGACATAATCAATATATATCATGAGGTTATTTTATCCAAATCATTGTGAGCTAGGTTAGGTTATTTTTTATTATAGAAAAAGTGTCCAAAGCTACTGTGTGGTTGAGATTTCAAAATACTTTGAGGTCAATTGTTTTGTCCTTACCAGTATAGGTTATTTTTTTGTCATGAAAAATAGACGGTCCAAAGCTACATGTGCGGTGCTTGCAGACATTTCAAAACACTTTCTGAGTTTGTTTTGTCCATACCAGTATGAGGCTATTTTTTATTATGGGAAAAGTGTCCAAAGCAACACTGTGTTGTTGACATTTCAATATACATCATGAGGTTGTTTTTCCATACCAATGTGCGGTTATATTTTTATTATGAAAAAAATTGTCTAAAGAAACACTATTTGGTTGAGATTTCAGAATGCATTATGAGAATATTTTGTACAAACCAGCATGAGGCTAATTTGAGTTTCATTTACGCATGCGTAGTTGCAACCTTCGAATGTGACGCATGCACAATAAAACTTTCAACCTCACCAAAATGGACAAATTGTTCTCATAGCTAAAGTCCATCAGTTGAATTGGACACTTGACCTCAACTGATGGACTTTAGCTATGAGAACAATTTGTCCAATTTTGTTGAGGTTAAAAGTGTTATTTCAACTGATGTCCAACAGTTGAATTGGACACCTCTTCTATGGACAAACAAGATTGCCCAAAAAACACCGTGGGTTATAATTAAGTTGTCAAATTTGAAATGTGACCTCACAGTACTTCCCCCCCCCCCCCAACACATATGTCAACTTTGCTTCTGAGGTTAATCCATTAAGCAGAAAAAAACTCAAATGCACAAAATACCAAAAGAATGATCCTAAAACATCACTCTCATAGGAGCGGACAGATGGACGGACAGATGCAAAACAGTATTACCCCCTCAAGTTTTTTTTGTTAAAAGCAGGGTATAAAAATACCAGAGTCAATATGGAAAGGACAGATTACAGTTGGATAATATGTGGTCTATTAGGGTTGCACTGAATTCAGTTATTCTTGTGGGTTTGGTTATTGAGGGTAGAAACCTAAATGTCTTCAGAATGTTGATGTTTGACCTGCATATAGACCTTTAACCCTTTCAGTGCCAAGTCCAATTTTTGTATCAACCCATATACCCCAGCTGTGCCAATGCATTCTCTTATATATGCGAGTCGACCATAGGTCGCATATATAAGAGAATGCATTGGCCTAACAATTTTTCATCATTTTAATAATTATTTTCTTATATTCTTAAACCATTTTATTTCTGAAGGTTTAAAGCACATAATCAATTATAGTTGAGGAAAATGAGCATATTTACTGAATACTCATTGACAAGTACTTTGCATAAGATATTTGTTGAACTTATTATCTGACCATTTCCCTCCCAATGAATAGGAATCCTTCTGCTCCTGTAGAATGTTTTTCTGTCAGGTGTCTACTTATATTTCTTGAACATCCCTTCAGATGAAGAATAGATCATTCCAGTGTACTGGGTGGGAGAATTCATTCAGTAAAGAAAGGGTTAACCATTTGAATGGATTCTTCGATTCAGTTCTAAAAGTGTTCTGTTGAATAGAATATCCTTCAATTGTGGGAAGTTCTGATATACAGTAATGCCCTAAATAATCGACCCCTTAACCACAGCAGAATTATTGGTAATTTTTCAGGATTTAGTCGTTAATATGGCTTGTTGCCATTCATCGGAAAGCTCTAGTGAGAGCTTTCTGATTAATGGCAACAAGCCATATTTCAGACTAAATCCTGAAAAATTACCCATAATTCTGCTGTGGTTAAGGAGTCGATTATTTAGGGCATTACTGTAAATCAGACACAGAAACAACATACAAATTATTATTCATAAATTGTAGGGTCCTTCAAAAAAAATGTTCAAGAAATAATAATATATTTGAATTGAGAAAATTGATATAAAAACTCTGGATTTCATTCAGTATCATTTGTATCGACTGTGATTTCAGGGCTTAGGACAAGAAAAACACATAGCATACACACTAATATTTATATTGTATACTTTATGGTAAGAACTAGTATTACAATGATCATGTCTTGTGAATTGTGAAATCAACTACAGTTACCGTATATTCAACATATATAGTGATAATCAACTGCTATTGTTATATTCAACTATATAGTTTTATCACATAATTAGCCCCTAACCCCGGCCTCATGAAAAGACACATTTAAAATGTAACTATATTTTTTCTTGGAGGTGTCTTTACTTCCTCTTTGGTTGTGATAAGGAAATCGATATTATTTTATTTTAACCCCAGCCATTTCGAGATCGTTTTTCGTTACTGAAATGCGATTATGTGATAAAATGGATCTCAAATTCGTCACAACTCTATAAAAAAATTATTAAAGGTACTCAATCCGATCAGAGGGTCCCCATATCATCACATTCCAACAACAACATTTTTTGAAATGCTGCGTCAGTTATCAGAATCTAATAATTGCCCACAAATAATAAAAAGCACAATCAACTATAGTATAAAATTGTACAAAACCTGTTATTTATCAACATTTTGTTCAACGAAATTTTGCCGGTTTGTCAAATATCTGACACAAAAAGCCACTTGATTTTAGAGTTATCCATCTTTACCCGCAATTTGGTCAATGAAATTCTTCTCGTTGACTGTCTATTGGGCCACCTAAAATTAAAATAATATATTTCAAACATCGATATCTGATCACTCTGAGCTGTGAAGGGTGGGTTCCTCGACTCGAATCAAATATTTTTTACCCCCGAAGACAAGGAAATAGTAATTTGCGAGCGTTTATTCGGATTGAGTACCTTTAACTCCGTCCACTAAATTTGATTTGAGCCTCACTAAAGTTCGGCTTGAAATTTAAATTAGTGCACTCGGTTAATAAATTGCGACTCATTAGAGATCCTCTATATATAACATAGTTATATTCAATACTGTACAGTTCAATATAGTTATGGTATATTGAACTATTATGGTGATAATCAACTGTTCAACTAATCAAATATTGTAGTTATATCAAAATACTAAAGATAAATTGAAATATTATAGTCATATTCATCTATTATATTTATATTAAAACATTAAAGTTTATTTTCAATCATGGTAGTTATATGAAAATATAATAGATGGATATGGATATTTCTATCTAATGAATCTGATGAATGAGAAGCATACTAGTAGTTAAAACTCAGATTTTGGAGAAACTAATGAAAAATACTTGGCCCATCAAGAAATATCAAATTATACTGTGTTAAGGAGAAATCATGACCAATTGTCGTACTATAATTTGTTGATAAACTCAGTACATCCAGTGTGAATGGTTACGAATGAATAGCATCCTCATTTAATGATGTCTTAACACTTTGAACCCTGGCGCCCCACAGCAATTGACACCTTGACCCGGGACTCCCTGTGGTATTTTCCAAATTAGAAGTGTCTTGTGGCATGCTGTTCATTATGTTTAATTTGTGACACATGTCTGAAACTTTACAGGTTTGTTGCCCATATGTATCATTATAAGATCAGGAGACTTTGCCATGTGGCAACTCCTTGCTAACGGTTGCAAACCTTGCAAACAACACCTCATTAATAAAGAACTCAAACAACATACCTGGAATATCGGACCACGACATCATATTCACTGACTGCCAGATAACACCGTATGCAAAACCACAAAAAACAACAAAAGAAACGCTTCGCCTACAACCGGGCTGACTGGACTAACCTATCACTAGATCTTAGGTTCCTCTCTGAAGAAATTAGAACAATACCTGGAAATCCCAAAATCAACACCATTTGGGAGACCGTCAGAGATGGTATAAAGGGCCTGATAGATAAACATATACCATCGGCACCAAAGAGAAGAGACAACCACGTGCCATGGCTAAACAAGCGCCTTATCCAGATACTGAAGAAAAAAGGGAGACTCTTCAAAAAAGCAAAGAGGACCAACCAATGGGGAGAGTATAAGGCACACCAGAAAACATGTAGGCGAGAAATGAGAAGAGCAGAGTGGACCCATGTAAACAGAGTCATTGAAGAGGGGCTGGCAAATAAGAACACAAAGCCATTCTGGAATTATCTGAAATCCAGGAAGCGGGACAACATCGGGATAGCGCCAATAAAACATCAAGGAAACCTCACAAATGACCCTGTCACGAAAGCAGAACTCTTAAACACCCAGTTCCGCTCTGTATTCACCAAGAAGACATATACCACCAAAGTACCACTCCCATCTGACAAACCAACCATAGGAGACCTGAACATACCAGTTGAAGGTGTGGAAAAGCTACTTAGGGACTTAAAACCTGGCAAAGCTAGCGGACCAGATGCCCTTCCAAATCAAGTCCTGAAAAAATGTGCCAATTCCATCGCTCCAGGCCTGACCTATATTTTCCACAAATCCATCACCACAGGAGAACTACCACAAGACTGGAGGGACGCAAACGTTGCTCCGGTATTTAAGAAGGGGGACGTCCACAAACCGGAAAACTACCGACCAGTTTCCTTAACAACAGTATGCTGCAAAATACTGGAGCATATTATATGCCGTCACCTGCTGAACCATCTTGACAAACTTGAAGTCCTGACCAAATTAAATCATGGATTCAGGAAAGGCTACTCATGCGTAACACAGCTACTAACAACATCAGATGACCTGCTCCAATCCTTCAACAAAGACATCCAAACAGATATAGCAATACTTGACTTCTCAAAAGCCTTTGACACTGTACCGCACAACAAACTACTACAGAAAGTTCAAAACTATGGAATTAAAGGAAATATATACACCTGGCTCTCATCATTCCTAACCAAAAGACGAATGCGAGTAGTTGTTGAAGGAAGCTACTCATCATATGTCCCAGTTGATTCAGGAGTCCCCCCAAGGCACAGTATTAGGACCACTCCTGTTCCTGATACATATAAACGACCTACCAACATGTGTAGATTCCCAGGTGAGACTGTTCGCAGATGACTGCCTGCTATACAGAAACATCACCTCACAGAAAGACCACCACATACTCCAAAAAGATCTAAAGAAGCTTGAAGACTGGGCTGAAAACTGGGGTATGCGTTTCAACTCCAAAAAATGTAACATCATGAGCACCAAAAACAAATCATCATACATGTACCAACTGGGAGAACACATACTAGAGACAACAGCTGAGACCCCATACCTGGGACTGACCTTTACCAACGACCTGACATGGTCAGCCCATATTAGGAAGACAACAAAGAAAGCAAACTGTGCTTTAGGCCTCCTAAGACGTAACATCAGACATGCTCCAGAGAAATGTAAAAAGACAGCTTACATCGCTACAGTGAGATCGGCGCTCGAATATGGAGCAGTGGTATGGGACCCCCACTTAAAGAAAGACATTGACCACCTGGAAAAAGTACAGCGAAGGAGCGCGAGATTCATAAAGAATAATTATAGTCGCCAAGGAACATCAGTCACCACCATGCTTGAGGAACTAGATCTAAAACCTCTAGACGAGCGACGTAGAGAACAGCGTCTCATCCAGTTCCATAAGATAGTTGAGGGGATGGTGCCAGCATTAAGTGCAAACAACTACCTAACGCCTAAGAAATCAGGCAGGAACATCACAGCCAAAAAATTTGTTGACTGTGTGACAACAAACATCGTCGAAAAAGAAGAATGTAAAAATGTAAGAGCCTTCGAGCCACGGCGTACCAGCTGTAATCAATTAAAACATTCTTTCTTTAACAAGACGATCCTGGATTGGAACCAACTGGAAGACCGGATCGTGTGCAACAGTGATCCAGAGTTATTCTTACGGGCACTCCGCAACGATGGAATCACTGAACCTGAGGACACAGCACCACCAGAGTCCTCGACGGAACCAACATCATCCTCCACCCAGTGCGCCTAAAACCAGAATTGGTTACTGCACTGAACCCACTACAGATACAGATACAGGCAACTAGTCAGAATTGAATGGAAAATGCCAGTATAGCTTATAACATCATAATTCTACGCCAGTGATTGCATTTCTGTTGCAGGTCATACCCTATTAATGTGAAATTTGAGATACACCCGACCAGAAGAGTGAACTAAATGTCTTATTTAAGGGTAGCAACGGTTTCCAAGCAAATACCACAGATGATCGAATAACACCATTGCACTGACCATTAATTGGTAGTGTTGCCTTAATTTAGACAATATTTAGTCGCATGGTGTTGGTTATGTTCAAATGGGGGGTGGGCACATTTGAAACTGCAGGAATGTTATGCATGGACCACTGCATGATCATTATACTTTGCCACCCAATCTCTCCTTAGTAACAGTTACTAGGCAACTACCCGGAATTGGCGGCAAACTGCAATTATAGCTTATATATGTTACATGTATATATATAGTGCCACATTCGCTTAACAATGCATGTTTTTGTGAATTATGCCTATGTTATGTGCATGCACATACATGTATATTCCTTCCCTTATACTAGGGGGCAACCATTCCGTACACACACCCTGACCACTGCTGACTTATATGGTGCCATTTAAATATATATTAGGGGGTCTGTCGTGTATAAGTATGCTATAAACCATTTATTTGTCATTGCGCTGCTCTGCGCATGTGCGAATAAATCAACTCGACAAGCGATAGACCCTTCCCCATATGTGACAGAACACTGATTACTACACGTGAGGGTAATCTAAACTGAAAATATTTGTCAAAATGATGTCTGTTCTACAAACATGTGGAACATGAATCTATAAATGCTGTAAATATAGCACCACAGTTCGCTTAAAATATCGTTATGTTTTTGTAGATTATATGCTATGCGCCTATATTTCTACCCGATTCTAGCGGTCAAACATTCCACACACCATGGGCACCGCTGACATATGTGGGGGCCATTTAAATATAAATCAACTGGTAGGACTGAAGTTGGTTACACCATATATAAATTTTCTATCGACTCATGTCATCGCTGCTCCAAAATATTGGTGTTACGGGATAAAGACACTGTTCGTTTGCACCGAAATATCGGTGTTACAGGTTCAAAAGGTTAAGGATAGCATGTTTTGCATCTAATTGACAACTAACTAAGTTGCAGTGTTATGTTGCACAGACTTTGTTTGGAAATAGAACATAGCTGACTGACTACTGGATAATACTTTCCCAAATGGGGCAAAGAGAGACTGAGTTAAACCTTCTCACTGTCTCTGAGAAATACATACTTATATCATTATGGATTCAAATATTGTGTACCCTTCATTTGGCTGCGCCTCCAGATGCGGTACCTCAAATATTAGAAACACAGGGAAAAAAATCATGAATTTGGCATAGTCAAATTAAAAATATAAGAGTTGAGATTTTATTCAGGCATATGTAAATGATTCCGTCTTGATGTACGATGAATCACCTAAAGTAAACAACAATAACCTTAATGTACCAGGAAAAACAGTATAACAATAAAATAAAATGTATTAAAATAGAATCAAATTCTGGTTAATTCTAATATTAAAACATGAGAAAAATTTAACTAACATTGACAATGGAATCGTGAAGCTGAGGTATTTTATGTAAGTTTGCCAATATTTCTATTCCTGTCTGGTATCATTTGATGATCTACTATATATACATAGTAGATACACCACATTGTGGGATTCAGGAGGATGCAAACCATAAGAAGATCATTTCAAATTTTCTGCCTGTGGTCCAAAAAATTAGCACCAATTAAAATTCATGGCAAAAAAATAATAGAATTTTGGCAAAACATAACATAACATCCTGGTCATGTCCAGACCTCATTTGATCTTCCAGGATGACAGGTTGTTATGGCTAATGCGCTAAAGCACAGCACAATTGGTGAGGTTTGTGAGTAATTACACTCATCAGTAAGCGCAATTAAAAATGCAAATGTATTACACTTAAGTTCAATTATTAATAAATGTGAATCGGCATGCCATAATGCTGAAGTATCTTTGTGTATTCTTTTTCCAAGGACTGAAAACAATTATAACAATTTTAGCCCATTGACGGATGATTACGTCATATATGACGTCACATACATGGGTTAATATATTTTTGCAAATAAACAAGAGTAATATTGTAACAATTGCCTATTTGAAACAAATAAATCATACAGACAACACTATTAAAAGCACGGATCATAGTAAATAATAAAAATAATATAAACCCACATTATATCCATGAAAATTTTCCTTTTAGGAGAAGACTTTTCGAATTTATGACACAGTAACATAATATTACACTGAAACTACCATTAACAACATATGTCATTCCACCTGCCAACCGTAACACTACATAAATGTCATTCTATCCGCCAAAGGGTTACAGATATAAATATATATAAATCTAATCAAATGTTGAATCAGTGTCAACCCATTCTTAAATGGACTCAAGGACTTCGAAGTGGGTTCATGCAAAAACACTTTAATAGTCTTTAAAATATCTGTCATCAACAATTGCATGAAAAAGTAGATTGACTTTCTTATTTTCATTATTAACCCTTTCATGATGGGAGCTGTGCTGGTGCAGCATTAAAGAACCTGTGACAGTGCATTTTCTTATATATGCGAGTTTCCCATAGGGAGCCTCGCACATATAAGAGAATCCCTGGTTTATTTCGCAACATTTCAGGAATCTACAGTCATGGAAGGGTTGATAACTCTACAATAATAATAATGGGGCTGATATAGCGCTTATCTCAAATACCATATGGACCCTAAGCAATTCACATTATTACCCCAGCTGTTGAGTAATGTCGATTCTTATATCTGCTGCCATTTTACAGGTGCTTCAAAAGAGCGGCTCTGCAGCACACACATCACTTAATCCGACCAAGCCACTGCTGCGGAGATGATAGTTGACAGGCGGGCCCGATTTAATGCCTGTGCATTAACACCATCACAAGTGAGACACTCTAAGCACTGGTCTACCAAACTCCATGAGATTTTGAATATCAAAACCATTGTTATGTAAATAATATTGTTATAGTGCAATTACTGATATTAGTCCAATTAGTTCAATAAGATACCAAGGTTTAATCAAAACTACTTGACAGTAAATATTGGAAAAGCTCAAAGCATTGAAAAATATTCTGAAAATCATATTCAGACTAAAATGTTTGAACCTACTAAACAATTAGCTATGTCTGTTAATAATTCACTGTAACAGTTTTGTTTACAAAACAATGGTTCAAGCAATCAAAATGTTTTCATGGGTGAGCTATCAGTAATGAATATAAGAACAAGATTATCTATTTCTCCATGTTCTTCTTAGTAGTGACATTTTTACAGACTTTTATACTATTTGCAAGTTTATCCACTGCGAATGCCTTGGGCTCATTTAAACATCCAAATTGTATGGTACCCTAGTAGCTTGCAGCTATAATAGTCAATGCATGTCGATATAAATGGCTGTATAAATTAATATAATTGATACAGCAACTACAAACAATATAGTAATATTAACAAATAGGACTTCTATACAACTCATTGGTAAGGGTGAACACATATTGCACACAAATTCCAAATTCTGAATCAAGATATCTCATATCATGTTTATCTAATGTTGAATTTGACTCAAATATTGTTTAACAATTTCTTTACTGAATATCATTGGCGAGCAATTCCCTTAGGAAATGTTCAGCTAACAAGTTCAACAAACAGCCATTTGTTAAACTTATTATCTGAACATTTCCCACAAAAATATGAATCCTTCTACACTTGTATTATCTTTTCATAAGTCTTTCATCTGCTTTTATTATCTGAACATCCCTCCAATTGAATAATTCCAACAGCCTTCTTAATTCAGATTGTTTGGCTTCGGCAATCCACTACGGCATCCCTTTATCGCGACCCAGTTTGCTTCAGCATTGCTGATTGCCATAGCAAATTATGAGGACTGATTCCAATGTACACATTTATAAGCGAGTAGGAAATTCCATTCAGTAAAGAAAGGGTTAAAATAAGTAAATACAGAAAATTTCAATAAAAATAATGAATAAACATGAATACTATTCAAGGTTTCACCAAAAATTTGTATATTTTTCACAGTATGAAAAGCAAATATAACAGCAATGTACATGTGTCATAATACAGTCTAATTATAACTAGACCAATGTTTCATAATGGTCAACACTCAGTCTAGAGACTCCCAAGCCTTGAAATAGCGTGCCTGTCATTTGCAGAATGAGGTCCCCAGAGGGTGAATTTAGTGATGCTACCCCGCATAGCGGGCTAGCATCACCAAATTCACCCTCTGGGGACCTCATTCTGCTTACACCTCAGCAGAGTTAATAATTCACCCTCTGGGGACCTCATTCTGCTTACACCTCAGCAGAATGAGGTTCCCAGAGGGTGAATTTGGTGATGCTAGCCCGCTATGCGGGGTAGCTTCACTAAATTCACCCTCTGGGGACCTCATTCTGCAAATGACAGACACACTATTTCAAGGCTTGGAGACTCC
This sequence comes from Siphonodentalium dalli, assembly GCA_032622095.1. Lineage (NCBI taxonomy): Eukaryota > Metazoa > Mollusca > Scaphopoda > Gadilida > Siphonodentaliidae > Siphonodentalium > Siphonodentalium dalli. The sequence continues at coordinate 200,583,392 of CP136064.1, forward strand.
AGTACTTATTGATTTCAGAGATGAATAGGGAATCCTCAGCTCATGACAACTCATTAATATTCATGTTTTCAAATAGGCACTGTTTACTGTTTTGATTGACGAGCGATAATTCGTACATTTGTTTATAACAATAGCCATAACTCGTAGGCAGAATAACTAAAACATCTTTACTGTGGATAAATCTTCATAGAATATTTTCATGTTCTGGTTTCAGTTTTTATGCAACATACATTCTTAATTGCAACATCGAGAATTACGATTTCGCCAAGATCAGCCTTGCTTTCTCCATCACTTCTGCTTTCCGCAATACTTATTTTAAGCAACATTGGGTGGGGCTTGTGAATAAGTGACAATATTGTGAATAATTATTGGTTTTGCAGGAAGCTATTGATTGGTCGAACAACACATTCTTTGATGCGCAATAATTTCACTGGTTCGGTTTGAAATAATTTATTTCATGGAAGTCCCTAGACCATATATAAGTTGATTGAAATTAAAATATGGTCTAGTTTTAATTAGACTGCATAATAGAAGGTCAACAATAAAAACAAAATATTTGATCAAATAAAATTTGTCCATCATATGGATTATCTTGCTTAATTTTGATTATTTCACACGACATATAACTTAAATATAAATCTAAAGTTGAAATAAACTAGACTTTTTGGATATGTTTTTAAAGCTGTGAAGCTGTGAATACATCTGTGACAAATATAAATGTCTACATGAGCGCTATATCCCAAAATATTACTGGGAAAATCCTTCGAGCAAAAAGTTTCATGGGCTCTTGTCAATAGAAAATATCTCTCGTTTGAAACAAGTCTGTATTTTTCTAAAGAGAAGTCCCTTAATTACAATTAATTGTATACCTGTGGAAGGCAGCTGAAGTTGCTGAACTGCAAGGTCAAAAATTCAAACTGATAGTCTATAGTACATTTGAAAACATAACGAAGAATATAATCATATATATACAGCCCTTTTAATTCAGATTGTCTGGCTTCGGCAATCTGCTACGGCAACCCTTTACCATGGCCTAGTTTGCTTCAGCAAATGGCTTCGGCATTGCCGATTGCCATAGCCAATTATGAGGGCTGTATATATACACGATTTCTAAAAGAAGAACAAAAAAGGAACAAAGAAAAACAAACAAACTAACACCACGTTTGCAGGGAGGGGGTCCCATATTTATTGTGTACATATTGTATATAAAATATTGTATATGTGTTATGCATGTTACACATTAATTTGTATCTTTGCAATAAAGCGTTCATTCAACAAAAGGTTAAAGCCACATGGCGGGTTGAATTCCAAAATACACCTAATAATATTCGCATTAGAATTAATCCCGGAAAGACGCAATGAAATCATAAAAAATATAACTTCGAATACGATGTTCACCCCGAACAAAAACTGTTTTATTTGTATTTCTTGGAAGTCTGTCATCAGAAACAGAATGTCCGGAAAAGGTATATTGCATGAAACTAATTAAAACTTCACACACGGCTTTCTCTTCATTTTAATAGTCACAATTATGTAGAACCATAAATGTTTCAGATTGATGACAGCTTTATATTTTCTTCCCATGGCCTACAGTTGCAAATTTAATGCAACCGCTGACTATAAAAAAAATTAACTGGCACAAATGAAACAATTACAAATTTATCGAAAAATACAAGAAATGAAACATATATTTTCAGCGCAATATCGACAAATTTGTTTATGAGTACATAATATTGTAAATTGAAGTTGTATATATGGTATATATGGTAGCTAATACTAGCTATATAGGAGAAGTTTACAGGAGAATATAGTGAAATATATAATATTATTGGACATTACAATTTTAAAGCTTTCAGCTAAAGATATTTTGACTAAGGTATTAAAAATAGGAGTATCTCTTCTCAAGAAAACCAGCATATATTCTGTACTGACACCATTAGTAGGAGCTTTCTATCAAAAAATATATCACAACATCAATATGAAATAAACACTCAATAAATACAAAATTGAGAGATTGTTCTTGTTACAAACAATGCTTTAGCAGGTAAAAGCCAATATAGGGTTCGTGCAACAAATTTTACCTGAGTTATAGCCCTTGTTGGACTTAGATTATGCCATTTTTTTGTTTCACATATAAACATATATGTGTAGTATTCTTTTCTCAATCGACTCAAAACTTGGTAAGAAGACATAGGTCAAATTTTGCCTCAGTTACAGCCCTTGTTGGACTTAGAATATGTAAGGTTGGTAATGTTAAAAAGATATGTTGTTGTAATTGGATGTCTGGAATCCTGAATACATCTTTAGTGTTTACATTGTTGAACATGTCTCTCACATTTCATGAATATTTCTGTCACTTTACAACACCGTGCAGCCACAGCAACATGTCTGGGGGTATGTAGGTGCATGCACCTTCTTCTCAAAGCCATACACAAAGTAATCCAAGGTCTTGTCCTTCCACGTGTATAGGACTTTAGTCACTGGTACAATTCTCACACGATGTTTCTGGAATTAATAGGAATAATTAAAGAATAGAGTAGTCGTGTTCAGACAAATCCATAGAGTCCATTATGCACAAGCCCCAATGCATACCATATATAGATAGAACGACACAAGTGTGTGAACTGGTTAACGTTATTGCACTCGTTTGTTGTGACGCGATGGTAAAACGAGAACCGGAGGTTCGAGATTTACCTCGCGGCACGACAAACGAGTGCAATAACGTTACCATGTTCACACAACTGTGTTGTTCTATGTTTATTGCACACTCTGAAGATTGCAGCTTGTAACATACTAACATTTAGGTCGATGTTGTTGTATTTAATTGAACAAACATGTGCTTAATGTAGACTATACCCCACAATTTAGCGAAGACATTTTCTGTTAAAGTTGACGTCGCCAGTGACGTTGTTGACGTAATAGGTTTGTATTGTTCAAGAACAATACACATTTTTTTATTGAACGTTTCAATTCTTCTGTATTTTGCTGTATTTCGCACAAATAAGCCATTGGGTGCTGTTGGGTGTGCAATAAATGGCATAGAAGCGCATGTGTCATGATGTTTCTGCAGTGATTCATGTTTATAATCAATCAAATATGGCGACTTTGTCTGAATTGAAGGGAATTTGACTTTTCTGTGTGAATAAAGATTAACATGTTGGGTTTAGCTTTATCATAAAATGCACCAATAAGAGATATTCTTCTGCAATATTTCATTTATTCCCATATCGAACTAGCTACTATCAGAAGGTTTGTTTATTTAGGAAGGATATTTTGCTCATCAATGAGTATATATAAAGAGAAAATATATATAGAAATGTATCCACCAATTTACTAAGACATGTCCAAATGAAATAAAAGGTCAGCAGACCACAGTGTCCCCCGAAAAAGTGGCAAGTCGATGCCGCTTTGTTGAAGAAATTAAAAAAAAATGTTGAAATTTTCTAAGTTGAAAAGGGTTAATACCTCCATAAAAAAATAATTTTTCCGTCATCTATATACATGTTGCACATCTCCAATATGTGGGTAACAATACTCTGAAGTTTCAAATATCTACGATCAAAACTGTAGGAGGAGTTGATTACACCACGAAGGTACCCTCAAACAGAAAATTATAAAAGATGTTGAAATTTTCTAAGTCAAAAAGGGTTTATAACTCCGTCAAAAAATAATTTTTCCGTCATCTATATACATGTTGCACATCTTCAATATATGGGCAACAATATTCTGAAGTTACAAATCTCTAGGATGAAAACTGTAGGAGGAGTTGATTACACCATGAAGGTACCCTCATACAGAAAATTATAAAAAATGTTGAAATATTCTAAGTCGAAAAGGGTTACCGTACCGGCCGGTGGATAAGTCGCATCTTTTTAACCCAATTTGCCCTATTAAAATCCTCCTGCGACTTATAGATCGGTAAGTCAATGAGGGGCATATTTTCAGCTGAATTTTGAGGAATCAACTGCGATCACAGGTAAATAACGGGACAAAATGCCGACGCAAACTAACTGCAACGCGATAAAATAATACAATTCGGTATACAAAAAAATAAATAAATACCCCATCCTCATATGTACTTTGTCTTTATTTTATTGTCAGTCCGACATTTAAAACATATATATCGTATTATATGTATTAATATCTAAGAATTCAACCGCAATTATAAACAGCAGCAAATTCACAAACAGTGGGCGTCCTTGACCTGACTGTGTAACACGTGCATGAGTGACCCACATTCAATGACTGCGGTATGATCTCTTTGATGTCTGCAAACTTCTAGCAGATGACGTCACATCGGAATGTTTATTTAATGCCCTGGAATGAGCATAATGAAAGCCCTAAAGACTCTAAATGCATGCCTGGACAGCGTGCTCTCATATTTTAATGAGGCTTATGTGCGAAACCGTGAACTCCTGTTTATATTACATAAACATCATTTTATGCTGTACCGTGTACGCATAACATTTAATCCCCACGTTGAGTAGTTGACAATTAATACTGAAGAGTGCATTGCATCACTATAGCCCAAAGCGTTTTCATTCATGTTTCGCGACAATTAGGCGACAACTAAATTAACGAGGCCATTATCCTAAAACAACAGTAAGCTGAGTCTCAGTTTTATATTCCTATAAATGATAGGATATTTTGTGTCTTTCTTCATACCTTAAAACTATTCAAACGACATCGTGCTTCATTTACCTATTGATCAGTTTTCTTCAAATTCAAAATGGATAAACGTGGCATCAAAAGGAAACGTCTAAGTTACGAAAGTTCCTACAAGTTGAAAGTGATAAATTTTGCAAATGAACATGGTAATCGGCCCGCAGAACGAGAGTTTGGTGTTAGCGAGAAAATAATCAGGGACTGGCACAAAAAGAAAGATATGATAAGTTTTATAATCCATGTTCCCACACACTCCTAATGAAAATGAACCAATGTTATCTCCCCTGCTTGGGAATTCCCCCAAATCATATTGGGAATACCGGAAGCATTGGTGGAATTTTCGTTCATTTTTACGTCTGTGATAAATTCTATTTAAAAAAAATGCTTCCTCTGCTCTAAATAACTCTAATCTGTCATTTTGATGTTCCCTTACAAGCCACTGAAATAGGTGCGACGTATACAACAGAAAGAGCCAAAAGGCAACATTTTAAGCTTCAAAATTCAATGCGACTTATCCAACGATGCGATTTATCCACCGGCCGGTACGGTAATAACTCCGTCAAAAAATAATTTTTCCGTCATCTATATACATGTTGCACATCTCCAATATGTGGGTAACAATACTCTGAAGTTTCAAATATCTACGATCAAAACTGTAGGAGGAGTTGATTACACCACGAAGGTACCCTCAAACAGAAAATTATAAAAAATGTTGAAATTTTCTAAGTCAAAAAGGGTTTATAACTCCGTCAAAAAATAATTTTTCCGTCATCTATATACATGTTGCACATCTTCAATATATGGGCAACAATATTCTGAAGTTACAAATCTCTAGGATGAAAACTGTAGGAGGAGTTGATTACACCATGAAGGTACCCTCATACAGAAAATTATAAAAAATGTTGAAATATTCTAAGTCGAAAAGGGTTAATAACTCCGTCAAAAAATAATTTTTCCGTCATCTATATACATGTTGCACATCTTCAATATATGGGCAACAATATTCTGAAGTTTCAAATCTCTGGGATGAAATCTGTAGGAGGAGATGATTACACCATGAAGGTACTCAAAAGTGTGACGGACGGACGGACCCCGTTTCTATAGTCCCCCAAAAAATAAATTTTTCGGGGAACAATTAAAACATTACTGTGAACACTTTTTTCATAGATGTGGAACACTCCGCTGGTAGATAGAATTGGAATACAGAATAAAGTAGTTATTTTCCTAGGTTTTATATCCAAATTGGCAGATGACAACTTCATACTTTTACATAAATAATGTGAAGCTACTCTCTCATTGGATAAATCATTTCTGTTTATTTAATGTCAAAAACTAATCCCAAATTAAGGAGTAAATGTTTACAATTGCGCATAGTTCAGACATTGTTTTTCTAAAATGGAACGATTGCGTGGCTAGTATTAGAAATATTAGTTGAATGTTACATTCTCTTAGATGACACAGTACCTCGTATTCACTTATTAGTTTTGTTCACAATATGTATGTCTTTAATGCATTCACAACTGAATAGATTCAGTGACAAAAAATTATGGAAACTAAATTTGTGTATGTCCCAATAGGAATAAAAGGTCGGCCGACCACAGTGTCCCCCGACAAGGTGGCAAGTCGATGCCGCTTTGTCAAAGAAATTAAAAAAAATGTTGAAATGTTCTAAGTAGAAAGGGTTAATAATTCCGTAAACAAATTATTTTTCCGTTATCTATATACATGTTGCACATCTGCAATATGTGGGTAACAATACTCTGAAGTTTCAAATATCTACGACCAAAACTGTAGGAGGAGTTGATTGCACCATGAAGGTACCCTCATACAGAAAATTATCAAAAATGTTTTTCAAAGTCGAAAGGCCCATAACTCTGGGAGAAATCATTGGATCAAATTTGAACTTGACCTGTATTTTGATATGAATGACCCACAAAAAAAACAGAATTTCCAATTAAACAATCCAAACTTGAGTTATCATCCGGCAACCAAAGACAAAACAAGGAAAATTGAATTTTCTAAGTTGAAAAGCCCATAACTCTGAGAAAAATCATCGGATCAAACTCAAATTCGAACTTGACCTGTATTTTGATATCAATGACTCACATAAAAACAGTATTTGCAATTAAAGGATCTAAACTTGAGATATCATCCGGAAACCGAAAAAATGAGAAATTTTCTAAGTAAAAAAAAAGTTGAAAAAAGGGAAATAACTCCATAAAAGAACATCGGATCAAACCCAGAATTTCAGAGCACCTGTGTTCTTGGTTGAGACACCTACATACCAAGTTTCAATCAAATCGGATGATCATTACTGGAGTTATAACTCCGGACGTACGGACAGAGCTGATTACAATAGTCCCCCGAAAATAAATTTTTCGGGGGACAATAAGGATTTGCCATATCAAAATCATTTCAAAATTTTGGGTTGTCCGGCTCTACTTTGAAACTGTCGGACATATGTCCAGTTGATATATTGCCATATTTTTAAGGAAAATATCACTGGTAATGTGATATATAAAATAATTGGAATAGTATATTTACTAGTAAATAAAATTTATTCTATTGTCGAGTAGTTTTTAATTATTTGTTTTGCTGAAATGTGGGTCCACTGAGATTTCCTGACCCCCAAATGGTGGATATGGTGGTAGCATATGGGCGTTTATTAGTTAATACATTATTATTAATTTCACTTGGCATTATTTCGGGTGATAAAAAAGACATGTTAGGTATACTATTGAAATGTAAGACCAAGCAGATATCCCAGCAATCAAATACAGTAATGCCCTAAATAGTCGACTCCTTAACAACAGCAGAATTATGGGTAATTTTTCAGGATTTAGTCAGAAATATGGCTTGTCGCCATTCTCGGAAAGATCTCAGTGGAAAGATGTCAGTGGTTAAGGAGTCGACTATTTTAGGGCATTACTGTAGCAATTGATTGATTGATTGTTTATTGGTGATATAATGAATACTTATGTTTATGACAATTATAATACAAGAAGAGTATAACATTATATCACCAGGGGATGACATAATCTCGAGGACTGTCTTCCTGTCATCCCCTGGCGCAGATTTGGTGATTAAGGCCTGATTATATAATCAACGTATGTACAAAAATCATGTGAGTGACATGGGGTATGCACCGGGAGACAGCCCAGCTCTAGTTAGTCATACACACCTGCATTAGCATTCTCTCACTAGGGAAGGCTGTGCTATGTTGTGTGACAATATTCTTTGATGCTTGGTTGATCTCCTGATCGGGAAAGTGGTTCACCGGCCACACCTGTACGGAAATATAAAAGCTTATCTTTATACAATTTTCACCTCAATTTTGAGCAGGTATCCTCTCCTCATAGTATGCCTTTATCATGTTCGATGTCAGCATATTATGAGTCAGCAACTTCATTTAAAGAGATTGTCGAATAATTCAGAAGATTCTGTAGGAAATCTTGGAAAATGTGCATGCCAAAATTAAAAAGCGGAAGCTGGTTTTGCATCTGTGTTAGTATACATGCTAGTGTTATTTTGCCCATTTACCTTTGATCCGGTCTCACCTTAAGCTAATTTTCTCTCAGATACATAAGAAAATGACTAGGTGGTTTCTGATTCTGTATCCTGGATGGCAATAGTGAATGCATGTGAGGTCGGGCACATGTACCAAATTAGTGATGAACGGATTAACTGGAACGACAATCGGAACCGGCCAATATTTGGCTTTTTGTTTTTAACGGGCATCGACAAAAAAACCCTGCCGTTCCGATTGTTTTCGCTTTTCCAGCAAAGCGAGTAAACAGTAAATGAATGTTCAAATAAAAAGTTGTCTTATATGTTGTACGGTAAGAATTTGTAAGTATGGTCAGTCTATTATATTTAAAACAGTACATGGAGGTTAATACAGTGAATAAACATCAAAACGTCATAACTCTGGATATCCTTCCCCCCCCCCCATACTGTGCTATCACCATGCCAAAGGACCACAAAATCTAATACTAAAGACACCCACAGCATAATGTTTGTTATGGATGCGTTAACAAGTCTTAGAGTCCAGTAAAGGGCTATAACTCTGGGAAAAAAGTGTGGACAAAACCTGCACTATGTGAAGATGTTTGTTACAGACGGATGGTGGTCTCCCCTGTATATCCCCGAATCCTGAAATGACTGAAATGTGAGTAGATGTGCCGTCTTTTTGACTTACTCTGATTTTGCTCTCTTCGAATGCGACCTCGCCAGTGACCTCTCGAATGAGATGATCCGGAAGCTCGGTCCTCTCAACAATATGGTCATTCAGATGGTTCTTCCTGAAATACGAGAGAAGAGATGTTTAACCCATACCTTCAACCATACCGACTTGAAATCAGCGATATAGAATTGAATATATGCCTGTCCACATTATGTGGAGATGATTGGAAAAATATACAAGTTTTTCCAACATTAACTTGGATGTGTACAACTAATAGACTGATCAGATTAAGTATTGATTTGGGTAGCATATTCTCATGTAGTCCAAAAACATTTATTATCCCGTAGATTTTCAACTAGTTCTCGTGTAATGGTTAGAGGTAGGGTATATATTCAAGACCAATCAATCGACACAAAAAGTATATAAGGAGAAGAATGTGTCAAAATTAACCTGGATGTGAATTATGAGAGTGATCAAGTGAAAAATATTTGTCACATAGATAGCATGTGTCTATGTAGTCTGGTCGATAAACTAAAATTTTGGGGTCAACCTAGAATAAATTTGGACTAAGTTGGTTTCTATTCCATTTTGAAGAGGAATATATCCTCTATAACATATCCAAAATCCGCTAAAATCCGCTTTGAGCATTTTCTGTAATCCAAGATGGCGTCCATGATGGCAGTTGGTATCGAAAAATGCTGAATTTCGGTGGTAGGTGCGCCAACAAATGCCAAATTAGTAATCAAATAAAATACACACAAACAATTCTTAGTCGTAAACCATATCGGTAGAATGTCTGTCCCAATATGGCCACCAAAATGGACAAAATCAAATGAAATTTACAACTTGTGGAAAATTGAATAGCTGGTCATACAGAACGACCAAGCCCTCGAATTATACGAGGAAGAATGATTTCAGAGCATAAGGGGAGCTTTTAATAATAGATGTAAGAATTCTCTCTAATGTATCTCGCGAGAGAGCAAACGAAAGCCAGGTCTCATACAACGATTAAATATGGACTTTTTGGGAGCCAAGAAACAGAAGAATAACGCAGTTTTATCTGTACTGTTTATCTTGAATCATGTAATATATGTGTAATTAAACAGTTAAATGTTATCTAATAGGGATGTATTGATTATGTGACCTTTTTCTAGAAGCATAAATATATGTAATGAAAACAGTCTCACGAATGTGACCGATAATTATTTTTTTTTAAATCTACAACACCAAATCTGTCAAAATTCACTACTATAGAACAGTATGAGAGTTATTCATATGGTACGAGGTAAAATGTGTAGATCCAATTGTCCGTGTCTTAAAATAGTAGTCATAGTTGCCTCTTGTCAAGTGATTAAACACGAATATTTCGCTCTTATCACACAAATACATGGTGGTATACCATGAACGCAATTTATCAAAATACAAAGGAGTACAATAGACTATCTTCAATAAATTATCAAGATAACCAAATTTACCTACATACTCTATGGCAGAGACTGTTTTTATACCTGGAAATTATTTGTGCTTAAATGCACTAAGGCCACATATACGCGAAACGTACTACATTTTCTGCAACCGCAGCGCCACGTTTACCCATTCTCCCTAATGTTACACATATCTGCTGCATACAAAACCATAAATAGCAATATTGAGTGATGGTAAACGCAGCACTAATAACTTTAAATGCTGATGACCTGATATTTAGCGCAAGTATGTGGGTGACAATGGTAATATAATTTCAAACAACAAGATACTGAAAACTAATAGTGTGCACTCACTGCGTGGTACATATTCCCGTTGTAAAGTGCCGATTGAAGTAATTTGAACAAAATTGTCTACTAAGAAACCGGTTTGGAAGCAGCATGAAAATTAGTATTAAATAAAATGTACGATGTACAGTCTCTTCGATCTAGTGGGATAGGGTACTATTCTGTTGAAGAGATGAGTGTTTCTTTACAGTATAACCAATATTACGACATACATGTATGGTTTATTATCACGGAGTGTTGAAAATTCCGGAAATATAACTAGTATTTACACAGCAAGGGTGTGCACTTCAGTTTCTGCGTTATGTTCAATAATTAATCATTATTCGAAATGAAACTACCACGCACTGTGTGACGAAATATTACTTCGTGTGTTGCATGCCCGAAATAACTGTTTTTGGCCCGACTGTTGGATGCATTCTAAGCAGAAAACCCGAACGTAAATCATTGGGTTAACGTGCGTTGAAGTGATCGATCAAACATTCAGATAGGTCTGTTTTAATTATATGTGTACCTTTAAAGATATATAACAACATACTTGTAAATTACCAATGTGTATTTTCGCTTATATGTGGTTATCCAATATGTTGCTTTTGTTGTAGCATGGATTGGAGTTGCAGCCATTTTGACAGCCATTTCATCGCCGCGATTGCATTATTTTCTGTCCTTGTCACTCTATTCGCCCCCTATACTCTAATTTCACACAAACTGGAATATATCGGATGGAAGATTAATGCATTCTGTTGTCGCCGATGAGGGATATTGTAGAAAAACGTACTTCACAAGGTCGAAAAATTGTCATTTTTAAAAATCTCTGTAAAATAGTTTACTCAAAGCGGATTTTAGCGGATTTTGGATATGTTGTAGAGGATATATTCCTCTTCAAAATGGAATAAAAACCAACTAAGTCCAAATTTATTCTAGGTCTAACCTTTTATCGACCAGACTAATGGAATTGTTAAATAGGGTTAATATTTTCAAGTAAATCAACCAAAATGACCCTCACTGCATAAGTCAGGGGTGTGCCATCATAGACTGTACCAATAAATATAAACACGATCGGATGACAAATATTTGAGTTATCAAATCACATAGAATATAACTGTTGATGGTTAGGTGGGAGGAGTTAACATTGCCCAAACTAATCACTGTTCAACACAAAATAGTTCATAATAACCAAGTTGCTGGTCTTAGAAACCCATGCAAAAGAACATAACTACAGAAATGACCCATGTTTCAGATAACCAATGTATTTTTGATGCACTTGACTGTACCACATTGATCGGGCACAAAGACTAATCTGTAGCCTTTGAATCGGTGAACTGTAATCATTCGTCGAGATCAAAAACTGTTTGATATCAATATTATATTCCAAATCGCTCAAATAGCTTACTATATAAGGCACATGTTGTGCATAAGATATCTACGGTGAACCTGTAAAGTGTGGATTCGTAATACAAAAACTTCCTTATTTACAATGCATGGCTGAAATGGTCAATTCTGAATATTTCCATTTATTAGTACAGTAATGCCCTAAATAATCGACTCCTTAACCACAGCAGAATTATGGGTAATTTTTCAGGATTTAGTCAGAAATATGGCTTGTTGCCATTCATCGAAAATCTCTCACTGAGAGCTTTCTGATGAATGGCAACAAGCCATATTTCCATCATTACTCTATATCCAGGATCTCCCAAACAAGAATTTTGGTACACCAGTTCTATAAATAGAGGATCTACCAGTCCCAGTTTATAGCGGAATTTTCAAAACAAGTCCAGTAAATTAGGTAAAGCCTCGGTCAAGACCTAATTTACTGGAAGAATTTTGTAAATTGCACTGTTAACTGTGGATGAGTTGTAGATTCTATTCATTACATGATCTAAAACCTCAATAAAACATACTTTAAATCAACAAATGGGATGTGAAACTAAGATCGGCTTCTAAGGCCTGTGATGACATTTAACGTAACTATGCATTGCTTGGCTGCGTAAAGAAATAACCCCAGATAAATAAAGACTCTTTGATGTATTTAATGACGTGTATTTAATTAAATTTAACTTTTCAAACTCTTCATTTGTTAGATTTTGTTGGAAAAATATTGGAAGCCATAGTGTTTTGAGACATAGCGTACAGAATGTAAACAGACAACAAACTGAAAATCAAAGGTCATCTGTTACAATTCATAGAATGGGTTTATTGAGTGGAATAAGGGTAGGATCATAAAATATTTTTGGGTGCCAGGATATCTGGATCTCACAACAATCAATGCTTCGATCAACTATCCAAATTGTCATTCTGGAGATCTGGGGTACAAAAATCAGTGGAATTTCAGCCGGTGTGAATAAACATGCCTACCACAGTATGCAAAGTATATGGTCATTATATTAGCAATGAAACATTTATACCTGTGGTAGAACTAGGATGATGTTAAAGACATATTATAGACTTGTTCGGGTGCATGAAATTGCTAAGTTAGTACCCAGGTGCTATGCCAACCTAGGGAATGTAGCATTCTACTACAATCGCTGAAAATTTCAAAGAAACCGACCATGCCACTCCATAGAAAATATCATCTGAACTATGCTCAATTGTAAATATTTACATCTGGATTTGGGACGCAACTATCGTCGATAAACTAAAACAAATGATTTCGCCAACGAGAGTCATTGCATTTAATTAATAATATGAATGACAGTGTTTGTTGTCAATCTGGATTAAAATTTGTCAAAAAATAACTACTTTGAGCAAGATTAATCTCAATTTCTATTTGATCACCCTACCCGGAGTGTTTCACATCAATTTAAAGGTTATTTAGCATAAAACTTGTAACATTTTATAGAGTGAAGTGACTTTAACTGTGATGTATGGTCGTCAATTCAACGCAGCAAAATGTCCAACAATAAATTCCTTCTCTGTAACTCAAATGGACTTTACTGCCATTCTTATTTAATCAAGCCATCATTGCTATATTTGGAACAGGCTAGGCTCTATGGCTGAAAGCCGACTTCAACAAAGAAGAATTAACAGTGAAAGGCACCATTATCAACAAGAGATGGACTGTCGTCCGGTGCATACCCCCTCGTGGCATACCGCCTAGTGTGGGCATATCTATAACTTATGATGGCTATACTCAGACAGATGGACCCAAAAATCAGCATTTTCATGTAAACAAAGATGAATAACTATAGAACAAAAAACAAAAACAAACATTTGAATGTGCCATTAAATGTCCTCATAGTGGTGAACATCCATACAAAATTTCATTGAGATCCTAACATTACTGTTCAAGTTATGAGCTGAACAGACATCGGATGGACCAAACAGCCAACATTTCCAGATAAACAAAGATGAATAACTCTAGAATGGAAAAGCGGAACAAAACGATGAAACTCTCTTTTTAATGTCCTCATAGTAGTTAACATCCATACCAAATTCAATTGAGATCCCAGCACAACTGTTGAAGTTACGACATGAACAGACACCAGACGGATCAAAAAGCCAACATTTCCAGATAAACAAAGATGTATAACTCTAGAATGGAAAATCCGAACAAAACGATGAAACTCTCTTTTTAATGTCCTCATAGTAGTAAACATCCATACCAAATTTCATTGAGATCCCACAACAAATGTTGAAATTACAACATGAACAGACACCAGACAGACCAAAAATCCAACATTTCCAGATAAACAAAGATGAATAACACTAGAATGGAAAATCCGAACAAAACAATGGAACTCTCTATTTAATCTCCTCATAGTTGTGAACATCCACACCATATTTCGTTGAGATCCCAGCACAACTGTTGAAGTTACGACATGAACAGATACAAGACTGACCAAAAAGCCACCATTTCCAGATAAACAAAGATGAATAACTCTAGAATGGAAAATCAGAACAAAACGATGGTAACCTCTATTTAATGTCCTCATAGTAGTGAACATCCATACCTAATTTCATTGAGATCCGAGCACTACTGTTCAAGTTATGACATGAACAGAAATCGGACGGACGTACACACGCACGCACAGACAGGTGCAAAACAGTATACCCCCCTTTTTTTTAAAAGGGGGTATAATAATGACACCAGGACAATTAACAATTGCAGGAATGTATGCTGTTTATTTATATGGCAAATTTGGTGACCCACCAACCTCAAACTGGCAAAACAAGGTTACTTTCACCTTAATATATTTAAATACTCCCCCCCCCCCCCAACAAATTGCCCCAACTAGTTAATCATAATATGCCCACACTCTGCTAAGTATGGAGCACATGCACATGAAAAACAATTCCAATCAATCTACCTTGTGGTCTAATAATTAGCTGCAAAACATGGCTATATATCAGATATAACTACAAACATTCCTGGGTATAGTCCATCAGTTCACCATCTAGCATCAAGTCGTACAGTAAAAATTTTGATTTTCCGCTGGAGATCCATTAATCACTGGTTAACCCTTTACCCAACAAACCGGCCAAATTAAGCTTCAACAGCCTAAAATATCTTCGGTCTGTCTCAACAGAACCATACAAATATGGATATCATTGGAACCGGCTCATTGACCACATTGTGATGGTTACAGTTATGCCCTGTGCCAATGCATTCTCTTATATATGCGAGTCGACCATAGGTCGCCTCGCATATATAAGAGAATGCATTGGCCTGAAAAAAATCTTTTTTGAACACTTTTTACCATTTTTTCTTACATTCTTTAACAATTTTATAATTTTTAATGTGTTAAGCCAATGCATTCTCTTATATATGCGAGGCGACCTATGGTCGACTCGCATATATAAGAGAATGCATTGGCACAGGGCCCTTCTGTTGGGTAAAGGATTAACAAGTAGTATCCAATGCACTTGGATATTTTCCACACAGTGTATTACATGTAATTAATTCATTCATCCAGTTCAATAACGTGCTCTCGTGAGCATAATCTGATTGCTTACTTATATATATATGCCAATAGCATATCAGTAAGTTTTTTATATCTATTAAGTTTGATTCAAGTTATTTTGTACAGTTACCAATAATCACACTAATCTTCAAGATAGTTGTGAAGCTAAATTGTTTGTGCTCAATCATATAGACCAAAGTTTGTAGTTTTTCAGAGTTTTAGCATACAGTTGTATATCTAGTCTCTATAATATGCATATATAGTATTATTTTTAGAAGTTAGCCTACTGATGAATTTCCCAGTTATTTTTGTTGACTTCAGTTAAGGCTTGTAGTTTTTTTTTTTAGATTTAGTAAATATCTAGTCTCTATAATATGCACATATAGTGTTATTTTTAGAAGCTGTTGACCCTCTTTTGGGCCTCAATCCATGTAAACAATACCACATGGTCAGTTTTGCTGCCAAAAGTTTTCCAGATAATGTCAGGAAATTTCCTGGCATGACAAATTGTTTTTTGCTTTTACTATTTTGTCGTAAGATTTACCATCCATGTAGAAACAAAATTTATTAGTTCTACTTTGATCTTGTGCATTCAATACCTCATTAATGAAAAGCTTTATCGCTGATTTCAACAATATGTAAGTAATCAGTTGCTCGCATTTTGAAATATGCATTGTGTTCCTTACATGCTTTTAGTTCATTAACCTGAGGTCAAAGAAAGTTTAGAAACACACTCTGGTTCAATCTGCTTTCAGTACAAAGCTTCAATGTTCATGTTTCTTGTCTCAGGTGTTAGGAAATGGCTACTTTTCAGTGACAAAAATCCAAATTTTCTGTCTTACATAAAACAAAATGTGTTTTGGCAACCCAAATTACCATCATGGTACGTATCACGGGTCCCATTCCTGTATAGCAAGATGGTGCCAATCTGCAATGAGATGTTGTAGTGACCTATGATGGTCAATGTCAAAGTTTCATTCACAAACAGCTTATTGGGTCATGATATTTCTAAACAAATCAGTGCATCCTGAAAGAACTCATGAGAGTTGGGGTTCAGTTCAGCTGAAAAATTGGTACCAAAATATTTTCTCCAGGTTTATATGGGCTTTTCAATGTTGCAAAAAACTTGCAGGCTCCCTTATCTGGGCATACACATGCACACCAGCCTAGAGAATTCACATTAGATTATTAGTGAGAAATGAACTGGGAGAAGGGAGAAGTCATAAAGGCTGTAGTTCACTTTACTCTCCAACATCAACTTTCTGTGATTAAATAAGTATTATACAATACAAGAGCCCATTTATAATATCATGATAATGAGTAAGTAAACCATTACAATCAGTAACTACACTTCAAATAAACTAATTTGAAACATGCATACAAGTATATGAGAGAGAAGTCACTTCTCCCTGGGGCAAAAAAAGAAGAAGTGACACATTTTAGGGAGAAGATGTCTCCTAAGTCGCCCTCTAGGCTGGTTCCTGGCACAGAGGAAGACAGAGAGTGTGAGTGAGTGAGAGAGAGAGAGACACACACAGTGAAAAGGGCAACATGCACAGGGCAGATGACCAATGGAATTATAGTGACGTTTAACAAACTATTAGCCTCTTTACGCTCTATTGGCATAGCTCTGTCTAAATATTAATCTGGTGTATTCAAATTTATTTCATTTCACACTGAATTAATATACATGTGTTGACACAGAAGTCAATTTATATTTACAGCGAATATATCCACACACCAAATAACAATGGTGAATGGAATGCCTTTTGAGATACATAAATAAAAGATTTCCCAACAGAAGTCGGCCCCATTATCTTTCACTGCTCGTTATTGCCTGTTACGCACATGTAGCGTGTTGTGTACAAAAGTTTGCCACATTGTGTCAAAGAGGAATACATCACTTTGTAGCTTTCCATTTGCTTATTGCACACTGTCATGTCAACATTTTCCTGTGCTGACTTCTGTGGAGCCAACTTCATAGAGGTGCCGACTTCTCCTGTATTCCTATTAACTCTTTCAATACCGCAGCCCGCTTTAGCAGGCACGACGTAATTTACGTTCAACACCACTGCCCGCTTTAGAGAATAATTTTCGGGAATAACAGGCAATAATATCACGTTTGCAGGGATATACTAATGATTTTTTGACTGGCGACTTAGATATCATTTGGGTGATATTCTGTATCAATACTAATTTACTGTTGAACATGTAGACCTGACAAATACGGCCACAATGAGATGTTCCCGACCTAAATATATACAGTTGATGTATAACGTCACAATTACTATTGTGGGGTTTTCCCCAAAAATGCTGACGAAACGATGCCGACAGATGTGGTTTTTTTTAAATCAGAAACACATGTACCGATTGATTAAGTTTGTTATTGTTTATGACAAACACATTGCGATAACACATGTTTATGAAATAAAGAAGATTGTTGCCCTATCTAACGACGTTTTCTGTAGTAACCATCTAGTGTCTCCTATTTTCGACGTAATGTTACGAAATTCACCGTGCCGTGCAATAGTGCGACTTCAATAATAATAGCTACGAGTGCATGTTGTAAGCATGATATTGACATGCATAAACAATTTGGGAATGCAATGAGATCATTGCCAGTTGTGTTTGGAAAGTTATTCATAATTGCTTAGCATTATTACAGTTGAATATACGTGGGCCTAAATCCGGGAAAATGGGTCTATCTCGGTTAAATAACGCCTTCTTGGGCATACACTTGACCTGTTCTCATCATTATGCTCATTGTGCACCTTCTAATTTCATTCTTAATCACCACATATGCTAATTCTATGACATGTGATGGATATAGTGCTAACTATTTGAATGTGAGTTTGGTCACTATACTTATGTGGTGAAATATTGCAAATAACGTTGACTGTAAAAGTAAATATTGAGTTCAAATGTATTTACGCACCTGGTACATATGGCATGCGTTACCAAGGTGATATAAATACAATTATATGACGTCATCCATCGGCAGTTAGTTCAAATTGATGGGCAGTTGTCACTGGTCATGACAATATATGGGTGTCCATACCTACCTCATCTATAAATACTAGTATGAATGCCCCACATGTGAGACACTGAATTTCCATATAAACTGTTGCAAACCCGGTGTCCTGGACAATTTGACCTCTGTAAATTTGGTGGCGAAAAAGTTAACTAACTAGACAGCGTTCTTGCAGCTATTTTCATATGAAATTCAAGGATTTTCAAGGAGTATTCGGGGTCAAAATTCAAGGGTTTTCAAGGAGTTATATGCTAAAAATAATATTTGTTTACCCAAAATATGTATCTCCTATAATAATATCTTGGACACTGAAACTAATGGTTATATATTTCTTGCTGGCAAGATTCTAGAAGTCGTAAAACAAAAATCGGTACGCAATACCTCGAGTACGCGCACTTGTCTAATGCCAATTAATGGCGATTATATATTTTGACCAATCATGCGAGTCCTTTCACTATAACAGCGATTGAAAGACAAGACCTCATTCATTTTAATTTCTTCCTCCTGTGTGTTTGATGTGTTTGACCGAGTGCGCGGGGCGGGAATGTTGATCCCAACTGGGAGGGCCCTTGCTGTGTTCAGTGTCCAATATATTTATTATAGGAGATACATATTTTGGGTAAAAAAATATTATATCTCCGTCAAATATATCTTGGACACTGAAACTAATGGTTATAATTAGAATTCTTGAAGAGGAGGAGGCCACGAGGCAGATAATCCGACTATGTCAATGAAACCCACCTGCTGAAGCAGAAAAGACCTGCATCCTGTACCAAAAAGATTTCTTGGTAGACTTGTGCCAAAAAATAGATCATTGTGTCCCATATGTAATAGTTCAGATAAACTCAAAAACAACTGAGCCTCCTAAAAGGAAACACCACGTACTTCATGTGCCCTACTAGTAATGATCACAGGGTGAAGGTGTCCAGGATAAACATTGGTCATAGGCAAGGGGGATAACTCATTCATTCATGTACCTAATAGGATAAAGGAACCTACCCCCCCCCCCCCCCCCCCCCCCTCCTTAGAGGATGAAGTAGCACTAGCACGACTGGCCCATAATACATGCAAAAGGGGCACCGAGGGGAAAACACGGTTATGACCCCCCCCCCCCCCCCCGCCAGAAAAGCTGAATCAATACTCAGAATGGATCTTACAAAATGAGGCAATGCTCAGTGCTGTATGACGGACCTGACAGTATTTTGAGCCCGACCGACAGACCCAGGGGAGATATGAGAAACCGTTGGGCCCAGACCAATGGGGGGACCAGGGATACACCAGGAAAACATGACCGAGTTGAGCACTGGAAATCATGTCCCTGGAAAGAAAAAACATACACATAAGGGAGGGGACCAAGATGGAAAGATTGCCTGCCTCTGGTACACCAAGTCAAGGAACTGGAAATTGAAGTGTACGGGCAACCAAGGAGAGGAACTAATACCGCGAATGGAACACTGTCTGATCATACGGCCAATCTGTGATGCAATGAACCGGCCTGCATGGTTTCAAAATAAATGTGGAACTTAGTTTAATATCGTTCGTCAGGTGGTGATATAGGGAACCCATACCGTAGGTTAGCAGAAAGTTACAAAAACTGTGATAACCCGCCAACTGGTATGCTCAAGCACCGATGGGCATGCGGCAATAATTGTGAAATGTCGCAAAGGTGAGAATCGGTAATCGCTAAATCAGATTAGAATTAGAATCCCGCCTGCCAAGTGATGTTAAACACTCGGCCCGAGTGATAACAAAGAATTGGAAAAATATGCTTGGTTCAAAGTCGGTGCTGTGACAAATACGATAACAAAATGGACTACATACATGCCGCCTAGACACCAATGAAATGCCGATACGGTATATGATGAAATCCTATGGTGTTAGGTGGTCACTGAAATATACATCCCAAATCTATAAGTAAAATTGAAAATGAGCGTAGTTCAGACGATAGTGTCTATGGAACTGAACGGTCGATATTCATGATATGTTCGGCTAAGTGAGTAGAGCGCCAATTTCCCCTGTGAGATATAGCACCCGCATACTAACTTATCAGGTTCACACCCACAATCAAGTCCATAATACGTCTAGGTTTGTCTCATAAAAGCGGCCTAATTGTCGAATAAAAATCTAACAGATTAGAAGGCCCAAAACTATAAAGACAGGTCTCAACAACACCTGGAATACCCCGACGGGATAAGAACGGAGGTGAGAATGGAGGCGAAAGAAACTTATTCAGGAGCAGTTCCTGAATGCGGCACATAGCCAGAGCAATGCGATATGGCAGAAAGCAGACTGAGAGAGGAAACCTCAAAGTACAAAGAACGAAGGTAATAGTGTACAAAACAGTCAGTCGAATGAATGCCACTTGTCGGCGACTAGGCACAATTAGGTAGCCAAGGCAAGAAAGGGTTCGGAAAAACCGCTATGTGCCGTGACAGCATGAACCTGGATGGACTGAGACAGAACCAGCGGTAGATGCTGCAGAACCTCCATCGCTGCTCGTCGCAGCGAAGGTTGTGGAAGCCGCGACAAATAGAGGAGGCATGACCACCAACAGATTCCGAGCCTGCAGCACAGGCTGTACCGAGTTGACAGAGGAAAATTCATTGTTGCCCATCTCTGAGAAGGTTGTGGAAGCCACGACTACAAATAGAGGAGGCATGACCACCAACAGATTCCGAGCCGGCAGCGCAGGCTGTATCGAGTGGACAGAGGAAAATTCATTGTTTCCTGTCTCTGCGAAGGTTGTGGAAGCCGCGACTACAAATAGAGGAGGCATGACCACCAACAGACTCCGAGCCTGCAGCGCAGACTGTACCGAGTCGGCAGAGGAAAATCCATTGTTGACCGTCTCTGCGAAGGTTGTGGAAGCCGTGACTACAAATAGAGGAGGCATGACCACTAACAGACCCTGAGCCTGCTGCGCAGGCTGTATCGAGTTGGCAGAGGAAAATCATCACACGTTGGTTTTTGTTCTTGATATGTGGGCCCCATTCAGTCCTTCGTTGTGGAAGACAGGCGTACTTCTCTGCGGATGGCTCAGGAGGCCGCGACCAATACGGAGGAGGCATGTCCCGCAACCGACTCCAGCGGAGGCTCCATGTGAATGGAGGAAGCAAGAGAATGGCGCTGTTTGTTCTTCCTTTTTCTGTGCTGTTAGTATCGTGCTGGAAATGCATGCAAAATTGTGCGCAATTGTTATCCTAAGACCGAAGGACTGACCCATCCGAAATGACCCTCAGGGAAGGCACTCTCGGATGGGCATGGCGAACTCGGACACGCATCAAACGCTGCCAAATCCAGGAGATGTTGCGACAGCACGTCCTCGTCTCTGAACAGCACCGTCCATCCCGGAGATGGGGGGAAAGGGGCAAGTATCCCGACCAGGTCACCTGGTTTGATGAGGCCAGAAATTCCGGAACCTCGGAAAGGAAACTAAGTCTAAGTTCTGGCCTATGAGCCCAAAAGAGGCCAGAAACTGTACAAAGCAAGGCCACACTGGTGGAGGAAAGAACACAGGTGAATAATAGGGATACATACCCACCCCGAAACCGGGAGGGACGGATGCCAGAAAAGACGTTGACGAATGGAGGACAGGTCAGAACCCGTGCGGTCAAATCCCCTGGAGTGGAAGCAGTGGCAGTTGACACATTGAACTGCGTAGGCAGGCAATGTGCCGAGGGCACCGGGGCTTGCCAGCTAAACGGACCACTGATGTGGTAGCTGTAGCAAGTGGCCGGCTGGTGCAGCGATGGTGCGAACCCGGCAGCTGCACTTGGACCACCATCGCTGCCCTTCTCTGCGGGGCCTATGGACGCCGCGACCCTGAGGGAGGAGGCATGTCCACCAACCAACTCCAGCGGAGTATCCAAGTTAATGGAGGATGCAAGAGAAGGTGCCATGTCAGCAGAGGTGCCACGATCATTGAACTTGATAATCGATAGTCAATACTAGATTAGAATCGATGAAGCGTATCTAATAGCAAGGACAGAGGAAGTAGTGCATAATATTCACATGTGCATAATTTGTATCAGAAACCACCGAGACTGTCCTTCCCATGAAAAAAAATATAGTTTCGTTGATTAGAAGGGTGTAATTGCACTGGTAATATAATTGTAAGTTGGGGTTATCTCAAATCAAAGTTCATTGTGTGATATACCCAAGTCCACTGACAATTTCACATGCCCATAAATTAACGGAGATGGGAAATGTGCTAAATATATCTTCACATATTTTAATATTGATGGTGACCAGGTGGACAAGTGCAAATGGTGAATACCCGTGAATAGAAAATTGCGAGAGCAATCGTTACTGACTCGTGGGAAGGAAAGCCGGGTAATTAGTAATGAGCACAATGCGTTACCAATATCTTTGCACGATCAACGATCGTTAACCTGTCCGTTGGATATTAAACTGTAAAACAGGGTATCCAAATATGTCCGGTACTTTTCGACATCCGAAATAAAGAACTCAGAGTAATCGCAGCCGAAAATGGTCATCGAATATCGGCCGTATCAACATTTCATCGATTATACGATTAATCGTGGCACCCCTACCTGTCGGAGGGAAAAAACATTACGAAGTTTTCATCGTAAAAGCATTGAGCCTTATGTTCAATGTAGAGAGAAGAGGCAAGCCACACTGTGGCTATTTTATCTAGCATCCGTGAGGAAAATTATTGTAAAATATTGTAATGTAAAATATTGTAAATTATTACTTCTAATACATTTGGATAGAATTTTGTCAGGGACCAAACTCCAAACTGGAGCTTAGTGGAGACGACAACACGATATTGCATCCGGTGCAGTGTTAAAAAATCCCGACGAGAACCCGAATGACTCCAAAGAGCATCGGTTTTTTCTATTGAGTATTGTTTTATGCAAACAAAAACGATATTTGTTCGAAGTGATTCTCGTAAAAAAAACAAAATTGAAATATTTGTTAATGAAAATATCCACCCACGGACTACTGTCATTAATAAGACAGTATTGTAGAATAAAAGATTGTTGAACAATTGTAAAACTAAATTGCGAAAATTGGAAAACACGTGCGTAGTGCACGAAATTAGGCAACTGCGTGTTGTCGTTCGCAATAGCATAAAGAGAAACGTTCATGAGAAATGAACAGATAAAAAATGTGACTTATCTTGCATCTAGAAGAATTTAAAATGAATGAGCCCAGATAGCACACCCACGTTGGGCCAACGTTGGGCCAACGTCATTTCTATCGTTGGGCCAACGTTGGAATCCAACTATGGCTGTTGCCGCTGGCTCGGCGTCGGCTCGACGTCGGATCCCGTCGTCGACTCGACGGTGGTTCGACGTTGGTGCACCGTCGGGCACCCGACGTTGAAACGACGTCGAACCAACGGTGAATTCCACTAATAATACGACGTTGAGCCAACGTTGGGCCAACGTCATTTCTATCAACGTTGGAATCCAACGTTGGGCCAACTATGGCTGTTGCCGCTGGTTCGGCGTCGGATCCCGTCGTCGACTCGACGGTGGTGCGCTGTCGGGCACCCGACGTTGAAACGAACCAACGGTGAATTCCACTAATAATATGACGTTGGGCCAACGTCATTTATATCAACGTTGGAATCCAACGTTGGGCCAACTATGGCTGTTGCCGCTGGCTCGGCGTCGGCTTGACGTCGGATCCCGTCGTCGACTCGACGGTGGTTCGACGTCGAGCCGACGTTGGTGCGCCGTCGGGCACCCGACGTTGAAACGACGTCGAATCAACGGTGAATTCCACTAAGAATACGACGTTGGGGCAACGTTGGGCCAACGTTGTGTTTGGGCATTGACAGGGACGGATCGAGGATCCATTCGTAGGGTCGATTCCCCTCACTTTAGGGCGTCCTTATAAAATTAACATCCGAAGAGATACAACATACCAATAAATTTAAAGTCCCACATAATGTTTGCCAGTTCAAAGTATTATAATTGGAAACAACATTCAATTTCACAAATATGAAACCAGAATAAAATGAAACATATAGAAAAAAAAGTGTATGCCGATTTAAATAAAGACAAAATGACATGTCATTAGTTGTTGATTTTAAGAATCTTGACCATCTACTCACTCTAAAGAAAAATATTTTTTATTGGTCTCCTGAATAAAGTTATTGAAAATGCTACATATTTTTGTTAGCTTATATATCCCTTTACCATACAAAAGAAATGTCTTTATTTCAGCTTAATTTGCGATTTTGTGCTCTCAATAATGTTGGGAAAAAAATATTCAAACATTATGTGGCTTTAAACTTTGGTCAGGTTACATCTTCTTCGAACATCATTATTCTGGAGGGTGATCTGATGTAGATGTGCAAAATTTGAAACGGCTCAAAGTACATATGATTAAATTAAACCTAGTAATTGCTCATTTACGTACCAGTGCTATTATATAGAGGGAACTCTGTGCATGGTGATATACAATGTCACATAAGAAAGAATATCGCGTTTTTGCAATCCGTTTTCTAATTAGTCCATGATACTGTAGATTCTGATTATATAAATTCAATACATGCATGTACAGCAATTAATTTTATCTGTTGATATATTATGAAATGAGCAATTACTAAGCTTATTTGTATCTATGCACATATGTATGCCACTTGTTGCATATGTTGGAATGATTTATCTGGGAGAAATTAAACCCATGGATCCATAAAGATTAATTTATGTATACAAAACCCAACATATTATATGAAATATAATATTTTCATCATTCCATGATCTGTCATGAACTGGATTCAGTGTACTCATGGCTCATGCATATATGTATGCAGGAACTTGGCTTGTATGAAGCAACTGTTTTGTAGGACATTGATTGACAATTCTTCTGAAGAAATCATACCGCGAGAGAAACCATTTTATATTCACCTCCTTGAATATCTGGAATTTACCATTTTCATAGGTTATCATTACGTTATTAATAACTGATGTATCAGATGTATAACTGCCACAACAAGATGAACACACATCATCCTTTCAGTGCCGATTATCGATACACCGATGAATGCCGAGTTTTTTTTTGCATCCGATTGAATGCACAACACAGGACAAGTAAGAATTTCCATCCAAGTGAATAACCATAAACTGACGAATTCATGTCGTACATGGTGTTATGTCGGTCGCGCTGGTGTCAGTCGTGCAATAATATTCACAATATAACGATGTGCAACACGATATAGACCATGCTGCCATGATGCTGGAATACTGGTACATGTAAGTTCATATCCCCAAGCCGTTGATGGTTTCGACAGACGAGTAAACTTTGATCGAATCCGCTTGTATAGTACCGTAGCTTATACACAAAACATCCAGATCCAGAAACAGGATAGCAAGTAAATAAGTCCTGAAAGAAACAGAGAATAACGATAGCCCAATGCATTTTCTGTGTGCAGCTTGACATTGTCACACACTGTACACATCTTGATATATAAGAACCAGACCAATCCGGGAAATTCCTACATGCATTTGCATGCACGAGAGTACTTTAATTATTTCACCGGTTGCCAATAATATATATAAAATATGTATGCATATGGTACTTTAATTAATCGAACGGTTCCCGATAGTATATAGGTACCATACATTTGCACGTGGTACGTAATTGTTACATACAGGTCTCGAGGAATTCGTGAGTTGGAAGGACTTGAGCACGTGCTGATGACACCGACAGGCGGAGGTGTTATGCGCGCGCGAAGTTTTTCTCAACTCATGAATATCTCTGAGAACAGCAGGTAATTATCTTATATACCCAATACCCAGGATCGTCTCAATCAAACAATTGGTCACGGATTCTCAAAACTCGTTAAGCCTACGTACTGCTCACTCTCGTCGGTGTCAATTTCTAGCAAAACTGTCAATCAGTTCATTAATAAAATTGCACAGATCCCACAAGAGCCAGCGCATGGTAAGTTTCTGCTCATTGGAAATTTTCACCAGCAAATATGAGACCGAACATATTAGTAAATTCGCAAGATATCGAGTAATTATTTTAGCATGTTTTAAATTGTTGTCAGCCGTATCATCAACGATAAAGAGTGTTTGTGTTTCAATGCCCAATTACTAGTACGATGAATATTAAACAGCGGTTTGAAAACTTGCTTTATAAAAAATCTCAGCATTTGGTGACAAATCGGAATGGATATGAAGAACGGGGTTGATGCTGAGTTTGAAATCCAACACACTACCATTTAATAGCTATAATATAGTCTTTGTAGAAAATAATATAATGTACTCTAAATATAACATATCTGTTGGGAACCGAAACTATCCAGACGATCTCAGAAAGATTTTGCCTGAAATTCAACTTATGATATTGAAAATTCCAAATCTTGAAATTAGCTCACCGCATAATAATGTCAGACCAAAACGATACTCATTAGAAATTTGGAAATGTAAACTATCGAAATGATCTCAAACAGATTTTGCCTAAGATGTTCAACTTATAAAGTTATTGAAAATTTAAAATGTTGAAATTATCTGGGGGGGGGGGGGGGGGGGGGGGGGGGGGTGGTAATACCTCGACCTCTATCGCCACATCCATGTTGCGATCAGGTCAGGGACAATACGGGTAAGGTTGTCCCGCCCCATTAACTTTGACCAACATGTTCAACAGTTAGGCATTTCATGACTGACACGACATTAATTTAAGTTATTGAAAATTCCAAAATGTTGAAAAGTTTGACAAAAATTGGGGAGGGGTGGTAACAACTCAATGTTCAAACCCCTGTCGCCACATCCATTTTTGCACACATTACCATATTTATTCCAACCCACATTGTCACAGATATTAAATTCTTACTGTCAGGGGCGTGCGGACAACGGGGGTGGGGGCTTGACAACAGCATGTTGATAGCAGACCGCCTTTCTGCCAAACTGCTCTAAATGTAGGCCTACTGGTTAGAACAACAAACTATTTCAGTTGGTAGCTTGGTGAGCCCCAAGCCAAGTAATTAATTGATATGAATACCTCAGACAAAATATGGGATGGGTAATATTTGTTTATTGGTAAAAAAAATGCCCCATATGTATCGCCAAAATTAAAAAAAAATTCCAAAAGTTGTGCATGTCGCCACCCCCTGCATGCCGTCACGTCCCACATATCCCCAAAAAGTTAAATTACCCGCCCAATAATATCTAATCATGTCTATTATTTGGGGGGGGGGTGTTCACATTTATGTTTTAGGGACACGCGGCATTTAATACAGTGACAACGTCCATTATGTAGTCATTGGTCGTTTGTGGGGGATGCAATACACAAATTGACCCCAACCAAATACATAAATCCTAATATTACTCAACGTTACAACTGTATAGGACCACACTACAGCTGAAATAATTATTGTGACACAGTGTGACAACGTAATAACTTCCTTCCAACAGCTCCAGTCATGTGAACATTGACACAACGTATCAATATGACGTGATTCTTTAACGTAAACAATGTAAAATGATACGCACGTAATGTAAAGTTTGTAAAATGAAATTATTTTTTTGCAACTATGGGTGTATGCCAATTGCTGGGCAGCGGATCGCGTTTCAAACCCCTGTGACGTGAGTCATTGTAGAAAAAAGTTGAAAATTTCATGTCTGACACATCATTACTTGGTAACTTTAAGTACGTGTTTTCATTGTCTGATTTTCCAACAATCAGTAGGAATATTTTTGTTTACACCTCCGGTATCATATTTTAAAAACTTTTAGACTTTAGTAAAAATTGTTGTCTGACATGAACACCATTTTTGAAATGTTCCACTGACAGTTCCAGTCTTATTCAGTTTGGAAATTGCCAACAGTTGAAAAGCCTGGGTGCCGGTTGGAAAGTTTCAATGCAAGGCGGGGGGGGGGGGGGGGTGCAAATTGAAACTCGCGAAGGAGTTTGGTGTCTGGTTCAAGAGGAAATTCAACGTTGACACACCATAACAAAGACCATGTAGCCACGTCACTGATTCGGAGACCATAAATAGGTATATTCAGAAACTAAAAACGTCCCCGGGAATCATACTCGAAAGAGCAGATAGACCCTTTCACACCTCACTATAAGCCCCCCTCCGATTAAGTATGTACTGCATGGTAATCACACAAGAATGGCCTGGTTGACAGAATATTGATACATTGGCGCCATATGCTCTGGTAAGTACTTTCCATTGTCATTTTCCAGCTGTTTTGAATGTTTCGCAGAGAAGTGAAATGAACGCTCTTTAATTATAACATATATCAGGAATATATAGACTAACATGGTACGCTCCGTGTAAATAGCTGATTTTTGGTTGGGACCCAAACAACGTGTTCAAACTTGTATTTGTTATGACTTCAATGCATCTTTTTGTGACATGTATTTATCGACCTATTTCGACACGGGAAACAATTCACAAGAGAATATTTAATATTAGGTGTATTTTGGAGCGCAAACCGACAAGTGGATTTAAGGTACCGGTTGGAAAATACCGAATTAAGGGGAGGTTGTTCGAACTCCATGCATAAATCAATCTCCTACATAACAGAGCGCCAGACACCGTAGCGAGGGGACTGAACTCTGGTTTGCAGCTTGAGCATTTTATACAACGAAAGGGGGTGGTGCAATCGTAAATTTCTATTCTGGTTGTACACCCTCCCAAACAGCTATAAGCATAATAGCCTATTATAGGGTATACAACTGAAAGTGGAACGGTATCCACTGTCGTAGGCTGAACTTAATTATCCATGGAAATCCATGACAGGGACGTGGCTAGATGGGTTTCAGCGTTGGGGAGGGGTGCATCCACCTTGGAATTTTCAACTGCACCCCCCCTTTGGGGTTTGATTTCCCCAAAAGTTACTGGCCCCTCACAGCCTGGATGTTAGCATTATTCTAAATGGATCAGTAGTATTGTTGCCACAACCAGAAGAGGAACGGAATACACTGAGAACATTTTGAGATCCGAACCTGAAAATAGCAAACTCCTAACATCTAGACTGGCCTCAAGAATTCCAATTGTTGGAAATTTCCAACCTGAGACCCCCCCCCCACCCTAAGGTCGTAAAATTTCCAACTGATGCCATTTCAGTCAATTTTTTTTACCAAAAGTAGGACAATGTGCAAATGATGTTCCATAAACAATTAATAATTGTTGGAAAATCAAACTACGAGAACAATCTCAACCTATAATATTGTTGGTGTGACCGTGCGAAAGTTCCAATTAATGTTGTGTCATGTATGAAATATCCAACTGTTGACAATTTTGACCAAAGTTGTGGTGGGGTGGGGGATGCGAGACACACGTGCAAACACCCCTGCCGGCATGTCCCTATATCCATGTATTATCACACATGGATCGTGAAATTTAGATAGTAATTAGAATGACATTTTCTTCCTCATACAGTCGGATGCCATCACACGAAACTGAAATAAATTTATTTGTTTTCGTTTCTGACAATTGAAGGGTTTAACTTCAAATTCAAACTTTAAGTTGGTTGTGGAGGAAATGAATCCGACGACGCACGCTTATCGTTGAAATTCCAAGTTATTCGGCATGATATTCTCAACTAAAGTACTTACCGGTACTTCTTCGGGTCCCTATAGCTGGTGATGGTGTTCCGTGGTGCATTATCCAAATAATAATCCATTAAACCGAGAAGCTCACTCAGAACACAAATGCAAGTTCAGTCAATAAACCAAAGCGTTATTTGAAAAAGAAACACGCGACCAGTTAAGAATGACGTTAAAATGACGCTACGACGTAATCGACCGATTTCTCCACACTATGACCACGTTGGGCCATCGTTGGTCCAACGTCGACATCTAACGCACCTACTAACCTCACATATCGCCTAGTGCGTTACGTTTTCAACGTCGGGCCAACGTTAAACCAGCGGTAAAACCAACGTTGCCCCAACATTGGTTGTCCAACGTCGGGCCAACGTAGCCATGAAACGTGCAAAATCTGACGCATGTCGACGTTGCGCCATCGTTGTACCAACCACAAAATCCGACGTTGCGCCAACGTAATTATTCCAACAAGTCGACGTTGGGCCATCGTCGTACCAACCACAAAAGCCGACGTTGGGCCAACGTAATTATTCCAACGCAAGTCGACGTTGGGCCATCGTCGTACCAACCACAAAAGCCGACATTGGGCCAACGTAATTATTCCAACGCAAGTCGACGTTGGGCCATCGTCGTACCAACCACAAAAGCTGACGTTGGGCCAACGTAATTATTCCAACGCAAGTCGACGTCGGGCCATCGTCGTACCAACCACAAAAGCCGACGATGTGCCAACGTAATTATTCCAACGTTGGCCCAACGTACGTGTGCTATCTGGGAGGTCTTGTCTTTCAATCGCTGTTATAGTGAAAGGACTCGCATGATTGGTCCAAATATATAATCGCCATTAATTGGCATTTGACAAGTGCGCGTACTCGAGGTATTGTGTACCGATTTTTTTTTTACAACTTCTAGAATCTTGCCAGCAAGAAATATATAACCATTAGTTTCAGTGTCCAAGATATATTTGATGGAGATATTCAAGGGGTTTCAAGAACCTGCGGGGCAGAAAGCCTGTAACCTGGAAAAAGTAGGGTGCTGTGTTAACAGTATTTATTCAACATGTGGGCATGAGACACATGTAATCAATGGATAACAACCATTGAATACATATTGTTGTATACATCAAGAGGAACACAAGCCATAATGTTAACAATCCTCTTAGGTGATGCACATCTAATTACTGGTTTTTCATTAGCCATAAATCACAGTAATGGTAGTTTTAGTATCAATGGTAGTCACAGTCATGTCTGAAGATTTTATATTGTCCAGAGTAATATTCTGGTAATATGCACCAAGACCAAACACAGTTAAATACATTGATTTGTTTCCCCCTATACTCAGCTGCCTAGCTATTTGGCTATCAGGAAACATTTGATGAAATACTTTAGATACAGTTGAACAGCTGTTGTAGCT
Source organism: Siphonodentalium dalli (assembly GCA_032622095.1). Taxonomy (NCBI): domain Eukaryota; kingdom Metazoa; phylum Mollusca; class Scaphopoda; order Gadilida; family Siphonodentaliidae; genus Siphonodentalium; species Siphonodentalium dalli. Next base: position 200,614,892 of record CP136064.1, read on the forward strand.
GTAATGACTTGCACACATGTTTGCACACCACAAAAGTTCAGCCTTAAGTACATCGCTGCTGGTCACCAGGGACGACACAGTGCTAATAGTTACAGGTTGGGTAGTACTAGTATTGTGCTGCTCTTGTTGTTGTTGTTGGTCTGAGCTGGCAGTGGCATTCAAGGCAGAGGAAATGCTTATTAAGTTCCCCCTCTCTCTGACGGCTTTTTTATGCTTGTCATGCACTTTTAGTATGACTTTTAATGGCATGCTCCCCCATGACAGAGAGGTCTATATTTGTTTGACAGAATAAGCACCTTGCCTTGTGTTTGTTGTCGGCTACTGCACGTAGCCACGCAGAATACTCTTGATTTGAGAGCCATTTATTATTGAATTTGCATTTCCCTCCTGTCATATTTCTATTTCGAGCATTGGTAATACGCTGTTTTTTCAGCCGACTTCTGATATGTTACGTGCAATTTGATTTGTCAATAGCTGGAGGGGATAGTCATTGACCATTCACAATGAGCAATACATAATTACTCGATCGATTGTTACTACTGTAAACAGTGTGAAATTCGTAGCGTGTAATAGCCACTATTTACATTCTATGTCAGTTGGTCAAAGGTCGTTAGGTCACTGTGTTCTGTATGTTTCTATGCGAGTTGACATCGTGCATTGGCATTGCGTTATAACCTGGTGTATACCTTCTATCTTGTGTTTATATATTAGGTTCACATTCAAGGGTTTTCAAGGGCTGGTACTGGAATTCAAGGGTTTCAAGGGCCCTTGAACAATGATTTTTAAATTCAAGGGTATTCAAGGGTTTTCAAGGACCCGCGGGAACCCTGCTAGAAGCGAGCATCTGATGTTTTGGAATACTTACCAATGAACAGTTAGTTTGATGTAACATTTCACGCTCCTGTTTCCAAGGCACAATGTACAAGGTACAATACCTTTTCCATGACAGGTGTAACACCTGAAATGAGATAGAAAATATCATTCATAGCCAACAGGATAACAATGCTTCTTATGCATCTTCCACATACAATGTATGTACAGGTAATGTATTCATTGTTGACACATTCTGCTTCCAGCATGTCAACTACAATTTCACAATGCTCGCTCAAATATGAAAAACACACTCGCCAGATAGCCCTTAAGTTTTAATACCTGCTCGAACCTGTTGTCTATATATTTTTTTCAAAATCTTCAATTATACGTACAACAACTAATAGTACTTTATTTAACTCATTATCCCTTTCTTTCCGAAAATAATGGATTTTTCAATACAGTAACGCCCTAAATAATCAACTCCTTAACCATAGCAGAATTATGGGTAACTTTTCAGGATTTAGTAGGAAATATGGCTTGTTGCCATTCATCGGAAACCTCTCACTGACAGCTCTCCGATGAATGGCAATAAGTCATATTTCTGACTAAATCATGAAAAGTTACCTATAATTCTACTGTGGTTAAGGAGTCCATTATTTAGGGCATTACTGTAAGTTACAAAACTATGTGATGGAATGGTATATTATTCATGTGGAGGGATGTTCAGGAAATAAAAGCAGATGGCAGATACTATAAGTGCAGAAGGAATCATATTTATTGGTGGGAAATGTAATGAAACATTTACCTTTTGCGACCCCTCCCATGACATTGAATGCATCTTGACTCCACCCATTCTCCATTCCTGTGATGGCGTTTATGTCCTCTTCCATGACAAGATATGCATCTGACCTGCAGAAAATAGATAACTGAAAAAGTGTGCACAGGCTGGGTTCTGTTCAGCCAACACGGAATTTGTTGATATCACCCCAACCCCCCCCAAGAAGATAACAATACATATCCACAGCTTGCACACAAACATCGATTTTGTTCAACACCCGGCTAGTCTCGGGTCATGAATAGGTAATGTGTACGTGTGATGTCACGGATAATTTAGTACCGGTATACCAAATTGTTGAAAATTTCGAGCTGGCACACATTTCAGAGAAAATTACGTTACTTCCTTAGGAGTGCTGGACATTTCGGAGGAAGAACTTTTCATACATAGACTTTTTGTGTGCTCTGGATGTTTCATTCCTGGGTTCTACAAGTTTCATGTCAGCGGTCTAGGCGGTTCATACAATGGAATGTTATTGTCCATGCTGCAACTCACATTTCGCACTCAAAATGAGCAAAACAAACACCAATGGGCGATTGTAAATCACTAAATGCAGACGTACATAGCTATGCACAGTCGGCTATATATTTTGGTATATATTTTAAAATTACATTATGACAGCTATCACTCACATGTTCCATGTTGGAAATATCTATGTATATTCTACTATATATTTTGAGACTTCCGTATATGTGTGTGTGTGTGTGTGTGTGTGTGTGTGGGTACTTCATAGAATCGAAAACGGCTGCGCGGATCGAGCTCAAATTTCTTATATAAGGGTAAAAACCCACTGGGATCGTCGATGTCGCATTTTGGACAAGCTCTGAGCACTCATTCTCCACTCCCAATCATCAAAATCACCGCAAACGACACTTCGGGGGTTAAGGCATCAACGATCTTTATATTGACCATGTTTGGAGTTGTTAACAGACTAACGCTCTTTATTGCCATCGACGTTGCTAAATGGTTACCCGTGTGTACGAAACTACGGACGCAAAACGCGAAATGCATTTATCTCGATTAAAAAGGCAGAATTAACGTGATGTCTGTCGTTCCTAGGAAGGGGGAAATTTTCAATCATACCTCTTTTAGGGACGGGTACTGCGTGTTGTGTGAAAACAAAAAATGCGTGTTGTGTGATTCTTATGTCTGTCGTTCCTAGGCATGGGGGAAATTTTCATCGGGTCAGTTTTTCCACCCAATGTACCTTAAATCATACCTCTTTTAGGGACGGGTACTGTGTGTTGTGTGATTCTTATGTCTTCTTCACCTTAATCGGGTAAAATAAGGTCTAATCGGGTAAAATATTGAAAAACCAAAAATTAAATTAAAAAATTAATCAAAAAAATTAATTCAAAAATCCAGTAAATTAAAAATGCACATTTAACTCATGTTATAAACAAAAAATTAATATTAATATGCAATATAAAATCAAACGAAGCTATAAAATGGTGGAAATCAATTTGTAGTACAATTTCAATATTTGCACTGCATTTTTCAAAATATTGTTGTAATACCGCACATCACCAGTACTAGTCTGGAGTAAACTAAAGTAATGCCCTAAGTAATCGATTCCTTAACCACAGTAGAATTATGGGTAATTTTTCAGGATTTAGTCGGAAATATGACTTGTTGCCATGGTAATAAGTCTTATTTCCGACTAAATCCTGAAAAATTACCCATAATTTTGCTGTGGTTAAGGAGTCGATTAATTAGGGCATTAATGTACTATTGAATTGTATCTAGCTTTAGACTTGCTTAAACGCTTCCCGCAAAATTAACTTATCGCTCATGTCATGTAATGTGTTTATGCTGCCATAGTGATCGGAGCAGGCTTGTCAGCCCACTCCTATTTTGAACATTTTATAATTATATATCATGTCTATGTATTGTTTCTATTTTTGTTCTGTTTAGTTCAATAAAATTGTTTAACTCTTTTGCTGCCACCCCGCCACATGGACATACCCCCCAGTGCCAAGCATTCTGGGTGTAAATTCACGTATTTTATGTATATATGGGTAATGCAACGACTATCGGGTATATCGGTATTTATTTGAAACTTCACATGTGGGTATATACATGTATGGCAATGATCTATCACCAGCCGCTGTGGAAACAAATTTGTTTTAATCTATGTTTTTGGACAGTTTTGTATTATAGTATTACTATGGTAGATCATAGATGCAATATTTTATACTGTACTTTAGTATATCCATAATTTATTGCTGTACTGTATAACATTGTATACTATTGTAATACAGTAGTATAGTTTATATATAGTATTACTACTTTACATAAAACTATTGTATTTTTTCATATGGGAACAATTATGATGTTTATTTTGCACTCATCGATCGCATCCCACCAAAAGTGAATTCATAAACGGTATATTATGGTTTGGACTGTACTCATATAACTTCAGGAATAGCATGACTTTGACTGACCTTTCTTCTAAATTGTCAGCGCACACCAGCAATCTATAGAAAATAACCGAACCACTTCGTTATGCAACAAAACAATAGAATTACACCCCTTATGCCAGATGCACCTCCACATAAATGCGCTATTGGCAGCGACTGGGTAACTCGCATTTATGTGAGATTGGCATCGAAAGTGTTAAACTAATTAACGACGGTACTCGATGAACTGTACGAAAATCGAAGCGGTCAGCTTATACATCTATGTTTATTGTCGATTTTTAAAACTATACTCCCCTAACACATCTGTGTTAGGTAACTGATATAAATTGTACATTCCATAGCTGAAACCTGTCAGTTTGTCTGAGGTCTGAAATTCACGGAATTTGCAGTCGCATCCAGTCTCTTGATCTTTGAACTCAAGTCATATGGGAGGCCAAATTCACATTTAATAATTAATTGTGCTTAAGCGCAATCAATTGTGCTTAAGCGCAATTAATTGCGCAATTCATGGTTATATGTAACAAAACACCCCTGGTGAATAAATAGGTTTCTCCATAACTTAGCATTAACTCCTATTGACATGTCACCTCTTGGTTTCATTGGGTAGGGAGCTAGCCCAACTTCTTTATCAAAATGGCTGACTCGCAATAGTATCACCTTCTGTTTTAGTTGGAGCGATTCGTGATAGCATTATATTAACTTCGGTATATATTAGTTGGGGCTACTTGCAATAGCATTACTTTCTGTATTAGTCGGGGCGACATTGATTTTCTAAAATTTTCGAGTATACAGGCACACCATATGAGGGAAGCAAGCCCTCAGTGACACCACATTCACACTATATGATCATGGAAATACTATAGATTTGTGCAAGAGATGCTGATTTAATAATAAGAAAAACTAGAGCTCCAGGACTGAGACACCAAAGCTCCAGTGATTACACACCATTTTTTGGACAGGGATGCTGATAATATGAAAATAGGGTTTTTTCCCCCTGATTTAAGTCAATAAGTAAACCATACAGTAATGCTCTAATTAATCGACTCCTTAACCACAGCAGAATTATGGATAACTTTTCAGGATTTAGTCCGAAATATGGCTTGTTGCCATTCATTGGAAAGCTCTCGAGAGCTTTTCGATGAATGGCAACAAGCCATATTTCCGACTAAATCCTGAAACGTTACCCATAATTCTGCTGTGGTTAAGAAGTCGATTAATTAGAGCATTACTGTATGAGGTAAGAAAGCCCTCATGCAGTGACACCGCATGCATGTATAGGCTAAAATCTGTGCAAAAATACATTAAAAACATCATACAAAAAATTACTAAGAGTTCCAGGAAGGCGACATCAATTCTTTGGATAGAGGGATGCTGATAATATGTAATTAGGGATTCTCCTTGTTGAACACATACTCACAGTTGACTGTTGAGTACAGGTCAAAATTAGCCCAATGCTCATCTTGTGTTGCTAGGTGATACACCAGGTCATGCTAATAGTTTATGGGTAGGTTAGATAGTAGTCACAATTATGCTTAAGCGCAATTGATTGGGCTTAAGCGCAATTGATTGCGCTTAAGCGCAATTAATTGCGCTTAAGCGTAATTAATTACTCTTAAGCGTAAATGCCCTATTTGCGCTTAAGCACAATATGTGGTATTTGCGCTTAAGCAAAATTATTTGCGCTTAAGGGCAATCAATTGCGCTTAAGCGCAATTCATTATTAAATGTGAAATTGGCCTCCCATAAAGTCACATCAATGTTGTCACATCAGCACACTGTCTGTGACAGATCAAGGAGTAAGCCGCGCTACACACACATTAATCGAGTAGAGTGAATAATTGTGTATGAATTTATCAAAAGTGATGACGTTGTAACTTGTCAAGTCAACTCAGTTGTCATTGCATGTGCGGGACCTGCGGGTTGTGCAATATGATGGAATCACACACTGTTATAAACTTTAAGAGGTAACCTGTTTTAATTTCATGCTCAAAGATAGCTATTTCCAACTCCCAATTTAGTGTTCTTAACTTCTTCATTGTTATTTCCCCACAGCCTACAGTCCCCACATTCATCTTTGAGGTTGCACAAATATGATGATCGGTAAGATGGAGAAGTTTATACCAGAAGTGACCCAAATGTCCACGAATATTCCAAACTTAAGAACTCAGTTCACATATAGCTGACTAATTTGTTGGAAATATACTCTATGGCATAAAATGATACTGTGTAATTGTCATTTAATGACCTTTATTCTGTTATTAAAAGTACCGATACTGCGGTACCACACCAGTGCCATCTCTGTTCCGATAATCCAGGTACCTGCGGTCCTCTAACAAGCCTGGATCGGAGTCGAGTTTATTGACTCTTTCACATTCTGTTACAAATTAAAACTATTGATGTTATATGAGTGAGTACATTCATGTGTGTATGCCCAGATTTGAAGATTTCTTGGAGGAACTTGTTTTACTTGACATAACAGTCCAAAAAACGTTTTATCTGATTATTAGCTATCTACAATACAAAAAATTCCTTATTATGTAATAATGCCATATTGCAGACAGTAAATACTCAAATAATACATTGATTTTACTATATGTCCATTAACTGTGTTCTACGTAATATCCATATCATGATGACACGGTCGCTATTTGGTATTGGGGTTCGAGGTTTGGTTGGCATCAATACCAAGATGCTGATTCGGCTTCAAATTTCTGTTCGAACTAAATTCTGAGATTAGCATACACCAAGGTTTAGTGACAGCAAATGGCAAAAGATATCAAGAGAGCCATGTAAGCTGTAGCGGTAATCTTATGCAATACTCTCAAGCTTAACCCTTTCTTTACTAAATACTCATTGACGAGTAGATATCCCTTAGGAAATGTTCAGATAATAAGTTCAACAAACGAAATTTGTTGAACTTATTATCTGAACATTTCCTTCCAAAATAGGTTTCCTTCTGCATTTGCATTTTCTGTTGTCTGCTAAGTTTACTTGAAAACCCATCCAGATTAATAACAGACTATTCCAATGTATACTTTTATAACTGAATAGGATAATCCATATAGTATAGAATGGGTTAATAAGTATGGTAATCTCTAACCTAAAACAACACAGGTGTGGTTCTATATTTATGACATACCCCAAACGCAGATATGAATGATATTATTCAGAGCTCCTTTTGTAACAATTTTGACATAAAAAAAACCTCTGAAATTCTTGTTAGGTGACCAGGGTTCGTGCTGCCACTCGCCAAATTTGCCAATAGAAAAAATGATTCACATTTAGTAAAAAAATATTTTCATTTCCCAATAGATTTGGCAAGTTACTTTTAATTCTGCTACTAAGTTGAAAAATATTGGTCAATCAATACTAATCATTTCAGGAAAGGTTTAGAATATATAATTGTATTAGTGGTGTATTATAAGATTTAGAAAAGTCAACACCTCTACAAAGATACAGTTAGTCCGATACGATTATTATTGAAGAGCAGAGGGATCACTAGTATGTATTGTGGTGGTCTAATCCTCATTGTTTCGATGTGCCCTTATGCAACAACCCTTCTAGATTCTATAGATATCAAAAGTCGCACAACCAGTGATTGTCAAAATATATGACTCAATGTTGCAGAAACCGATAGCATTTGGAAATTTCTAGAAGAATTTGGAAAAAATATTTTCATTTGGCAAAAGTAATTATCGGTCCAGCGCAGACCAAGTATGTGACTTTAGCAATGTTATTACGTCACACTCTCCAGGGATAATCCAGGATTGGCCCAGCACAAACTATAGAAAATTACTAAAGAGGCTGAAACTATTGAATTTATTGAGAATACAACACCGAGTATGTTATTAGATAAATTATTACTTACTGCTCCTCTACCATGACATCTGTGACATGGAATAAAACCCATAGCAGAACAATTATGACAGGGCTGGAAAATAGACAGATATTTAGGATATAAATGTATTCTGTTGGGTTGGTTATTCAGGGATTCGAGCATGAAAATACAGTAATTCCCTAAATAATCGACTCCTTAACCACATCAGAATTATGGGTAACTTTTCAGGATTTAGTCAGAAATATGGCTTGTTGCCATTCATCGGAAAGCTCTCACTGAGAGCTTTCCGATGAATGCCAACAAGCCATATTCTGCGACTAAATCCTGAAAAGTTACCCATAATTCTGCTGTGGCTAAGGAGTCAATTATTTAGAGCATTACTGTAGTTTATGAACGAGCCGCATTGAATGGATGCATAAATAAATTATATACGCACTAATAAGTTCAGAATCATAACAAAATCATAGCAAACAGTCACTCTACTAGTCTATATATAAGTTCTAACCTAATCAGAAGCTTTACATGTACTTCGATGGATGAAATATTTTAACAAGAGCACCGTCAGGGTAGCATAATATGCCTGGTGGCTTGTTTCAACTTGCATTTCTGAAAGAACTTGTAGTTATCAGCCTAAACGAATAAAGTATAAAATTTAAGTCAATTATGAGAATCATTGGGAAAATCTCCGATTCCAGAAGAGCTTGTAATTTAAGCCAATTCAGCCACATAACATGTTAGATCATGATCAACACAGCCTAACTGCAGTTACAAAGAAGAAAACAAGTAACCTGAATTTCAAAGTTGATAAAGGTATGTAACTCTGGTAGTAAACCTGCAAACCAAATTTCATTCCATTTAGTTTACATTCACTAAAGTTATCATCCTGAAAGGAAACTTGAGCCTAAATTTCAACAAAGGGCCATAACTCTGGTAAAATTGGTAGCTGGAACTCAAAATCAAACTTGACTTGTATGTTGTGGTAGTGAACCTGCATACCAATTTCTAACCATTTAGTTCAGTCCAACTCATTCCATTTAGTTTCAGCATTCGCCGGTCCATCAATCAGTTGTCCTGGGAGTTCAGTTCAGTAGAATTATAAATTATCCAGAAATATTAAACATGAGAGAATGTTTGAAAAAAGAATCCTGGCATTTATCATCTGAACAGATGAGACATGCTATATCTCAAATCAGTCAAAGAACATAACAAAAAATCATCTTCAGATTCAGCCGCTACTAACAATATACATGTATATGCTTGCAGTAACCCTATCCACATTTTTCTATGTGAGGAATGTAGGAAAACAAAAATTTGAAGGCTGTAAAATGCAGAAACCCACCTATCAGTTTGAAGTGGACAACCCATGGGTCTACATCAGGCAGTGGATAAAAAAAAGCTTCCTTGAGAAGGCCCAAAATAATTAGGGTAAGTGACTTTTGAGGCCAGTTGGTCAAGTGACTGAAACATAAACCATATTTTTATAATAACCTTAATACTTTAAACAGAAGCTGTATATGGTATCTTTATTACCTTAACAGAAGCTGTATGTTGTATCTTTATTACCTTAACAGAAGCTGTATGTTGTATCTTTATTACCTTAACAGAAGCTGTATATGGTATCTTTATTACCTTAACAGAAGCTGTATATGGTATCTTTATTACCTTAACAGAAGCTGTATGTTGTATCTTTATTACCTTAACAGAAGCTGTATGTTGTATCTTTATTACCTTAACAGGAGCTGTATGTGGTATCTTTAGTTTATTACCTTAACAGAAGCTGTATGTGGTATCTCAATGGCCTGAGAATTATCCACAAACAAACTGGGAGTTTGGGCTTGTATATCCCACGGTCCTGGTGCGATGCCATTCTGTGGTCCATCAATCGGCTGTCCTGAGAGGTGGAAATATTCATGTAATCGAGAAATAATTGACTGCATATTCGTTCGCCTGAGTATCTCAGCCATTTGTTATTGGATTTTAATGAAATTTGGTATGGATGTTCAGCAACACAAGTCGTTTCCCATTTAGAGTTATTTTCCATTGTTTATTTTTGGGTTCTATCCTGCTCATGTTGCAATTTGCAACTGTGGGTGTATGCCAGTACCCATGGTGCAGCCTCTATTTTAGATTAAGTTGGACAGACACAAGGCACCAATCTTGAACACACTGATGTGATAAAATTTGCCCCATTAAGCAGAGGAGATTTATTCACTGCTGAAAACCTGGATGCTATAGTATATCATCATGAATCGCTTGCACATCTGGCTTCCCTGTAGGGTGTAGGTGTAAGCTATAAAACTGTCAAATTAGACACTACATGTGTTAATTTCACAATTACACATATCTATTCCACAACTTCTGTAATGAAAGTGTCAATGACACTAGCTCAACTTTGAAAGGGAACAATGTCATACATTACAGTTAATAGAGCAATAAGGAATGCAGAAAGTTCAAATGTTTAAGTAATACCAGAGTTCAACTCTAAGATCCCTATGAAATTTGGGATCAACTGGATGAAATATGTTGGCTGTAGGGCATGCTTAATTATTTTGTGATGCATAGACTAAAATCCAAGATGGCTGCTGGCGGCCATGTTTTTTAACATACATGTATTTCGAAAAAAATTGATAGCTCCCATCTAGTTGTGTGCCAGAAGATCTATATCAAGTTTGGTGATGATTGGATGAGGGATGTGGTCTGTAGGGTGTCCCAAAGAGTTTAGTCATGCAAAGAGTAAAATCCAAGTAATATGGCTGCCAACGGCCATATTTTTATAAAAAATCATTAAAATTTGATAGCTCCCATCTAGAGGTGATCCTAAACATGTCTGTAAATTTCAAAACAATTCTCCATTAAATGCGGCTTGCAGGATGTGCTGTTGGATTAAAAGACGGCAGCGGTTTCGAAAAAAATGGATGGCTCCCATCTAGAGGTCACCCTGAAAATCCATATGAAGTTTGGTGAGGATTGGACGAGAGATGCAATCTGTAGAGTGTGCTAAAGGAAATTGTTGACGCACACAGACACACGTATGGATGGACCCCAATCCTATGGCAATAGGTCAAGTTTGCCAGTGCATGGAGTTCTCATTTCACATAATATAGTAAATGAGTCTACCACTGTTGAATTCTCATCTAATTGTATGTTCATTAACCAGGCAAGTTACAGACTATAGTGAGCAGATCTGCTGATTTTTTAACTTTGATGGGTATATTGTTAGTCAGAACAAAGGTCCATAATTTGTCCCCTCCAGGACTTGGCCTTGTGACTTGAAAAAGAGCCTACCCTTGATTAGAAAAGGGAATTCCGGAGCTCAGTTTTGAGCTTTTAAGCTTTTTCTATCCACTATTCTGGTATTGTATTGAGAACAAATAAACTGATTTTGAGATACAATCCTAGTACTTACCTGAGTATGGATCATATGCCCACTCTGTTGTTCTTCCCTCACAAAAACTCTCCAATGTGTACTGAAATGTAGGATGAACGAACTTAAAATCATCCATAATTTAGACTTGATATGATTTTGCACCACAAATATCAATAAAAAGGCTATGGATACTTTTAGATATAGTAATGCCATAAATAATCGACTCCTTAACCCCCCACAGCAGAATCTTGGGTAATTTTTCAGGATTTAGTCGACAATGAATGGCAACAAGCCATATTTCCGACTAAATCCTGAAAAATTACCCATAATTCTGTTGTGGTTAAGGAGTCGATTATTTAGGACATTACCATATTGAAAAATCCATTATTTTTGGAAAGAAAGGGATAATGAGTTAATAAAGTACTATAAGTTATCGGACGTATAATTGAAGATTTTGAAAAAATTTATTTTTGCAACAGGTTCGAGCAGGTGGATAAAACTTATGGGATATCTGGTGGGCTTTCCGATGAATGGCAACAAGCCATATTTCCGACTAAATCCTGGAAAATTACCCATAATTCTGCCGTGGTTAAGGAGTCAATTATTTAGGGCATTACTGTACACTGTATAATCTCACAGGCTAATAATGCAAACAGCAGGAATATTAAATTGTTAAATACACCAAAGTTGAAACATATATACCGCTATTCTCAAAGTAATTGACCAGAAAAACGGGGTGATACCCCGGTCATGACCGCGGTGATACCGGTAATAAACGGTAGCGGTATCGAGACGGTCATGGCGGTGGAGTTACGGTATTGGGCGATAATGATACCGCGGTCTTTTAGCGGGCACCGCATTAATTTTGTTGAATACCGCGGTGATTTTCATGGAACTCTTTGAGGGGAGGCATTTACTCACACATACTTGTTCGCGTTAACAAGCAGTATCAGTACCGCGGTATTGGAGGATACCGCGGTATAGTACCGCCATATTAACGGGGCGACACCACGTTATTGGTGGTCAATTACTTTAAGTATAGCGGTACATATCAATGATGCCGTTTAATTGAGGACAGCTGATAAGTTTATAGTGATTCTGTTCTTACTTTATACTATTATAAGCTTCTAATTGTTGCATTAGATTGAAAGAAATTAAGGCTGATTCAACGCAGTCGTCAGAATTTGACTGGGAGAATTATTCATCCAATTTCTTCATTTTCACTGACTATAGTGAATTAGGAATTCATTTGTTATAGAAACAGAGATAGATTATGTAGATGGAACTAACATGAAATGCACTGAAACCTTGTAAGTCAGTTATCTTCATAGTCGTAGCCGTTCCTTTACCGTAACAACAGAATTGTGCCACAAACTCCAGCAATGATTCCTGAGCTTCCTCCTGAGTAAGGGCCACTTTGCTAATAAAGAGAGAGAATTACTCTAAAATCAGCTGTGTATCACAGATCTGATAACTCAATACACATTAATGAGTAGTGTAGTGACTTAATTTCAAATCATTACTTTGATAAATAAGATGACGTTTTTGTAGTAAATGAGAGGCCGATCATGAGAGGCTGATCGTGAGAGACCGATCGTGAGAGGCCGAGCACGATCGGCAGACGTTTAACCCATACTTTCAACCATATCGACTTGAAATTAGCAATCTAGAACTACATTAAATATACAACTTTATACATGACGCGGAAATGATTGGAACAATATTTTGGGTAGTCCAAGTCTTCTCGTACTAAAGCCGGCTAAGATATTGGGATGGAGGTGCCGGTCTTTAGTCCGAGATCGCGCGCATAGCCTTCTTATGACACGAGTTACGCCCAGGATCTGTGGCGGGAATCTGTGGTGTATTTTACTCGATTTACCTAACAAAGCAATACATGATGCTATATACGTCGGAAAGAGTGACATCTTATGGTCAGAATGGTGTATAATAATCTAACTTTAATGTTAAATTACACATAGAATATTCCGGTTGATTGCCACAAACATCGTTGTTTTTTCTGTTTGTTTACTTAACTGAAAGCCGAACTCAGGTTCCGAAGAACTTCGGCATTGTCCGGTGTTTGTTCTGAGTATTCTAGTTTCCGTTTCTATATATAGCGCGGGGTTTTCCGAACAAAATGTCGAAAACCGATCGCCGCAAAGTCCAGTTTCCAATGTGCTTTGAGAACAATTCCCGCACTAAAAACTTAATGACATAATGGAGGATCAGAAAGGTAGTTTTGTTGACAATTTTCGCAAGCAACTTGTCAAAATTGGAGCAAATTAGAACTCTTGTGTCTGACTTGCCATGCGTGTGATTTTCATCCATGTGCATTTTGACTTTTGTGTTGATAAAATAATCGGAGAACCGAATCACACAGTTTCGAAATATAGTTCTTCCGTTTTAGTGGGACTTTTCAAACTTAAGGTTAAAAATTTATACAAACTTTGTTTGATTTTTTGTGTGCTTAACAAGAGCAGTATATTGCTCTGTTCGCTTAGTATATATCTTAATTTCGCTGAAGTCCACCAAATGTGGGAAATGTAGCACCATATTATTTATTCTAATGCTCGTTGTGTTTACACTATTTAAAACTTTGAGAGGGTTGTAATTCCCGTAATTTATTTAATGTATTACATTTATATCTTCAATGTTTAATTAATCTATTTATTTTTTATTTATTGACACACATAATTACGATTACAATGGAGAATTCATCGTAATTTGCGTTGTCAGTCAAAAATCTACGGAATATTTTCAACGGAAAATGCCGAACACAGTTCGCGAGGTCAACTGAGTTCGCATACTTTTAAATTTTTTTAAACATTGCGGTAAATGTCTCTTTTCGCATTAAATTACCGCTTTCAATTCACAACTGATGTGGGTTTCAGATCAAATAGCATGTCTTCTGCGGAAAATATCCGTTTATTGTCGCAATTGTGATATTTTATTTCATATAATTGTGGTTTTATTTGAGCGGGTCACTAACGCTTAAGTCGTGTCATAGGAATGCATGGGCCTGGTACTCGGACTAAAGACCGGCACCTCCATCCCAATATCTTAGCCGGCTTTAGTACGAGAAGACTTGGACTATATTTTGGGGTGATGTTTCCATCATTCACTTGGATATCAAATATGAGACTGATTATATTTAGTATTACTTTGGGTAGAATGTGTTCATGTCATGATTGAAGAAAGGGTTATTTTCCAAACCCATCAATCAAAACCAAAATTTATATGATCTATACAGTTTGAGAATGTATTATGATTAGAGTTTAATATATACCCGGGAATAGAAAACACAGGAACCGGGAATGAAACCCCTTCAGAACTGTGATCCGGGAACGTTCTCGGGAAATGTATGCACAAGTTGTACAACGCGGGTTATGCACAATTTGGCTAGTTTGGGTGACATGGATTGTAATAATGATAATTTAGATTGACTAAAGGGTGTTCCAAATTTTTATATTTGACCTCCTTGTGTCACATTATGGTATACAACGTAGAACAACACAAGTCCGTGCATTTGTCACTAAGAATAGCCTGAGTCGCGATTGATCATTTGAAATACCTTGTAAAAGTCTCATCCCACAAACGTGCATGCCACTACTTCGTGACTCGTGTCATGATGTCATGGCTGCGCAGGCCACGAGACCAAACCTTAAGTCCTTATAACCTTCAGACGATAGCGTGGTCAATTCTAATCACACTTTATGTAGATTTTGCAGATATATAACATATATATTGTACTGTGTGCCGTTGTGGACAAATTAAATGAAATTATGTGCCGTTGGTGTTCACTGACGTATGATATACCAAGTGTTAACAATGCACCCCGTTCCCGGTTCCTACAAATAATATTCCCGGGAAACGGGAATGAGTATGGGACCCGGGAACCAAGAAATACCCGTTCCCGGGAATAAACTCTAATTATGATTAATCTTAATGTGATTATAGCGTGAGAAACCCATTCAATAAGTCAGTGCCAAATGTACCAGCATTATTTTTATCTGACAGCCCACATGGGAACATCCAAACAAGACATCGCTTTTAATGATACAAGAATATTGAAATGATTAATTGAGTGTTCATTAATGAATCTGGTTGAAACAGTAAATTCATATTTGAAACAGGTATATTTATCTGACTGTTGGAATTGGACAGATAATCCATATTGGCTGGCAGCCAAACATTGGCGTTTAACTCATTCTACAATAAATACTCATTGATGAGTAGTCCCTTTAGGATATGTTCAGATACTAAGTTCAAAAACAACAATATCTGAACATTCCCCACCCAAGATATGAATCCAAAATTTACTTGTATTATTTTTTGCCTGTCTGCCATCTGATTTATTACTTGAACGTCCCTCCAATAAATGAAAGTGTCAATGACACTGCAGCTCAACTTGGAAAGGGAATCATTTCAAGTGTTACAGTCAATAGAGTGATTAGGAATGCAGAAAGTTGAAATGTCTAAGTAATACTAGATTATCAACATGAGAAGAGATATATATAAAACTAGCAGGTGGACCCGACTTAGTCCGGGCTGTTTCCCCTCTGCTTTTCGGCGAATTGCGCGATTTGACCTTGAATTGTCCATTTTGAAGGTCAAGGTCAGGTGGGGTCACGATTTGACCCGTCCAAAACACTGCCCGGACAAAAGTACCCGTCGAAATCCATCCGGTTTTACCCTATTTGACCTTGAATTGATCATTTTGAAGGTCAAGGTCAGGTCGGGGTCACGATTTGACCCGTCCAAAACACTCAGTGGACAAAAGTAACCCTTTGTATATCAAATTTCGTCGAAATCCCATCAAAATTCGCGATTTGACTTGAATTGACCCGATTTCAAGGTCAAGGTCACGTCGCACGGGCAAATGAATAGGCTTATGACACTCCCCATACGAAAGTATCCCTAGAAACTAATTTTCATCGAAATCCCGTGATACTCTGGCAAGGTCAAGGTCACGTGAAAACGGGCAAATTAATAGGTAGGCCTATGCCACTCCCCGGCCGAAAGTACCCCGACATACCAAGTTTCATCGAAATTGGCTCGGCCGTTTTCGAGTCCATCGCGAACAGACAGACAGACACACACACAGATTTCCCAAAATATATAATAGACTAGCCGATGAGCCCGACGTTGTCCGGGCTATTCATCCGGGCTATTCAAAAACCAAATTTCAAGTCGTTAGCTCCACCCGTTTCCGAGATCTGGTCTGCGCATGCGTGAAGCTGGCGTCGCACGGGCTCGGCGACCCGATAAAATTCGTATCCGGGGCAAGATACATTCACATACCAAATTTCAAGTCGATAGCTCCACCCGTTTCCGAGATCTCGTCTGCGCATGCGCGAAGCTGGCGTCGCACGAGATCGGCGACCCGATAAAATTCGTATCCGGGGCAAGATACATTCACATACCAAATTTCAAGTCGATAGCTCCATCCGTTTCCGAGATCTCGTCTGCGCATGCGCTGCACGGGGGTCGCACGGGCTCGCCAATACGACAACGTCCACCGCCTGGTCAAACTACACACACGTACCAAGTTTCGTCCCGATCGGTCGAGAATCGTAGATTTGTATTAATGACAAACATACAGACAAACATACAGACAGACAGACAAACAAACAGACAGAGGTCTTCAAAATATATATGAGACTAGCCGATGAGCCCGACGTTGTCCGGGCTATTCAAAAACCAAATTTCAAGTCGATAGCTCCACCCGTTTCCGAGATCTGGTCTGCGCATGCGCGAAGCTGGTGTCGCACGGGCTCGGCGACCCGATAAAATTCGTATCCGGGGCAAGATACATTCACATAGCAAATTTCAAGTCGATAGCTCCACCCGTTTCCGAGATCTCGTCTGCGCATGCGCTGCACGGGCGTCGCACGGGCTCGCCAATACGACAACGACGACCGCCTGGTCAAACTACACACACGTACCAAGTTTCGTCCCGATCGGTCGAGAATCGTAGATTTGTATAAATGACATACATACAGACAAACATACAGACAGACAAACAGAGGTCTTCAAAATATATATGAGACTAGGCGATGAGCCCGACGTTGTCCGGGCGACGTTGTCCGGGCTATTAAAAAAACAAATTTCAAGTCGATAGCTCTACCCGTTTCCGAGATCTGGTCTGCGCATGCGCGAAGCTGGCGCCGCACGGGCTTGGCGACCCGATAAAATTCGTATCCGTGGCAAGATACATTCACATAGCAAATTTCAAGTCGATAGCTCCACCTGTTTCCGAGATCTCGTCTGCGCATGCGCGGAGCGGGTGCCGCACGGGCTCGCCAATACGACAATGTCCACCGTCTGGTCAAACTACACACACGTACCAAGTTTCGTCCCGATCGGTCGAGAATCGTAGATTTGTATAAATGACAAACAAACAGACAAACAGACAAACAGACAGAGGTCTTCAAAATATATATGAGACTAGCCGATGAGCCCGACGTTGTCCGGGCTATTCAAAAACCAAATTTCAAGTAGATAGCTCTACCCAGCCCGACGTTGTCCGGGCTATTCAAAAACAAAATTTCAAGTCGATAGCTCCACCCGTTTGCGAGATCTGGTCTGCGCATGCGCGAAGCTGGCGTCGCACGGGCTCGGCGACCCGATAAAATTTGTATCCGGGGCAAGATACATTCACATAGCAAATTTAAAGTCGATAGCTCCACCCGTTTCCGAGATCTGGTCTGCGCATGCGCGAAGCTGGCGTCGCACGGGCTCGGCGACCCGATACAATTTGTATCCGGGGCAAGATACATTCACATACCAAATTTCAAGTCGATAGCTCCACCCGTTTCCGGGCTCGCCAATACGAGAAGGACGACCGCCTGGTCAAACTACACACACGTACCAAGTTTCGTCCCGATCGGTCGAGAATCGTAGATTGTATCAATGACATACAGACAGACAGACAGAGGTCTTCAAAATATATATAAGATAAAATCCAAGATTGGCACTGGCGGCTATGTTATCCAATGAATATCAACAAGAAATTATGGCATTGAAATCCATGTAAAAAAAGACAACCGTGCAGTCACGACCTGCACTACTCAGACTAATATGTGTTGACTTATATGAACGTCAAGATTTAATTAACTATAAATATTTCTTATAACCAATTACGTACACGAAGTTGGTTGCTTGTGGTAGAGGGATTAGGTCTGTACCTCAGAATTATCATATTGTACTCATACATGTATCTTTCAGCCTTTCGTGGCTCCCCGGGGCCATTATTTTGACTGGCCCATATATGCCCATTCTCAATTTGGATGAAGTATTAGTTGTACTCGCCTCCACAACCCTTGGCCTTGGTTGGAAATTGGGGTTATTATGAGAGAACTTGGGTTTACCCCCCTCATAATTTGGGTTGTTTGTTTGTTTCAAATCACAACCCAAATCATTAGAATATAAGTAAGGAAGAACATTCAATTTCCAAGAACATGTTTTTGTTTGTACCTGTACAAATTCTATAGTGATTTTATATGTTGGGATTTTATCAGTTTGATTACAATTGCATGGAGCTACATTTATACCAGCGCGGACTCGGAGCCATGCACTGTGAAACAACGTCAACCCAACCAAACCTAATGCCAACCATGCCAACATTATGCCTGCTTTGTGTGCTATGTCGCGTCGCTGTCAAAACGTCAATAGCTTTCGCGGGGAAATGCGCGTGCCAATATGACGTCGCTTTGGATACAACATATGACGTAACCTAACAGTTTACGTGAACGTGCATTACTAATTTAATAAACTAAAGAAAAGTTTATTTGGTGATATGACAAACATTTTAGACATTTACGATATGAGTCATGTTGTTTTCGTGATGTGGCTAACGAAAATAACATGTGCAGCTTTACGTAATTTCCGTCATTTTCCGAATGGCATAGCAACCCGAGTCAGATCGGCAACATTTATGATTTAAGTAATGAATATAAAGTATAAACCATGTAATGTCTTCACGCAATAAACACTGTTATGTTAGCTATATGGAAAGTAACAGTTTGTAGTTTTAATTTAATTGCAATGACGTTTCAAGATGGCGGTCCCTCAAATTCAAGATGGCGGCGCCCCTAATTCAAGATGGCGGCGCCCATGTTCAAAAGCGAACTCAGTATAAGGACGACCAGCGCATGTGTTGCTGCGCAACACATACGCGGCTGGGCTGCACCCAGCTGGTCGTCCTTAAAAAACATTTGATAGCTCCCATCTAGTAGATCAATATCAAGATCAATATGAAGTTTGGTGATGATCCGATGAGGGAAGTGGATGCCAAAGGATTTCGTTATGCAAAGAGTAAAATCCAAGATTGCTCCCAGCAGCCATGTTTGATGGCCGAATGACCCAAAATGACTCTTTCCCATCTACATGTAAATATTAACATCCGCGACCACTTTGATCTGATCCATGGTATGACCTGTAGCCATGCCAAAGGTTTTAGTCATGCAAAGAGTAAAATCCAAGATGGCTGCCAGCGGCCATGTTTTATGGCCGAATGACCCCTAAATGACTCGTTTCATCTACAAGTCAATATTAACATCCACGATAAATTTCATGATGATCAGACGAACACTCAGACCTGTAGCCCGCGCTAATGGATTGAATTTTCTAATATATGATGGCCACTGGTGGTCATGTTTTTTTGCCGAATGATGCCAAAATGACTTGATCCCATCTACATGTCAGTATTAATGTCCGTGACAAATTTCATGATGATCAAACAAACAGTACGGCCTGTAGCCCGTGCTAATGGATGGTATTTTGAAATCCAAAATGGCCATCGGCGGCCATGTTTTTGGGCTGAATAACCCCAAAATGACTCGTTTCCCATCTACATGTCAATGTCAACAGCCATGACATCTTTCATAACGATCCGACCAAAGGTATGACTTGTAGCCCGTGTTAATGGAAATTATTGGTGGACGTCTCCACGCATGACGCACAGACGGACCTCAGACACCAAGCAATGGCAATAGCTCAAACTTTACAAGTAAAGTTGAGCTAAAAACGAATACTAAGTTATCATCCGAAAACCAAATATTTGGCATATTCTAGGTCCAACAAGGGCTATCACTCAGGCACAATTTGTCAGACTGACCCCATATTCGAGCTTGACCTGTATTTTTGTGTGATTAAACCACGTACCAACTATTGAGTTGATCAAATGTTATCATCTGGTAACCAAACGTATGGATGGACAGACAGTTAGATGTATGGACGGAGATGGCTTCACACATTGGATGTACAGACTTATTACATATTATGATCTTTTTTTAAATGAGTGCATAAAAATAAAACAATACCTGTCTATTGGAGCCCTATCAAATGGTTCTCTTGCACCAGTAGCTTCATCATATGACGGTGGTGGTGCAGCTAAAAATTAAATATCTATGAATATATAAATTCTAGTACATGGCGGGGTAGTGCCACTAAAAGAATAAATATTTCTACAATTCTACAACTGTAGCTACAAATAATATATAAAAACATTCCCTATGAATTTATACAATATGGCACATGGTGGGGAGGTGAAGCTAAAGTATAAATATTTCTGTGTTTTATACACTTCAACACATGGTGAGACACCTAGTATACAAATATCTATGTATTACAATAAATGATGTAACTGAAAATTAACTATGTTTAATTCTATATGTATATTATACACTTCACATGCATGGTGGTGGTGCAGAAGCCGTGAAAACATAAATATCTATATATGTCATCAATGCCATTTTGATCAACTGCACCCATGGGCATATTCTGATCATGTTAGTGTTAAGTACCCACCTCCACCTCCAATGCCTGTGTTCTCATAGCCTGATATGACATCCATCTTCTCCAGTGAGGGCGCCGATGGAGCAGGTGGCAGAGCATTAGGATCATCATCCACATCTTGGTCTGGTACTGGCCCCTTATACTGTGGACATATCTCTCCACCATCATCTATAACACAGGGTTAAAAAACCTTATAATCATATCTCTCCAACAAGGTTAAAGGTCATCATAGATTTGTAAATCATTGTTAAACAGTACAGGGGACTTATACTGTGGACATATCTCTCCATCACCATCATCTGTAACACAAGGTTAAAGTCATCATCTGTAAATCAATGTTAAACAGTACAGGGGACTTATACTGTGGACATATCTCTCCATCACCATCATCTGTAACACAAGGTTAAAGTCATCATCTGTAAATCAATGTTAAACAGTACAGGGGACTTATACTGTGGACATATCTCTCCATCACCATCATCTGTAACACAAGGTTAAAGTCATCATCTGTAAATCAATGATAAACAGTACAGGGGACTTATACTGTGGACATATCTCTCCATCACCATCATCTGTAACACAAGGTTAAAGTCATCATCTGTAAATCAATGTTAAACAGTACAGGGGACTTATACTGTGGACATATCTCTCCATCACCATCATCTGTAACACAAGGTTAAAGTCATCATCTGTAAATCAATGTTAAACAGTACAGGGGACTTATACTGTGGACATATCTCTCCATCACCATCATCTGTAACACAAGGTTAAAGTCATCATCTGTAAATCAATGTTAAACAGTACAGGGGACTTATACTGTGGACATATCTCTCCATCACTATCATCTGTAACACAAGGTTAAAGTCATCATCTGTAAATCAATGTTAAACAGTACAGGGGACTTATACTGTGGACATATCTCTCCATCACCATCATCTGTAACACAAGGTTAAAGGACCTACAATCTTCAAGGTTTAGTTAAAGCAATTTGTTCACATTTGTCATGTTACAACACTAGAACAAGAGCTACGCTGGGCGTGCAAAATACGCCCTCTCTTGGGTCGGCAGAAACTGGTAAAAAAGGGGCATAACTCTGGTAAAAATTGGCGGACGGAACTCAAATTTGAACTTGACCTGTGTTTTGGTGGGAGAAAGTAATATACCAAATTATCATTGAATCCGATAAGCTCTAGTAAAGTTATCATCCGGACAACAAATTTCAGGGATTTTCTAAGTCAAATTACGTCAAATAAGGGGCATAACTCCAGTGAAAATTGGCGGACGGAACCCAAATTCGAACTTGAGCTGTCTTTTCTCCTAATAAACCCACATACCAAATTTGATTGAAATCGGTTCACTCTAACTAAAGTTATCATCCGGACAACAAATTTCAGGGATTTTCTAAGTCAAATTACGTCAAAAAAGGGGCCATAACTCTCGCAAAAATTATCGGATTAAACGAAATTCGGACTTGAGCTGTATTTTGATATATGTAATCCACAAAAAAATAGGTTTTGCGTATAAACATTCCAAAATCGAGTCGAAAAAGGGGCATAACTCTGCCAAAAATGGTCGGACAGAACCCAAGTTCGAACTTGACCTGTGTTTTGGTGGGAGAAAGTAATATACAAAATTTGGATTCATTCCGATAAACTATACTAAAGTTATCATCCGGACAACAAATTTCAAGGATTTTCTAAGTCAAAAAACGTTAAATAAGGGGCATAACTCCGGTGAAAATTGGCGGGCGGAACCCAAATTCGAACTTGAATTTACTTTTCGGCTAATAAACCCACATACCAAATTTTACTAATTTTGGTTCACTCTAACTAAAGTTATCATCCGGACAACAGGTTAATGGACGGACGGACGCCCGCCCGCCCGGACCGACAGACCAATACTATAATACGGCCTTTTTTTCAAAAGGGCATATAAAAAGGGTAATAAAGATCACAGGTCCCCAGAACAGAAATGTACACCAACTCTAATAATACTTGATCCTATAGAAAGGTATCTACCTTCTTTGGGGCTATCATTTTATCATTTTTTCAAAGTCCACAAACTGATTCAAAATTCACAAAATCATTCCCAATTATGAATAAACGTACGTTAGTTTTAATTTTGAACATACATGTATGACATTTGGTCAGTTAAAAGATATGCGATGCTAACGTGTTGTTTCTTCAATAACTTCATGAGATTGCAGTCAAATACCCCGGATATATTGTATAAATATAAAGTGAAAATTAATTGAATTTGCAGGAAGCTATTCATTGGTCAAGCAACGCATCATTCACTGCACATTGGCTCGATTTCTCCCATTTGAAATAATTTTAACCATGAGTCCTTAGACCGTAAGTTGATTGAAATGAATCTTATATTCTTGTTTGCAAATCGGCAATCGTGTTAATTACAACTTTGTGTGTTTATTTAACTTTTTTATATAACTGATTATTGTGTTGTGTATGAACTATAAATAGTCCTCACAGTGGATTCGTCCAAAATGGCTGGTTTTGGAATATGGAAATTTGCTTACATATCTAACAGATTTTCCTATAAATAGGAATGATGGGTTAATAACAAGCTCACGCGATGTCATGAGTTATTAATGGGAATTAAATTAAATTTTGACATGTTGAATCGCATTGTTGTGCATTTGATGGATCCATGTACACATATACATAGGTCAGTAAGTTATTTCAGGCCTAATGGACTTGATAACATTGGTAGATCATATAATAAAATATTATTGTATTTATTCAAGGTTGACATGACTCATGAGGATTTATCAACCCTTAGAAGTTAATGTGTTTGCCTCTGACTGTTGCCTCAGTGAATATTAACTTCCTTGGGTTGATAAATCCTCATGTCAACCTCGAAACAATGCAATAAATGTATAATATCACCCTTGATATAAACCAGCCTATGGGACATTCAGATACAAACCTGCAGGAGCCTCTTGTGGTGCTGGATAGCCTGCCTGTGGTTGAGCACCTGGATAACCTCCTTGAGCTGGAGCGCCTTGATAGCCTGTCTGTGGTTGAGTGCCTGGATAGCCTGCTTGAGCTGGAGCACCTGGATAGCCTGTTTGTGGTTGAGTGCCTGGATAGCCTGCTTGAGTTGGAGCACTTGGATAGCCTGTTTGTGGTTGAGTGCCTGGATAGCCTGCCTGCGGTGGAGCACCTGAATAGCCAGGTTGTGGTTGAGCTCCAGGTTGTGGTTGAGCTCCAGGTTGAGGGCCTTGATAGCCTGCAGGAGGCTGACCACGCTGATATCCACCCTGTGTGCCAGAGTAAGCAGACTGTTGTTGCTGTTGGTTACCTTGATAACCGGCAGGTGGTAGACCTTGTTTTTCGTTAGACATTTCAATTTGTCTCACCTGAAACAATTTAAATAAACAATTTAACAATTAATTCATGCATTTTTTTCATTTCTATTTTTTACTTATTTTCTTAACGACAAGCCCCTGTGGAAATCCCTATCAAAATCCACACATTAATACAGTCTAGTACATGTATACATGGTGAAAGCTGGCCAATTCAAAGTCAACCGGAGTTTGACTCCCGCTACCACCACTCGTTCAAGCTCTATTTCCACATCAACAATGTAACAATTGTAAATATATTTCTTCCTCTTCAATAGAAGTCTTACTTGAACTAAAACTGACAATACAAAATGATTTGCTGAGTTTTGTGACATTAGTCGCTTTGATTCCCTTCCGTACTTGTCTATATTATTAATAAAGTACTAGTAACAGTTCATGTACTAGTAAGTGTATAAAAGAGGAGCGGATAATTCAGTTGGTTAGTGGGCTGACCTCTGAGCTACACCTTCAACACAGTATGGGGTTCGAATCTGACAAGGTATCGGTGTCGACATCCACATTAGCATTAGCATCACAAATTGATCACCATGCCATCATCAACACTGTAAGAATTATTTCAGGAGCAAATGAATCTAAGACACATCGAAAAATATCCTAAATAAATTTTGTACCTTTTGTACACTGCTCTCATGTCCAGGGATGACACTATGCCTGGCACACATTTTTAAATTTGTACTAGTAGCCGTCTGTCAATTATAACAATAATTATTTGTTTGTGATTTTCGAGTGAAATTCAACCAAATTTGAACGGGTTGCTCATGTTTTGTTTGAGTGCTGCAGATGAACAAGACTTTGAGATGCTGGGTGACTTTTTGCACATTAAGAACATCCTGGGTGACTTTCAGCACATTTGGATGATCCTGGGTAGCTTTTTGCATGAAACCGTGCAGCAATGACCAATTCAGCAAAACTGCCTGAATGGCTGTCTGGTGCACACACATTAACACTTTCTGTACTAACTGGATCATCCCACTCAGTCAAAGTATACATTGGAACTTTGAAGGGTCTATTATTCATCTGGATCAGATGACAGACAATAGAAAGTGCAGTAGGAATCCTATTCATTGGTGGGACTATTCAGATAATAAGTTCCACAAATTTGTTGAACTTATTATCTAAAAATTTCCTAAGAAGTCGGCCCCGCGTAAAGTCGGCCCCATACGAAGAAGGTCCCACGTGAAGTCGGCCCCTTAGAAGTCAACCCCATACTAGTATATAACAGAAACATAGTTTTAAATCATTATATATCTATTTAATGATATGAAATACGAAACTAATAATAATGACAAATAACATGACAGATTATATTATTTCAATTAACAATAAATTCATATGGCGTCGTCGTTGCTGTCACCAGTTACATATGGGTGCTGAAATCTCCGCGATCCTATGGAGTAGCTGGCTTGTGTCAAATCTCTGTCTATACAGCTTCCATAGGTTAAATAGTTGAGCTAATGGCTTCATTCGCTAATCAGCAATCAACAGTTTTTTCATTGTCTGTAGGCAACTATTGTTTTTTATAACTGAGTCGCTGTCAGTGATGCTGAAATGGTTACTGTCACCCCTTTTCGTTCAGTTGGTACTCAGCTTTTTAAAATTTTCAGTGTGGGTACCTTATATATATAAAAGCAGGGTATGGTGTACCCAACTGAATTTAAAAAAGCTGGATACCCAACTGGACGAAAGGTGGTGACAGTGACCAATTCAACGTCAGTGACTGCCCATAAGTGAAGTTCATTGTAAATTTGTGTTGTTATAATTAAGATAATATTGCGGACTTCACAATTAGCCTACATAAACATTCTCATATAAAGTTGCGGACTTCACAATTAGCATACATATATAAACACTATCTGAATCAAATTAAGCAGATTTAACTTGAAGGCTTCATTCAACTCCCATATATTAACAGGGCCGACTTCTCTGGGACCATCTTCGTGCTGGGCCGACTTCTCCAGATACCAGGGCAGGGATAACTGTCTATTTCTACAATGTAATCGAAAAAAAATTCTCCAGATACCAGGGATAACTCATTAACTGTCTATATAGGACTGAATCTGTATCTGTCTGCATCTGTATATGGTTTCAGTGCAGGATCCTGTCGGATGTATTAGCACACGGGATGAGACGTGGTGTTGGTTGTTGTTTCGTCCTCTGTCTCTGATGGAAGTAGAGAGCGCATAGAAATTTAATCCTCTTCAAGGTGGTTCCAATCAAGAATAGTAGGAAATTTGATATTCTGTGCGATTGGCCTTGATTAACTCGAATGGTTTAGAGTTGATACACTTCAGGCTTTGATCAAAAGTTATTTGCACTGAAGCCATCGAATTTTTTGGCCTTAATTTTCCTACCACTCTGATGTTTAGGTCTCAAGAGTCCTTTGGTGTCGATAGCTGGGACCATGAGTAGCTATAGTGACTAATATAACTGGTTAGATAGATGGCTTCCAACCATTTGCCAACGTCATACCGACAGTGGTCAACAGCCCTGGGAATTAAGGAAAATTTGCCTAGGCAATATTTTTTCCTAGGTGAAAGAAATCGGCCTAGGCAAAAACAGATTTTACCTAGGCAATTTTGCAACAATATTGCCATCTCAAATCAATTATAATATGATTCAATAATAACCTGAAATGCTTAGTTATTTTGGAGAATATTTCCAGGCCACTACTCATCATATATATACATTCCACAAATCATCTCCAAAAACTAATGCCCTTATGGGTAGCTAATTAATGGCCCAGTGCCATGGAAACAATTTTAGGACAATATAAGTGAAGAGTGATTTAAGGAAGTCATTTTGGCTAAAGACTAAAAGAGGTTCTATTTCTGATAGACACAAATCAATTTTAGTAACCCAATGAACTTGTTTTACCTAGGCAATATAATTGCCTCGGCAAACTGATTTTGCCTCTGCTTTCACCTAGGCATTGCCTATTGCCTAGGCTAATCCCAGGGC
Source organism: Siphonodentalium dalli (assembly GCA_032622095.1). Lineage (NCBI taxonomy): Eukaryota > Metazoa > Mollusca > Scaphopoda > Gadilida > Siphonodentaliidae > Siphonodentalium > Siphonodentalium dalli. The sequence goes on from CP136064.1 coordinate 200,642,306, forward strand.
TGGGTCAACATGGCATCGCCTGCCAACCATTTGCCGACGTCGGCTGTATCTGTGTAGTGTAGCATGTAGGCTTGTGTAGGCTGTAGCCTGTAGGCGTCATAGCCGACGGCAGCCCGGGTGGCACCAGAAAATCCCCGACAGGGGAGCTGTGCTCCCCGACAGGGGGGCTACACTAAATTACACGATATTGCCTGTTGGTATGTGAAATGAGCACACATAGTGTGTGTGGCGAACCAATGAACAAAACCATATTGAAGTAATTATAGTCTCTTAGCTGGAGAATGCTAATAGATCTAAAGTTTAGCAATACCCGGTACATCAGCCATACTCTCAGGTGCCAAATAAACGTGATGGCTGAATAAACGTGCTGGCTTACATTTACCCCTAAAATTATTAATAGTGCTGGCATTTTCACCATATATATCATGACCAAATAATAGTGATGGCCAACATATTCTTCCAAAATTAATAAGCGTGCCAGGTTGTTTATTTGGCACCCAAGAGTAATTAGCAGATGAGATAACTCGAAGATTAAAACCCATGAATTGTTGTGAAAATTCCTATATTCTAGGGAGGCCACTTGTCTTCTGTGTCAGTTCTAATGTCATTAGTTGCAAGTGCCAGCATGGTGTTTCACTGTCGGGGATATAGCTAACATACATGTGGCCATACTGTAGGTACTCAATGGTTCTATAGACCATTGTGACGAATGCCAGAGTAGCCAGCAATGATAAAGCACACATGTTTCAATAGATTTTCATTACCACTAAAACGCTGATGGTGTAACAATACAGGGGAATACCCCCGGATTTAATGGGAACATGTGCCATGAATATTTTGTGTGGGATATATTCCGCTGTATTTTCTCTCTCTGACACTTTCCCACACTCACAGTCTGTACATGATTACTTCATCTTATACACACAACCGACTTACATATAGAAAATCCTCGACAAGTCCTCCCCGACGAGGGGGCTAGAGCTCCCCGACAAGGGGGCTGTAGCCCCCCTGTGCCGCCCACTGGCGCCACCCCTGGCCGACGGCCACGCCAACCGTCGGGACGCGCATCGGTGATGAGATTGATAGCCTACGGCCTTGCATATAATCAATCTCAATTTTTCCTCAACAGATGAGGGTTCAGAGCTCAACACCAACCTGCCAAAATGCGTGAAATATGTGTCCTGTCTTCCCGTTATTGGTAAACTTAAAGTTACTCCCTAGTCACACTTCCTGTTTACTACCGGTGTTCTGTGGAAAAAAGTAGATAGAGGCAGCTGGGCAGGGAACAGGTTGGCGTAGATCGTCATAGACTGAGGTAATACTATATTTTCGTACCCGGGTACGAAATGTAAACTGAAGACCTTGTCCTTGTAAATCCAATATTTACACCGCGAAGCTTGATAAATTTATGCTGTTTACTTTAGTTTTTAATAATGTTGAAGGAATAATAGTATAATTGGAGAAATGATGCGTGAATCGTAAGAAACACAACTTCTGCAATGTATGTGTTATGACTTCTACTCAGTTCTAGTTCTAACTTCTTGGTCTATCGACTTTAAAGTCGGAAGTTATCTCAGTCGTTAAACCTGACGTTTATAATATAATCAGAGCAAAGATCTATTCGAGAGCGTTTATAGCTCTGTATTGAATAGTCGGCTCCACCGACTAAAAGTTATCGATGTGTACCACTTCACCAGAGCCCCCCACCCCCCTTTTTCGTACGCCGTATTCCATGCCCTGTTATGAGGTACGCCGTATACCGGCCCCTCTGTTAGGAGGTATTCGGTATTCCATAAATACCGGTATTCGTACGCCGACCTTCCAAAAAATGAAGTTTTCATATATTTTTATGTACTCCATATGGCTGTTAACTGGTATTCCGTAATCCAACCTCTGTGTTAAGTGGTATTCCGTATTCCATGGGGGGTGGGGTGGGGGCCTCTCACCAGGCATGTCAGGCATCACTCGACATCACCACAAATTGTCACAAGTCCCTAAAAGAAAGATTTACCCCCCCCCCAATATAATTAAGTCTATGAAGTATGATTAATTAAGTATTAATGGGCATGGGTATTACTTTTGCGGGGGTGTGCCCACCACCTGGTTCGATTTAGCTGGTTTCGCATTTGATGTTCCACTCACTATACATCGGTCCTACTAAACAACGAACATAAACGAACACAGGTCCAAAAAGCGGAAGAGAGGGTGAAATTGGGTTTGTGGGTGCGTGGGGGTCCATTATATATGTATGTGGTGTTATTTCCAACTTTGATAACTTATTTTGTTTAGTTATTAGCATTATTTGAATACAAAGCTACTAAACAACGAACACAATATTGGCCGTAGGCTACAGCACTATAACGCTTTAATCAAGGTGTTAATTAACTACCCTTACCTTCTCTGTAAATTCCTCCTGTGTCAGGGGAACCGCCCTTAGGGTGGACGTGACCACTTCTTCTTTTAAACACAGTAACTTGAAATATTTTTCACGTTCTTCTGATATATATACATGTAAATATAATTAGATTGGTTGGGTAAGTGTCAAGTCGGGGTTGAGACCGTCACTAACTGCCGGGGTCCACAGGCGGAGCTTTGGGACCAAGTTTCTTTGCAGTCAGGATACGGAGTCGATCTTGGTGAAGTTGGTAGCACAGACCTCGTGATATAGCTTCTATCTTCTGCATGCAGTCATGTGGAATATTGGATATTGAGCAGTCGAGTATTAATTTCAGTAGTTGTCGATTTTGTAGAGATGGGTTCAGACCAGCTTGGCTCAGGGTTTCTTCAATAGCGTTTATAAATCGATTTCTGACTTCATTGAGACTGTCGCATGCTGTTATAAAATGGACCATGTCTTCAGGTTCTTTGCCGCATATATAGTTGGCAGATATCTGTGTTGGTGGAGGAAAATTTAGCTTTCTGCCGTTGGAGAATATAGGTGCCTGTAGCCATTTTCATTTTGTAGGTAGCCTTGGTAGTGGCGAACGGTTCAGACCCGCAAGCGTCCCAAATTTGATGTACGGAGCCAGGGGTGGCGTCTTGAAGGTTGAGATGTGATAGAGTTGATTTTCCCATGGCTTCCTGTTTCAAAATTTTCATCCAGTGGGAATCTACTGCAGTATCCACCATGATTTTTCCATAAACGTTTTGGAGGAGGTAGTGCTACTGTGTCGTGCGTTGATGGTAGGTCATACATTTCAGTGAGATTGGTGACTTTAATGAACCAGCTGTTGGATTTTCCAGATTTGACTGCAAGTTGTCTGGCGGCTAGTTGACATTCGATAGATCCTTGATTCCGTACTACATTTCCATAGGTTTTCAGGGTTCTCTTGTATACTTCTGCCACTAGTGGAATAAAACCCAATGTGAGTAGAGCTTACTCTACGGCTTAAACTCTGTCTCTTTGTTTACACATTACTGAGTTGTTTTGACTTTGTTTAACTCCCTCAGTCTTTTTCTGGGCTTGGGCGGATTTAAAGTCACATTTTTTTGAAGAAAAAAAAGTAAGTAGGCACGGGTTCAGGTCGTTGGCGCTATTTATTACGTCAAATCTGATTTCAAACGTAATTGCACAGAATTAAACTCTCAATTGCATTAGATTCTCGACAAACGAGTGCTTGTAGCTTACAGAAAAAATCCGAGACTGCGCGACGCTTGTTCGATCAAAGTGCGTCATGTTGAAAAACAATTAACAGTACTTAACATATTCGTTGATGTATCAATGACAAAATGATAAACTCGTTAGCGAATTCCAAAGATACATTACATACATACTTTTCCCCCCACAAAATTATAACTTTAAATCCTCCTGATAGTCTGGTCGTTGAGACTCTATTTTGAGGTGAACCTAGAACAAATTGTTGACAAGCTATTTTTGATGTAATTTTGTCGGGCAGAATCTTGGGAACAATATATCCAAAATCCGCTGAAATCCGTTAAGTGGTTTTGGACACTCATAGGATGTATTTCGATACTATAGTTTGGTTGCTTTGAACACCCATCAAATTATATTAGATATGAGAAGATTTAGTTACAAATCAATCACAAAATTAAATTTTTTGACTTTCGATCGAACTTTTCGCCGCCATTTTGGAACATTGTAGGGAAACATTATCGACATATAGCTCATTATTATCGGATTATGATCCGACATCATTTATGTGGTGCTATCCATTACCTCCGGTCCCCGTTATGAATGTCCATGTGCCCTGTCAGTCGGACCGTGGTACGAAATTCTGCACCGCATTCAATGCATTTGAAGGTTGGGTCGCTGTGTTTCAGTCGTTCGTGCCTTCTGACATCTGTTGCACTCGCATTTTTTTTGGGGCATTTATCAAAAACGTACCTCCCTTCGTCTCCGTGTTTGCTGCACCTAAAACACAACGAAGAATAGTTTACTTGTTGTCATATAATCACTGACATGTAATCAAAAAAAAAACCCATGAAAAATCAATCACCCAAACTAAATCGCACTATGTGTCGCTTGCAGCATGGATGGCCAGGTGGAAATATATCATGCTGGTCATTGTAATATATGGGGGCGCCGCTGTTTTATCATATTGGCATATTAAATTGACCAATGAGAATGGAGATCTACTAACCGGAGGTGATGGCATATTAGGTTCACCGTGAATGACAGCGATCCCATATTGGAATCAGGGAGCTAAATGTGTTCTAGAGTAGGGGAGCGAGTACACCGTGGAACCCTAAAGGTGAAGGTAACTGAAGAATGACCTTCACCTGATACATGCGACACGTTGTTAAAGGATGACATCGCGTTTATTTGATTTGTACATAATATCTAAATAATTTAAACTGGTGAATGAATGGGGGAATGGATTTTTGTGAGCGGGAAATTTATTTAACTAGCTGCTGTAGTTCGGGATTTTTCCAGATCAAATTTGGCTGTGTGATAGCCCCGTCGTACACTTGGGGATTTATTTTTAAAAGTAAACACATGACCTATGATTTTTCTTGCATTTTCGTGATCAACTGGTGTCAATCTAGCTGGGTAAACATCACTGGTATGGCCTGCAGGCTTCAATTCAGTGAATTTGGCGGAAACGTTAACACTGTCGCCTATGGGAAACCATTTAGTTCAGTGATTCCTATAGGAAAAATATGAATTTTACGAAATTTCACGTCTCGCCATGATAAGTTGTTAATTCCATATTTTCTTATTTTCAAATGATAATGACCACATTTTGGACAGATTTAAAGAAGAAACGCATGGATTCGCCTGTAGATAGTAAAGAAAGTGATAAATCTGGGAATTTTGCATGGACATCAGGTACCATTAGGGGGTCAGGGGGGCTAAAGCCCCCCTCCCCAAACATTTGAGTAGTGTTAGCCCCCCCCCCCCCCATTGGGAAAAGGTGGCAGTTAACCCAATTAAGATTTCCCGGCACCCAGTATCCTTATCGGGGACCGTAGTCCCACCCCAAGTCGGGGGGGGGGTGATGGCATCGCCAGTAGTGTTAATGTCGTGCAAAACTGTCATGGCAGGTTTGTTAAACAGACATTATGCCCTGCCATCTGGTCAAATTTCATGCCTGAGATTGTGGCTGATGTTGTATGATTATGTTTAGATATTTAAATTGACTTATAGTTGCTTTATTATGCTATTAAAGTATTTTTTATTTAAATTTTCTGTTAATTTTTGTAAATGTTTATTATAAATTGACAAATTTTGCATGAAAAGGGTTTAAAATTGGACAAGTTATCCCACTCAAAATGTATATTAACATATCCTCTTCAATTTAGTAACAGTATGGTATATAAGGGCATTCTTCAGTTATACGAGATGCATCAGCTAGTAAAATTGAAAAAAAAATCTAAATTTTTTGGCTTTATTTTGAGGATTGACACTAATTTTCAGGATGCCTCATATTGGAAAAATAAACAACTACTGCTCGATATAATCCATTTTTTATTTCAGTAAGGTCTATATTTTGATAAAATACTATAAGAAACGCTGTGTTTCACACATATACATATATATAGGAATCAGGGAGCTAAATGTGTTCTAGAGTAGGGGAGCGAGTACACTGTGGAATGCTAAAGGTGAAGGTAACTGAAGAATGACCTTCACCTGATACATGCGACACGTTGTTAAAGGATGACATCGCGTTTATTTGATTTGTACATAATATCTAAATAATTTAAACTGGTGAATGAATGGGGGAATGGATTTTTGTGAGCGGGAAATTTATTTAACTAGCTGCTGTAGTTCGGGATTTTTCCAGATCAAATTTGGCTGTGTGATAGCCCCGTCGTACACTTGGGGATTTATTTTTAAAAGTAAACACATGACCTATGATTTTTCTTGCATTTTCGTGATCAACTGGTGTCAATCTAGCTGGGTAAACATCACTGGTATGGCCTGCAGGCTTCAATTCAGTGAATTTGGCGGAAACGTTAACACTGTCGCCTATGGGAAACCATTTAGTTCAGTGATTCCTATTGAAAGCCCCAGTGGGTATATGGGGACAACAGACGCCATCTTGTTTTTCTTGGAACTCGCCTCTGTGATATGTTCTGTGTATTTTGGTGCCAATAAAAGGGAAATATGTCGGAAATCATTTTCCGCGAATTAAAAAAGAAATAGCGACATGTAGCCAAACCTGCTTGTGATATATTTAAGGAATTCTAAAGACTCGTAAATTAACGACATACTCAGTTTGTTGTCCTAAAACGACATAACTTACCAGAATCTAATGAACTTCGTAGGCCTACAAGTAATTCAAAATCTGAACTTGAATGCATGAACACATCGCAACAGGACTCTTAGTTGTCGGCTGCGGTGGCAAGAGAGGCTTAGCGAGATGAATATCAGGCTCGGCTAGCGCCTCGCCGGATAATAATCTCACTTTGCCTCACATGCCAACGTATCCAGCAACAAATCGTCCTGGAAAGCGTATTAAACGCGTATCCAACTTCCTCGGTGAATCATGGAAACACTGCCATCTTTGGTCAAATGTAATTCTTTTAAGTTTTAAATGTATTGTTAATACTGCGTTATTTTCTAGAACATGGCACAATGGAGCCATTACGGGGCTAAAATGACAACCAGCCAATTATACATCCATGATATTACCCATCTACATATGGTATAATTATGTAACTTCCTACATGTATATGGTTTCTGAAAAAAAAGATCAAACTTTAATTAAGTTTACCTGTGTCGATGCAAATTTGCCATGCTATAGAAACATTTTCCGCAGCAGCTATATGGGGCCTCCTTTCTGTGGGCACGTGTATGGCAACTCATGCCTGACTTGGATGCAAACTGCTTACCACAGGTACTGCACAACATAACTTTTTTGATCTCAGGCATTTCATCTGGGAAAAAAACACAAATTAAATCGTACGTAAGAATATTTATGTGACATTATTTCGTGTTATTATATGGTCCAACATTTATTATTGTCATTACACTCATTACCAAATGGTGATCAACGACCATTAACAGCACAAGTAGCATATATCCCAGATAGCACACCAACGTTGGGCCAACGTTGGGCCAACGTCATTTCTATCGTTGGGCCAACGTTGGAATCCAACGTTGGCCCAACTATGGCTGTTGCCACTGGCTCGGCGTCGGCTCGGCGTCGGATCCCGTCGTCGACTCGACGGTAGTTCGACGTCGAGCCGACGTTGGTGCGCCGTCGGGCACCCGACGTTGAAACGACGTCGAACCAACGGTGAATTCCACTAATAATACGACGTTGGGGCAACGTTGGGCCAACGTTGTGTTTGTGCATTGACAGGGACGGATCGAGGCTCCATTCGTAGGGTCGATTCTCTCACATTAGGGCGTCCTTATAAAATTAACATTAAAATTTGCCATGCTATAGAAACATTTTCCGCAGCAGCTATATGGGGCCTCCTTTCTGTGGGCACGTGTATGGCAACTCATGCCTGACTTGGATGCAAACTGCTTACCACATGTACTGCACAACATAACTTTTTTGATCTCAGGCATTTCATCTGGAAAAAAAACCACATATTAAATCGTACGTAAGAATATTTATGTGACATTATTTCGTGTTATTATATGGTCCAACATTTATTATTGTCATTACACTCATTACCAAATGGTGATCAACGACCATTAACAGCACAAGTAGCATATATATATAACTTGACTCAGTTCTTATTAAAACCATACTCAGACTCTAAAAGTACTGAGTCTGATGAAACCCGCTATTTGCTTTATGAATCGACACAAGCTATATTTTCTGTGTTTAATTTCGAAGTTAATTTCGAAATTAAATAAATTTACGACATCACGACTTTTACATTATTCGGTACTAAATGTTGAATTGCTTAAAAAGATTCAATTATATTTGACATATTAAGTAATATTGGTCAATTCTGCACTCTTTAAATGCGCATTTCAGTGTTAAATTTGTCGTAAAACTGAAGTTGTAAACATTAGCCATGCTGCGGAAAAATCATTGTGCTATTTATAACTATTGGGCGGGATTTACTGGAATCGGCACCGGCTGAAGGAATTCCCCTTGTCTTGGGAATTCCATGCGACTATCGCCTGATTGGTCACATCGCGTTCATGAGGATATTGTGATTGGCTGGCAATACGTCTAGGGTACATGCACAGTTTGGACGGTTCATACCTAATTTTCTTAACCCCTTTTGTAAATTTCGCTATAAGCCGGTTGACTTATTTCCATCCTCCATTTATCCAATCGATTCCGAACAAGTTCGTGGTAACTCATCACTTCATTGTGGTGCATGTACACTCATCACTAATGAAAAAGCTATGATTCACAAGGAAAAATATATTTTCTTTAAAAGAAGGTTCAATATATTGCCGACTAAATGTGCTTTCTTTCAGTAAACATAACACCAGTAACATTATTTTTGGTCCAACTAGAGAAAAGGCATGAAAATATAGAATGTTCGTGGAATACACCAGTAAACACATCGTGAAAACATCGAGAAAAATCGTCCGACTGACGACATTTGGTCAGAATGTTTGAGCAAACAAATGTGAGTTTGGACACATATGAGGTATCATCTTGTATACAAAATAGTGTAGCATATGCTCGTCGCTGCCAAAATAATATGTAATATATAATTATTACCTTTTTCTTCCTTTCTTGACGCACTTTCTGTAGCCGTCGCCATTTAAAATCGTGGTACTCATCAACTCGAAACCAAGCTCCATGAATTCCGTTCCCAGTTCCCAGTTCCCAGTTCCCTATTCTCCTAAAATTACACTTTTCGTTACTAAATCGGCTGCCGTATCCTGAGTCATGGTGGCAACCCAGGAATCCTTGCATTTTCGTGCGGTGCCACCCCGCGGGCAACTATAGGAAAGTCACGCGACCATGCAGCCCCTTCCAAATTTTCTAAAATTGGGCTGAAGTCGTGCATGGGGTGTCAAAATAGCACTTTTCGTTACTAAATCGGCTGCCGTATCCTGAGTCATGGTGGCAACCCGGGAATCCTTGTATTTTCGTGCGGTGCCACCCCGCGGGCAACTATAGGAAAGTCACGCGACCATGCAGCCCCTTCCAAATTTTCTAAAATTGGGCTGAAGTCGTGCATGGGGTGTCAAAATAGCACTTTTCGTTACTAAATCGGCTGCCGTATCCTGAGTCATGGTGGCAACCCAGGAATCCTTGTATTTTCGTGCGGTGCCACCCCGCGGGCAACTATAGGAAAGTCACGCGACCATGCAGCCCCTTCCAAATTTTCTAAAATTGGGCTGAAGTCGTGCATGGGGTGTCAAAATAGCACTTTTCGTTACTAAATCGGCTGCCGTATCCTGAGTCATGGTGGCAACCCGGGAATCCTTGTATTTTCGTGCGGTGCCACCCCGCGGGCAACTATAGAAAAGTCACGCGACCATGCAGCCCCTTCCAAATTTTCTAAAATTGGGCTGAAGTCGTGCATGGGGTGTCAAAATAGCACTTTTCGTTACTAAATCGGCTGCAGTATCCTGAGTCATGGTGGCCACCCGGGAATCCTTGTATTTTCGTGCGGTGCCACCCCGCGGGCAACTATAGGAAAGTCACGCGACCACGCAGCCCCTTCCAAATTTTCTAAAATTGGGCTGAAGTCGTGCATGGGGTGTCAAAATAGCACTTTTCGTTACTAAATCGGCTGCCGTATCCTGAGTCATGGTGGAAACCCGGGAATCCTTGTATTTTCGTGCGGTGCCACCCCGCGGGCAACTATAGAAAAGTCACGCGACCATGCAGCCCCTTCCAAATTTTCTAAAATTGGGCTGAAGTCGTGCAGGGGGTGTCAAAATAGCACTTTTCGTTACTAAATCGGCTGCCGTATCCTGAGTCATGGTGGCAACCCGGGAATCCTTGTATTTTCGTGCGGTGCCACCCCGCGGGCAACTATAGGAAAGTCACGCGACCATGCAGCCCCTTCCAAATTTTCTAAAATTGGGCTGAAGTCGTGCATGGGGTGTCAAAATAGCACTTTTCGTTACTAAATCGGCTGCCGTATCCTGAGTCATGGTGGCAACCCGGGAATCCTTGTATTTTCGTGCGGTGCCACCCGCGGGCAACTATATGAAAGTCACGCGACCATGCAGCCCCTTCCAAATTTTATAAAATTGGGCTGAAGTCGTGCATGGGGTGTCAAAATAGCACTTTTCGTTACTAAATCGGCTGCCGTATCCTGAGTCATGGTGGCAACCCGGGAATCCTTGTATTTTCGTGCGGTGCCACCCCGCGGGCAACTATAGGAAAGTCACGCGACCATGCAGCCCCTTCCAAATTTTCATGACTCAGGATACGGCAGCCGATTTAGTAACGAAAAGTGTTATTTTGACACCCCATGCACGACTTCAGCCCAATTTTAGAAAATTTGGAAGGGGCTGCATGGTCGCATGACTTTCCTATAGTTGCCCGCGGGGTGGCACCGCACGAAAATACAAGGATTCCCGGGTTGCCACCATGACTCAGGATACGGCAGCCGATTTAGTAACGAAAAGTGCTATTTTGACACCCCATGCACGACTTCAGCCCAATTTTAGAAAATTTGGAAGGGGCTGCATGATCGCGTGACTTTCCTATAGTTGCCCGCGGGGTGGCACCGCACGAAAATACAAGGATTCCCGGGTTGCCACCATGACTCAGGATACGGCAGCCGATTTAGTAACGAAAAGTGCTATTTTGACACCCCATGCACGACTTCAGCCCAATTTTAGAAAATTTGGGAGGGGCTGCATGGTCGCGTGACTTTCCTATAGTTGCCCGCGGGGTGGCACCGCACGAAAATACAAGGATTCCCGGGTTTCCACCATGACTCAGGATACGGCAGCCGATTTAGTAACGAAAAGTGTAATTTTAGGAGAATAGGGAACTGGGAACTGGGAACTGGGAACGGAATTCATGGAGCTTCGAAACCACGTGATTCCCCACCGTGATTACATAAACAAATTTCGTCTAAATGGAAACAATCTGGTGAACTTTAGCGAAAATTGCCAAATTTTACTACTTTCGGTAGCCATTTTGTCCCTATGTTGGGAGTGATGGCCTCATTTCTGCTAAAATGGGCACTTGTGTGTTCGATTTGCGGTTATTCTGGGCATTTAAATAATAATAGATTTTTCTTCGAAATTTAGTACATCTATTTTGAATTTGAGGGACACTGAATGGTCCAAATTCCCAATCTTCGTGATATATGACTCACAATTATCAGACATTGATTTAAAATGGTATATATTGGCACAAATGGCCATTTAAACCAAATTTATTATAAATGGAAACGATCTGGTGAAATTTAGCGAAAATTGTCTTATTTTACCACTTTCTAACGGAAAATCATACATACAAACTACAAATTTTATGTCCAATGCTTCAACGACAGTACTATGACTTCCACGAAGTCTTCTGGTCCCAAGCCCAGATAAAGACTGACGGGAGTCAAAAGAACTCACGGCAGTGATGTGTAATTGACGCTTCGGCAGATATTGGCATTATCCAATCAGATAACGGCATCTTTCACTGAGAGCCTAGCGTTATTTCCGGTAAGACATCTATGTTTGTTAATAGTGTAGCAACACTCAATATCGGCGGATATTTGTTCGGATTAAACATCATTTTTTGTGTAATTAGCAAGACTATTAAATTTCATACTAAGTATCCGTGCATCACCTTATCATCCTATCAGAAAATGTTGTCATTTATTCCTGGTTTGGTGATTAATTTCGACGCCCGGCGAGATATTTCGTTTGTCTTATTAACAGTTCATACGGATAATTTGTTCGATGTGCACCAGAATATTTCCAAGCTGAGTCGGGTTTTCATAAAATGGTGAAAACGTATAGCCATGGGAGGTGTAACACTGGCAATCGATACCCGGATAGATGTATCGGAGCGAATTTTATTCGCTTGCGAAGCCGATAGTTGACATTGACAAACTATGTTATTATAATTGAATAGTTATTGTGTTCTTATATCTGACTGCTAGAAAATTTGAGTAAGCAGTTCATATGAGGTGTGTTCACAGTTCGTGAGCTGCAACTGATTATGGGATTACGTAATGATGTAATTATGTGCAAAATGGGGTCTCAGTCCCGGCCCAATAAAACCACGTTTAACCGGATCCATGTCATGCTAATCACCTTTGTTAATGAGTCTGCCAAATAACGAGAGTGTCACTTACAATTATGGTAAATCATTGTCAAGGGAAATCAAAATACTACAAGGGACGCGACAAGGTGGAATTTTATCCCCTCTCCTATACATGTTGTATATAGATGATCTGTTATCTGAACTCGAGGCATCGAACTATGGTCTTCGTGTTGTCTCCACAAACTGCGCGTCGCCAACTCAAGCGGATGATATGACACTCTTTTCGCTCACAAAGGTGGGCCTAGAACGTCTTTATGATATTTGCACACTGTATAGTCGATTGTGGCGATTTACATACAACGCACAGAAATGTAAAACCATTGTATTCAATGAAAAAGTGAAGAATCTGCCTGTGCATCCAAGGAGATGGAAACTTGGTGACGGGTATGTTGACGAAACTGATCACATAACCCATCTTGGCATAACGTTGCATAGAAGCGACTTCGCTCGTGAGTTCATCGACTGTATTGTCAACAAAATAAGATCCACCTACTTCATGCTGAGCAATGCTGAGCAATGCTGGCATGTATGCAGGTGGAATCACTCCTCAAAGTTGCGAAACTCTTTACAGATCCATAATTATTCCAAAGGGTCTATACGGATCTGAACTCTTGTGTGGTCTATCAGAAACCCATTGGTCAACTCTTGAGAAAATTCATCGATTCTGCCTCAAGCATATCCAGGGACTTCCAGTACGTGCTCGCACTGATATCGTTTTGGGGATGCTTGGCATCCATCCTATCAAGTCATTGATTGATGCCAGGAAACTAAATTTGTTTGGAAGCCTGTGTCGTATGCATCCTGGCAAAGCTTGTAAGGAAATTTTTGTCACAAGACTTCACATGTACTACACGGGACAACTGGAAAACCCAAATTCTTTCATCAGCGACATTAACAACACTCTTGTTGAATACAACCTATCCGAGCATATGCATCAGTATGTTCATTTCTGCTCATTCCCTCTGAAATCCGAATGGAAGCGCATTACAAAAACCGCGATTAACGACAAATGCGTACAGAAATGGACAGAAAGAACAAATTACGACACCTCATTTGCGCGTTTTCGAGAAATTCAGCCATACCCTACTATGTGTCACTTATGGAGAACGTGTCGTAAATACCATATGCATAAGATTGCATTTATCACAGTCGGTCAGCTCATCGCAGGAAGCGCATTCTCTCAACAAAACACATGTACATTATGCTGCCAGTCACACTCTGACATTATCGAGCACGCACTTATATCATGCGGTAGCCCACTTATGCACTCCCACAGAAACGAAATGTGGCACCAGATGATTGATCGTTTCGGCATACCGCTATTCGTATGGGCCACCAGTCTCCACAACAGCGACCTCTTATTGCTTCATCTCACACATCTCCCACGTGATATATTCACATTTCTTGAGCAAGTTGAGGACACTTCAGAGTTTACGAGATTCATTGTTCTTCACATAAACTTAATTTGGAGGCGCTATGTCGAACTCTCAGCCACTACGCATGACGGTTTATGCTAAACAACATTCGGTCGTTATACGTTACGGGTGTTCGCCCTAAGTCGCACATAAATGTACCACATTCTATCCTGTCCATAGAATTCGAACACGCGACAAAATAAATAAAAAACATGAGTAAAATATATACATGAGTGGTGCTGGGGAAATGGTCGTCTCCGATTCGGTAAGACTGCACGAAGGCATTGGCGTTTGTGGGTCTTCCAGAGAGAGAGAGATCCCTGATTTGGGTCCAACTCCGGCTTGGTCGTCTCGGAGTTTGCTATTTCTCTGGTCTCAGTTCTCCTTTTTGGCGATTTTCGGATTGTTGAAATTATAGCCGTAACGTGGTCCACTTCAAATAACCATTGGTTTAAATCTACAAAACCAAACACGGGCAGCTACTCGGATTATATGGACAGAACAGAACCCATAACTACAAAGCATGCAATTGGAAGCGGGCGCGTGATTGTCGATGAGAAAGTGCGTGAAGTGTATTTGTCTGATGTTTGTGGGTTGATTTGAATATATGTGTTTGTGGACATGTGGGGAAAACTGCACCGATATCCTCTTGCCATATGTGAAAGAGCTTGGTTGAGTATTGTTGTGATAGTACATCATAGCGTATGTATATATGTGCGATTGTGTGTGTTTGCGTAATGTTTTAGATTGTGTAGGCGTACGGGTGTGGTCGAGAGGGTGTGTGTTTGTTGACGTGGACTCTCACATACGTAAGCTCGTGTTCATGTAAATATAATTAGAATGATATTCTTTTCTTCGGTTGAATGCTCTCTTGCCTGTCTGTTCATTATACGTCTTTTTGATTGCTAATTGTATAAATGTTGCTTTCATGTACCCTATGTCTTTTGTTAAATATCTTCAATACTGGAGGCAATAAAGATATATATATATATATTAGTAATGACGTGTGAAGTAATTGATTTATAATATGTGTTGTCTCAATGACAGTTATACCTATAATCAACAAGTCTCATCACACTTGGCTTCTTTCTTTGTCGATCAGTTGGAAGTCTGGCCTTTGTTACACATAACTTGGTGATTGCCACAGGCTCGATCTTGTCACCACGTGGAACAGACCACAGTGACTGTGTCAGATTTGTAGGTAGAAAAGAATTTCATTTACATACAGTAAAAAACAAAATCCTCAGACGACAAGCTTGTTGGGTAGGGCTGGGGGTTGTATGTATTTCACAAAGTAAATCCCCCAAATATAACATTTTGGAATTGGGGCATGAGTAAAGGTAATATAAGGTCAGCGCGTTTTAAACGTTTTATAGATATAAATTACCAATACAGAATCAGTGTGTATCCGCAGCATTGGGCCCGATTATGTCTATAGGGCGAATCGAAATGCGATTAGGTGACCCAAACAGACTTCTCTATATTTGTATTGTATTGTGTTTGTGTTTTTTATTTGATTTAAAAAAATAAATATTGTTTATACACCAACCAGACTTGATGCTAATTTGTGTTGACAAACACAATAAATTTAGGTGGTGATAATAAATGTTGATTCTTACGTTTATATCGTCATTTAGCTACAAAATGCCGTTATGGTCAAACTAGTTTTGAAGAAATGTACGTTACAATGAAAAAATTCAAACGAGCAGCCTTGACGTCGCGCGTGATCGCTGATCGGGAGGGGCGGCTTGACCAAAATCAGTAGCAACACAAACGTTCTGAGCGTCATAGCATACGAACATAACACTAAAATGTATATAAACATCAAAATCACTCGTTATGAATAATAAGCTCGGAATTTACGGATCGGATATATATTCCACATATTGATCGTATAGTTTCGGCAAATGTATGGTGGGTTGCACAGCACAAACTTGTATATTCACAAAAATAATGCAGCATTAAAAAGATATAATTATTGCACTCACCCATCTTGACAAGAGTAGTGGACATAGGAAATATTCGATGAATCAACCTCTAAATCAACCTGGAGTGGACTTTCATTTTTCCGCTGGTTTCGGTGACATTTTGCTCCAACAAACAGTTTATTTTCCAACTTATTTATTGACACGTTGTGGACATAACCTTCGCTATAGTATCTGAATCCTTGCTGACGGGATTTTAAATATGTTCCCACCGAATTAAAAAAGATTTTATCGAAATTGTCCGGCAAATCCGACAGAGCTCCTATGCGCGGCTTCACAGTTTCACTCATATTTACCATTTGATTGTCTTTCCACAGCCAGCTCTAAGCTGTAGGCGAGGTTATCGGCCGCTGGCCGAAAGGTGAATTAACAAAGAGACAGAGTATAAGCCGTAGATTAAAGTGGTATAGTTAATTAACACCTTGATTAACGCCTTATAGTGCTATACGGCCAATGTTATGTTCGTTTGTGTTCGGTATTTAGTAGCTTTGTATTCAAATAATGCTAATAACTAAAACAAATAAGTCATCAAAGTTGGAAATAACACAACATACACATATAATTGACCCCCACGCGTCCACACACCCAATATCAGACTGCAACACATGAATTGAGAGACACCTTGGCAAAGGACCAATTCATTGGTGGGTTGTATGATCCATATATATATACGGCTCATTGTACAACAAGAAAACCATAGTCAGAAATGGTAACGCCACCAAGATCATATTATTAGCCATAAATATAAATTATAATATAATTATAGTATAAAATATTATTCATTAGTTAGCGCTAATATAGGCGCTAACTAATGACTTGTTAAATACCATCTAATAAATATTCATCTTATTCACAACTTTAAGGAGTCCTTCTGGCACACGAGAATATTTATCGCCGTTTGATTTGCACCAAGTGAACTCGGCGCATATATAATTGATAGAACTGACCTTTATTATGATGATCGTTTCGTTATTTGTTTAAGATACGTATCAATTGACATATACGCACCCGTTCCCTATTAAAATCTATATATATCGCCCATTTTAGGGGAACTCCGCGAATTCGGGGACTTCCGCAAAGTGATCTCCACAAATCGGGACCTACTGCAAATTTGTAAACAAATACGATTGACATGCGTTTTAACGAGGTGAGCTTTAATTAAACGAAAGAAGCATTCTACATAAACTATTTGTCATGGACTCAGCCAGTGTGCCATATATATGTGTCAACTAAGGTCGCTTTGCGTGGTAAAAGTGAAAAGTGAAAGTGGAAAATTCTATTGAAAATGAAAGTAGCCTACAATTTTGGGAAATTCCGCGGCAGATTGCAGTGAATCTATACTATTGGAAGTGAATGTACAATTCCTGGAATTCTATCAGATATCCCGACTCTGCTCGTTTTCGTGATCATAGGTTATATAGGCCCTATATGACCACGAAAACGAGTCGAGTCGCGGTACATCCATCGGTACAAACACATTGTGTATACGATACAATTTTGACTTGATGACCAGAAAATAAAAGATGGCGGTTAATCCAAGTCTCCAACAGAACAGACATGCGCGCTCCAATTAAAATTACCCATAATTCACTTCACTACACAGGGGTTCCCAAAGGGTTATACATTATTTTCAGGCTATCAGAGTATTTATATTTTCAACAACATATTATTACACCGGTGACTTTAAGTTTACAATTTCAGCCTGTCCTGACCCTATGGATACGATTTATCATATTTTCAAAAACGTATTATACACCGGTGCCGTTAACTTTACAATTTCAGCACATACGTGATTCTATTGGTACGATTGAGTAAGGTACAAAAAAAAATATCCAAGAATATATTTCTCCATTCGACCATGAGTCTATACAGATCTGAACACCAGTGTACACCCACTTCGTGGCGGTAACAAGCACGACTGGGCTCTCTTGATGAGAGCATAAGACGTGCATTTGAATTAGAGGCTTTTGCCAAGTCTGAACAACATAGGGCTAAACACTATGCTAGGGTAGTAAATGAAGCAGACACAACACAAAGCAAAAATATAGAGATTGAAGAACTAAAAAAGATAAGAGATGAACTGAAGCCCCAAACTGGTTCTAATGGGAAAGCTCAAAATAGCTCACAACCGTCCGAGACATCACAGTCCATCTCTGAGATGAAGGACGATAAAAACAAATATTGACTGATGTAAAGAGGTGTAAAGGGGAGATTAACAAAGAATGACAAACTTGGAGAACCAAAACAAGGAGAAAAAGGGCAACACAAATGAGTCCTGGAGGGACTGTCGTGACGATAGACAATGGAGACATACTTATAATGATAATCCTGATTATAACACGAACGAATACAAAGAACACACCAGATGCAGAACTTCTCACAATCCACGCGACATGTGCCATAATGCATATCGTGGTAGGGGAGACCAGCAGAACACAAGTAGACATCGTAACTCCAACGAGTTTGTTAGATACAGCTCTTCTGAAGAGGGGAGCTGTATTTAGATTGCAATCTGTATGGGCAGCCAGTGAGGTTTCTGATTGGTACTGGAGCAACAGTTTCCACGCTCTCAAGAAACTGTTACCATATGTGACATAAATGATGTAGCACACGAGCTGCTGATCATTGGGTCCGACGAAACGAACAAGGCATACCGAGTTGTATCATCTGACTCATCGGAAACTCTGCCAGAGATAGTATCTGCTCGTCACTTGTCAGAGCACATCAACACATATACCATATAAGCAATGAGGATGGGTTTCAAAGAGCTGAACCAAAACCACCCTATCCTGAAGTGAAACCAAATGCACAGGAGAAATATATTGTTCTTGACACATTGGCAGACATACATGGTCAGATAAATTTGACATGTAATGACCAAGGCCTTGGAGATATTACGGCATATGTTCATCATCATATTCCAAGAAATATGGCCCAACCCAAAAACGGCGCCATGGTACCCCAAGGGGGATTCAAGGACGATATATAGAACATCGCAAGGTTGATGACAAGGCTCGATTTGAATGCTGTGACCAAGAAGATCGTGACGCATTAAAACCCCAAATACTGTGGGAAGGTCCCCATAGGGCAAAGTCGTGGATGATGACTCCCAGATAGGAGAGCCACAGAAATACAGTATATATACTGGTTGTACAGTACCGTTGATGTAAAACAAATATTCTATTATATGATTAAAGGGAAGTGGCAGCCATGGGAGAGGGAGACATAAAGTCCCGGGTGGCTGCAGGTTCATTCCAAACACGACCCCTTGGCCCAACTTGCAGGGTTGATCCACGAATAGATGTGGTGAGATCGCGAGCTCACCTTAATGGCTGTGGGTAGTTCATGCCCATTGGTCGCTAAAAACCCTCTATGTGTATCGAAGAATAGTAGGCTATGCGACCGCATTGGAGAACATTTCTACACCCAGATACAAACAAACTTTGGCTTCCATCGGGCCCAGGTTGCAGACGACATACGGTGTAAAGGAAGTCGTACCAACGACCCATTTGGGAAAAGTAACGGCGTGGTCACCGCTGCTGAAGAATTTAACAAAAGTTCACTAAGCACATGTTCGTCGATTGATATAAAGATTGGACACCCCTCTGATATACACATTTCGCAATGCTGCACATTTGACACAAAACGTCTAAACGGTTGTTTGATGTTGTACGTGTAAGCGGAATGGTCATGTGAGTCAGGTGATTCCGTTGGTAATGGCAACACACGTTACAAGTTACATGTACTGTGGCTGAACCTGGTTATTAACAATCACTAAACCTCCCAAATACGTATAATCTTATACAACTGTGAAGCTATATTATGCGAAGTAAGCATATACAATGATGTAATTTCGTCAACTCAAGTAACTATCAAAAGCCTCAGCTTGATAAGGTATGTGTATAATGCATAAATGTGTATAGGAATATTCGTGTTTGTCTCATCTTGCAATGTATTGTATTGTTGTGGCGATGGGTGCAATACCGTAACCAAACAAATGCGACAGAAGATGATACAATCCTAAAACATTCATATGCATTATGTGTCTCGTCAACTCTTGAGAGTTTGTCCTGGATTATTGTTCAAAATGGAATTGAATTATCAACCATGTATATAGAGGGGCAAAACAAGTTTATATTTCACGATTTTCGGTCTACTTTCATCAGAAAACTCCGAAATGTTGCCATCTGTAAATTATACCATGACGTTATCATAATGTATATCTCGAAGTGGGTACACTTCAATATAATAGCACAAAATAATCGGAGTTGTGCTTTTGTATTCTGCCATACCGAAATTTCTAAAACTGATTTTGTTTCTTCTGAATTTTGGGGTGGGGGTGACACAATCTACCACCACATAGCATCTATGGCAAAGAATGACATCCTTATCCTACAATCATATGCAGTATATATTTCCACAAGTTTCTATATTATATACGGGATCTCCATTCAATGCAATACTGAATAATCGCCTATTATAAGGGGCGAAACAACTGAAAATGAATGATTTTTTGTCTATTTTCCACGTAAATTTAAGAATTTTTTACATCTATCACCGCAATCATGGCATTGCATTACTTTGTATTTATAAGTGTGTAACCTGCTATATCGTAGCACAAACATATCCCGAATACCTGTGCTTTTGTGTTCATTTGTGCCGAATTTCCCTAAAACAGTGACTTTTTGCTGAATTTTGGGGTGAGGGTTGAAATAATCTTACATAACACATCACGTGTTAAATATGATGACATATTCAGCATACTGTCGTATGCGGTATATATACGCACTTTTCTAGACTATATACGATATCCCTGGTCAGAACAATATTGATCTATCGCCCATTAAGTGAGGCAAAACAAATCTTCGTTATATCAGAGAAATCGTACCACTATCATAGTAAATATCTAGAGATATGTAGACTACAATATTTTAGCGCAAAATGTTCGCGTTTCTATACTTTTATTTCTCATTTTGCCGAATTTTACAAAAACAGGGATTTGTGCTGAATTTTGGCACTTAATCAGCTAAAAATCATCTTTTGTATCATTTGTATATTTCACACCGGGTCCTATCCGATGCGGAATGTCATAACCTTCAAAATGATGTATCACAAGCCCGTGTGTGGTGCCGATAGACTAAACTTTCTTAAATCGGTTCCGTCCGCTCCACTATTGTTACAAACTACTCAGATGATACTCAAACTTTTGCTTATAAAAATATTGATTTGGCAGTCACATTGAATGATTGATTTACAAGACTTGCCCCCTACCCAACAATGTGACATATTTGAACAAGAAAATCGCAAATCCTAGCATCCAGACTGGCCTCAACTAAAGCTTTCCTATAGTGTTGGAAATTTCAAACCTCATACTCCCCCTCAGGTTGGAAAATTCTCCAACTGATGACCACAAGTTTGACCAAATGTAGTAAAATATTGTTAAACTTATTAGCATTTTTGTATTGGCCACAGGGGAGAGACAATGACACACCGGGCCGACCATGGTTCGGCCCGGTGTGCGAAAATTTTGAAATCTGAACAAGAAAATCGCAAAATCTTAGCATCTAGACTGGCGTCAAGCATTTTTAGCATGTTTATGATGGCATGGTGGTCGAATATGCCCAAGAAGCTATTCTACCCACCCATTCATACAGATAACTAGCACAACATATTACTTTGCGCCATCAAAACCTGCGTCCAAGATGTTTTGCTTGAACCCGAATACCAGTTAATTCGGGGGTATGAATCCCGCGTACGGCTTCAAAACACCCCGAATCCCGCGTACCGAAGGGGGGGGGTGATTCCCTCATATATCATATATATGTCCTACAATCGCTCACGTCTACACGTTTTCCTTCTCGGGCAAGTTCACTTGGCACTATGCCCTGGTGGGCTTTTGTGACAAACTTCCACTCCCCAGTATTTGAGTCCAAAAACAACTCTCTGTATTTGACCACAGACTCTGCATGTTCGCTGGTCAAATGCGCGTATATATCCGACAGATGGCTACACTTCGTATGGCAATAGTATCACTGCAATGTCATCGGTAGAGGCTGAAAAGAAATACGTAAGAAAATACTGTTAAAATACTGTTAAATAATTACATTTAAATATAGCAATTAGGGCACCGGAAGCATAAGGGCAATGAATGGCTACCTCCTGATCTTAACCAAGAGGGCACGAATGGCGACTTCAAATAACTTTTACTAGTACACTATATGTGCCATTCTCGTGTTCTGACAGCAAAATTGAACTTTCAAACAATAACAACCAATCGCACAGACAATAAATATTCGGACAATTCCATTGAAAAATCAACAGAACAGAACAAGAACAGAGAAAGCCCCTTTGGTGGTGTTCCATGCAACAATGGAAATTTAGTTCCATTTATATACCTGCGGCAAAGTGTCGTTACCTGTGGTCATGCCCTTGAGTGCTTCAGGCGGCCCTGCTTGCCATTTGATAAAACATATATGTACTGACAATAATAACGCCGATTAGTGACTCGTAGCTACATTTATAGGCTAATGTAGAGCAATGTGAATGAAAATTATGAACTTTTGAGTACAATGTTATCCCTTCGCCTGGACATGTTATCCATGCGTGTGTACTTGTTATCCACCTTGACCTACATGTGTCAATACAAATTGCAGTTTTCCAATATTCTGTTCAAACAATCGACAGATTCGACTGATGCAAATCACTCCCAATAGGTCAGTGTTCATGTATCTTCTACAAAAACCACATGGGATGGGTTTTTTTTTAATCAAAATAAGTCAACGAAGTGGGAAAAGTACGTTCGAAAACAGAATATCTCGAAGTAATTCGGCAGTAATGTTAATAATCTGAATAATTGAGCCCCCAAACAACGTAACTGGATGCCCATGTATATGTTCCGAATGATGGAACCGTGCACATGTTTGTTTCTCTACAAATACATTATTTAATCAACATTATTATGACTCACCTGTTCGTCGTCCATCATTTTGTGGATCCGCGGACAATTTAATCTTCCGCGGACAATGAAGTCGGATAACTGGTGTGGGTATGCTGCAGGCCGGAGCAAACCCTCGCTTACCTCATTAATGTAAAGTAAGCATCCGGTAACATACAGGTTACAGGGTGCAAATACCGTGATTGCATCAGCTGGCGGTATCGTTAAGCCGCCAATTCAAAATGGTGTTATATGCCGTTGATAACTGTTCTCATTGCGTGTTCGTTTCTTAATATTTAAAAGTGGACCTTTGGTTAACTAATTTTCTAAACAATAACATTATTCGATTAATGGGGACATGACAATCTGCGGGATGGGATGGGATATGGGACAAAACGACAATCTGCGGGACAGAATTTCAAATTGCGTGGGACGGCCGATATCCCGAGGAATATAAGGCGTAGGGGGCTCATTTTGGTGTCTAACGAAAGGCCCACATTCGCCCTATCCACACATATTAACCCCGCCACTGACCGGACACCAGAGGTTGCATTATTTGATCGACAACTGACCTAACATGGGGTGGAATTTGGGATAGAATGACAATCTGCGGGACAGGATTTTCAAATTGCGTGGGACGGCCGATATCTCGAGGAATACAGCGCGTAGAGGGCTCCGAAAGGTCCACATTCGCCCTATCCACACATATTAACCCCGCCACTGACCGGACACCGGAAGTTACATTATTCGGTCGACAACTGACCTAACATAAAATGCCACAAACACGAAAAACTGCGTTCGACATTAATGTTTAGAATTTAGATTTCTCGATTAATACGCTAGCAAACAACAAGGGTATCAAATAACGCAGTGGAATACTGTGCATTCGTTTTTAGCTACAATATGGCTGTTTTAGTGCGAATATTGTAATGGCGAACACGCAAACACGCGCCGACAAAACAGCTGAAAGTTGTGACTAAACGCCCAGATGCCGGAGCCCGGCGACTAAAAGCCAAGTTACAAAATGGATCAACTGGTTTGAACGAATGAATATGTCAATGGTAAGACTATTCAAAAGAATATTCAAATCAAATAGTGTTTATAGACTTAAAAACTTATGTGTCCGCCATTCAAATGCGGTGGAGGTTCTCATATTATCTGCCAGTCATACACGGGGGAGGTTCTCATATGAATATATTATTTGCCGGTCATACGTGGTGGAGGTTCATATTATCCGCCGGTCATACGCAAGGGAAGTTTTCATATTATCCTCCGGTCATACGCGGGGGAGGTTCTGATATGAACATATTATCCGCCGGTCATAGGCGGTGGATGTACATATTATCCACCGGTCATACGTAGGGGAGGTTCTCATATGAACATATTATCCGCCAGTCATACGTGGTGGAGGTTCTCATATGAACATATTATCCGCCGGTCATATGCGAGTGAGGTTCTCATATTATCCACCGGTCATACGCGAGGGAGGTTCTCATATTATCCTCAGGTCATACGTAGGGGAGGTTCTCATACGAACATATTATCCGCCGGTCATACGTGGTGCAGGTTCTCATATGAACATATTATCCGCCGGTCATATGCGAGGGAGGTTCTCATATTATCCACCGGTCATACGCGAGGGAGGTTCTCATATTATCCTCCGGTCATACGTAGGGGAGGTTCTCATATGAACATATTATCCGCCGGTAATACGCGGTGGAGGTTCATATTATCCGCCGGTCATACACGAGGGAGGTTCTCATATTATCCTCCAGTCATACGTGGGGGAGGTTCTGATATGAACATATTATCCACCGGTCATACGCGGTTGAGGTTCATATTATCCACCGGTCATACATAGGGGAGGTTCTCATATGAACATATTATCCGCCGGTCATATACGTGGTGGAGGTTCTCATATGAACATATTATCCGCCGGTCATATGCGAGGGAGGTTCTCATATTATCCACCGGTCATACGCGAGGGAGGTTCTCATATTATCCTCCAGTCATACGTGGGGGAGGTTCTCATATTATCCTCCGGTTATACATGGGGGAGGTAATATGAACATCCACCGCGTATGACCGGCGGATAATATGTTCATATCAGAACCTCCCCCGCGTATGACCGGTGGATAATATGAGAAATTCCCTCGCGTATGACCGGCGGATAATATGAACCTCCACCGCGTATGACCGGCAGATAATATGTTCATATGAGAACCTCCCCCGCGTATGACTGGTAGATAATATGAGAACCTCCACCGCATATGAATGGCGGACACATAAGTTTTTAAGTCTATAAACACTATTATCTGTATGATCGGCAGATAATATATTCATATGCAAACCTCCCCCACGTATGACCGGCGTATAATATGAGAACCTCCACCGCGTATGACTGGCAGATAATATAAACCTCCACCGCGTATGACGGTCGGATGATATTTTCATATGAGAACCTCCCCCGCATATGACCGGCAGATAATATGAGAACCCCCCCCCCCCGCGAATGACCGCAGTTAATATGAGAACCTCCCTTGTGTATGACCATCGGATAATATAAACCTCCACCGTGTATGACCGGCGGATAATATGAGAACCTCCCCCGCGTTTGACCGGCGGATAATATGTTCATATGAGAACCCCCCTCGCGTATGACCGGCGGATAATATGTTCATATGAGAACCTCTCCCACGTATGACCGGAGGATAATATGAGAACCTCCCCCACGTATGACTGGAGGATAATATGAGAACCTCCCTCGCGCATGACCGGTGGATAATATGAGAACCTCCCTCGCATATGACCGGCGGATAATATGTTCATATGACTCATATGATATGAGAACCTCCACCGCGTATGACCGGCGGATAATATGTTCATATGAGAACCTCCCTCGCGTATGACTGGTGGATAATATGAACCTCCACCGCGTATGACCGGCGGATAATATGTTCATATCAGAACCTCCCCCGCGTATGACCGGAGGATAATATGAGAAATTCCCTCGCGTATGACCGGCGGATAATATGAACCTCCAACGCGTATGACCGGCAGATAATATGTTCATATGAGAACCTCCCCCGCGTATGACTGGCGGACGCATAAGTTTTTAAGTCTATAAACACTATTTGATTTAATATTCTTTTGATTAGTCTTACCATTGACATTCATTCGTTCAAACCAGTTGATCTATTTTGTAACTTGGCTTTTAGTCGCCCGGCTCCGGTATCTGGGCTTTTAGTCACAACTGAAATAAAAATAAGTGCGAATATCTTGGAGCGAATTTCTGCAACAATTTCACCGCCTGGTGGACCCATTTAAAAAAAATACATTCCCTGTGTCTAATCCTACATTTTGATATACTATACGCCCCATTCTATTGAATATACCAGCTGAAATCGATCCTGTAATTGTAAACATCGAGTCTATTTTTAGCTGTTTAATCGGCGCGTGTTTGCGTGTTCGCCATTACAATATTCGCACTAAAACGGCCATATTGTAGCTAAAAACGAATGCACAGTATTCCATTGCGTTATTTGATACCTAAAACTGGTTGTTTGCTAGCGTATTCATCGAGAAATCTAAATTCTAAACATTAATGTCGAACGCAGTTTTTCGTGTTTGTGGCATTTTATGTTAGGTCAGTTGTCGACCGAATAATGTAACTTCCGGTGTCCGGTCAGTGGCGGGGTTAATATGTGTGAATAGGGCGAATGTGGACCTTTCGTTGGACACCAAAAGGAGCCCTCTACGCCCTGTATTCCTCGATATATCGGCCGTCCCACGCAATTTGAAATTCTGTCCGCAGATTGTCGTTTTGTCCCATATCCCATCCCATCCCGCAGATTGTCATGTCCCGATTAATGAACAATTAAAATGTTAAACAAATAAACATTTGTACTGTGCACTTATCCTTGACAACTGGGATCCAGCTCAATCTTAGAGCTCTAGTAATTTTTTAATCAAAGGAATATCCCTAAAAAGGGAATTACGGGTCCGGCTTGCTTCTCTCATATGGTGTACTTATTGACATGAAATTGGTGAAAACCCCCTATTTAAATATCATCAGCATCCCTGCGCCCATGAATTAGAGTCTCTACCCCGGAGCTGTAGTAATTTTTATTAAAGGTACATCTCCTGCATAAATCTTTACCATTTTGATAGTCATGAAATGGGACTTACGGGTTACTGACGATTGCTCCCTCATATGGTGGGTCTATATAGAGTGGAACATTGAAGAAAAACGAAATTCCCATGCATATGCATATCTGCGCCCCTGACTCAATAATTGGTGTCTGCCTCCGGCAGCTATACTATATTTTAGTAAACGGACATCATCTGCACAGATCTATACCATTTCCATGGTCATAAAAGAATTGGCTATCGCTAGGGGCATGCTTCACTCATATGATGTACTTATTTAATTGAAATTGGACCAAAACACCTATTTTCATGTCATCAACATCCATGTCCCATGAATGGTGTGTCTCCACCCGGCAACTCTAGTATATTTGATTAAAGGGGCATCTCCTGCACAGACACATACAATATCCATGGTCATAAAGGGGAATTAGGGGTTACAGGGGGCCTGCTTCCCTCATTTGGTGGGTCTATATGGACTCGAAAATTGTTGAAAAACATATTTCCTAATCCATATCAGCATCCCTGCCCCATGAATGTGTGTTTCCACCCGGATCTCTATTGTATTTGATAAAAGGGACATCTCCTGCACATATATATACAAGTTCCATGGTCATAAAAAGGGAATTAGGGGTCCCTGTGGCTTGCTTCCCTCATATGGTGTACTTATTGACTTAAAATTGGGTAAAAACCCCTATTTTCATGTCATCAGCATCCCTGCCCCATGCAAGTATGTCTCCATCCTGGAGCTCTATTGTATTTCAATAAAGGGGTATCTCCTGCAAAGATACATACAATATCCATGGTCATAAAAAGGGAATTAGGGGTTACAGCGGGCCTACTTCCCTCATTTGGTGGGCCTATATAGACTCGAAAATTGAAGAAAAAACATATTTCCTAATCCATATCAGCATCCCTGCCCCATGAATGTGTGTCTCCTCCCGGATCTCTAGTGTATTTGATAAAAGGGACATCTCCTGCACAGATATATACAAGTTCCATGGTCATAAAAAGAGAATTAGGGGTCCCTGGGGCTTGCTTCCCTCATATGGTGTACTTATTGACTTAAAATTGGGTAAAAACCCATATTTTCATGTCATCAGCATCCCTTCCCCATGCAAGTGTGTCTCCATCCTGGAGCTCTAGTGTATTTCAATAAAGGGGCATCTCCTGCAAAGATATATATCCATGGTCATAAAAAGGGAATTAGGGGTTACAGCGAGCCTACTTCCCTCATTTGGTGGGCCTATATAGACTCGAAAATTGAAGAAAAAACATATTTCCTAATGCATATCAGCATCCCTGCCCCATGAATGTTTGTCTCCACCCGGATCTCTAGTGTATTTGATAAAAGGGACATCTCCGGCACAGATATATACAAGTTACATGGTCATAAAAAGGGAATTAGGGGTCCCTTGGGCTTGCTTCCCTCATATGGTGTACTTATTGACTTAAAATTTGGTAAAAACTCCTATTTTCATATCATCAGCATCCCTGCCCCATGCAAGTATGTCTCCATCCTGGAGCTCTAGTGTATTTGAATAAAGGGGCATCTCCTGCACAGACACATGCAATATCCATGGTCATAAAAAGGGAATTAGGGGTTACAGGGGCCTGCTTCCCTCATGTGGTGGGCCTATAATATAGACTCAAAAATTGAAGAAAAAACATATTTCCTAATGCATATCACCATCCCTGCCCCATGAATGTTTGTCTCCAACCGGAGCTCTAGTGTATTTGATAAAAGGGACATCTCCTGCACAGATATATACAAGTTCCATGGTCATAAAAAGGGAATTAGGGTTCACTTATTGACTTAAAATTGGATAAAACCCCCTATTTTCATGTCATCAGCATTCCTGCCCCATGCAAGTATGTCTCCACACTGGAGCTCTAGTGTATTAGAATTAAGGGGCATCTCCTGCACAGATACATACAATAATCAATATCCATGGTCATAAACAGGGACTTAGGGGTTACAGGGGGCCTGCTTCCCTCATGTGGTGGGCCTATATAGACTAGGAAATTGAAGAAAAAACATATTTCCTAATGGATATCGGCATCCGTGCCCCATGAATGTGTGTCTCCACCCGGAGCTCTAGTGTATTTGATAAAAGGTCGCCAAACCCCCGAAATTCATGTTTTCGCGTATAAAGTTTTTTTCTCTGCGGATTTTGTAAATTAAGGTATCCGACATCAAGATTTTATCGGCTGGCCATCTGTCAGCCTTGGGCAATTTTTTTTATAGCGCCCTAAAAAGTATACCCCCCCCCCCCCCCAAATTATTTCCCAGACGTAAAACCACAGTTACTTGGAATTTGTTGCAAATTCACATGATTAACCTAGTAAAATGTATACAAATGTATATATTTTCATGAAGCTAAGACATAATGACACTATTTTGGGCCAAAATTGAAACTCACCATCCAAGATGGCCACCAAAATGGCCGCCGGAAGTTGAAAATATGACATTTTTTCACAAATATCTTCTAGATCAGTTTATGCTGTTGGAACTGGTTGAGTAATATGACTTTATTTTGTCTTTTGTATATTAACTGATCATTGGAGCGGCGTGTATGAATACAGTATACAGTGAGTTGCTGAATTGTCATTTGTGAGGTGTATATGCAAGTACGGAAGGTATAAGTGGTCGTGTGTGTGGGTATTCGTATATCTGGAAGGGCTCACAATTGGTGAGGTGTATATGTATACCTGGATTGACCCTATGGTCATGGGTATGGCGAATAGATATACATGTAGTGGCTGTATGGTCCATTGTGAGATGAATATGTATGCACTGAGTGTATGCACTGAATATGTATGAATATGTATGTATGAATATGTATGAATATGTATGCACTGAATATGTATGATCGTGAATGTGGTGCATATGTATACATAGAGTGACTATATGGTCATGTGCCAGCTGTAGGAGTACACCTGGTGTTCATGCATGGTGAATCGTGGCTGTATCGTCATTTGTGGTATGTACGGGTATAACCAAGTATGGCTGTATGGTCAGGTGTACGTGTATAAAGTGGGTGACTATATTGTCATTTGTGTGGTGTTTATGTACATATGGAGTGACTGAGGTAATGGGTGGGTTGTACATGTGTACCTTGGTGGCTATCGCTTTCCACAATATCTCAAGGATATGTTAATCAATAGAGAGGTAATGTCAGAGAGTTCTCCATCTTGATGGTGTTTATGTACATGGGGGAAACGTTAAACATGGAAAGCGTTAGCCACCCATTATCACACAGTCATTCCATATATACATAAACACCACAAGGCACAACAATATAGTGACCCAATGTTTATACGTACACCTGACCCATTACCACGGATGACCATACATCCATGAGTCACAATGGAGGCCCACCGGGTATACTCCTAAACATGACCCATAACCATATAATCACTCCGTGTATACCCATGCATTCACCTCACGATTGGCCATACGGTAATACCCTGTATACATATTCTCCACACAGATGGTCAAATAGACATTCAATATATACATCAACACCACAACAATGACCATAGAGTCACTCCATGTATACATATGCACCTCACCAATGGCCATATAGCCACTCGCTGCATACACATACCCTCACCCATGCCACCTGGTATACTCTTTCACCTGACATATGTCCATATAGTCATCCCGTGTGTACCTATTCAAAACATTCATACATGATCATGGTCAATCCTTGTATACATATTCACCTCACCATTGGCCATGTCACTCCATGTATCCCTATGTGTCGCACCATAGCCGAATAGCGACACAAGATATACTAATACACCCCAGCTATGTCAGAAAAGTCACTCCATGTATGCATATGCACCTCACCCATGGTCATATAGCCACTCGCTATATACACATACCCCTCGCCCATGCCCATATAGCAACACGTGTGTATACCCATATAACCTACACATGACCATACCGCCACGAGTCACCAAGCAGGAACACCAGGTATACTCATACCCCTGACACATGACCATTTAGTCACTCCCTGTATATATATTCATTACATTTATGATCATACAGTCACTCCTTGTATACCTACATGTACTCATACCACCATTGACCATACAGTCACTACATGTATACCTATTCGACACACATAGTCATATAACCACTCGATATATACATATGCAGCCCACCCTAGACAATAGTCACTCCAGGTATACATATACACCTCACCAACGGTCATTCAGCCCTTCCATATATACAAAAAACCTGCACACACGACCACTCATACCTTCCATACTTGCATATACACCTCACAAATGACAATTCAGCAACTCACTGTATAATCATACACGACATCCATGATCATACAGCTAATCCCTATACACCCACCAATGATAATACATCCACGAGATATATAAATATATACCACAAGGACACTCCCTATATACCCACACGCTCGATAATGTCCACCCAGCTTACTCCAGGTATGCATATACACTTCAATCATGACCGTACAGTCATTCCATGTATACATATACACATTACCCGTAACCATAAAATAACTCCCTATTTATCCACACACCCCATCCAAGATCATACAGACAACACATGTACATCCCAACCATGACCTTACAGTCACTCCATATATACATAATCAACACATAGATGACCATGTAACTATATTCATACACCACATCAATGTCCATACAAGCACATCGGGTGCACCCGTACTGGATATACACAACCATACAACATACAGTCACTCCATTCATACCGATTCACCTCACACATGACCATGACCTCTCCCTGTATACCTATACAATGGACAACCCACACATAACCATATAGTCACTCCTTGTATACCTATTCACATCATTCATGACATACAATAACTCCCTGTATACCTATTCACATCAACTATGATCATAGAGTAACTCCCTGACTACCATCTTGGCATCCACCCTGCATCCAGTTGATATTTTTTGTTACCATAATGGATCAGAATAGCCACAGATTATGGTTCATCTCGGTTCCGTCTCAACGTTCTGCCCATTTCTATTCAAGAGGTTTTCGGCAAAATTCCATACTTTAAAATGAATTTGTCATGCCCCATACGGAACTGGGACAACCAGAATAGAACATATAGTTGTCAGTTAATTAACTAACACGTATAATAACCAAGTGAGTCAAAATTTACTACCTTTTCGGATAACACAGAGAATAATGTTCAGGATATATGTAATTTTTTTTTTTTACAAATTTGGTTGCCATTTTGGAAGCCATCTTGAGCAATTTGGTCTATAGATACCGTAGTGTGACACATTTAAGATAGACCAAAACAATAAACACATTTGAATCCAGAGACAGTTACATTTTACCAATGATAGTTGCATTTTACTTGAAAAAATGGTCTATACCTGAAAAGTTAATTTTTGCCGATATTTATGTCAAGTTTTAGAGAGAAAAGTCCAATATGTTTGGTGATGTCAATGGTAACAATAGTAACAATTAAACATGGTGCATGAGATATGTTAATATTCAATGTATAGGAGGCAGAATAGCCAATTTTATACATCAACCACAACTTGTAAGCGATTGCAGGACACGCTGGGCAATATTTACCATTTTCCATATTTTGGCGGCCATTTTGGCAGCCATTTTGAGCCAAAGTAACAATTTTGGTTCCAATGAGTTGGAATATTCATAGGTAATGATATGCCTCACTTACATTACAAAGTTCTGTTCATTTCTTGTTGAAATATGACTAAAATCCCAATTGTGATTTTTTTGTGAAATTTTATACCGTGTTCCAATAATTGCATATTTAATTGCTCCAATGATCAGTTAATATACAAAACACAATATAAAGTCACATTACTCAAGCAGTTCCAAACAGCATGAACCGATCTAGAAGATATTTGTGAAAAAACGTCATATTTTCAACTTAATCCTGATTCACAGAACTTTCAACCGGGTGTTATTTCATGAAGAGCGTTTATTTATTAAATAACATACTTGTCCATATATGTATAGCAGATGATGATATAGTTATGACAGAAAGGTCACGAGGGGTGATTCAAATAACAAAGTATTCCCATGTTCATGAGATTATATGTATAACGAGTGTGATATATGTCTCGATATTGACTAACTGTATTTTCGCGGCAATAAAAACAGTATGTGACTTTAAGTTGATTTTATGGGTGAAATATGGGTCACAGGCAGCGACAGGCACCCTCATTGGATTCAGCATACTTGAATTATGCTAGAAAACTTAGTTTCATGCTTTTCCCCAAAAATACCTCTAGGGTTCTAGTATTCCACAAATGTAGATTTTCCGACCAGACTATCTCAGAAATCATTGTGTTAGCCCACAAACGGTATCTAATTTGTCCAAAGCTACAAAATAAATCAACACCAAGATTTCCAAGATGAATTCAAGACGAAATTATTTGAAGAGTAAATACGGAAACTACGCTTCATCACAGCTAGTACTTTGGCACTGCTCAAATGGCGAATCTGCCTGCTTTATCGAGGCCATCATTCAGTTACATGCACTACTACTATGGATTAGGCTGGGAAAGCTGAGAATGTGAATATATAATTATGTAAGTATAAACCTACATACCATGTTTTCATGGAAGACTGCTCCATGTGTACACACACGCTTATGAGAGTCAAAAATGATCTCCATACTATTTTGTAAAACAGGTGAAAAACTAAAATACCATATATTCCCTCAATGGGTTATTTAACGTAATTGCTGTTACAGATGCAACGAAATGCGATCTGAGGGGTTTAAATTCAGAAAAAAAATCCCCACTGAAGAGAGGGGACACCCCTCTCGGGCTCTCCCCATCTCCAGCCTGCGACTGTCGTCGATGGCCTATGGCCATCGAATGTGGCCCCTCATATACAAACTTCTTTCCTACGCCCCTGATATCCCCAATAAATATAGCTTCCTACGCCCCTGCTGGGTGGGGGTAGTCAGGCCTGGATATCCCCGCCCCCACCACGAACAATGACTCAAACAACTTTCCCCAGAAGAAGTTCATTTATCGCCGTTTTATGCATTCATATAAAGCAAAATAAGCAATACAACTATAAGAGGATTGTTTTGCCATCAAGTCCTTGGTATAACTTGAACTGTTCTATTGCTACAAACTACTTAGATGATACTCGAACTTTTGCTTATAAATCTTGATTTTTCCTGGCAGTCCCATTGATTTGCAAGACTTGTCCCTTCCCCAGCTCATATTTTCTCGCCCATTCCTCCTCATTTACTTCAATACTGAATTATGATTTTTTTTCTGGGAAACATAATGGAAAACACACATGCACTGGATGTGATTTATACATGTTACTACTGTAGGTATAATATAATACAATCGATCTAGTGTCTATTTATCACGACGTTTGCATTTCAGCATCAAAATGTCAAGCATATCAATGTCACAAATTCAAAACAAAACAAAAATTTTAGTGAACTCATACCTCGATGCAACAAATTCCAAATCAACGCCTATTTTTGAACTTTTGATTACCAAGTCGTTTCTATCTCTATATACTCTCACACGCCCGGTTTATTGACATTATATGCAGAGGGAGACATTGGCTGATCATGTACGACTTTTTTGTTTTATAGGCATGGGGCCATGCATAATCCTCCTCCGTAGTAGCCCGTATGCTATATACCCATCGGTAGATCGACCCTTAAAGGCCCACTTAATTTTCGAGTCGCCGATTATTTTTTATAGTGACTTGATATACGGTTTTAATAACAATCTGTGCCATATAATATGATTAAAATACTATAATTTATTACTATTTGAAACATCTGTGTATCAGAAGATGCCCACAGAGAAGTAGAAAACTGCTCAAATCATAGAAAGACCCCCCCCCCCCTCTGGCACGCATAATTCAACTGAATTCAAACTTTTTCAATGGAAGGCGAAGAACTCTATCTTTAATAAATAGAGTTATTCCCTCTGCATTGAAAATGATACTGATTTTTACTTCATTCTTGATGACAGAACGCGTTGGCAACTCAACATAAACAACATGTCCACCTTTTATTACACCGGATAAGGTGATAATACAATGTTTTGGAGCTTCAACTTTCAAATGGTATATAATATGGCATATATTTTATATAATATAATCTGGGGGTTCTGAGCCTTTAAATGGTGAATACATTACTGGAATACATGTTGCTTCGAAAATGGTATTTTCAGCATAATAACGATAAATGAAACTAATGACCCCATTTGTTGTTATTAAGGTTTTCCTGTTCACGTATATATTGCATATAATATTATATTATATTATATCCGTATATTAATGCAAAATTCAATGGGAAATTGGGAATCGAGTTGATTTCAAAATGTGGCAAACACTATCATTTTACACGGAAATGTGATGACGTCATTGTGTTACGATACGAAATGCGTACGGACGCTAAGAGTATTACCTCACTCTATACATGGCGATCTACACCAACCGGTTTGGTTCTTATTTCGTACCGGTACCGGTGTTCTTTGAAATAAGGCAGGAATATATTTTTTGTTGACACAAGGATGAAGGAAAGCGTTGAAACAATGGGAATTCATGTACCATACGTCCGAATAGACCATTCCCGGGTTGCAATAAATTAGTGCCTTTTATTACCTCCCTGCTAGCCGGTCACTAGAGCGCGCTGTTAATTAGCATGTTTTCTCACCGGAAGGTAGGGGCTCTTTTAGATCAACGACGCAGTGCATATAGGCATGTCATGTTCTAACATATATAACTAATACATATGATATAATTAAGAGCAAAACATCGACCCGTCTGACATTTGTATAGATACTGTTATCTAAATCCAGTGAATTCAATGCCAGTCAGTTTTGTCTTTCATTGACTCGAATCCGGATCATTTATCACGGTATGCGTGGATTAAGAAACATATATTGCAGATTGCCAACACAATGAAACGCGACACGCATCGGCTAGTTCGTCAACTGATGGCCCTTCCATTTCTGTCTGCATCCGAAGTGACGACCGAATTTGAAAGAATTGACAAGAAAGTCCCAGCCACTGGAGAAAGACGAAAACTGGTAGACTACATGCGACGCCAATGGATTGAGGGTAGAACGTTCCCGATTAAATCGTGGTCGGTTTACGGCCAGTCAATCCGCACCAACAACCACGTTGAAGGTTGGCATAGACGACTCAACAACAAGGCACGAGAGCAGCAACTGCATGGGGTTCTGCAAATTAGCTGCCATTCTACACAAAGAAGCTGCATTTCTCACAATCCAGAGTCGATGGTCCAGGATCGCAAGATCAGAAATCACATACGACAAACTGCCGCCGCATCCAACAGAAGGATATTCGCCGCATGAAAATGCCACAAAGACGGTGAAATTGACGCAGAAGAGCAAGTCAAGTCTACGGTAACATTGACCAATGCGATATAAATATAATATGTTGCATACATACCTTAAAAATGAGTACTTATCAGACTATAAACTATGTGGCGATTTGACCAAATCGAATGTGGCGTTTAAACCAGAATTAGGTGGCGTTCTGTCCAATTATGTGACGCTTTGACCAAATTGAAATGTGGCGTTTTGGTTATGTGACGTTTTGAGTAGGAAGTAATGTTACGGATGGCAGATTAGCAGGAATGCGAAGATAGAACTATATCGTCGCCGAGTAATTTTGTAGTTTTCAAGCAAATGTATCAAATACATGTTATATTATATGCATAGTACTATACTATATATATACTAGCTGGTGGGCCCGACTTCGTCCGGGCTGTTTCCCCTCTGCTTTCATCCGGATCTAACATCGAAATCCGTCGAAAGATGGGATTTGACCTTGAATTGACCATTTTGAAGGTCAAGATCAGGTCGGGGTCACGATTTGACCCTTCCAAAACACTCCCCGGACAAAAGTACTCCTATCTATGTATCAAATTTCGTCGAAATCCGTCCGTTTTACCAGATTTGAACTTGAATTGACCATTTTGAAGGTCAAGGTCAGGTCGGGGTCACGATTTGACCCGTCCAAAACACTCCCCGGACAAAAGTAGCCCTAGGTATCAAATTTCGTCGAAATCCGTCCGTTTTACCCGATTCGACCTTGAATTGACCATTTTGAAGGTCAAGGTCAGGTCGGGTCACGATTTGACCCGTCCAAAACACTCCCCGGACAAAAGTACCCCTAGGTATAAAATTTCGTCGAAATCCGTCCGTTTTACCCGATTTGACCTTGAATTGACCATTTTGAAGGTCAAGGTCAGGTCGGGGTCACGAGTTGACCCGTCCAAAACACTCCCCGGACAAAAGTACACATAGGTATCAAATTTCGTCGAAATCCGTCCGGCAGTTTTCCCGGCCATTGCTAATAAACAGACAAACAAACAGACACACAGAAGTCCCAAA
Source organism: Siphonodentalium dalli (assembly GCA_032622095.1). Lineage (NCBI taxonomy): Eukaryota > Metazoa > Mollusca > Scaphopoda > Gadilida > Siphonodentaliidae > Siphonodentalium > Siphonodentalium dalli. The sequence continues at coordinate 200,679,819 of CP136064.1, forward strand.
ATATATATTAGATATATATTATACTAGCAGGCAGGTGGACCCGACTTTGTCCGGGCTGTTTCCCCTTTGCTTTTCGGCGATTTGACCTTGAATTGTCCATTTTGAAGGTCAAGGGCAGGTGGGGTCACGATTTGACCCGTCCAAAACACTGCCCGGACAAAAGTACCCGACAAAAGTTCCCGTCGAAATCCATCCGGTTTTACCAGATTTGACCTCGAATTGATAATTTTGAAGGTCAAGGTCAGGTCGGGGTCACGATTGGACCCGTCCAAAACACTCAGTGGACAAAAGTAACATACGTATCAAATTTCGTCGAAATCCTATCAAAATTCGCGATTCGACCTTGAATTGACCCGATTTCAAGGTTAAGGTCACGTCGCACGGGCAAACGAATAGGCCCATGCCACTCCCCGGCCGAAAGTACCCCACATACCAAGTTTCATCGAAATGGGCTCGGCCGTTCTCGAGTCCATCGCGAACACACACACACCCTCACACACAGATTTCCCAAATTATATAGTAGACTAGCCGATGAGCCCGACGTTGTCCGGGCTATTCAAAAACCAAATTTCAAGTCGATCGCTCCACCCGTTTCCGAGATCTGGTCTGCGCATGCGCGAAGCTGGCGTCGCATGGGCTCGGCGACCCGATACAATTCGTATCCGGGGCAAGATACATTCACATAGCAAATTTCAAGTCGATAACTCCACCCGTTTCCGAGATCTCGTCTGCGCATGCGCGAAACTGGCGTCGCACGGGCTCGCAAATACGACAATGTCGACCGCCTGGTCAAACTACACACACGTACCAAGTTTCGTCCCGATCGGTCGAGAATCGTAGATTTGTATAAATGACAGACATACAGACAAACAAACAAACAAACAGACAGAGGTCTTCAAAATATATATGAGACTAGCAGGTGGACCCGACTTCGTCCGGGCTGTTCCCCTCTGCTTTTCGGCGAATTGCGCGATTTGACCTTGAATTGTCCATTTTGAAGGTCAACGTCAGGTGGTCCAAAACACTGCCCGGAAAAAAGTACCCGACAAAAGTACCCGTCGAAATCCATCCGGTTTTACCCGATTTGACCTCGAATTGATCATTTTGAAAGTCAAGGTCAGGTCGGGGTCACGATTTGACTCGTCCAAAACACTCAGTGGACAAAAGTAACCCTACGTATCAAATTTCGTCGAAATCCCATCAAAATGAGCGACTTGACCTCGAATTGACCCGATTTCAAGGTCAAGGTCACGTCGCATGGGCAAACGAATAGGCTTACGACACTCCCCATACGAAAGTATCCGTAGACACTAATTTTCATCGAAATCCCGTGATACACGGGCGTTTGACATTGAAATGACCCGATTTCAAGGTCAAGGTCACGTCGCACGTGCAAATTAATAGGCCCATGCCACTCCTCGGCCGAAAGTATCCTCACATACCAAGTTTCATCGAAATCGGCTCGGCCGTTTTCGAGTCCATCGCGAACACACACACACACACCCTCACACACACAGATTTCCCCAGATATATAATAGATGGCTTGAGTTTATCAACATATTTTTACACGATCATGTCTGCCACGCGTTGCCCAATGTGGTTCCGTCTATCAATTTTATTACGTCTTGTACTATAAATTCGTAATTTAATTTATGGCAATTAGGTCCAAATAATTGGTGAGTTTTGGCAGACATGCATAATTTGAGTCAAAACTGCATTTAAAACAATACAGTATTTAGCGACGACATATAGGGCATGAATGAAAATACACTATCGCAGTGCCGTCGCGAACTTCTAAATTGAAAATTATACATAGGTTCGGATGGGGAGTCCATTTCCCGAGAGCCTCTGTTAGTATATAATTTGGACAGCGTGATGGGGTCATGTCATTAATTGTTCCTGAGATTCTTTAATAACCTGACGATTCAGAGGGCTAGATCCGGAATGCATTTGTAATGAAGGCTTCTTGGACTCTTTTTGTGCGGGAAAGTGCCCTTAAGCACATATTGAAATCCGCTAAAATCCACTCTCAGCAAAATTTTCGATTCAAAATGGCATCCATATAATGGCTGTTGGCATAAAACAAATGCTGAATTTATGTGGTAGGTGCACCAACTAATGAAAAATTAGTAATAATTTTAAGTATACTCAAATTCAAATCGAGATCAACGGAAGGAATATTAAAATATATATAGTTTTTGTTCATATGCCAAATATAATCATGGCGTAAATAGTATATTATCGTCAAGACATACGATGGTGTACGTAAACAAAAACATTCTCGTGTTACATAAGTTTTGCTTCTATTTACATAACACAGCGCAATTCAATTGGTTAATCACACACAAATGATATAAACACTCTTTATTATTTCCATATCAGGAAAACAGTAACAAATAACGCTCTTTATATTTACCATATCCGGATCTAAACAAAAGCCAGGTTCTGCAATGTTTTTTGCTTTTGTTTACATAACAAAGGAAAAACATTTGACAATAACATACTGTTCATGCCATATTTCTGATTGGTATAAAAACACAGTATGTCTATATTTTACTATTCTTTCTGTTTTTGACGGAGCTAAATATTTTAACAGCATTCCCACCGCCAACGCCGCCCGTATATTTAATATATAGTATTTATACCGCAAGGGTGTGCTCTTCAGTTTCTGCGTTACATTCGGTAATTAAGCATTCCGAATGAAACTACCACACGCTGTGTGGCAAACATTGCTTCTTGTGTTCGGTGCCAGAAATTATTATTTTTGGCCAGACTGCTTGAAGCATTCTAAGAAGGAAAACTCGAACTTTAAATACGTAAATCATTGGATTTATCCGGCGTTGCAGTGACCAATAAATCCGTCGGATGTATCTGTTTAAATAATATGTGTACATTTAAAGATAATTAGCAGCATACTTGTAAATTACCAGCACGTATTGTCACTTCTATGTGGTTATCCAATGCTTCTTTCGTCCTGGCATGGCTTGGAGTTGCGGCCATTTTGATAGCCATTTCGTGGCCGCGATTGCATTTTCTGTCCGTTTCACCCTATTCGCTACCGTACTCCAATTTCACACAAACCGGTATATATTGGATGGAGGAGTAAGGCGTTCTGGTTTCGCCGATGAGCGATATTGTAGAAATGACACCAAAATACCCTCATTACAAATATCTTCCGGATAGACCCCTCGTTTCGGGGTTGTCAACAAGCATATTATTCAGAAGGTTCTTCAATCAGGCAGAATCAGTAGAGACCATTCTCCCGAAGGTTCATAATTCAGAAGGTTCTTCATCCCGACAGTATAAATAGATACCATTCTCCCGAAGGATCATAATTCAGAAGGTTCTTCATCCCGACAGTATCAATAGAGACCATTCTACCGAAGGTTCATAATTCAGAAGGTTCTTCATCCCGACAGTATAAATAGAGACTATTCTACCGAAGGATCATAATTCAGAAGGTTCTTCATCCCGACAGTATCAATAGAGACCATTCTACCGAAGGTTCATAATTCAGAAGGTTCTTCATCCCGACAGTATAAATAGAGACCACTCTACCGAAGGTTCATAATTCAGAAGGTTCTTCAATCAGACAGAATCAGTAGAGACCATTCTCCCGAAGGATCATAATTCAGAAGGTTCTTCATCCCGACAGTATCAATAGAGACCATTCTCCCGAAGGTTCATAATTCAGAAGGTTCTTCGTCCCGACAGTATAAATAGAGACCATTCTCCCGAAGGTTCATAATTCAGAAGGTTCTTCATCCCGACAGTATCAGTAGATACCATTCTACCGAAGGTTCATAATTCAGAAGGTTCTTCATCCCGACAGTATCAGTAGAGACCATTCTACCGAAGGTTCATAATTCAGAAGGTTCTTCATCCCGACAGTATCAATAGAGACCATTCTATCGAAGGTTCATAATTCAGAAGGTTCTTCATCCCGACAGTATCAATAGAGACCATTCTACCGAAGGTTCATAATTCAGAAGGTTCTTCATCCCGACAGTATCAATAGAGACCATTCTACCGAAGGATCATAATTCAGAAGGTTCTTCATCCCGACAGTATCAATAGAGACCATTCTACCGAAGGTTCATAATTCAGAAGGTTCTTCATCCCGACAGTATGAATAGAGACCATTCTACCGAAGGTTCATAATTCAGAAGGTTCTTCATCCCGACAGTATGAATAGAGACCATTCTACCGAAGGTCCATAATTCAGAAGGTTCTTCAATCAGACAGAATCAGTAGAGACCATTCTCCCGAAGGATCATAATTCAGAAGGTTCTTCATCCCGACAGTATCAATAGAGACCATTCTCCCGAAGGTTCATAATTCAGAAGGTTCTTCATCCCGACAGTATCAGTAGAGACCATTCTCCCGAAGGTTCATAATTCAGAAGGTTCTTCATCCCGACAGTATCAGTAGAGACCATTATACCGAAGGATCATAATTCAGAAGGTTCTTCATCCCGACAGTATCAGTAGAGACCATTCTAACGAAGGTTCATAATTCAGAAGGGTCTTCATCCCGACAGTATCAATAGAGATCATTCTACCGAAGGTTCATAATTCAGAAGGTTCTTCATCCCGACAGTATAAATAGAGACCATTCTACCGAAGGTTCATAATTCAGAAGATTCTTCATCCCGACAGTATGAATAGAGACCATTCTACCGAAGGTTCATAATTCAGAAGGTTCTTCAATCAGACAGAATCAGTAGAGACCATTCTCCCGAAGGATCATAATTCAGAAGGTTCTTCATCCCGACAGTATCAATAGAGACCATTCTCCCGAAGGTTCATAATTCAGAAGGTTCTTCATCCCGACAGTATCAGTAGAGACCATTCTCCCGAAGGTTCATAATTCAGAAGGTTCTTCATCCCGACAGTATCAATAGAGACCATTCTAACGAAGGATCATAATTCAGAAGGTTCTTCATCCCGACAGTATCAGTAGAGACCATTCTCCCGAAGGTTCATAATTCAGAAGGTTCTTCACCCCGACAGTATCAGTAGAGACCATTCTACCGAAGGTTCATAATTCAGAAGGTTCTTCACCCCGACAGTATCAGTAGAGACTATTCTACCGAAGGTTCATAATTCAGAAGGTTCTTCATCCCGACAGTATCAGTAGAGACCATTCTCCCGAATGATCATAATTCAGAAGGTTCTTCACCCCGACAGTATAAATAGAGACCATTCTACCGAAGTTTCATAATTCAGAAGGTTCTTCATCCCGACAGTATAAATAGAGACCATTCTACCGAAGTTTCATAATTCAGAAGGTTCTTCATCCAGACAGTATCAATAGAGACCATTCTACCGAAGGTTCATAATTCAGAAGGTTCTTCATCCCGACAGTATAAATAGAGACCATTCTCCCGAAGGTTCATAATTCAGAAGGTTCTTCATCCCGACAGTATCAGTAGAGACCATTCTACCGAAGGTTCATAATTCAGAAGGTTCTTCATCCCGACAGTATAAATAGAGACCATTCTACCGAAGGATCATAATTCAGAAGGTTCTTCATCCCGACAGTATCAATAGAGACCATTCTACCGAAGGTTCATAATTCAGAAGGTTCTTCATCCCGACAGTATAAATAGAGACCATTCTACCGAAGGTTCATAATTCAGAAGGTTCTTCAATCAGACAGAATCAATAGAGACCATTCTCCCGAAGGTTCATAATTCAGAAGGTTCTTCATCCCGACAGTATCAGTAGAGACCATTCTCCCGAAGGTTCATAATTCAGAAGGTTCTTCATCCCGACAGTATCAGTAGAGACCATTATACAGAAGGATCATAATTCAGAAGGTTCTTCATCCCGACAGTATCAGTAGAGACCATTCTAACGAAGGTTCATAATTCAGAAGGGTCTTCATCCCGACAGTATCAATAGAGACCATTCTACCGAAGGTTCATAATTCAGAAGGTTCTTCATCCCGACAGTATCAGTAGAGACCATTCTACCGAAGGTTCATAATTCAGAAGGTTCTTCATCCCGACAGTATAAATAGAGACCATTCTACCGAAGGTTCATAATTCAGAAGGTTCTTCATCCCGACAGTATGAATAGAGACCATTCTACCGAAGGTTCATAATTCAGAAGGTTCTTCAATCAGACAGAATCAGTAGAGACCATTCTCCCGAAGGATCATAATTCAGAAGGTTCTTCATCCCGACAGTATCAATAGAGACCATTCTCCCGAAGGTTCATAATTCAGAAGGTTCTTCATCCCGACAGTATCGGTAGAGACCATTCTCCCGAAGGTTCATAATTCAGAAGGTTCTTCATCCCGACAGTATCAATAGAGACCATTCTAACGAAGGATCATAATTCAGAAGGTTCTTCATCCCGACAGTATCAGTAGAGACCATTCTCCCGAAGGTTCATAATTCAGAAGGTTCTTCACCCCGACAGTATCAGTAGAGACCATTCTACCGAAGGTTCATAATTCAGAAGGTTCTTCACCCCGACAGTATCAGTAGAGACCATTCTACCGAAGGTTCATAATTCAGAAGGTTCTTCATCCCGACAGTATCAGTAGAGACCATTCTCCCGAATGATCATAATTCAGAAGGTTCTTCACCCCGGCAGTATAAATAGAGACCATTCTACCGAAGTTTCATAATTCAGAAGGTTCTTCATCCCGACAGTATAAATAGAGACCATTCTACCGAAGTTTCATAATTCAGAAGGTTCTTCATCCAGACAGTATCAATAGAGACCATTCTACCGAAGGTTCATAATTCAGAAGGTTCTTCATCCCGACAGTATAAATAGAGACCATTCTCCCGAAGGTTCATAATTCAGAAGGTTCTTCATCCCGACAGTATCAGTAGAGACCATTCTACCGAAGGTTCATAATTCAGAAGGTTCTTCATCCCGACAGTATAAATAGAGACCATTCTACCGAAGGATCATAATTCAGAAGGTTCTTCATCCCGACAGTATCAATAGAGACCATTCTACCGAAGGTTCATAATTCAGAAGGTTCTTCATCCCGACAGTATAAATAGAGACCATTCTACCGAAGGTTCATAATTCAGAAGGTTCTTCAATCAGACAGAATCAGTAGAGACCATTCTCCCGAAGGATCATAATTCAGAAGGTTCTTCATCCCGACAGTATCAGTAGAGACCATTCTCCCGAAGGTTCATAATTCAGAAGGTTCTTCGTCCCGACAGTATAAATAGAGACCATTCTCCCGAAGGTTCATAATTTAGAAGGTTCTTCGTCCCGACAGTATCAGTAGATACCATTCTACCGAAGGTTCATAATTCAGAAGGTTCTTCATCCCGACAGTATCAGTAGAGACCATTCTACCGAAGGTTCATAATTCAGAAGGTTCTTCATCCCGACAGTATCAATAGAGACCATTCTATCGAAGGTTCATAATTCAGAAGGTTCTTCATCCCGACAGTATCAATAGAGACCATTCTACCGAAGGTTCATAATTCAGAAGGTTCTTCATCCCGACAGTATCAATAGAGACCATTCTACCGAAGGATCATAATTCAGAAGGTTCTTCATCCCGACAGTATCAATAGAGACCATTCTACCGAAGGTTCATAATTCAGAAGGTTCTTCATCCCGACAGTATGAATAGAGACCATTCTACCGAAGGTTCATAATTCAGAAGGTTCTTCATCCCGACAGTATGAATAGAGACCATTCTACCGAAGGTTCATAATTCAGAAGGTTCTTCAATCAGACAGAATCAGTAGAGACCATTCTCCCGAAGGATCATAATTCAGAAGGTTCTTCATCCCGACAGTATCAATAGAGACCATTCTCCCGAAGGTTCATAATTCAGAAGGTTCTTCATCCCGACAGTATCAGTAGAGACCATTCTCCCGAAGGTTCCTAATTCAGAAGGTTCTTCATCCCGACAGTATCAGTAGAGACCATTCTACCGAAGGATCATAATTCAGAAGGTTCTTCATCCCGACAGTATCAGTAGAGACCATTCTAACGAAGGTTCATAATTCAGAAGGGTCTTCATCCCGACAGTATCAGTAGAGACCATTCTACCGAAGGTTCATAATTCAGAAGGTTCTTCATCCCGACAGTATCAATAGAGACCATTCTACCGAAGGTTCATAATTCAGAAGGTTCTTCATCCCGACAGTATAAATAGAGACCATTCTACCGAAGGTTCATAATTCAGAAGGTTCTTCATCCCGACAGTATGAATAGAGACCATTCTACCGAAGGTTCATAATTCAGAAGGTTCTTCAATCAGACAGAATCAGTAGAGACCATTCTCCCGAAGGATCATAATTCAGAAGGTTCTTCATCCCGACAGTATCAATAGAGACCATTCTCCCGAAGGTTCATAATTCAGAAGGTTCTTCATCCCGACAGTATCAGTAGAGACCATTCTCCCGAAGGTTCATAATTCAGAAGGTTCTTCATCCCGACAGTATCAATAGAGACCATTCTAACGAAGGATCATAATTCAGAAGGTTCTTCATCCCGACAGTATCAGTAGAGACCATTCTCCCGAAGGTTCATAATTCAGAAGGTTCTTCACCCCGACAGTATCAGTAGAGACCATTCTACCGAAGGTTCATAATTCAGAAGGTTCTTCACCCCGACAGTATCAGTAGAGACTATTCTACCGAAGGTTCATAATTCAGAAGGTTCTTCATCCCGACAGTATCAGTAGCGACCATTCTCCCGAAGGATCACAATTCAGAAGGTTCTTCACCCCGACAGTATAAATAGAGACCATTCTACCGAAGTTTCATAATTCAGAAGGTTCTTCATCCAGACAGTATCAATAGAGACCATTCTACCGAAGGTTCATAATTCAGAAGGTTCTTCATCCCGACAGTATAAATAGAGACCATTCTCCCGAAGGTTCATAATTCAGAAGGTTCTTCATCCCGACAGTATCAGTAGAGACCATTCTACCGAAGGTTCATAATTCAGAAGGTTCTTCATCCCGACAGTATCAGTAGAGACCATTCTACCGAAGGTTCATAATTCAGAAGGTTCTTCATCCCGACAGTATCAATAGAGACCATTCTATCGAAGGTTCATAATTCAGAAGGTTCTTCATCCCGACAGTATCAATAGAGACCATTCTACCGAAGGTTCATAATTCAGAAGGTTCTTCATCCCGACAGTATCAATAGAGACCATTCTACCGAAGGATCATAATTCAGAAGGTTCTTCATCCCGACAGTATCAATAGAGACCATTCTACCGAAGGTTCCTAATTCAGAAGGTTCTTCATCCCGACAGTATCAGTAGAGACCATTCTACCGAAGGATCATAATTCAGAAGGTTCTTCATCCCGACAGTATCAGTAGAGACCATTCTAACGAAGGTTCATAATTCAGAAGGGTCTTCATCCCGACAGTATCAGTAGAGACCATTCTACCGAAGGTTCATAATTCAGAAGGTTCTTCATCCCGACAGTATCAATAGAGACCATTCTACCGAAGGTTCATAATTCAGAAGGTTCTTCATCCCGACAGTATAAATAGAGACCATTCTACCGAAGGTTCATAATTCAGAAGGTTCTTCATCCCGACAGTATGAATAGAGACCATTCTACCGAAGGTTCATAATTCAGAAGGTTCTTCAATCAGACAGAATCAGTAGAGACCATTCTCCCGAAGGATCATAATTCAGAAGGTTCTTCATCCCGACAGTATCAATAGAGACCATTCTCCCGAAGGTTCATAATTCAGAAGGTTCTTCATCCCGACAGTATCAGTAGAGACCATTCTCCCGAAGGTTCATAATTCAGAAGGTTCTTCATCCCGACAGTATCAATAGAGACCATTCTAACGAAGGATCATAATTCAGAAGGTTCTTCATCCCGACAGTATCAGTAGAGACCATTCTCCCGAAGGTTCATAATTCAGAAGGTTCTTCACCCCGACAGTATCAGTAGAGACCATTCTACCGAAGGTTCATAATTCAGAAGGTTCTTCACCCCGACAGTATCAGTAGAGACTATTCTACCGAAGGTTCATAATTCAGAAGGTTCTTCATCCCGACAGTATCAGTAGAGACCATTCTCCCGAAGGATCACAATTCAGAAGGTTCTTCACCCCGACAGTATAAATAGAGACCATTCTACCGAAGTTTCATAATTCAGAAGGTTCTTCATCCAGACAGTATCAATAGAGACCATTCTACCGAAGGTTCATAATTCAGAAGGTTCTTCATCCCGACAGTATAAATAGAGACCATTCTCCCGAAGGTTCATAATTCAGAAGGTTCTTCATCCCGACAGTATCAGTAGAGACCATTCTACCGAAGGTTCATAATTCAGAAGGTTCTTCATCCCGACAGTATCAGTAGAGACCATTCTACCGAAGGTTCATAATTCAGAAGGTTCTTCATCCCGACAGTATCAATAGAGACCATTCTATCGAAGGTTCATAATTCAGAAGGTTCTTCATCCCGACAGTATCAATAGAGACCATTCTACCGAAGGTTCATAATTCAGAAGGTTCTTCATCCCGACAGTATCAATAGAGACCATTCTACCGAAGGATCATAATTCAGAAGGTTCTTCATCCCGACAGTATCAATAGAGACCATTCTACCGAAGGTTCATAATTCAGAAGGTTCTTCATCCCGACAGTATGAATAGAGACCATTCTACCGAAGGTTCATAATTCAGAAGGTTCTTCATCCCGACAGTATGAATAGAGACCATTCTACCGAAGGTTCATAATTCAGAAGGTTCTTCAATCAGACAGAATCAGTAGAGACCATTCTCCCGAAGGATCATAATTCAGAAGGTTCTTCATCCCGACAGTATCAATAGAGACCATTCTCCCGAAGGTTCATAATTCAGAAGGTTCTTCATCCCGACAGTATCAGTAGAGACCATTCTCCCGAAGGTTCATAATTCAGAAGGTTCTTCATCCCGACAGTATCAGTAGAGACCATTATACCGAAGGATCATAATTCAGAAGGTTCTTCATCCCGACAGTATCAGTAGAGACCATTCTAACGAAGGTTCATAATTCAGAAGGGTCTTCATCCCGACAGTATCAATAGAGATCATTCTACCGAAGGTTCATAATTCAGAAGGTTCTTCATCCCGACAGTATCAGTAGAGACCATTCTACCGAAGGTTCATAATTCAGAAGGTTCTTCATCCCGACAGTATAAATAGAGACCATTCTACCGAAGGTTCATAATTCAGAAGGTTCTTCATCCCGACAGTATGAATAGAGACCATTCTACCGAAGGTTCATAATTCAGAAGGTTCTTCAATCAGACAGAATCAGTAGAGACCATTCTCCCGAAGGATCATAATTCAGAAGGTTCTTCATCCCGACAGTATCAATAGAGACCATTCTCCCGAGGGTTCATAATTCAGAAGGTTCTTCATCCCGACAGTATCAGTAGAGACCATTCTCCCGAAGGTTCATAATTCAGAAGGTTCTTCATCCCGACAGTATCAATAGAGACCATTCTAACGAAGGATCATAATTCAGAAGGTTCTTCATCCCGACAGTATCAGTAGAGACCATTCTCCCGAAGGTTCATAATTCAGAAGGTTCTTCACCCCGACAGTATCTGTAGAGACCATTCTACCGAAGGTTCATAATTCAGAAGGTTCTTCACCCCGACAGTATCAGTAGAGACTATTCTACCGAAGGTTCATAATTCAGAAGGTTCTTCATCCCGACAGTATCAGTAGAGACCATTCTCCCGAATGATCATAATTCAGAAGGTTCTTCACCCCGACAGTATAAATAGAGACCAGTCTACCGAAGTTTCACAATTCAGAAGGTTCTTCATCCCGACAGTATAAATAGAGACCATTCTACCGAAGTTTCATAATTCAGAAGGTTCTTCATCCAGACAGTATCAATAGAGACCATTCTACCGAAGGTTCATAATTCAGAAGGTTCTTCATCCCGACAGTATAAATAGAGACCATTCTCCCGAAGGTTCATAATTCAGAAGGTTCTTCATCCCGACAGTATCAGTAGAGACCATTCTACCGAAGGTTCATAATTCAGAAGGTTCTTCATCCCGACAGTATAAATAGAGACCATTCTACCGAAGGATCATAATTCAGAAGGTTCTTCATCCCGACAGTATCAATAGAGACCATTCTACCGAAGGTTCATAATTCAGAAGGTTCTTCATCCCGACAGTATAAATAGAGACCATTCTACCGAAGGTTCATAATTCAGAAGGTTCTTCAATCAGACAGAATCAATAGAGACCATTCTCCCGAAGGTTCATAATTCAGAAGGTTCTTCATCCCGACAGTATCAGTAGAGACCATTCTCCCGAAGGTTCATAATTCAGAAGGTTCTTCATCCCGACAGTATCAGTAGAGACCATTATACAGAAGGATCATAATTCAGAAGGTTCTTCATCCCGACAGTATCAGTAGAGACCATTCTAACGAAGGTTCATAATTCAGAAGGTTCTTCATCCCGACAGTATCAGTAGAGACCATTATACCGAAGGATCATAATTCAGAAGGTTCTTCATCCCGACAGTATCAGTAGAGACCATTCTAACGAAGGTTCATAATTCAGAAGGGTCTTCATCCCGACAGTATCAATAGAGATCATTCTACCGAAGGTTCATAATTCAGAAGGTTCTTCATCCCGACAGTATCAGTAGAGACCATTCTACCGAAGGTTCATAATTCAGAAGGTTCTTCATCCCGACAGTATAAATAGAGACCATTCTACCGAAGGTTCATAATTCAGAAGGTTCTTCATCCCGACAGTATGAATAGAGACCATTCTACCGAAGGTTCATAATTCAGAAGGTTCTTCAATCAGACAGAATCAGTAGAGACCATTCTCCCGAAGGATCATAATTCAGAAGGTTCTTCATCCCGACAGTATCAATAGAGACCATTCTCCCGAGGGTTCATAATTCAGAAGGTTCTTCATCCCGACAGTATCAGTAGAGACCATTCTCCCGAAGGTTCATAATTCAGAAGGTTCTTCATCCCGACAGTATCAATAGAGACCATTCTAACGAAGGATCATAATTCAGAAGGTTCTTCATCCCGACAGTATCAGTAGAGACCATTCTCCCGAAGGTTCATAATTCAGAAGGTTCTTCACCCCGACAGTATCTGTAGAGACCATTCTACCGAAGGTTCATAATTCAGAAGGTTCTTCACCCCGACAGTATCAGTAGAGACTATTCTACCGAAGGTTCATAATTCAGAAGGTTCTTCATCCCGACAGTATAAATAGAGACCATTCTCCCGAAGGTTCATAATTCAGAAGGTTCTTCATCCCGACAGTATCAGTAGAGACCATTCTACCGAAGGTTCATAATTCAGAAGGTTCTTCATCCCGACAGTATAAATAGAGACCATTCTACCGAAGGATCATAATTCAGAAGGTTCTTCATCCCGACAGTATCAATAGAGACCATTCTACCGAAGGTTCATAATTCAGAAGGTTCTTCATCCCGACAGTATAAATAGAGACCATTCTACCGAAGGTTCATAATTCAGAAGGTTCTTCAATCAGACAGAATCAATAGAGACCATTCTCCCGAAGGTTCATAATTCAGAAGGTTCTTCATCCCGACAGTATCAGTAGAGACCATTCTCCCGAAGGTTCATAATTCAGAAGGTTCTTCATCCCGACAGTATCAGTAGAGACCATTATACAGAAGGATCATAATTCAGAAGGTTCTTCATCCCGACAGTATCAGTAGAGACCATTCTAACGAAGGTTCATAATTCAGAAGGGTCTTCATCCCGACAGTATCAATAGAGACCATTCTACCGAAGGTTCATAATTCAGAAGGTTCTTCATCCCGACAGTATCAGTAGAGACCATTCTACCGAAGGTTCATAATTCAGAAGGTTCTTCATCCCGACAGTATAAATAGAGACCATTCTACCGAAGGTTCATAATTCAGAAGGTTCTTCATCCCGACAGTATGAATAGAGACCATTCTACCGAAGGTTCATAATTCAGAAGGTTCTTCAGTCAGACAGAATCAGTAGAGACCATTCTCCCGAAGGATCATAATTCAGAAGGTTCTTCATCCCGACAGTATCAATAGAGACCATTCTCCCGAAGGTTCATAATTCAGAAGGTTCTTCATCCCGACAGTATCGGTAGAGACCATTCTCCCGAAGGTTCATAATTCAGAAGGTTCTTCATCCCGACAGTATCAATAGAGACCATTCTAACGAAGGATCATAATTCAGAAGGTTCTTCATCCCGACAGTATCAGTAGAGACCATTCTCCCGAAGGTTCATAATTCAGAAGGTTCTTCACCCCGACAGTATCAGTAGAGACCATTCTACCGAAGGTTCATAATTCAGAAGGTTCTTCACCCCGACAGCATCAGTAGAGACCATTCTACCGAAGGTTCATAATTCAGAAGGTTCTTCATCCCGACAGTATCAGTAGAGACCATTCTCCCGAATGATCATAATTCAGAAGGTTCTTCACCCCGACAGTATAAATAGAGACCATTCTACCGAAGTTTCATAATTCAGAAGGTTCTTCATCCCGACAGTATAAATAGAGACCATTCTACCGAAGTTTCATAATTCAGAAGGTTCTTCATCCAGACAGTATCAATAGAGACCATTCTACCGAAGGTTCATAATTCAGAAGGTTCTTCATCCCGATAGTATAAATAGAGACCATTCTCCCGAAGGTTCATAATTCAGAAGGTTCTTCATCCCGACAGTATCAGTAGAGACCATTCTACCGAAGGTTCATAATTCAGAAGGTTCTTCATCCCGACAGTATAAATAGAGACCATTCTACCGAAGGATCATAATTCAGAAGGTTCTTCATCCCGACAGTATCAATAGAGACCATTCTACCGAAGGTTCATAATTCAGAAGGTTCTTCATCCCGACAGTATAAATAGAGACCATTCTACCGAAGTTTCATAATTCAGAAGGTTCTTCATCCAGACAGTATCAATAGAGACCATTCTACCGAAGGTTCATAATTCAGAAGGTTCTTCATCCCGATAGTATAAATAGAGACCATTCTCCCGAAGGTTCATAATTCAGAAGGTTCTTCATCCCGACAGTATCAGTAGAGACCATTCTACCGAAGGTTCATAATTCAGAAGGTTCTTCATCCCGACAGTATAAATAGAGACCATTCTACCGAAGGATCATAATTCAGAAGGTTCTTCAATCAGACAGAATCAGTAGAGACCATTCTCCCGAAGGATCATAATTCAGAAGGTTCTTCATCCCGACAGTATCAGTAGAGACCATTCTCCCAAAGGTTCATAATTCAGAAGGTTCTTCGTCCCGACAGTATAAATAGAGACCATTCTCCCGAAGGTTCATAATTCAGAAGGTTCTTCGTCCCGACAGTATCAGTAGATACCATTCTACCGAAGGTTCATAATTCAGAAGGTTCTTCATCCCGACAGTATCAGTAGAGACCATTCTACCGAAGGTTCATAATTCAGAAGGTTCTTCATCCCGACAGTATCAATAGAGACCATTCTATCGAAGGTTCATAATTCAGAAGGTTCTTCATCCCGACAGTATCAATAGAGACCATTCTACCGAAGGTTCATAATTCAGAAGGTTCTTCATCCCGACAGTATCAATAGAGACCATTCTACCGAAGGATCATAATTCAGAAGGTTCTTCATCCCGACAGTATCAATAGAGACCATTCTACCGAAGGTTCATAATTCAGAAGGTTCTTCATCCCGACAGTATGAATAGAGACCATTCTACCGAAGGTTCATAATTCAGAAGGTTCTTCATCCCGACAGTATGAATAGAGACCATTCTACCGAAGGTTCATAATTCAGAAGGTTCTTCAATCAGACAGAATCAGTAGAGACCATTCTCCCGAAGGATCATAATTCAGAAGGTTCTTCATCCCGACAGTATCAATAGAGACCATTCTCCCGAAGGTTCATAATTGAGAAGGTTCTTCATCCCGACAGTATCAGTAGAGACCATTCTCCCGAAGGTTCATAATTCAGAAGGTTCTTCATCCCGACAGTATCAGTAGAGACCATTCTACCGAAGGATCATAATTCAGAAGGTTCTTCATCCCGACAGTATCAGTAGAGACCATTCTAACGAAGGTTCATAATTCAGAAGGGTCTTCATCCCGACAGTATCAGTAGAGACCATTCTACCGAAGGTTCATAATTCAGAAGGTTCTTCATCCCGACAGTATCAATAGAGACCATTCTACCGAAGGTTCATAATTCAGAAGGTTCTTCATCCCGACAGTATAAATAGAGACCATTCTACCGAAGGTTCATAATTCAGAAGGTTCTTCATCCCGACAGTATGAATAGAGACCATTCTACCGAAGGTTCATAATTCAGAAGGTTCTTCAATCAGACAGAATCAGTAGAGACCATTCTCCCGAAGGATCATAATTCAGAAGGTTCTTCATCCCGACAGTATCAATAGAGACCATTCTCCCGAAGGTTCATAATTCAGAAGGTTCTTCATCCCGACAGTATCAGTAGAGACCATTCTCCCGAAGGTTCATAATTCAGAAGGTTCTTCATCCCGACAGTATCAATAGAGACCATTCTAACGAAGGATCATAATTCAGAAGGTTCTTCATCCCGACAGTATCAGTAGAGACCATTCTCCCGAAGGTTCATAATTCAGAAGGTTCTTCACCCCGACAGTATCAGTAGAGACCATTCTACCGAAGGTTCATAATTCAGAAGGTTCTTCACCCCGACAGTATCAGTAGAGACTATTCTACCGAAGGTTCATAATTCAGAAGGTTCTTCATCCCGACAGTATCAGTAGAGACTATTCTCCCGAAGGATCATAATTCAGAAGGTTCTTCACCCCGACAGTATAAATAGAGACCATTCTACCGAAGTTTCATAATTCAGAAGGTTCTTCATCCAGACAGTATCAATAGAGACCATTCTACCGAAGGTTCATAATTCAGAAGGTTCTTCATCCCGACAGTATAAATAGAGACCATTCTCCCGAAGGTTCATAATTCAGAAGGTTCTTCATCCCGACAGTATCAGTAGAGACCATTATACAGAAGGATCATAATTCAGAAGGTTCTTCATCCCGACAGTATCAGTAGAGACCATTCTAACGAAGGTTCATAATTCAGAAGGGTCTTCATCCCGACAGTATCAATAGAGACCATTCTACCGAAGGTTCATAATTCAGAAGGTTCTTCATCCCGACAGTATCAGTAGAGACCATTCTACCGAAGGTTCATAATTCAGAAGGTTCTTCATCCCGACAGTATAAATAGAGACCATTCTACCGAAGGTTCATAATTCAGAAGGTTCTTCATCCCGACAGTATGAATAGAGACCATTCTACCGAAGGTTCATAATTCAGAAGGTTCTTCAATCAGACAGAATCAGTAGAGACCATTCTCCCGAAGGATCATAATTCAGAAGGTTCTTCATCCCGACAGTATCAATAGAGACCATTCTCCCGAAGGTTCATAATTCAGAAGGTTCTTCATCCCGACAGTATCGGTAGAGACCATTCTCCCGAAGGTTCATAATTCAGAAGGTTCTTCATCCCGACAGTATCAATAGAGACCATTCTAACGAAGGATCATAATTCAGAAGGTTCTTCATCCCGACAGTATCAGTAGAGACCATTCTCCCGAAGGTTCATAATTCAGAAGGTTCTTCACCCCGACAGTATCAGTAGAGACCATTCTACCGAAGGTTCATAATTCAGAAGGTTCTTCACCCCGACAGTATCAGTAGAGACTATTCTACCGAAGGTTCATAATTCAGAAGGTTCTTCATCCCGACAGTATCAGTAGAGACTATTCTCCCGAAGGATCATAATTCAGAAGGTTCTTCACCCCGACAGTATAAATAGAGACCATTCTACCGAAGTTTCATAATTCAGAAGGTTCTTCATCCAGACAGTATCAATAGAGACCATTCTACCGAAGGTTCATAATTCAGAAGGTTCTTCATCCCGACAGTATAAATAGAGACCATTCTCCCGAAGGTTCATAATTCAGAAGGTTCTTCATCCCGACAGTATCAGTAGAGACCATTATACAGAAGGATCATAATTCAGAAGGTTCTTCATCCCGACAGTATCAGTAGAGACCATTCTAACGAAGGTTCATAATTCAGAAGGGTCTTCATCCCGACAGTATCAATAGAGACCATTCTACCGAAGGTTCATAATTCAGAAGGTTCTTCATCCCGACAGTATCAGTAGAGACCATTCTACCGAAGGTTCATAATTCAGAAGGTTCTTCATCCCGACAGTATAAATAGAGACCATTCTACCGAAGGTTCATAATTCAGAAGGTTCTTCATCCCGACAGTATGAATAGAGACCATTCTACCGAAGGTTCATAATTCAGAAGGTTCTTCAATCAGACAGAATCAGTAGAGACCATTCTCCCGAAGGATCATAATTCAGAAGGTTCTTCATCCCGACAGTATCAATAGAGACCATTCTCCCGAAGGTTCATAATTCAGAAGGTTCTTCATCCCGACAGTATCGGTAGAGACCATTCTCCCGAAGGTTCATAATTCAGAAGGTTCTTCATCCCGACAGTATCAATAGAGACCATTCTAACGAAGGATCATAATTCAGAAGGTTCTTCATCCCGACAGTATCAGTAGAGACCATTCTCCCGAAGGTTCATAATTCAGAAGGTTCTTCACCCCGACAGTATCAGTAGAGACCATTCTACCGAAGGTTCATAATTCAGAAGGTTCTTCACCCCGACAGTATCAGTAGAGACCATTCTACCGAAGGTTCATAATTCAGAAGGTTCTTCATCCCGACAGTATCAGTAGAGACCATTCTCCCGAATGATCATAATTCAGAAGGTTCTTCACCCCGACAGTATAAATAGAGACCATTCTACCGAAGTTTCATAATTCAGAAGGTTCTTCATCCCGACAGTATAAATAGAGACCATTCTACCGAAGTTTCATAATTCAGAAGGTTCTTCATCCAGACAGTATCAATAGAGACCATTCTACCGAAGGTTCATAATTCAGAAGGTTCTTCATCCCGACAGTATAAATAGAGACCATTCTCCCGAAGGTTCATAATTCAGAAGGTTCTTCATCCCGACAGTATCAGTAGAGACCATTCTACCGAAGGTTCATAATTCAGAAGATTCTTCATCCCGACAGTATAAGTAGAGACCATTCTACCGAAGGATCATAATTCAGAAGGTTCTTCATCCCGACAGTATCAATAGAGACCATTCTACCGAAGGTTCATAATTCAGAAGGTTCTTCATCCCGACAGTATAAATAGAGACCATTCTACCGAAGGTTCATAATTCAGAAGGTTCTTCAATCAGACAGAATCAGTAGAGACCATTCTCCCGAAGGATCATAATTCAGAAGGTTCTTCATCCCGACAGTATCAGTAGAGACCATTCTCCCGAAGGTTCATAATTCAGAAGGTTCTTCGTCCCGACAGTATAAATAGAGACCATTCTCCCGAAGGTTCATAATTCAGAAGGTTCTTCATCCCGACAGTATCAGTAGATACCATTCTACCGAAGGTTCATAATTCAGAAGGTTCTTCATCCCGACAGTATCAGTAGAGACCATTCTACCGAAGGTTCATAATTCAGAAGGTTCTTCATCCCGACAGTATCAGTAGAGACCATTCTCCCGAATGATCATAATTCAGAAGGTTCTTCACCCCGACAGTATAAATAGAGACCATTCTACCGAAGTTTCATAATTCAGAAGGTTCTTCATCCCGACAGTATAAATAGAGACCATTCTACCGAAGTTTCATAATTCAGAAGGTTCTTCATCCAGACAGTATCAATAGAGACCATTCTACCGAAGGTTCATAATTCAGAAGGTTCTTCATCCCGATAGTATAAATAGAGACCATTCTCCCGAAGGTTCATAATTCAGAAGGTTCTTCATCCCGACAGTATCAGTAGAGACCATTCTACCGAAGGTTCATAATTCAGAAGGTTCTTCATCCCGACAGTATAAATAGAGACCATTCTACCGAAGGATCATAATTCAGAAGGTTCTTCATCCCGACAGTATCAATAGAGACCATTCTACCGAAGGTTCATAATTCAGAAGGTTCTTCATCCCGACAGTATAAATAGAGACCATTCTACCGAAGTTTCATAATTCAGAAGGTTCTTCATCCAGACAGTATCAATAGAGACCATTCTACCGAAGGTTCATAATTCAGAAGGTTCTTCATCCCGATAGTATAAATAGAGACCATTCTCCCGAAGGTTCATAATTCAGAAGGTTCTTCATCCCGACAGTATCAGTAGAGACCATTCTACCGAAGGTTCATAATTCAGAAGGTTCTTCATCCCGACAGTATAAATAGAGACCATTCTACCGAAGGATCATAATTCAGAAGGTTCTTCAATCAGACAGAATCAGTAGAGACCATTCTCCCGAAGGATCATAATTCAGAAGGTTCTTCATCCCGACAGTATCAGTAGAGACCATTCTCCCAAAGGTTCATAATTCAGAAGGTTCTTCGTCCCGACAGTATAAATAGAGACCATTCTCCCGAAGGTTCATAATTCAGAAGGTTCTTCGTCCCGACAGTATCAGTAGATACCATTCTACCGAAGGTTCATAATTCAGAAGGTTCTTCATCCCGACAGTATCAGTAGAGACCATTCTACCGAAGGTTCATAATTCAGAAGGTTCTTCATCCCGACAGTATCAATAGAGACCATTCTATCGAAGGTTCATAATTCAGAAGGTTCTTCATCCCGACAGTATCAATAGAGACCATTCTACCGAAGGTTCATAATTCAGAAGGTTCTTCATCCCGACAGTATCAATAGAGACCATTCTACCGAAGGATCATAATTCAGAAGGTTCTTCATCCCGACAGTATCAATAGAGACCATTCTACCGAAGGTTCATAATTCAGAAGGTTCTTCATCCCGACAGTATGAATAGAGACCATTCTACCGAAGGTTCATAATTCAGAAGGTTCTTCATCCCGACAGTATGAATAGAGACCATTCTACCGAAGGTTCATAATTCAGAAGGTTCTTCAATCAGACAGAATCAGTAGAGACCATTCTCCCGAAGGATCATAATTCAGAAGGTTCTTCATCCCGACAGTATCAATAGAGACCATTCTCCCGAAGGTTCATAATTCAGAAGGTTCTTCATCCCGACAGTATCAGTAGAGACCATTCTCCCGAAGGTTCATAATTCAGAAGGTTCTTCATCCCGACAGTATCAGTAGAGACCATTCTACCGAAGGATCATAATTCAGAAGGTTCTTCATCCCGACAGTATCAGTAGAGACCATTCTAACGAAGGTTCATAATTCAGAAGGGTCTTCATCCCGACAGTATCAGTAGAGACCATTCTACCGAAGGTTCATAATTCAGAAGGTTCTTCATCCCGACAGTATCAATAGAGACCATTCTACCGAAGGTTCATAATTCAGAAGGTTCTTCATCCCGACAGTATAAATAGAGACCATTCTACCGAAGGTTCATAATTCAGAAGGTTCTTCATCCCGACAGTATGAATAGAGACCATTCTACCGAAGGTTCATAATTCAGAAGGTTCTTCAATCAGACAGAATCAGTAGAGACCATTCTCCCGAAGGATCATAATTCAGAAGGTTCTTCATCCCGACAGTATCAATAGAGACCATTCTCCCGAAGGTTCATAATTCAGAAGGTTCTTCATCCCGACAGTATCAGTAGAGACCATTCTCCCGAAGGTTCATAATTCAGAAGGTTCTTCATCCCGACAGTATCAATAGAGACCATTCTAACGAAGGGTCATAATTCAGAAGGTTCTTCATCCCGACAGTATCAGTAGAGACCATTCTCCCGAAGGTTCATAATTCAGAAGGTTCTTCACCCCGACAGTATCAGTAGAGACCATTCTACCGAA
Organism: Siphonodentalium dalli; assembly: GCA_032622095.1. Classification (NCBI taxonomy): domain Eukaryota; kingdom Metazoa; phylum Mollusca; class Scaphopoda; order Gadilida; family Siphonodentaliidae; genus Siphonodentalium; species Siphonodentalium dalli. Next base: position 200,701,671 of record CP136064.1, read on the forward strand.
GGTTCATAATTCAGAAGGTTCTTCACCCCGACAGTATCAGTAGAGACTATTCTACCGAAGGTTCATAATTCAGAAGGTTCTTCATCCCGACAGTATCAGTAGAGACTATTCTCCCGAAGGATCATAATTCAGAAGGTTCTTCACCCCGACAGTATAAATAGAGACCATTCTACCGAAGTTTCATAATTCAGAAGGTTCTTCATCCAGACAGTATCAATAGAGACCATTCTACCGAAGGTTCATAATTCAGAAGGTTCTTCATCCCGACAGTATAAATAGAGACCATTCTCCCGAAGGTTCATAATTCAGAAGGTTCTTCATCCCGACAGTATCAGTAGAGACCATTATACAGAAGGATCATAATTCAGAAGGTTCTTCATCCCGACAGTATCAGTAGAGACCATTCTAACGAAGGTTCATAATTCAGAAGGGTCTTCATCCCGACAGTATCAATAGAGACCATTCTACCGAAGGTTCATAATTCAGAAGGTTCTTCATCCCGACAGTATCAGTAGAGACCATTCTACCGAAGGTTCATAATTCAGAAGGTTCTTCATCCCGACAGTATAAATAGAGACCATTCTACCGAAGGTTCATAATTCAGAAGGTTCTTCATCCCGACAGTATGAATAGAGACCATTCTACCGAAGGTTCATAATTCAGAAGGTTCTTCAATCAGACAGAATCAGTAGAGACCATTCTCCCGAAGGATCATAATTCAGAAGGTTCTTCATCCCGACAGTATCAATAGAGACCATTCTCCCGAAGGTTCATAATTCAGAAGGTTCTTCATCCCGACAGTATCGGTAGAGACCATTCTCCCGAAGGTTCATAATTCAGAAGGTTCTTCATCCCGACAGTATCAATAGAGACCATTCTAACGAAGGATCATAATTCAGAAGGTTCTTCATCCCGACAGTATCAGTAGAGACCATTCTCCCGAAGGTTCATAATTCAGAAGGTTCTTCACCCCGACAGTATCAGTAGAGACCATTCTACCGAAGGTTCATAATTCAGAAGGTTCTTCACCCCGACAGTATCAGTAGAGACCATTCTACCGAAGGTTCATAATTCAGAAGGTTCTTCATCCCGACAGTATAAATAGAGACCATTCTACCGAAGTTTCATAATTCAGAAGGTTCTTCATCCCGACAGTATAAATAGAGACCATTCTACCGAAGTTTCATAATTCAGAAGGTTCTTCATCCAGACAGTATCAATAGAGACCATTCTACCGAAGGTTCATAATTCAGAAGGTTCTTCATCCCGACAGTATAAATAGAGACCATTCTCCCGAAGGTTCATAATTCAGAAGGTTCTTCATCCCGACAGTATCAGTAGAGACCATTCTACCGAAGGTTCATAATTCAGAAGGTTCTTCATCCCGACAGTATAAGTAGAGACCATTCTACCGAAGGATCATAATTCAGAAGGTTCTTCATCCCGACAGTATCAATAGAGACCATTCTACCGAAGGTTCATAATTCAGAAGGTTCTTCATCCCGACAGTATAAATAGAGACCATTCTACCGAAGGTTCATAATTCAGAAGGTTCTTCAATCAGACAGAATCAGTAGAGACCATTCTCCCGAAGGATCATAATTCAGAAGGTTCTTCATCCCGACAGTATCAGTAGAGACCATTCTCCCGAAGGTTCATAATTCAGAAGGTTCTTCGTCCCGACAGTATAAATAGAGACCATTCTCCCGAAGGTTCATAATTCAGAAGGTTCTTCATCCCGACAGTATCAGTAGATACCATTCTACCGAAGGTTCATAATTCAGAAGGTTCTTCATCCCGACAGTATCAGTAGAGACCATTCTACCGAAGGTTCATAATTCAGAAGGTTCTTCATCCCGACAGTATCAATAGAGACCATTCTATCGAAGGTTCATAATTCAGAAGGTTCTTCATCCCGACAGTATCAATAGAGACCATTCTACCGAAGGTTCATAATTCAGAAGGTTCTTCATCCCGACAGTATCAATAGAGACCATTCTACCGAAGGATCATAATTCAGAAGGTTCTTCATCCCGACAGTATCAGTAGAGACCATTCTACCGAAGGTTCATAATTCAGAAGGTTCTTCATCCCGACAGTATCAATAGAGACCATTCTACCGAAGGTTCATAATTCAGAAGGTTCTTCATCCCGACAGTATCAATAGAGACCATTCTACCGAAGGTTCATAATTCAGAAGGTTCTTCATCCCGACAGTATGAATAGAGACCATTCTTCCGAAGGTTCATAATTCAGAAGGTTCTTCATCCCGACAGTATGAATAGAGACCATTCTACCGAAGGTTCATAATTCAGAAGGTTCTTCAATCAGACAGAATCAGTAGAGACCATTCTCCCGAAGGATCATAATTCAGAAGGTTCTTCATCCCGACAGTATCAATAGAGACCATTCTCCCGAAGGTTCATAATTCAGAAGGTTCTTCATCCCGACAGTATCAGTAGAGACCATTCTCCCGAAGGTTCATAATTCAGAAGGTTCTTCATCCCGACAGTATCAGTAGAGACCATTCTACCGAAGGATCATAATTCAGAAGGTTCTTCATCCCGACAGTATCAGTAGAGACCATTCTAACGAAGGTTCATAATTCAGAAGGGTCTTCATCCCGACAGTATCAGTAGAGACCATTCTACCGAAGGTTCATAATTCAGAAGGTTCTTCATCCCGACAGTATCAATAGAGACCATTCTACCGAAGGTTCATAATTCAGAAGGTTCTTCATCCCGACAGTATAAATAGAGACCATTCTACCGAAGGTTCATAATTCAGAAGGTTCTTCATCCCGACAGTATGAATAGAGACCATTCTACCGAAGGTTCATAATTCAGAAGGTTCTTCAATCAGACAGAATCAGTAGAGACCATTCTCCCGAAGGATCATAATTCAGAAGGTTCTTCATCCCGACAGTATCAATAGAGACCATTCTCCCGAAGGTTCATAATTCAGAAGGTTCTTCATCCCGACAGTATCAGTAGAGACCATTCTCCCGAAGGTTCATAATTCAGAAGGTTCTTCATCCCGACAGTATCAATAGAGACCATTCTAACGAAGGATCATAATTCAGAAGGTTCTTCATCCCGACAGTATCAGTAGAGACCATTCTCCCGAAGGTTCATAATTCAGAAGGTTCTTCACCCCGACAGTATCAGTAGAGACCATTCTACCGAAGGTTCATAATTCAGAAGGTTCTTCACCCCGACAGTATCAGTAGAGACTATTCTACCGAAGGTTCATAATTCAGAAGGTTCTTCATCCCGACAGTATCAGTAGAGACTATTCTCCCGAAGGATCATAATTCAGAAGGTTCTTCACCCCGACAGTATAAATAGAGACCATTCTACCGAAGTTTCATAATTCAGAAGGTTCTTCATCCAGACAGTATCAATAGAGACCATTCTACCGAAGGTTCATAATTCAGAAGGTTCTTCATCCCGACAGTATAAATAGAGACCATTCTCCCGAAGGTTCATAATTCAGAAGGTTCTTCATCCCGACAGTATCAGTAGAGACCATTCTACCGAAGGTTCATAATTCAGAAGGTTCTTCATCCCGACAGTATCAGTAGAGACCATTCTACCGAAGGTTCATAATTCAGAAGGTTCTTCATCCCGACAGTATCAATAGAGACCATTCTATCGAAGGTTCACAATTCAGAAGATTCTTCATCCCGACAGTATCAATAGAGACCATTCCACCGAAGGTTCATAATTCAGAAGGTTCTTCATCCCGACAGTATCAATAGAGACCATTCTACCGAAGGTTCATAATTCAGAAGGTTCTTCATAAGATAAGATAAGATAGATAAGATAAATTTTATTTAAAAGCCCGATGTATTTAAACATATTACAAACACAAGCTCTGAAGAGCTTTTGACCGACTGTAAAAACAAATACATATATAAATAAACACATACATAGCACAGGGTAGCATATCAATTTTATGCAAATTAAAATAAGTTGAATCATAGTTAAAATACCTAACTGACAACAGCTAAAATTTTATTTATTAACTACTAAAATTTCTAATTAATTAAAAAAAAACAGAAAAACAGAAAACAAACAAAAACACCAGAGAACTCAGTATGTATAATTTAAATTTGCCACTTCCAGTAATATAAGAGAAAAAGGAATTATGAATTTCATGTTTCTGGGGTTTCGGAAAGGAATTCTTTAAAACAAAATATGCCAGAAAATTTCTCCTGGAGTAATAATATAGTCAGACTATTTGTGATTGTGTTGTTTACCGTATTTGATCATTGATAGTTAAAAGTTAAAATGGTTAAAATGGGCTGGTTTGGGGTGTATATGGGCTCTGGAATATTTTCACTGGCTTCTCTGCCACCTACACCAATCCAGTAGTCCAGAGACTCGCCAACCCCCCTGCTAGCATATAGTATACATGTATGTCAGAAGTATATCAAATACATGTATATGCCACTACCGACACGCACTGCAGCGGCACTCCGGACCATCCCATGACATAACCAAGGATTACAAATGATTAAAATTTGATTGCGTCCTGATATTTTCCGGGAGGCCGTTCCAGAGGGTGGGGGCAGCATATGACCATATGTCACAAGATTGAATCTGGGTACCTCTGCAACTGGATACTTAAAACTATATTTCGTGTTCTTCCAATGAACTAAGTCCTGTAAGCACATATGTGACAACTTATTTAAGATTCTAAATGTTTCAATAGCCACAGTCCTTATTCTTCGTACTTTGAGGGGTGGTACCTTGGCTTTGAGGAGTAGGTCTTCATAGGATGAAAAGTAGTCATTATATATAAAGCGTAGTGCTCGAAATTGAATATTTTCAAGTTTTTTGCTGCTTTCCTCGCTACAAAAATGCCATGCTAAGGGACAAAAATTAAAATTTGATAAAATAAATGTATGGAAGATTGTAATTTTGGACAGATGGTTCAAGTTGTGTCATATACGTTTCAGAACATTAATCTGACGTGATGCCTTGCGACACATGTTTGAAATATGAATGTCAAACTTTAGTGTCAATGTCAATACCCAACAATTTCACAGTTTCATCACATTTAATTTCAGCATCACAAATTTTGAACACCGGGTTTACTGAGGATGATGCAGCACCGATTGCAATAGCTTGGAATTTATCAGGATTTGCTTGCATACCATTAGATAAAAACCATTTCACTAAAGTATCCTACTCTGTTTGAAGTGTGTCCAAAAGCACATTCAAATATGGGTGTGAAAATGACATGGTATTACCATCTGCATAGTTATAAAGATCACTATTATGTATGAAATAGAAAATATCGTTGATAAAGACATTGAATAACAACGGTCCTAGGATTTATCATTGGGGAACTCCTTTTGTTATGTCTGACCAGTCGCTGAAGACTCCTTGAAGTTTAATCTGTTGTTTACGATTTGTTAAATAGCTGAGAAGGAGGGTGGTCGTTTTGTCAGAAATTCCATAGGCTGATAATTTAGTAAGAAGAAGTTGATGGGATAGACAGTCAAAAGCTTTGATAAGTCCATGAGTATAGCTGCAACATGTTTGCGTTGATCAAGTGCAGATTTCCAGTCTTCAGTTTGTCTCAGCAACGTGGTCTGACAACCATGGCCTTTACGAAAAGCACACAAAGAATGGTCAAATATGTTCTCGAAGAAACCAGATAGCTGAGAATGAATAGCTTTCTCATATATCTTCGAGAACATAGGTAATATACTAACTGGCCTATATATTGTTTTATATCAAGAACAGGAGCTCCAAGTTTCAAAAGTTTTGCTGAGATATTGTCACAGCCAGTAGCTTTATTTGTGCCGATTTGTCTAATGCTGTTCATCACATCTGAGCTAGAGACTTGCGAGAGATTAAAATCTGTTTCACCGATACTTGACTTAGAGTCGTTTATTTTATAGTTTCCATTGTAATGTTTTGAGTGGCGATGTTCTGAATTATAGCTTTCACACTAAGATGATCCATGTTAGCTGGGTTCATATCTCTACCAATGTCCTTGGCCACATTTATAAAGAAGGAGTTAACGTTTTCACAAACCTTTGTTGGTTCACATATAACCTGATTTCCATCATCTAAAATAATTCTTTCCTGCGAATTTTTAGTCTTTTTAGACAGAAATGGTTTAATTGTGGGCCAGAAATCAGAACTCTTAGCACCACCAGCACACCTTTCTATAAAATGGTTTTGTAGAGATTTCTTCTTTATTTTTGTGACCAAGTTACGATGCCGTCGATAGGATTCCCAGCAACGATTTGTTTTATATTTGAGAAACTGGTTGTATAACCTTTGCTTAAGAAAAATTGCCTTTCTTAAGTCCCTATTCAGGCAAGTGGCTTCCTTTGAGGGTGTTTGAATTTCATTGGAGCATGTTTATCCATAACTTTTAAAACAGCGGTTTCATAGTCGTTGTAATTTTTATTTATGTCTATGTCAGTGGTGAGATTTGACGACACTGAGGTATCCAGATCATAATCTAGTAAAACATGTTCCACTACCAACAGTTTCAAGATCAGTAACATAGTTATCATGATTAAACTTTCTGAAACTTCTGTAAGAAATTTTTGATAGTTTAGAAAAGTTTGCATGACCTTTTAGGATACCACAAATAAAGTTGTGAAAATCGCTGATGCCTGTAGGAAAGTTTAGAACTTCTTTAAAATTATTTGGCTTGTTAGTTAAGATTAAATCAACACATGAGGGATCTGTAGCATTTTTGAAACAAGTGGGAGCTTTGATGAGAGATGACAAGTCAAAAATGTCACAAAAAGAATAAAGTTCCTGACTCTTTGATACGACAAGAGTGTCAGAATTTAAATCTCCCAAAATAACAAAGTTTTCATACTTGGATATTGCATTGTCTAGCTGAGAGGAGAAGTTTTTTTTTAAAGTTGTCACTTCCGTTGATGGCGGGTTGTATATAGAGACGATTAGCCGCTTGGCTTGGTTTAGATAAATTTCCATCATAATGCTTTCAGTATTCAGGATCTAACAAATACCATTAAGCCACCGCCATGTGCGTTCCTATCATTTAGATGTAACCTTTATCCATTTACATGAAAAAGAGTCATTAAAAGAATCATCAAGCCTTGTTTCTGACACTACAAGAAAATCAACAATTTGGTCATGTAATATAGGGTGAATATCCATGAATTTGTGTCGCACACTGTTTATATATAAATGTCCACAAATAAAAAATTTGGGATGTTTCATTCGAGCAAGTCTCAGGTCCGAAAAAACACACGTGTTGGATGAATCGTTTTAATTTTGTGAAGAACAGTTTGATATTGTGATGTCCTGTTCATCGAGACGTGTACATGATGTTGGTTCTGCTGAAGACAGAGAAATGACAGAATCTTTCATAAATGGCTGTTCTGCGAGAAGTTGGAAATTACAGCAGATATCACATGTCCAATCTTTCTTACCATGATAGATATATATTGTTTAGGTGAAACATCAGCTCACTATATATGTGAGGTGGCGTTACATGTGATTCAAGACAAAGTTTTGTGGTTTTTCGCCAGAGGTCGACTGCAGGTGTTACATGGATTTTTAACAGGACCTGGATTTGTGCATTGCCCTGACAGAAGAATGTTTAATAAAAACAAGAAACGTCTGGATTTATGGCAAGCCGTTTTCACATTTTCGATTTATTTGGACTTAAGTCCACATATTTGGACTTAAGTCCAAATAATTGTACTTAAGTCCAAATCAATTCACTAATTGGACTTAAGTCCAAATCATTTGGACTTAAGTCCATTTATTTAGACCAATTAAGTCCAAATCATTTGGACTTAAGTCCAATTGGTGAATTGATTTAAGTCCAATTCATCTGGTTTAAAACGATATTCCCCTTCTTTGTAATGGTATATTCCTGCAAGTCTTGATTGACAGTCAAACTCCATACAATTGCGTCCCTTTTGCCACGTGGCTTGTTTTCGGCATCATTGAAAATGGTTCAAACCCGAATTGGCATCTTAATAAATGCTAACTGCATGCCCGAATGAAGTCAAATTCACGATTTGATTCAATTGTTATTTGACCGCATGCATGTAGGCTACATGCAGTTTCGTTTATTGTGTTTACTTACTTAACTCACTTACTATTTTTTAATTTGCTCGGTTCTCAAACTCAACGTTATAAGGGTGTACTCGAAAGTCGAATTCTGCCCAAAAAAATAGATTAGATACTAGAGTGACTCCCCTTCTATTGCTATTGCAATGTATTGTATTTATGTGGTTTTATTGGTGAATCATATCATAGCATGGTGTGATTTATAATAAAATCGTATGATTCGCGTAAAGTTCTAAATTAAAAAACTGAATTGTACGAGTATATATAACAATCATGTGGATTTGGTTGTTTATGAATGAAAGTCTGAACTTGAAGTTGAGCAGTAGCACTAGCACTAGCACCGATATCGGTAGTGCAAATTCACCAGCTCACAGAAGGGAGTATATCGTATATTTTATGGTAACAAACTTCCAGTTACTTGAGATCTGACAGACATGTAATTCACTATAGCCAGTTCATGGTAGAAAGAACCCTTAATAGGTCTCAATAATAGTTTATTCACCGGACAGTAGCCATATATGACCAATGCACAATCAAGTTACAGACTTCACAAACTGAACATTAAACAATTCTATTTGAGTGCTTGTTGGGGCGCATAATTTTATCTTTTAGAAAGAGGTCGCCACCAATTGCACGAAAATTCGCTGTGTATGTTGACGTTTCTAAGGACGCTGTCGCTAACAACGGGAACCATCTGTGTGCATTCTAATGATGCTCCATAACGTTGTTACCATCCAGTGACGTCACTCACGAACTGCTGGAGGTCAATCTGTGCTGATAACGCCATTTGTGTAACCTAAATCGGTCAAAGGGCTGAGAAATGGCATGAGTTCCCTATTTGAACCCATCTGGACAGTGACCATTTTTGGATCGGGTGTATGTAAAGAGTGCCTTGGTGGCCACCCTACAATTAACACCCTCTGTTTCACATAAATATAAATATTTTCGAATAAGGAATGGAAGTCACCTTCGTGCCATGATTGGGGATGGGAGGGCACCGAAACTGATAGTGATACAAATATGTTTAGCGCTAGTTTCCACCAAATTCATACGTACGTTCTTCATCAATGATACGATGAATCAAAGTAATTGGTTCTCAGTCTTAAATAGATAGGCTACGTAGGGAAAGGACCATGCATGCCCATGTGTCAAAAATAAGTACATTTATGGCATGTCCAGATAGGTCATCTAGTTCCTACTTAGCATTTTGACTTAAGTCCAAATAATTGGACTTAAGTCCAATTCCTCGCCGAATTCACAATTATGTGGTATTCGGACTTAAGTCAAATTTGCTATTTGGACTAAAGTCCAATTATTTGGAAGTCCAATTAAGTCCAATTCTTCGCCGAATTCACAATTATGTGGTATTTGGACTTAAGTCAAATTCGCTATTTGGACTTAAGTGCAATTAATATTATCTTCTGTATATATAAGTTGGGACTACTCGCGATATAATTTTTGGGACAGGGATGCTGATATTATAATAAGTAAACCATATGAGGTAAGCAATCCCTCGTGCATTGACACCACGTGAATGCTATGGTATATGACCATAGTTATGGCCCAAATCTGTGATAAAATACATTAAAAAACATCATATACAAAATTAATAGAGTTCCGGGAAGGAGACATCAATTATTTGGATATAGGGATGCTGATAATATGTAATTAGGGATTATCATTGTTGAACACATAGTCACAGTTGACTGCTCAGTACTCAGGCTGGTTAAAACAGGTTAAACTTAGCCCAATGCTCCTCTTGTGTTGCTAGGTGATACACCAGGTCATGCCAATAGTTTATGGGTGGTTAGATAGTAATGACAATTACGCTTAAGCACAATATGTGGTATTTGCGCTTAACGCAATTCATGCGCTTAAGCGCAATAATTTGCGCTTAAGCGCAATCAATTGCACTTAAGCGCAATTCATTATTAAATGTGAATTTGGCCTCCCATATCTACGAGCATTATGTAACCCAAAAAGACGCATTGAAGTAATGAAAAATACAATTGTGAATACGGTGTTTGGGTCCCAAACACAAAACAGCCATTTGCACGACATGGAACATAAAAGAGCGTTCCGTGATAGTTTGTTCCCGATATGGTAGCAATAAAGAGCGTTTGTCTGACTTTTGGCAAAATTTTGAAAATGGCTGAAAAATTGCTGTAACTTTAGCAAGTGTTTTTCAGAGCATATGAAGCCGGTATATCAATAGTTCGTTTATTTATCGACCTATCGAATCCGTCGCTCCAAATTACGTAGAAAAAAAATTTGGAGGTTCGAGTGATCCATGTCCATTTAAAAGCGACGGTTGTGGATGGATAACACATTATAAAATAGGCAGTAAAATAAAAGACACGTCGCGGGCGGCCATTTTTACCGGATGCAGATTCATTCCGACTTCAGCTCATATGCCTTAATCAGAAGGTCCTGTGTTAGTAGTTGGTATAGACATGTGTGTCAGTTTGGCAGGGTGTATGTTCCAACTTATTCAAGAAATAGTAGGATTATATTATATATATGGATGATCAGACACACGCATGTGCTATCTAATCTTATAACAATTTCATTTTAAAAATATTTTGTTTGGTTAAATGCAGTCGTTTTGCACAATAGTCTCTTTAGTGCCGAAACACATTAGTTGGAAATAAAGCTTTGCCCATGTAGCTAATGTTGTGGTCTTGTGATCGCACGTGAGCTTCATCTCAACAGAGCTTATTCTAGGATCGCAGGACTATATAGTAGACATGTCAGCCAATTTATTTGATTAAATACCCACACGTACAAGTTCTATGGACGTGACTGGAGGGTTCCCATGGGGGGGGGGTGCACCTTCAAATGTCCGGTCAAGTACACTCACCCCCCACCCTGAACCAAACATCAAACTCACAGGTTCGCAGAATTCCATTTGCACCCCCATGGAAATATTCAACCTGACATAGCCTAAGATTGGAAGATTACTAACTATAATTGGTTGGAAGATCAAACAATTCCAACCTATATATGGTGTCAAATTAATGTCCAACTAATTTTGTGTCAGGCATGAAATTTCCAACGAAAATGTACCAAAGTTCGGGTGGGGAGACACCCCGACCAACCCCTGTCGCCACGCACGCCCCTGTACAACTGACAAGTTTTCCGAATTTGATTCGAGAGATCTAGAGCTGTTAGAAATGCTTGCACTCACCATTAAACACATCTTAACTTTTTTTTAAAGTGCGATTAAGTCGGATTGGCAGCTAATTAGGTGCCAGGTATATATACACACATATATATAGAAGAAGAGTATGACTTTCACAACAAACATGAGGATTATAAATATAAGATACAAATGATACTTGTGTCAAATACATGAACCATGTTTGACGCTGGGAGAACATTAAACCTAGTAGAAGAATAGGGGTCTCGTTCGCGTCACATCTAAAAATAGAATCTTTGGGGTCTAAAATTGGTTGTACTAAAATATTCCCAAAATTATTTTTTTCCAAAAACAAAAATTTCAAAATCCCCAAATTTCAAAAGAAAAAAATTCAAAACCCTCAAAATTATTTCTCTAAAAAAAAAGTTTAAATAAAAAATTTATAACGAGTTTTCGGTTTCTGATAATCTCGATATTAAAAAATGTCGAATGTTAAATTATTTGCGTGTAATATCTTTCGTTATTTTTTTGTTCAAATATTTTTCATGAAATTATTAATCGATGTTTAGAAATAGCTTTATTGGACATTGTGACCATCGGTATGAATGCATACATTCCAGTGTTTATCGGACGCAGTTCATATAATTGTCATACCTGAAAATAGACACCATTACTCTTACATAAATAATAAAGAGCGTTTATTCTTTACACTCTCTCTATCCCAGATGAAGTTATTGAGTATATGACAGGTGTGTATTATCGTGAATTATTGGAAGTATTGAGATGTACTATCTTGAATCACGAGTGGACGAAAAGGGTAATGTGAAATTACAACCCCCAGAATGAATTGTCATATTCGATGGAACATATTATGTACACGTAATCACACACGCGACATTGGTGGTAACAATGTGTCTTTCACACCTTTGCTTTACCAAATGAATTCTATTATTTCCCCGGTCACAGTTATATGCCATTCAGAAAACATATCGATTTAATGTCTGAACAAACGGGTTAGTATCAATTAAGGTTGATAAACTGTGTCATTCACACGATAATTAGTTATCCAAAACATGCATACATAATACGTCCAGGTCACTCAATTATAGAAATTGCTTCGGTGTCATTGTTATAACAACATTACGTAATAACCACTTATCACTCCATTCACACTTACGCTCATTTTGTATACCAAAAATTTCAATATAATGAAGATGACGAAAAGTTACCTATAATTCTGCTGTGGTTAAGCCACAACAACAACAACAACAACAACACCAACAACAACAACAACAACAACAACAACAGTCACCAAGCGACATAACATCCTGTTTTGATGATCCAATGGCCAATGTCCATGAAGATTTTATTTCCGATGCAAGTCATATTTCAGACTAACTCCTGAAAAGTTACCTATAATTCTGCTGTGGTTAAGCAGTCCATTATTTAGGGCATACCTGTATGTAGGCCTACCAGTGGATGAATAGTCTGCCGGAGAAGTACTGTGTAGACAGGTCTTGTCGTTAAGAGAGTCAGACGAGAAGTTAAGGCTCGGCTATTAAAACATAGTAATGCGATAGCGAACATCAAACGAGTCTGCGCACGCATATCTGTCAAAAGGATACAATAGCAGTCATTGGTCAATTTATCCCCGGTGTCAGCTCAGTACCCAATCGGGACGAAGCCGAAGGTCAACTCATTTTTTTTTGCTCATTATAGTACGTCACTTGGACATTTTATCAGTTTATCACGTGATCACTAAATGTGGCAATCGGGTATCCACCGATGCCTGCAATTTATTATTTATAATAATTGGACTCATTGATCTCACGTAAATAATACTCTTAGTTGTTCCAATAAAATAGTTATCAAATTCGATCACCAATAGATTTGACTGTGGAATATAATGACCTTTAACTTATTTATCGATCTATGTTAGAACATGGTCTTAACAAAAAACTTGACCATAACAAAAATTACCTTACATTTATGCATGAATCTAATTAGACCATACGTAAATATTGTCAGCTTATCGTCTGATGAGCAAATCCGATGTTTATCAAAAATAGTACAACTTCCAGTTGGTAATTACTCTTACGAATGAAGAGCGTTGAACATATACGAAATTACTACACGAATGAACTGAAATTTATATTTTCACATCTTACCAACAACAGATACAGACATAGTGTTATACTATCTTACATGTACACACGCTATGACATCATTCGAAGGGGCAATACACTCAAGGAGTTAATGTGACACGAAACAAGGGACGTGATGTAATATTGGTGTTTGAATCTTAAAGGAACACAAGACACTCTAAAGGACATTCATTATGAATGAATGTTAACAATACAAGCACACGAATGAAGAGCGTTGAACATATACAAAATTACAAGACACTCTAAAGGGACATTCATTATGAATGAATGTTAACAATACAAGCACACGAATGAAGAGCGTTGAACATATACGAAATTACTACACGAATGAACTGAAATTTATATTTCACATCTTACCAAAAACAGATACAGACATAGTCATAGTGTTATACTATCTTACATGTACACACGCTATGACATCATTCGAAGGGGCAATACACTCAATGAGTTAATGTGACACGAAACAAGGGACGTGATGTAATATTGGTGTTTGAATCTTAAAGGAACACAAGACACTCTAAAGGGACATGCATTATGAATGAATGTTAACAATACAAGCACACGGGTGAAGAGCGTTCAACATATACAAAATTACAAGACACTCTAAAGGGACATTCATTATGAATGAATGTTAACAATACAAGCACACGAATGAAGAGCGTTGAACATATACGAAATTACTACACGAATGAACTGAAATTTATATTTCACATCTTACCAACAACAGATACAGACATAGTCATAGTGTTATACTATCTTACATGTACA